>JAJHSJ010000007.1:22800949-23034902 GCA_021015155.1 Magnolia officinalis
CCGCAGCCACAACCACAACCGCAGTAAAAGAAGAAGAAGAAGTAACGAAGAAGGTAAGTCCTTTTTTTATTATTTTTTGGATTTTTTTTTCAGTTTTTTTTTTTTTCATTTTCTTTTTAGTTTTTTCTTTTCTTTTTCTGAAAACACTGATACGGGGTAACGGCCGTTATGGTTTGTATTAGCCGTTACGACTCCGCAACAGCCGTTATAGTTTGCTTTTTCAGGGCCACCCTGTTTCAACCTCGTAACGCGTAACGGTATATGCTGTTACCATTACATATTGGCCGTTACGTAACCAATTTGGCACACCCTGGTCGTGATCATTGCTAAATTTTTCTTAGTTTCTTCTAGTTTCATGATGTATAATGCCGAATTTTTAATATTAATGCTTACATAAATCTGCCCCTTTTAAATTCCGCATTCATTTAGGGTTGGATTAGGCCGTCCTACACCAATGATGCACATGTCGCAAAGTGCCATACTTATTACCTAGACAAAATGTTGGGCAGTTAAGGAACAACATGTCCATAGGAGGAGTGTAGCTAAGATGAGAATGTTGAGATGGATGCCTGTCAAGACAACAATAGAATTAGAATTAAATGCATTCGAGGTAATATATAAGTAGCACCACCAGTAGGCAATAAGATGAAGGAAAGTAGCCTTAGATGGTTTTGTCATGTGCTATAGAGACGAAGAACTATGACAGTTAGGAGTCAGCTCGTACAAACTGAAAGCTCTAAAAGAGCAAGGGGAAGGCTTGAAAGGACCTGAGGGTAGTAAGAAAAGACTTGATGACCTATGGTCTAACTGAAGTAATGGCCCTTGATAGAGTGGAATGGTGAGAAGGGGTTCATGTAGCCAACCCCAATTAGTTGGGATGAGGCTTAGATGATGATGACCCCAATCGAAAGCTTTAGCCCATCCTTGGGGAACAGGGGCCTTCTAAACTTTTGCACATGGAGGAGGCACACCTCAACCTTTGACTAGTAGAGTAGGTCCTATCATGGATGCCTACATGATAAATATCAAGTTGATATAGATTCCCATTGGCCATACATGTGTTGAAATCTCGATGATTGCTTCTAACTCGCCTTTGTATGGACGATGAGGATCTTTGACTAGAGAGATTTTAGTGTTGTGCATCATCTGCATTTGGACTTTCTAGATGAACAACCTCGATCACCATGCGATGGCATAAAGAGGGTGAGCCTCACACATGTCTATACATATTATTTTCATACATGTTTATACATATTATTATAGATATGTATAAGTGCACTGCATCAATGCCCAACAAAAATAAGACTGCATAGTTCTCCCTTCAATGTTTAATTAAAAGAACAACTGGCTCAGAGCAGAAGATATCAACATGATCCTGATGCAAAGATAAATTCAAAAATGTTGACAAGTTACCTCCACAAAGCTTTTATATATAGCCAAAAATAATCGATGCACATCTTGGTGTCCCTCATCAAGCTGAAGCTCCTTCGCAATTATCTCCATACCAAAATGCTAGAGTGAGAGAGGCATATTTATTGTCAGGAAACATAACCAAAATCAGATCAAATTCCTAATTAGCTTCTTTACAATCCTGGTCAATTCCTGAGCCACAATAAATAGTCCTCCAGATAATCTCCATTTTTGCCCACATGAACATAGGATGGGATAATCTCATTGGCCATTTTCTAACTACTATTGGAAATGTTACAATACCTTGTAAATAAGCCCAGCACTACTGAGTTTGGTCGAAAACCCATGACCAAAGACCTCACTAAAGCCTTTCTGGTGATGATCATAACGATCCTTGCTAGGATCATACACACCTCCAACATCAAGTACTGCATCAAGTGTGTCCAGTAGCTGTAATATGTAGGTCTTAGTCAGTTAATCACACTCTCAATAGTTACTTAAATCTTGAGAAAAGTAAGCATGTCCATTAAGAAGAAAATGATAGCAGAAATTTAAATGTAATAAACCCAACCAAATAAAAACAAGCATCTCTTCAATGCGCACAGTAAACACTGAGTTGGTGTGCACGTATCTCCCATCATTTAAATAGAGTTGGCAGGAATCAATAAGCATTTCAAAGTGTGAATTTCCAAAAGACCACTTTGAGAGGCAATTACCACCCACCATTATTGGATGGTAGAGATAAGTGCATTGACTCTGTTTCACACTTCATACACGTACTTTTCCCAGTATTAAATGGGTAGCAAAATATACAATTTTAACAAAAGCAAAATTAAGGGGTGGACCCTGATTTTTTACCAGTTAAAAAATACAAGTGCAGAGATCAACAGACCGGAGCAACAGATATGTGCAGAGATCAACAGACCGGAGCAACAGATATGTGCACTGAATCAATAAGCATTTCAAAGTGTGAATTTCCAAAAGACCACTTTGAGAGGCAATTACCACCCACCATTATTGGATGGTAGAGATATGTGCACTGACTCTTGTTTCACACTTCATACACGTACTTTTCCCAGTATTAAATGGGTAGCAAAATATACAATTTTAACAAAAGCAAAATTAAGGGGTGGACCCTGATTTTTTACCAGTTAAAAAATACAAGTGCAGAGATTTTCTAAGGACCAAAAACAACCTTGACAACCAACAATTCATATAAACAAAACCGTTTAATATATAATTACTATTAACTAAAATGTGATGAACTCATTATTAAGTCACACCCAAACACTTTTTTATCTGGTTTTCAGCAGCAGGAGCAACAGACCGGTCATCGACTGTAACTAAAATGTGATGAAATCATTTTTAAGTCACACCAAAAACTCTTTTTTTTTTTTTTTTTTTTTTCTGGTTTTCAGCAGCAGGAGCAACAAACCGGTCATCGACTATAACTAAAATGCGATGAAATCATTTTTAAGTCACACCCAAAAACTCTTTTTTTTTTTTTCTGGTTTTCAGCAGCAGGAGCAACAAACCGGTCATTGACTGTAACTAAAATGCGATGAAATCATTTTTAAGTCACACCCAAAAACTCTTTTTTTTTTTCTTCAGCAGCAGGAGCAACAGACCACTCATCGACTGTCAGAAACTGAACCTATAGTTCAGATTTCTCCAATCACTACCATCCAAACAAAGAACAGGTAGATGTGATTTCACAACCCCACATATCCAATGGACGGTTAGGGTCCCACACACGTGCCACCAATTGGCACATGCATGAACAGGCTTGCAAAGACCATGTGCAGATCTCATTTTCCAGAAAATAGCTCAGGTCTCCTTTCCTGACAACACCGTGTGTATAGCAGTACTCCATTTTGAATGATAAAGGGTGGCTGTCACCCAAACAGGCCCTATTCCAAGACATTTAAGATACATTCCTGAGAGTAGTGTCCTGACACTCAATTCATACATCCGAGCCCCAGGTTTTGTTTAATCCATAGCATCATCTGTGGGACCCTCCACTGATGGGTGAGTACCCTTTAAACCTTCCAGAGTGGAAGACCCTACCCATCCAATCGTTGGCCTTTCTCCCGGACCATTACCGCCTCTTTTCTTAACCGTCTATATTCTAGGCCACTGATCAAAAGGCTAGGATCCCGCAATCCCATAATCATATAGCCTACCTCCCATCAACAGAGGTACCAATCATACAAACCGTCCGGATAACCAGACCATAGGCCCATTTGAACAGACGGTGGTGGAGCAGAGGCAGGGAATGAGAATGGTACCTGGGGATCTCTGGTACGGACTATATCTGCGCCGTTGAATTTATCGGTGAGACGGATCATGAAGCAGCCGAGAGCTTCATCGCAGTGGAAGCTGCCGTTGTGGGTACCGACCCTCTTATGAGGAGGATTCGGAGGTGAAGGAGAAGCAGCAGTAGAGAGAGCAGAAACCCTAGAAATTCTCGGAGAGGATGCCGCCATGATAGAGAATCTACCGCTGCTGCTGCTGCTGCTGCTGCTGCTGCTTTGAGAGGAGAAGAAGAGGAAGAGCTGCTTTCTACAGCTTCGGACTGCAAACATATCTTCCCTCGCTCGCTCGCGCGCCCCTCCAAACCCTGTTATGAGTCTACGGATTCGTAACGGTTCCTATTCGGGAGCGCGACTTGGTTGCGTAGGGCCCACCTAGGTGTTTTCATTGTAAATCCACACCGTCCATCCTTTTTTCAAGATTATTTTAGTTTTAAAAGTAGAAAATGAAGTAGATAAAATTTTCATGTGGACCACACCACATGAAACAGTGGTCACTGAACACCACCGTTAAAAACTTCATAGCATCCACCGTAATGTTTATTGAACATCCAACCTGTTGATAAGATGACGCAGATCTGAATTAAAGTAAAAAAACAAAGATCACCTTAATCCAAAACTTTTACAGCCCACAAAATATTTTTAATGGTCAATAACGATTGTTTCCTGTGGTGTGGTCCACCTGAAATTTCTATGTGATTCAGTTTTGGGTCCATGGCCTAAAATAAACTTTAAAAACAGATGAATGTCGTGGATATACAATTTATACACTGAAGTGGGCCACTACTGTCACGTTATCAACCACATCTCGGGTCGCAGCCCAGTCGCGCTATCTCATTTTTCCTGAAATAAACTTAGAAAACGGATACACAGAGTGGCTTTCTCACAAACATTGTAGTGGGCCTCACAAAGAATCTCTTGCAGGAAACTTTGGATTAGGACCATAGATAATTTGATGGTTGGAGCCCAAAAGTGAAATATATCCAAATCTCAAGTGGACCTAATCACAGGAGACAATGTGAATTAAAATTCTACCTATGAAAGTTTCTTTGGCCCTTAGAAGTTTTGGATCAAGCTGATATTTTTGTTTTCACTTAATCAATGCACTTGTGATCTTATGAATAGGTTGGATGACAAATAAACATCACTTTGGGCCCAAGCAAGGATTCAACGGTGGAAGTCATTATTCCCACTGTTTCCTTTGGTGTCGTCCGGTATACTTATATATTTTAGATTCAACCACTAAAATCGATAAAATCGTACTGGTACGCAATCCTATTTACTGTCCATCAGGACTTTGCCCCTGTCCTTTTAAGGGCCCAAAAATGACAGTGATCCGAAACTCAGGTAAACCCTAGGAAACAGTTGCAATGGAATGCCCACATGATCCGCGTAAATTTTCCATACTTGTAAAAGCGGATTGCCTCGTGACCCTGCAATCTGGAACTGTGATGTGTGATTTTTATCGATCAGGCCACAGGAACAGTGGTGATGGAATGCCCATCTGAAGCTTATATCCGCTTTGTGAAGATGTTAGATGGCAAATAAACATAAGCCTAAGAAGGTTTCAATCGCGGAGGTTATTTTCCTTATTATTTCATGTGGTGTGGTTCAGTTGAGCTTTGGATCTAATTATTTTTTTAAAGCTTATTTACTAAAATGATCTAAAAAAACGGATGAAGAGCGTGGATATAAAACAAACACATCAAGGTGGTCCCACAGGGCCAGCCAATGTACTCATCACGGAATCCACTTTCAGGGCGGTGGTCTTGACTAGAGCAACGTCCAAATTAAGATCTACTCCCTCTTCCGGGTGAATCGTCACATTTTTCACCATGAACAATAAAAACAGTCAAATCCAAGACTTTGGTGGGTCACACCATAGGTAAAAGGTGTAAAATCATTACTAATACCTCTTAAATTTTCGGTAGCGCCGCCCACGATTCTTTAAAGTCCTGATTTTCACGAAACCCATTTTCCTGGGACGCCACGATTCTTTTTAAATCCTGATTTTCAAGAAACACATTTTCCTCGGATTGCGTCCTACCGTAGGATGCAATTAGGGGTGCACACGGGTCGGTTTGGTCCGGTTCGGGGGTAAAACTGGAACGGTTCCGGGGTAAAATTGGAACCGAACCGTTCATAACGGTTCTAGGATTTTCGGAACCAGAACCGAACCGTTAGCACATTAGAACCGAACCAGAACCGTGAAAACCGGTTCGGTTCTGGATCGGTTCCACGGTTCTGAGTTTTTCAAATATGAACAGGCAGATACCCCCATCTTTCCTCGCTTTTTGTTGAAAAGGGGAATGTTCCTTAGGACGTTTTTGAGCACCCTACGTGATGGAAAGTTCAGATCGCGAAAAGGGATGATGGGTGGGGCCCACGTCAAAACTCAATCCATGCACGTCCGTCCCTACGTTTTTCGCATGGTTTGAATATTTTGAAAAAAAAAAAAGTGGGACCCACTTCTGATGGCATTCTCGGAGATCTACTCCGCTCATCATCTTCGTAGTAATGACTAACGTGTAAGAAGAGGTGGGAACCACGGTTCCACGGTTCGGGTCAGTTCTATCTACCCCTAAACCGGAACCGAACCGTATCCAACGGTTCTTGTAATTTTGGAACTGGAACCGGAACCGGTGCTGTCCAGAACTGGACCAAACCGGACTGATCCAACGGTTCCGGTCCGGTTCCACGATTCTACTGGTTAAATGTGCACCCCTAGTCCTACCCCACTCGTTTGGGCAGTTCTGTGGGCAGGCCCACCGTGATTTTTCTGTTTATCTCTCATACTATTTTGATGTATCCAACGTGATTTATCTATTTATATACGTTGTTATCTTAAAATGATTCGAGAAAAGAGATGGACAGCATAGATAAACAGATACATCACGATGGGCCCGCAGACGGGTGAGGGTAGAACGCAATCCGAATTCACACCACAGGAAAACAATAGTGATTGGATATCCATCACTTAAATCCTCCTAAGGGCCACTGTACTGTTTATCTGACATCCAATCTGTTGATTAGGTCATAAAGACCCAGATGAAGTGAAAAATCGCTACCCCTTCTCCCATCAAAACCGTGGTGGTTTTGGTCCAAGAAAACCGCTCATTCGACCACATGCTCGGATGGATGAAATCCCTCAATCCCCAGATCAACGGCGTCACGGGCACCGAGTTCAGCCCCATCTCCACAACCGAACCCGAATCCAAGCGGAATTATTGAGGGGACCGATCCGAGTAGGTCGACCCGGACCCGGGGCACTCCATCCAGGCGATCTACGAGCAGATTTTGGGGGAGGAATATCCCGTTAACGGTGGAGCGTCCCAACCTAGTCACCTAAACCAAGAAAACATTTATGCTGCAAAATGAGAAAATGACCACTGTAGACAAAACCTTTTACCCAGCGGTTTTTATGAAAGAATACAAACTTTAGTTACCAATCTAGACTATCATGTGCGGACAGCGACTTTGAGGACGAAACTGCCCCTCCTTTTGACTGCGAAGACGAGCGCTGACATTCCTTCAACTGAGAGTTGTACGAACGGCTTAAAAGAGATCAAAGTTACATGGCCCCACAGCTATATATTTATCATATCCACAACGTTCATCCATATTTCGAGATCATTTCGGACATTATCCAAAAGAAAAATCATATCCAAAGATCAACTGGACCACACCACAAAAAGCAGCGGGGGGAAATTGATTTTCACCGTTAAAATTTTTGTAGGGCCCACCATAACATTTATTTTCCATCCAGTCTATTCATAAGGTCACAAAGGCCTGGATGAAGAGGAAAAACAAATTTCATAATGATCAAAAACTTCTGTAACCCCTAAAAGGGTTTCAATGGTAGACGTTCAATTCCCCACTGCCTTTTACAGTGTGGTCCACTTGATACTTAGATCTGTCTTATTTTTCGTCTCAAGCCTTAATATGAGCTTGCTAAATAGATGGACGGTTTGGATATAACACAGACCTCATGGTGGGGCCCACAGAAGCAACAAAAATTTCAAAAAAAAAAAAAAAAACAGAATCTGCGATGAATCGCGGATTCCGCGATTCCACTGCAACTCGCTGTAGGATTTGGGGATGAATCGCGGAATCCGCGATTGATCCCCGATTCAAACAAAAGGCTATGGCTACGGATTATAACCGTAGCTATAGCCGTATCTTGTGTACTTTTCTTTTTATTTTTTTTGTTCTTTTTATTTTTTGTTTTTTTGTTTTTATTTTTTATTTTTTATTTTTTATTTTTTACATTTAGAATTTTATTCTACCTAAAATTCTCTCCTTTTTTTTCATTTCTTTCTTTATTCATATAACAAGAATATCTTCTAAACCAAAATTAGTTACTTGTCGTACCATATATGATTTTAGGGCTGAAAGTTGGGCGGGTTCAACCCAACCAACCTGTGACCCACCCGACATTGGGTTGGGCTTGGGCAAGATGTATCGGGTTTGGTCTTGGGGTTGGGCCATACAAACACCAACCCGATAAAACTTGGAAACGGAATCGCTGGGATTGACTGTCAAATGCATGGAAATGACCGTGAAGTGAAGGGGATTAACCGTGAAGTGCATCGAAATGACTGAATCTAAACGGAATCGTCGGAATTGACCATAAAATGCATCGAAATGACCATGAAGTTAAGCAAATTGAACACGAAATGCGTGGAAATGACCGTGAAGTGAAGCGAATTGAACGTGAAATGCGTGGAAATGACCGTGAAGTGAAGGGAATTGATCGTGAAGTGCATCGAAATGACCATGAATCTAAACGAAATCGCTAAAAATGATCATGAAATGCGTGGAAATGACCGTGAAGTTAAGTGAATTGACCGTGAAATGCATGGAAATGACCGTGAAGTGAAGGGAATTTACTGGAAATTGAGCGGGACAAACTGAAAATTGAGCGGGACAAACCGGAAATTGAACGGGTCAAACTGAAAATTGAGCGGGCCAAACTGAAAATTGAGCGGGCCAAACTGAAAATTGAACGGGCCAAACTGAAAATTGAGCGGGACAAACTGGAAATTGAGCGGGCCAAACTGAAAATTGAGCGGGACAAACTGGAAATTAAGCGGGCCAAACTAGGCCAAACTGAAAATTGAGCAAGAAAAACTGGAAATTGAGCGAGCCAAACTGGAAATTGAGCGGCCAAACTGGAAATTGAGCAGGATAAACTGGAAATTGAGTGGGCCAAATTGGAAATTGAGCAGGCCAAACTAGACTACGTGTCAAAATTCTACATGATAGGACAATAATTAACTTTTCCGTTTTGGTTTACCATAGACGGTTCACATTCAATTGAAAAAAATAAAGGTCTAGATATTGGTAGCTGGGAGGTTCAAATGACAGGTTTTCTAGGACCTGCTCTATCCACCGTTGGACACAACAAACCAACAATCTGGATTAACGAACTATGTGCTTCATTTATTTGAGATGAAAGACGGTTTATACCGTCGAAAGATGTGTACTAATCATCACATGATTCCTCCTCCACTATGATGAAACACGTGGGAGATGTCAACCATTCATCAGATGAGTCTAGAACATATGCCTCACCTACCCCAGAAAGCCATCTCTATCTCCTTACATGGTGACCCATGCATACAAAGATTAACTATAAGGGTCAGGTCTATTTCATGACCCAAACAGTCTGATTTGCGAAGATGTAACACCCAATCTTAAAACGGGGTCAGTTACAACGGGTCATTGATGTATTGTAACAGGACAAGTAGGATTATAGCTGTTGGATTTGGGTCATATTGGAACGATATCAGTTTGGCCCGCTCAATTTCCAGTTTGGCCCGCTTAATTTTCAATTTGTCCTGCTCAATTTTCAGTTTGTCCCCCTCAAATTTTAGTTTGTCCCGCTCAATTTCTAGTTTGTCCCGCTCAATTTCCAGTTTGGCCCACTCAATTTCTAATTTGTCCTGCTCGATTTCCAGTTTAGCCCACTCAATTTTCAGTTTGTCCCCCTCAATTTCAAGTTTGTCCCTCTCAATTTCCAGTTTGGCCCGCTCAATTTTCAGTTTGGCCAGCTCAATTTCTAATTTGGCCTGCTCAATATCCAGTTTGTCTCGCTCAATTTCCAGTTTGGCCCGCTCAATTCCATTTGTCCCGCTCAATTTTCAGTTTGGCCGCTCAATTTCAGTTTGTCTAGCTCAATTTTCAGTTTGCCGGCTCAATTTTCAGTTTGTCTAGCTCAATTTTCAGTTTGGCCGCGTTCCAGTTTGTCCTACTCAATTTTCAGTTTGGAAATTGAGCGGGCCAAACTGGAAATTAAGTGAGACAAACTGGAAATTGAGCGGGACAAACTGGAAATTGAGTGGGCCAAACTGGAAATTGAGCGAGACAAACTGGAAATTGAGCGGGCCAAACTGGAAATTGAGCGGGACAAACTGAAAATTGAGGGGGCCAAACTGAAAATTGAGCGGGCCAAGCTGATCCGAGTCTGACTTAGTCAGGAAACCGAGTCGGATCAGATTGGGCCCAGGTCGATCGATAACAAGAAAAAAAAGAGGAGAGAGAGAGAGAGAGAGAGATTCTGTACCTTGATTCATATGGCCATTGCAGTTCTGAACCTGAGGAAGAGATAGGGCCATTGCAGCTCTCAACCTGAGGAAGAGAGATGGTCATTGCAGCTCTGAACCTGAGGAAGAGAGAGGGCCATTGCAGCTCTTGTCAAAACCAATTTTGAAACAATCATTGTAATTCTTAGGTGGGCTACTTCTTCTTCTACCCCAAAACTCTAGAACAAGCATGCAAAATTCCCTCCAGAAAATATTAATTGGTTGGAAACATGTATTGGAATTGAAATCAAACTTGAAATCCTTAAGGTCTGTTTGGATAGGGTGAATCAAAAAGGTGAAAATGGAAAAGAAAAGTGGAATCTGAAAGCATTTGTTCCTTAGGTAAAACCACTGAATTTTCATTTCCTTCTCACTTGCTTGTAATGTTGCAAGAGTTGCTGTGGAAAATATGCAATTCCATTCCCTTTCATCTGTTTGGATTGGCATGTAAAAGTGAGGAATTCTAACTGAAATTTATATGGTGTTCCACTACAATTGTGACAATAACATACACACCTATGCTATAGGTAACAATCCTACGGCCACATATTGATGCTAGAAGAAAATTCTACAGCCACATGGACATAACGAGACTCCAATGTACAAGTCGGGTGTTGTCAGTCATCTGTCAATATAAGTGGGTTACACTTATCTACTTGTTGTCAGCCATCTGTCAATACTACAGCTTATATGCATATTTTCCTTGTTGGAGATCCCCCTTTAGGCATATAATCCATTTCTTGCTTCTCCTTTCAAAATTTCTTCCCCAAGGAATTGTTTAAGGCCCATTTCCAGCCACAACCACAGCGTTTGCAAATATCAAAACAACATTTAAAGCATCAATTCGAAGATTTGAAGCTCGATATCCGATTTTAGGAAAATTAAAAAGAAAAGTTTAAAAAAATAAAAAGTTAAATTTAGACTATTGAACAATTTCTTCATCTGTAAGCATCCATTTGATAGGAAGCTATAGGATAGTGCTCACTGATCAATTAGAAATGCAAAGGACCTAAAATTTTTTTTTTAAAAATCAATGTGAATGTTAACAGGGTAGATCTTCAAATGAATGAATTAGAAATGAGTTTACTTTGCTAAGTATTGAAATAAAAGGATAATTTTATGGAATGTTGTATTGAAAGAAAGGTCGAAGCCAAAAGAATACAAACATAAAAAAAAACATACTACAGTTGAGATGTGAATGTCATTTCCACCCGGTCGACCCCGAACCACTGTCCAACCCCGGTCGACCCCGAACCCCTGTCCAGCCTACCCGATTGACCCCGAACCCCGCATTCAAATCTTTGGGTGGTTGGTTTGTAATTGTTTTGGTTGTGAGAGTATTGAATTTGGGAGTGGAAAAGTAGTTGCTAGTGGTGGTCATGGGGGTTTTTGAAGCCATTGCACTTTCAAAGATTTGAACTTGTAACTGTTTGTAAGTTTTGGGAGATGGTTCTTGTTGGCATTGTGTCATTTGTGTGGTGGTGAGAGTATTAGATTAAACAAAAACGGGATCAATGTTGTTTTGTAGTTTAATACTGAACGCGAGAATTGTTTGAGACTTTTGAGTTGGTAGTTATTTTGTTTTTGAATGATTTCTTTTAGAAATTGGAAATCAACATTTTCTTGGACATTTTTTTTCTTTTTCTGAGAGATGGAATTTTGGCATTCGTTGTTTAATTTGTTTGGGAGTGAGTCTTGGATTTAAGGAAATTAGGAATTTAGCGAGGGAACCTAGAAATAGAGCGAGGGAACATAGTAATTGAGCAAGGGAACGTAGGAATTCAGTTTGGCCCACTCAATTTCCAGTTTGTCCCACTGAAATTCTAGTTTGTCCCGCTCATTTCCATGTTTGCCCGCTTAATTTCCAGTTTGGCCTGCTCAATTTCCAGTTTGGCCCGCTCATTTTCCAGTTTATCCCACTCATTTTCCAGTTTGGCCCGCTCAATTTTCAGTTTGGCCCGCTGAAATTCTAGTTTGTCCCGCTCATTTCCATGTTTGCCCACTCAATTTTCAGTTTGTTCCGTTCAATTTTCAGTTTGTTCCGTTCAATTTTCAAATCTCACGTGGCCACTTCATTCCCCCACTCTCTCAATTTCTCCACTCTCACCTCTCTGTCTCTCTCTCTTGAAGCAAAAAAAAGAAGAAAAAAAAATCTCTTTTATGTTTTTTCAATCCATCTTCCATTTTCTTCTTAACAAGAAAATCCATATTTACTAATATTCTCATTTTTCTATTTTTCAAAAGAATGAGTTCGGACTCTAAAAGCGTCGGCTCCAGCACTCGTACTTTCAGCCCAAACCCTAACCAAGAAGGACTCCAAAATTACCAAACTGCCACTGTGCGGAACCCCCCAAATCTAGGAAAATCTAATGACCTGCAGTGAACTATATTGCACAGTATATGAACCTCAGCGGCACATCCTACAATCATATCCCATAAAAAAATAATAATAATAATAATAATAATAAAGAACAAATTTTTTAGATAATCAATGCATCGAAAGCTAGAAACAATAGTTGATTTCTACTTTCTAGAGAAGTTTGCAACAAAAGATGAATTCAGGCGGGGAATTTCACGGGATCAGAAATAACACTTTATTTAGATAATAAGTGACATGGAATATACACCAAGTGTTATAGATTAATCGTGTTTTTTATTAGGACTGCCATTCCATACAAGTTTCCCTAAAATTCAGCAGGAGTGCACCCATGAAACTCAGCCCACCACAAAGATTTATTGGGACACAAAGCAAGCAAAAATGGAGTCCATTTGGCAGTCCCCAAATTCAGGTTTCAGCTGTTACGATGCATAGAAATGTCTCACTATGACATGCTCAGAATTTTTATTAACAAATAGGAGAAGTGTCCTTTTACATTTACATGCATACACAAGTAATGGAGATTAAATCTAGGAGCTTGATCCAGAATCAATATTCAGTCCAAAGCATTGCAGGATCTTAATCCAGAGTCAGCTCCTGAATTGTACAAACAATTGTGCCTTATTTAAAAAGAATGAAGATCATGTAGGAGTAAAGATTAGGCAGGTAAGTTAAAGACAATGCATAAATCAAGAGTGTTTCAAACATCATGTACACTTTCTTTCTAATATAGAGTTAAAAGGACTTGAATCAAGGATACAATATCCTCAGATACTATTACCTACATGGACTTGAATAAAAAATAATAATAATAAATAGAAGATACAATGGAATATTGATTTTTGGTTGAATGTAACCATGGTTATACTTTCTTTCTTCCCTTTGTAATTGTTGGCCACGATCTTTCCATCTTGGAGATTTTGGTTCATGCCAATCTAAAGTGTGGCCATATATCAGTAGTCCAAATCACTAAATCATGGGCCCCAATTGTATGAACCAAAACCTAGAACAATATGGTGTAAGCATTCTTTAATAAATCAAGTAATAACCCCAGCCAGCATGCACACAAGGAATGGCAAAACATAGTAAATAGAAGGCTAGTTATATGAGCAAAGAACCAATGTCATCTCTTACTCAAATAGACGGGCCTTAACAGCTAAAATACACCATTCACATGATCCTGACCATTGGAGTGCATCGAAATGACCGTGAATCTAAACGGAATCGCCGGAATTGACCGTGAAATGCATGAAAATGACCGTGAAGTGAAGCGAATTGAATTTGAAATGCGTGGAAATGACCATGAAGTAAAGGGAATTGACCGTGAAGTGCATCAAAATGACCGTTAATCTAAACGGAAACGGAAAGCTAGAAATGACCGTGAAATGCGTGGAAATGACCGTGAAGTTAAGTGAATTGACCGTGAAATGCATGGAATGACCGTGAAGTGAAGGGAATTTACTGGAAATTGAGCGGAACAAACTGAAAATTGAGCGGGCCAAACTGGAAATTGAGCGGGCCAAACTAGAAATTAAGTGGGCCAAACTAAAAATTGAGGGGGCCAAACTGGAAATTGAGCGGGCCAAACTAGAAATTGAGCGGGCCAAATTGAAAATTGAGTGTGCCAAATTGAAAATTGAGCAGGACAAACTGAAAATTGAGCGGACCAAACTGAAAATTGAGCGGGACAAACTGGAAATTGAGCGGGTCAAACTGGAAATTGAGCGAGACAAACTGGAAAGTGAGAGGGCCAAACTGGAAATTGAGTGGGCCAAACTGGAAATTGAGCGGGACAAACTGGAAATGTTGCTTGGATCTGTTGCTTAGATCACACCACGCTCTAGCTAGATCCCTCCCTCTTTATTCATCAGTATTAGGGCGTTTTTCTGAAATTGGTCCCTCCACGGAAGAAAGTATACACTACAGGTATAATGTAGTACATTTACCTAAACGGTATAAATTTTTTGTGGGCCATTGAACTGTTGGATGAAGCTCGCATCTTGGTTTTCGGTTCATCCGTGCAAAAATCATCTTATGAACATGATGGATTACAAGTAAAACATCATTTTGGGGGCATAACAAGGTTTCTTCGGTGGAACCACTATTTCCTGTGGTGTGATCCACTTGATATTTCGATGGAAAAATGCGGATGAACGTCGTGGATAGTCCACGTACATTCAAGGCGGGCCCAACTCCGTTTTATTTATTATTATTATTATTTTTTTTACTATAAAATTTTTTTGGGTTAGCTTATTAGTACACACCCATGTCAGTACACACACTCCATGTTAGCCACCCCCGCTAGGGATCGATACCAAGACCTCAAGTGTTGAAACGAGGTATCTCCACTCAGTTTGCCAGTTGAGCTATGGATTTGGGTGTAAGCATCTTTTGTTTAGTGTATTGTATGTGCTCGATTCAGTCTCGATATTGAGGTAAACAACTTGTACGTTATGGTAATTCTACAAGTGACATCGGGGGATGTATGTGTTTCGGTGGGAACCCGTTCTCAACTGGTTTTCTGTGCTTTGAAAAGCATCCTAGCTTATCCTCTTGGGGCTGCATGCCTCCAGAATGCCAAGAATATCTCCTGATTGCTGAGAAACCAGTTCTGAATGGTCTCTCAGTTTGGTGCTGGATGTCTTGGAGGGACCAAACATCCAACCTTTTCTGATTCAAATCCTTTCGGATGGAAAATCAAAATAATATTGGGATACTCCATTATGAACCAACCCTATTGGTTCATTCAAAAATCCGTGACCACTTCTTTATTAATTGTGTAGTGAATTGGTTGTAGCATCACCCGTGGAGGATTATTTTATATACATTGACGATCTCCCATGTCCTAATAAGACTCCTCAGCTCATTTGCCAATGTTGTTTCTGCCCTTTTCGTAGGATTATACATCATATGTTGTAGGAAGAATTTCAATCATTCTATGAATAAATTTCATCCTTGTTGGGAGTTTAAAATTTTATTAAGGTGAGAAGTTGGGGTTCTCCGTCTTCGAATTGGTTGTGTGAATAATAGTACGATACCTTGTTTGCTTTTAGTGCTTGTATGTAATGGTTATGGGTTATCTGCAAATGTGATGTGAAGAGTTGATCCAAATTACTTGTCTTCCTTTTTTAGCAACCAGCCAAGGAAAATGTACCTAAATAATACTTTAATTTCACTACTAAACTATGGAGGTGTCCCAAAAGAATACTTTATGGATCTTCTGAGGAGTGCTTTGAATGATGCTCAATTTCCAGTTTGTCCCGCTCAATTTCCCAATTTCCAGTTTGTCTCGCTTAATTTCCAGTTTGGCCCGCTCAATTTCCAGTTTGTCCCGCTCAATTTCCAGTCTGGCCCACTTAATTTCCAGCGGGCCAATTTCCAGTTAGGCCCGCTCAATTTCCAGTTAGGCCCGCTCAATTTCCAGTTTGTCCTGCTCAATTTCCAGTTATGGCCGCTCAATTTCCAGTTAGGCCCGCTCAATTTCCAGTTTGGCCCACTCAATTTCCAGTTTATCCCGCTCAATTTCTAGTTTGGCCCGCTCAATTTCCAGTTTGGCCCGCTCAATTTCCAGTTTGTCTCGCTCAATTTTCAGTTTGGCCCGCTCAAACCGTCCATCATGAGGTCTGTGTTTGGAAATTGAGCGGGATAAACTGGAAATTGAGCGGGCTAAACTGAAAACTGAGCGGGCCAAACTGGAAATTGAGCGGGCCAAACTGAAAATTGAGCAGGACAAACTAGAAATTGAGCGGGCCAAACTGAAAATTGAGCGAGACAAACTGGAAGAGAGGAAATTGAGCGGGCAAATTGGAAATTGAGCGGGATAAATTGGAAATTGAGCGGGCCACTTGAGTTTTGAATTTGCTTCAATTTTTGGGTTGATTCAAATATCATAAAATTTCATGAGATTTTGTACTGAAATTAGAATGATTAATCATGATATTTGTACTGAAATTTCATGAGATACTTACATGCCCCAAGCAAAAACTTGAGTGTCAGTCAATTCCCTTCACTTCACGGTCATTTTCACGCATTTCACGGTCAATTTGCTTAACTTCATGGTCATTTTCATGCATTTAAGGTGGCCAAACTGAATAGGCCACATACATTTAAGGTGGGCCCAACTTAAATGTCTCTCAACAAAGGGTTCCGTCATATTGTGCTCGAATTGGATTCGAAGCTGGTTATCGACCTTCTCGCTGGCAGATCTTCTCCCTCATGGCAAGGGAGACCTTGGGTTTCTAGGATTAAGGATCTCATGACTAGAGGTAACATCTATCTCAAATTTATCCACCGTGAAGTTAGCAGTCCAGTTGATGGGTTAGCTCGCTGGGATAGTGAGTTACAAGGGTCTCGGGTCGTTGATTGTTTTGCTAATCTCCCGGTGTCCATTAAGGGGTTGCTCTTCCTTGATCGGATGGGTCTAGGTGCAGTGAGAGAAGTGGCTGAGTCTGCTTAGGTCTATTGTTGTATAGATGCAAGCGGTTTTTTTTTGTTTTGGCTTTTTGGGTGGACCCAGGTATTATGCTGCTGGGGATCCCGCTTCTGTTTTTGCTTTGGTTGTACATCATACTTTCCAAATTTATTTGGTGGAGCACCATACTCTCCATCCTCATCGTCTCCTCTTGAGATTTTCAAGGTCATTTATATGCATTTCAAGATCAATCCCGGCGATTCCGTTTCTCATTTCACTCTGGAATGGGAAGTCAATGTATATATTGTCCCCAGATGTGATATTGACATATAGGAGTCTACATGTGAGATGAGTCACCGAAAATGATGTGGACCAATAAAAGCATTTCACGGTCATTTCCATGCATTTCACGGTCAATTTCCTTCACTCCACGGTCATTTCCATGCATTTCACGTTCAGTGAATTGACCGTGAAGTTAAGTGAATTGACAGTGAAATGCATGGAATGACTGTGAAATGAAGGGAATTTATTGGAAATTGAGTGGGACAAACTGAAAATTGAGCGGGCCAAACTGGAAATTGAGCGGGACAAACTGGAAATTGAGCAGACAAACTGGAAATTGAGCAGGCCAAACTGGAAATTGAGCGAGACAAACTGGAAATTGAGCGGGCCAAACTGGAAATTGAGCGGGACAAACTGGAAATTGAGCGGGCCAAACTGAAAATTGAGCGGGATAAACTGGAAATTGAGCGAGACAAACTGAATATTGAGCAGGCCAAACTGGAAATTAAGCGGGCCAAACTGAAAATTGAGCGGGACAAACTGGAAATTGATTTAATAGTCCAATGCTCCTGAGCTCCTGAGCTTTCACAACTTGATTGGATTTACAACTTGATTGGATTTTCAACAGTCGAGTTTAATCAAGAGGAAATGACAAAAATTAATATGTTTCCTAGCATTCATAATAAGGAAGTACCCTCAAATTCCAGTTGTGTTCCTTTCAAGTCTAACTTGAAAGTAACTAATTGCAATTTGGAGACACCATCAATGAATGCTGAGGAGACTAAAGTTTCTATTGCTGCCACAGTTATAAAACTCAGTGAATCATCTTGAAACTCGACAGAATTGACTCGACTTGACGAGATTGCAAGTGAAGTCAGTGGGGAATTTGATTTCAAATGTGATTCAGTGTGACTCTTTGAGTCGACTCGTTGACTCACAACGTCCCAAACCAAGTCACTAGCCTAAGAACAATTCTTTTTCACAATAAGCATACAAAGAAATTTGAACTAGCAACCTCCCAAATTGCAGGATACATATACCACCAGCACTTCATTGCTCGTGAACATGTTTACTTTCTTGTATATATATTATGCAAAGATGACTATTTTACTGATTAAAACAGCTATTTATTTCATCAGCAGCATCTAAGACTTATCCCAACTAATTGGGATTGGAGACATGAATCCTGTTCTGCCAGTCCACTTTAACAAGGGCTTTGGAATGTCCTATTGTGTAGATTCATGATGAAAATTATTGCAAACTCCCACCTCAAATCAAGCTTCGGAATCATGCTCTCGCTCCCTCTTCCTAGTCATTTATACTTGCTAACATTTTGAAACAGACGCTTCCCGGCTTCCTCACCTGAATATATGCTGCTTTGCTTCATGCTCCATGCTTCATGCAACCACACTCTGTGACTGTCCACCTTCCGATAAAAGCCTCCATTTTCTTCATTTTGTATTTCCCCTTTGTCCGGTCGAGAATACAGACCCCACGCACGTCATTTTGTATTTCCCATTTTTTAGCAACCAGCCAAGGAAAACGTACCTAAATAAGACTTTAATTTCACTACCTAAATAAGCCAAAAGAATACAAACATAAAAGAAAATACACTATAGTTGAGATGTGAATGTCATTTCCACCTGGTCGACCCTGAACCGTTGTCCAACCCCGGTCGACCACGAACCCCTGTCCAGCCTACCCGGTCGACCCCGAACCCCGCATTCAAATCTTAGGGTGGTTGGTTTATAATTGTTTTGGTTGTGAGAGTATTGAATTTGGGAGTGGAAAAGTAGTTGCTAGTAGTGGTCATGGGGGTTTTTGAAGCCATTGCACTTTCAAAGATTTGAACTTGTAACTGTTTGTAAGTTTTGGAAGATGGTTCTTGTTGGCATTGGTGTGTCATTTGTGTGGTGGTGAGAGTATCAGATTAAAAAAAAATGTAATCAATGTTGTTTTGTAGTTTAGTACTGAACGCGAGAATTGTTTGAGACTTTTGAGTTGGTAGTTATTTTGTTTTTGAATGATTTCTTTTAAAAATTGGAAATCAACATTTTCTTGGACATTTTTTTTCTTTTTCTGAGAGATGGGATTTTGGCATTCGTTGTTTAATTTGTTTGGGAGTGAGTCTTGGATTTAAGAAAATTAGGAATTCAGCGAGGGAAACCTAAAAATTCAGCGAGGGAACCTAAAAATAGAGCGAGGGAACATAGTAATTGAGCGAGGCAACCTATAAATTGAGCGAGGGAACCGAGGAATTGAGTGAGGGAACCTAGAAAATGAGCGAGGAAACCTAGGAATTCAGCAAGGGAACCTAGAAATTCAGCAAGGGAACCTGGGAATTAAGCGAGGGAACCAAAGAATTGAGCGAGGGAACCGAAGCATTGAGCGAGGCCCGCTCAATTTCCAGTTTGGCCTGCTCAATTTTCAGTTTGGCCCGCTTAGTTTTCAGTTTGTCCAGCTCAATTTCCAATTTGGCCCGCTGAAATTCTAGTTTGTCCTGCTCAGTTCTATGTTTGCCCGCTCAATTTTCAGTTTGGCCCGCTTAATTTCCAGTTTGGCCCGCTCAATTTTCAGTTTGGCCCGCTTAATTTCCAGTTTGGCCCGCTCAATTTCCAGTTTATCCCGCTCAATTTCCAGTTTGGCCGCTCAATTTTCAATTGGCCGTTGAAATTCTAGTTTGTCCCGCTCATTTCCATATTTGCCCGCTCAATTTTCAATTGGCCCTCTCAATTTCCAGTTTGTTCCGCTCAATTTCCTTTGTCTCGCTCATTTTCATGTTTGCCCGCTCAATTTTCAATTTGTCCCGCTCAATTTCCAATTTGGCCCGCTGAAATTCTAGTTTTTCCCGCTCATTTCCATGTTTGCCCGCTCAATTTCTAGTTTGGCTCGCTCATTATGAGCTTAACACAATAGCTCATAATGATGTGTTCTTGTTGTGGGTCCCATCATGTTCTGATTTTTTGTTTCTTATCCAAAATTTCAAGATTTTCAAGTTTCCATCATGTTTGGATTTTAAAATAACCCCCAGTTCAAAGATTTTCAAGGTCATTTCTATGCATTTCACGATCAATCCGGCGGCGATTCCATTTCTCATTTCACTCTGGAATGGGAAGTCAATATATATATTGTCCCCAGATGTGATATTGACATGTAGGAATCTACATGTGAGATGAGTCACTGAAAATGATGTGGACCAATAAAAGCATTTCACGGTCATCCACTTCGGTCATTTCCGCTTCACGGTCAATTCGCTCCACTTCACGGTCATTTCCATGCATTTTACGGTCAATCTCGGCGATTCTGTGTTGATTCACAATCATTTCCATGCATTTCACGGTCAATTCCCTTCACTTCACGGTCATTTCCATGCATTTCACGTTCAATACCGGTGATTTCGTTTCATTTCACGGTCAATTCCCTTCACTTCACGATCATTTCCATGCATTTTTTTTTCTAAACAAACAAGCTAAAATATAGGACAACTACTCCATTACAAGTCGCATTTTGTATCAAGCAATTTATTTGGGAGAGGAAAATCCGACATATCTTGTTAGCTTGAGGGGAGGCATTGGAATTTCTTTTGCCATCAACACAAATGATCTGCACTCAATTATAATTAATTTATAAGAAACTTATATATTAATTGGGTTCGTGTTGGGTCAGGCAACCCGAGACCTCAACCCGAGCCCAACCCAAGTTTTATCTGGTTGGTGTTTGTATGGCCCAACCCCAAGACCAAACTTGATACACCCTGCCCAAGCCCAACCCAATGTCGGGTCGGTCACAGGTTGGTCAGGTTGAGCCTGCCCAACTTTTTGCCCTAAAATCATATATGGTCCGTCAAGTAACTAATTTTAGCTTAGAAGATATTCTTGTTATATGAATAAAGAAAGAAATGAAAAAAAGAGATAAAAAAATTTTATATGCTTATATATACATATTTATATAAATATGTGTCAGAGAAAAATGTAGGTAGAATAAAATTCTCCATGTAAAAATAAATAAATAAATAAAATTAAAATAAATAAATAAACATGATACGGATACGGTTATAGGTAAATCCGTAGCCATAGATCGAAGTTGGAGCTGCCGAATCCACAACAGCGACTTGTGGTGGAATCACGGGAGTTGCGATTGATCGCCGGGCTTTAGCTATAGCTACGGTTATAATCCGTAGCTATATAAAACTGTAGCTATAAGTTCCTAGTTTTTTTTTCTTTCGCAGTTGTAATCCCCACCGCCTTTTGTGGGTCCCATCATGAGGTCTTTGTTATATCCAAACCGCTTAATTTCCAAACTGAAATTGAGCGGGACAAACTGGAAATGAGCGGGCTAAACTGAAAATTGAGCGAGACAAACTGGAAATTGAGCGGGACAAACTGAAAATTGAGCGGGACAAACTGGAAATTGAGCGGGACAAACTGAAATTGAGCGGGACAAACTGGAAATTGAGCGGGCCAAACTGAAAATTGAGCGAAACAAACTGGAAATTGAGCTGGCCAAACTGAAAATTGAGCGGGCCAAACTGAAAATTGAGCGGGCCAAACTGGAAATTGAGGGGACAAACTGGAAATTGAGGGGACAAACTGAAAATTGAGTGGGCTAACTGGAAATTGAGTGGGACAAATTGGAAATTGAGTGGGCAAACTGGAAATTGAGCGGGACAAACTGGAAATTGAGCGGGACAAACTAAAATTTGAGGGGGACAAACTAAAAATTGAGCAGGACAAATTGAAAATTAAGCGGGCCAAACTGGAAATTGAGCGGGCCAAACTGATATCGTTCCAATATGACCCAAATCCAACAGCTATAATCCTACTTGTCCTGTTACAATACATCAATGACCCGTTGTAACTGACCCCATTTTAAGATTGGGTGTTACATCTTCGCAAATCAGACTGTTTGGGTCATGAAATAGACCTGACCCTTATAGTTAATCTTTGTATGCATGGGTCACCATGTAAGGAGATAGAGATGGCTTTCTGGGGTAGGTGAGGCATATGTTCTAGACCCATCTGATGAATGGTTGACATCTCCCACGTGTTTCATCATAGTGGAGGAGGAATCATGTGATGATTAGTACACATCTTTCGACGGTATAAACCGTCTTTCATCTCAAATAAATGAAGCACATAATTCGTTAATCCAGACTGTTGGTTTGTTGTGTCCAACGGTGGATAGAGCAGGTCCTAGAAAACCTGTCATTTGAACCTCCCAGCTACCAATATCTAGACCTTTATTTTTTTCAATTGAATGTGAACCGTCTATGGTAAACCAAAACGGAA
The DNA here is from genome assembly GCA_021015155.1 of Magnolia officinalis. Classification (NCBI taxonomy): domain Eukaryota; kingdom Viridiplantae; phylum Streptophyta; class Magnoliopsida; order Magnoliales; family Magnoliaceae; genus Magnolia; species Magnolia officinalis. The sequence continues at coordinate 22,823,614 of JAJHSJ010000007.1, forward strand.
AAGCTAATATTGTCCTATCATGTAGAATTTTGACACGTAGTTTAGTTTGGCCCGCTCAATTTCCAATTTGGCCCGCTCAATTTTCAGTTTATCCTGCTCAATTTTCAGTTTGGCCCGCTCAATTTTCAGTTTTTCTCTCTCAATTTTCAGTTTGGCCCAGTTTGGCCTGCTCAATTTCCAGTTTGGCCCGCTCAACTTTCAATTCACTTAACTTCATGGTCATTTCCACGCATTTCATGATCATTTTTAACGATTCCGTTTAGATTCACGGTCATTTCGATGCACTTCATGATCAATTCCCTTCACTTCACGGTCATTTCCACGCATTTCACGTTCAATTCGCTTCACTTCACAGTCATTTCCACGCATTTCACGTTCAATTCGCTTCACTTCACGGTCATTTCCACGCAATTCGTGTTCAATTTGCTTAACTTCATGGTCATTTCGATGCATTTTATGGTCAATTCCGACGATTCCGTTTAGATTCACGGTTATTTTGATGCACTTCACGGTTAATCCCCTTCACTTCACGATCATTTCAATGCATTTGACAGTCAATCCCGGCGATTCCGTTTCCAAGTTTTATCGGGTTGGTGTTTGTATGGCCCAACCTCAAGACCAAACCCGATACATCTTGCCCAAGCCCAACCCAATGTCGGGTGGGTCACAAGTTGGTCGGGTTGAACCTGCCCAACTTTCAGCCCAAATCATATATGGTATGACAAGTAACTAATTTTGGTTTAGAAGATATTCTTGTTATATGAATAAAGAAAGAAATGAAAAAAAAAAGGAGAGAATTTTTTTTATATGCTTATATATATACATATATATATATATATATATATATATAATATATATATATAAATATGTGTTAGAGAAAAATGTAGGTGAATAAAAATTCTAAATGTAAGAGAAAAAAAAAAAAAAAAAAAAAAAAAAAAGAACAAAAAAAAATTAAAAAAGAAAGTACACAGAGACGGCTATAGCTACGGTTATAATCCGTAGCCATAGCCTTTTGTTTGAATCGGGGATCAATCGCGGAATCCGCGATTCATCCCAGATTCTGTTATTTTTTTTTTTCTTTAAAATTTTTGTTGCTTCTGTGGGCCCCACCATGATGTCTGTGTTATATCCAAACCGTCCATCTATTTGGCGAGCTCATATTAAGGCTTGAGACGAAAAATAAGACAGATCTAAGTATCAAGTGGACCACACTGTAAAAGGCAGTGGGGAATTGAACGTCTACCATTTAAACCCTTTTAGGGGTTACAGAAGTTTTGGATCATTAAGAAATTTGTTTTTCCTCTTCATCCAGGCCTTTGTGACCTTATGAATAGATTGGATGGAAAATAAATTTTATGGTGGGCCCTACAAAATTTTTAATGGTGAAAATCAATTTCACCGCTGCTCTTAGTGGTGTGGTCCAGTTGATCTTTGGATATTAATTTTTTTTTTGGATAATGCTCCGAAATGATCTCGAAATATGGATGAACGTTGTGGATATAATAAATATAGAGCTGTGGGGCCACGTAACTTTGATCTCTTTTAAGCCGTTCGTACAACTCTCTGTTGGAGGAGCGTCCGCGCTCGTCTTCGCAGTGGAAAGGAGGGGCAGTTTCGTCCTCAAAGTCGCTGTCCGCACGTGCTAGTCTAGATTGGTAACTAAAGTTTGTATTCTTTCATAGAAATCGCTGGGTAAAAGGTTTTGTCTACAGTGGTCATTTTCTCCTGCAAAATCCCTATAGAATAAGCATATTCTACATGTGTTGTGCATGGGACCCAGGAGGATGTGTTTATAGCATCCAACCTATCCAGCAAGCGTCACCCCCACCGTGAAATTTAGTATGCCACCATGAGAATTTGAATGTTTTGGATGATTGTCCATTGTTTCTACAGTTGGCCCACCTAATGATTTTTCGAGAATTCCTTCGTCATGGTTTACCTCACATAATGCACGGTTTGGATACCATGTACACAACATAGTGAGCCCTAACACTAAAGACAACCCTCTAAAAACCTCTATATTCATGTTGTGACCTGATGGTTGGATCAGTCTGATTTTTGCAGCATCCAACTTTCATGGTGAGCCGACCCTTTTGGACAGTTTGGATGCCACATACACACCTGGTGAGCCCTGCATGCAGCACTTGCAGAAAAGCTCACCGTAGGATGACTTGTACAGGAACCAGCCTCTTAAGAGAGCCCTTCTTTTTTCTCCCTGTTTTTTTTTTTTTTTTTTTTTTTTTTTTTTTTTTTAATTTTTTAAATTTATTTATTTATCAAAAGAAAAGAAAGGATAGCACTGAGAACGGTGACCGTTCATTTGTTGGGCCCGACCCAACTGTAACTCTCTGAAAAACACGCAGATGGCATAAGACTACCTGTCCGCATGGATGGCTTTCCATTTTCCATTTTTCTACCGGCCCACTAGATGAATGGCTCCCAATAAGATCACGGACAAGATGCCCTGTGCCAAACTTTGTAGTGCGTTTGGGCATTCTGCCTTTTGAGGTAGGATGGATGTGCTGCGCCCCACTGCCCCTACGATCAGACATCTTAAGGACAGGCTTCTACATTTTTCATTTACAGCCTGTTTGGATTCACAGAAAGAAAGCATGGGAAAGGAAATAATATTTCTCAAAATCACATGGAAGAAAAGATTGTGTCCCCTGTTTGTTTTCAATAAGATTTTCCTAGAAAATTCTGTGCTTGTGTTTAAAAGCGTTGCCCGGCGAAACGAAACTCTATCGCACACAAAACGTGTGGGATGTTTGAAGATGGATGGTGGCACGTGGCATATGATGAAACATGCGGGGGTGCTTGAAGCTGGGTGGTGGCACGTGGCACATGCGGGGTGCTTGAGGATGGACATGGGTTGCTTGAAGTAGGACGGAAGCACATGTGGCACAAGTGAGGTGCTTGAAGTTGGATGATGGCACATGTGGCACAAGTGACACATTGGTATATTAGACATGTGGGGTGCTTGATGCTGGATGGCGGCATGTCTTGTTCTGTCCAGCCCAAGAGAATCAAACCTACCCTAGAAGAAAAAAAGAAAAAGAAAAAGAAAAAAAAAAAAAAAAAAAAACACCAGACGGCAAAAAAGACATTTCTAACAACATTTCTGATGATAATACAGTCATTGGATGCACAATTACACGACGACCGCCATCTCCACGACCATTGGCAGCTTAACAAACATGTGAGTGGTTCGAAAATAATCGCCCATGCGGCTTTACCATTACATGTGATGGGCTGATTGTTATCTCCATGTGAACGAATGAAGAGCGAGATGAAATTGGTAGTGTTTTCGACAGATACATATACCTTGAGGAACAATCTCATTTATTTATCTTCCGCGAAGGCTGCAATTTCTCTCAGAAAGTCCCTTTAATAAATAGTCGGTGATTGTCGTCCAAGGAATTGGGATGCCTCGTCTGCTTCTTTCTGCAGGCTCTAATATGAGGAGTGATGGCGATCGCTTACCAGTAAAATAAAATGGGAAAACATATGGGCTGCATTTGAAATCAAATGAAATGAATTGCGAACATCAGTTTAGTTGAGCAGATATGAGAAAAACATAAGAACAATTGAAAATGAGGAAGTATCTCTTAAACTGTGGCAGCATTCATTTCAATTTCAGCTTGACAGGATGGAACTGCAACTGGGAGCCTAGTACAATATGAATGCTAAATCGCCAATGTGGCTATTTTCACATTATTAAACTAATTTGCAATATTACAATTAGACTCGGTGGTGCACCCAAACACACTTCTTTATGGGCCAGAATATTGGGCAGCTAAGGAACAATATGTTCATAGGACGAGTGTTGTTGAAATGAGAATGTGGAGATAGATGAGCAGAAATACGAGGAAGGATAGAATTAGAAATGAATGCATTTGAGAGAACTTAGGTGTTAGCGTCAATACATAATGAAACGAGGAAAAGTAGACTTGGATGACCTCGCCATGTGCAATAGAGTTCAAGAACCACCCAATCAGGAGTGAATAGATTCGAAGGCTATAAAGGGCAAGAGGAAGGCCCAAAAGGACGAGGAGTTAGTATGAAAAGACTTGATGACCTATGGCTTACTGAGGATATTGTCGTCGATAGAGTAGAATCGCAGAACAGGATTTGCGTAGCCGACCCTATGTAGGGATTAAGGCTTACATGATGATGTTGATGATGATGATGATGATGAGTGCATGGGCCATGTTTAGATGCACAAGTTGACTTTGAATCAAGAGAAAATGACAGAACAATGGCTTGAAAGTAACATAATTGCAATTTGGAGCCCAAAACCTCGATGTGAATGCTAAGGAAATTCAAATTTGGTCATTTACACTTCAATGTACTGATAATTCATTACTCAGATTGTGCACCCAAACTCAACCATAAGGATATACATTTGGACTACATTGTTCCCAACACCAACAGGATGCACTGTGGCCAAATTGTAGTTGAGATGAGAACATGAAAGTTGTAATCATCTCACTCTTGATCAGAATGGCTGGAAAGCTGTAGCCGACTTTATGCAGGCTAGGTTTTCCATTCCACATGCAATGGAAGCCCTGCCAGGATCTCATGGTTCCTAAGGCCAACAGGATGCACCATGGTGAAATGCTGAAATCATGTTGAGACAAGAACGGCAAGGCTGTAATTAGGGGGCAACATCAAAACAGACAGGAAAATGCTAGTCCACTTGATGCAGGTTCCATTTTCCCCAATGCCCCTAAAACAAAGCATATTGAGAATGCTGGGGATGCCTGGCCAAACACAGTTTGGGAAGTACACCCAAAAGCTACCTAACGCAAAGGATGGATGTTATTTACCTCAATCTACACGTTGATATTTTTACAATCTCTGTTATTCTTCTTTCAGTTGTCCTTTTCTCTTCTGCTCTTATCTTCTTCTCGACAATATGCAGCATTGAGCTGCTGTTGTAACTGAAAACAAAAGACAAGTCAATCCACACTGAACTGATAAAGCAAAGCCTACTGAAAGATGATGACCAACTCAAAGAGGGAGATACTAAAGAGCCCACGCATGCAGTTAAGTGGCATAAATGCCTTATATTCCTGTCAGGAATTTAAGATGCTGCACCCTTTTGCAACCCACTTGTGATATCAGTAGCAGAGGTTAGGTGAGTAAGCATGATAACATTTAACTGGTGAGGACATAACTGTAACTGTCTTTGAATGCTGGATAAAAATATGCAATAATGCAGCTTCACATGATTTTAAATTAGAAATTTGTATTACATTCTCCAAAATCACAAATCTTGCATGAATTTTGAACTGATTTAGCAAACTAATTCACAAATGAGGTTATTTCCACACTCAGTGCAAAGTGAATCTGGACTAAAAGGATGAACCAAGATGTGACACAGTGGTGCAGGCCCACAACCCACCTAGGCCCACTATAGGGCCCAGCAATGGTGTAGGCCTATAGCTCACTGTAGGGCGCAACATGTGCTGATTTTTTAACTGTATTATAGATTTGGAGGCATAAATCAAGGATTGCAAGTTACACTTTTTGGAAGATATGGGGGTTAATTTAAAGATGTGATTGGAGGATGTGACTGAAGATATGGGACTGATTTAGAGATATACTTAAGAATTATTTTTTATATTTGCTTTTACTATTATTAGACTTTTACCATCTTGGTAGATTAGATTGATTTGAAGTCAAATATGATTAATTTGAAATCAAATAAATCTCTTAGTTAAGGGAATTCTCATTAGAGATTCACTTAAGAGTCTATAAAAAGGAGGGCGGTGTAGGAAGTAGGCATTCCAAAATTTTCAAAGCATTGAGTTTTCTTAAGTTTTGTAAAAAGAAGTTTGATATCAATAAAGTAGTCCTCCCTCTCTACTCAAATATTCTTCTGGGTGTACTCTTATCCATTTCTTTGTGATTTAGGTGTCAAGATCTCATTTTAGTATTAGAGTGGGACATCTTTGGGAATTTTTTGCTTTACATCATCTCTCAATGGTATAAAAAGGTAACACAGGAAGAGTTCATGCAAGTAGCTCCATTAATCTGCGTACTTACAAAGCGAGTGGATCAACTTACGCATACAGTACGCAATTTCGTTAATCAAGTGGGAGACCTCTGGCATGGAGATAGTCCATAGACCGAAGTTGGAACACGTGAACTAGTCAGGAAAGGTTCCCACCAAGGTCCAGATCAACATAGGTGACCCCGGCTTGTGAAGACACCAATAATCGAAGAATCTTCAATTGTTGGAATGTAATAGAGAACTTGGAATAATGGCAAATATTGTGAAATTCCATGGTTGGTTGCATGCTAACGATTTGATTGATTGCCTAAGTAAGATGGAAAAGGTATTCAAGTACAAGGAAATCGTGAATAATCAGAAGGTGAAGTTAGGGACGATGAAGTTTTCCGGTCATGTGTTAGCATGGTAGGATGATCTCCAAGCCGAACGAATCTGTCAAGGTAAGGAGAAAATAAATTCTTAGGAAAAGATGAAAAGGAAATTAAAAAGGAAGTTCCTATCCGCGACTTACGCACGCGACCTCTATCAAATATGTCATAATCTACTCCAAGGGACAAGTTTGTAAATGAATACACCAAGGAGTTCCATACATTGGCATTAAGGGCAAAGTTTCAAAAGTATAAAGACCAAAAGATTTCAAAATATCTTAAAGGTCTTAACCCGAATATCAGAAATGAATTGGCTTTTAAAAATATATTTAAAACGTCTGATACATATACACTTGCATTGAAAGCCGAGAAGATAATTAATTGGGGACTTGAGAAATGATTTGGCGCCACATAAGAGCCATCATTGACGATGGGGTATCATGCTAACTTCTCACATAAAGCAAATACAAGGCCTCCCACAAGCCGAGAGACGATGGGCCAACATCCAACAATGAAGCCAAGCCCCAATCTGAGGGGAGGTGGTTGTGGACGAGAGGTTAGTGCACCCAAAATGGGACAAAGCGACACTACTTTCACGTGCTTCAAGTGCGGGCAAAAGGACATTGTTCTATTTACTGTCTTGAACATTAGTCCACAAGTAAATTTGTTTCAAGAGAATATGTTGAAGACACTCCTGACCACATTCAAACGAAAGTTGAAGTTGATGAAGAACATGAATAACAAGTGTATAAGGATAAGGTGCATGTTAGGGAAGATGCAACAGATGTGTATAGTGATAGGGGAGAGTTGTTGGTTATCCAACGGACTATACTATCAATGCCTTGGGTGGTTGATGAGGGGCGATGGTTGTGACATAATATCTTCCGTGCCACTTGTACTTCTTTTGGGAGCAATGAGAACATTGTCTTACAATAAATAACGGGCAAATTAAAACTATCCACCACCATATCAAATTCATTGGTTCAAGAAATGGGAGAAATTTTTGTTCACTCCAAGGGCTTAGTTTCTTTCACTATTGGATCCAAGTAAAAGGATGAGGTGTGGTGTGAAATGATCCTCATGAATGCATACCACATTTTATTAGAGAGCATGATTGTGGGACCAAGATATGGTGCATTTGACTCGGGCCTAACACCTATTCTTTTGTCAAGGATGGTGTTAGTATCACATTGCACAAAATAAAACATCTTCCAATACCCAAATCTGATAAAGAGGAGGGTCAAAAGTCACTCAGTGTGTAGAAGTTTAAAGAAGAAAGCAATGAGACTGGCATTAATTATGTTTTAGTTGCTAATGAAAACACGAAGCAGTCAGATATTTCGCCTCCTATACAAGAGCTCCTTTATGAATATGAAGACTTAGTACCAGAAGAACTCCCAGTTGGACTTCCTCCTATGAGGAACATTCAACATAACATATTTTAGTGCCAGATTCCAGTCTACTAAATCTTGCACACTACTAGATGAGTCCGGCTGAACATGCCGAGCTCCACAGATAGGTTATTGAGTTGCTACAAAAAGGTTTAACTAAGGAAAGCATGTTACAATGTGTTGTTCACGCATTATTAACCCTTAAGAAAGATGAATCTTGCAAGATGTGCATGGATAGTCATGTGATCAACTAGATTACTATCAAGTACCGGTTTACTATTTCTCACTTGGAGATATGCTGGACATGGTGCATAGAGTAAAGGTCTTTTGAAAGATTTGACCTAAGGAGTGGATATTATCAGATATGTATTCGGCCCAAGGACGAGTGGGAAACTGCATTTAAGACTCGAAACAGGTTGTACGAGTGGCTCATCATGCCATTCGGCCTTTCAAATGCGCCAAGCACTTTCACGAGGCTGATGACAGAGGTATTCCACCCCTTTATGGGAAAGTTAATAGTTGTCTATTTAAATGATATTCATATTTTTAGTCCTGATTCATCTGTTCACCTAGATCATTTACGACAAAAATGTTATGTAGTATGGAGGGAGGGAGTCACTATTTGTTAACTTGAAAAGGTGTTCATTTCTTGTCTATATGTTGTGTTTTTTGGGTATATTGTGTCTGCAAAAGGGATAAAGGTTGATCACGAGAAAATCAAGGCCATTGCAGAGTAGCCAACCCTATGAACCCTTTTAGAGGTTCGTTTTTTCCACGACTTGACGACATTTTACCAAAGATTTATCTGGAATTTCAGCACCATCATTGCACCTATCACCGAATGCATGCGAGGCAACATCTCTCACTCTTGCACAGTCAACATCGCTCACTCTTTCTAAACCTAATATGAGAGTTCTCAAATCATCGCTGAGACTCAAAATAACCCTACAAATGGTTCCCCCCAAGTATATGGACAAAGGTAGTTACTTTTGTAAAAGTAGAGCTATCTATCATAAAAGTAGCGGGTGAAATTAACACATTAAGAATCAATAGTATTCTACGTATATTTGAAATTCAAACAGAGAAAGTCACTCTCAGGAAAAGAATAACTAGGTGGATTGCCATCTCTATCTCACCTGTATGTGCTTCTGCTTTGCTGCACTCAATTCATCAGTTAGATTGGTCATCCTGCAGGAAATGGTATTAGAATCACTTGACATTTGATTTCTCTAATAAAAACTGTATTCTCTTTTGCCCAAGAAAATTCAAGTGTCAAACAATACTATAAGCACGAGAACAAACCGTCAAACCATCAAGGTTGCCTGTCAAATTACTTGATTTACATGAAGATGACCAACCTGGCTTGTAACTCCGAGATCTTGATAAGCAACAACCGCTCTCTCTCTGAGCTTGTGCTCTCAGTCTGTCAAAAAATGACTCAAGGATTTTTATTTTTATATAACAAGACAATACAATCATTAATTTAATAAGATATTGTAAAGATCCAATCGAATGATTGGCTAAGCGGCACATTTATTATTGACGCATTAACAATTATTTAGATAGATAAACCATTAAGCAGCACAAATACAAATGGGCATGTAACATGAAAGCAAAAGACCCAAGAGAAAAGGAAAAGATGCCAAGTAGTCCTTTCTATCAAACTCCCAAGCAAATTCCCATTGGAAGACAATATAGCACTGATGAAAAATGCATCACATATATAAAAAAGATTAATTTATAAGTAAACAAAGTGTCACATTGGAGATGCATCAAAGATAAAAGTACAGAGCCTTTAAAAAGAAAAAGGAAATAAAGGAAATAAAGCAAAACCAAAAAAGAATTAGCAAAACTGGTCCTGTTATTAACTTGAGAGTGGATACCAGAGATGTCAACATGCTCAACCATATTAATCAAACGTCCTCGCAGATGCATACGACTGTTGAGAATAGTAAGTTGTTGCTATAGCTCCTTTTCACCTCTCATCATTCACATCTTCAACTCCAATAAGTTTATATGCCTTGGATTTGTTTTCCCGGTAACAACCCCTCGCTAGTGTTTTCAGCATTGGTATCAACGCATGCATCGCACCCTTGGGATACAGAAACATATCTAGTATCTCATACGAAATATCGCATGTATCACATAATTTATCACTATTTTTGGGAAACAATGGGAAATTGGTTGAATTTTTCAGTGAAACTTTGGGGGAGATGAAAAAGAACATCATTATGTACTTAGAACTCAAAAGATCACAAAAAAGTACACATAATAAGTTTCATTTGTACAGGGTCCTAAACTATGCGCTGTCTAATAGAAGTGATGCAACTATATTAAACATTAGTTCATATAATTTATAAATCATAGAAGACATAAATGAAAACACAATGAATTAATTATTTCCAAAAGTTATATATGCACCGTACAAGTAATTGAAATTAAATTGTCCAAATTATGTCTCATAACTTAAAAATTAGGTTTATTTCCTCATCTGACGATGAGATTGGTGGACATTTACTGGACAGATAAGAATGAAAAATATCCAGTGGTCTTGTTTCAAGAAATAAGTGTCCATGAATCAAAGGTCGGGATTGTTCAAACAATCTGATTTTGGGACGGTGACTTAGCGACAGTGGGTTCCACAATTTAATTGGTTCAGTTTGAGTTAATATATAACATGTGTACAATTTAAGTGCATGTGTATCAAGTGTTATACGATGCCAAGGTATCATACAACACCCTTTAAACAGAGAATACTTTGATACTCTGGTAGAGCGTCATGTGTGATACATAGACCAAAAATATGATACTCTGGTAGAGTGTCATGTGTGATACATAGACCAACAATAACTCTTATTCGGTCTCCTGCTTGTTAGATGAGCTGGTAGTTACAGTATAGCATGTGCAGGGTTCAATCTCTGGTAGTGTTGCCTTTATAATTTTTTTTTTAAAAAAAAAAAGAAAAAGAAGAAGAAGAAGAAGAAGAATAAGAGTAATAATAATAATTACTCTTAAAGAACAACATGTTCATAGGATGAGCGTAGCTGAAATAAGTATGTTGACTTGAGATGGATGAGTCTTAAGATGAGGAGTGATGCAGGGACATGTGATAACCTAATCCTAGATGCATGTATAATTAGGTTAAAGAATGTTTAAATAAATATACGAATCAACTAACCCTTTCCAATTAAAGGGATTAGGTAAATCTCAACACAAAGATGAGGTCATTCCGTCCGGATCATGCCCCTTAGCATAAAATCACGTAAACAGTAAAAATGGAGGACCTAGGGATATGAGGATATCCCAGATCTAACATAAGTCAGTCCACGGTCAAGTTTGGATCTGATTCTACTGACTAACCATCCCTTTTTTCCGTTGAAACTAGAAGGGGGATATCCAGAGAGGAACAAAAGGGGTGAAGAATGAAGGGTTCTAGATTAAGAAAGTACGGGTCCTTTGTCGTTAAAAGAAAAGAAGGATAATGATTCTTACCTTTTCTTGCACCTCGAATATCAAGAAAGAAGGAAATCTGAAATCGGGGTGGAATCCTCAACACCCAAGGGCCAATCTTGAAACCCTAATCTTTTGAATAAAGAGGAAGAAAAGATTCGAATTTTTATTCAATCAATAATAATGAAAATAGGGTTTCTCACAACGTATATATAAGCTATGGAAAAAGTAAAAGTACACTAAAGCCCCTGAAAACAAGAAAAATAACAAAAAGACGAAAAAAAATAAAGAAAGTGCAATAAAGCCCCTAAAACAAGAAAAAAGAACAAAAAACGCCTAAAACTAAAACACCCGTGTGGTAAGGTGTGAAATCTGACCCATGGATCTATGGTCAAAATGTGGTCATGCCGCTCATGCACTCATAGCGCGTCAGAAAGTGGGTCCAATAGACCCAGCGTTCATCCACATCAACTCCTCCGCTCCGGTACTCTGTCGGCGATGCCTCCTCCTCTGGTACACTCTAAAGGGTACACCATTGATGTCCACATCAATTCTCCCCGAGTAGGAAGAATACGCCACTGGCGAAAGTGAACTCTTGTGTCTCTCAAGCAAATCGATGTCGATGCGCTGCAGTTCTGCCTCATGATCCAAGAGTTATCTGTAATGGGTCTGTTCCTTCATTTGACTAGAAATTTCTGGAAACCCCCGGAGCGAGTGGAAACCGCCCCCGAGTCTAAAATTTCCTCTATCTCGTCTCTTTTCGGTGCAGGTGGAAGAGAAGGTAAGATGGGTATAGGAAGATCAGGTTGTGGCCAAGGTCTATATATAGGGGGGTCTGGGAAGAAACAGGGGACCCAGTGGATAAAGGTAATGGCTCATGAAAGGGAACTAGATCTTCCATATTAAATGTGGAACAGATACCTATGATAGCAGGGATATCAACAGCATAAGCATTAGACCCCAACCTTTTCACAATTTTATGTGGGCCTATGCAACGAGCATGAAGCTTCTTCACGAATTCAAGTAGAAACTGATTAGACCTAATATGAACCATGACATCATCTCCAGGTTGAAATTCCATAAATCTCTTGTGAGTGTCAGCAGAAAGTTTATAATGTTCACTACTTGAATTAATCTTCCTCCTGATCTCACTATGCAATGCATGTATCTGCTGGGCGAAGGACTATCCTAACTCTAAAGAACGCTGTGGGGTAGCCATGGGGATCAAATCTATGTGGGTTCAGGGTCTAAGACTTGAAACAATTTCAAACGAGCTCATTCCTGTGGACCTGTTCACTGAAGAATTACACGCGAACTCTGTTGTGGGAAGAACAACGTCCTAGGTCTTGTGGTGGTCACCAACTAGACATCTTAACAAATTCCCTAAACTACGGTTCACTACCTCTGTTTGACCATCTGACTGGGGATGATATGCTGAAGAAAATTGGAGCCTCATATCCAAAAGATGCCAGAGAGTCTTCCAAAAATAACTAGTGAACCTAGTATCTCTGTCAGACATGATGGACCTAAGTACTCCATGGAGTCGCACAACCTCTTAAAAGAATAAGTGAATAACTTAGCAATGTGGGAGACATCTGAGGTCTTATAACAAGGTATGAAATGGGTCATCTTAGAAAATCGATCAACAACCACGAGTATGGAGTCGTGCTTACAAATAGTCTTGGGAAGCCCAAGCACGAAGTCCATATTGACATCTCGCCATGGGGCATGTGGAACTGGCAAAGGAGTATATAAACCTGTATTTTGCTTCCTCTGCTTCGCCAGTTGACATGTCCGACACTGCCCTACAATCTTAGCCACATCTCGTTGGAGATTAAGCCAATAGAAATGATCAGACACAAGGGCGACTGTTTTATCTCGACCAAAGTAATCTGCCATCCTTCCAGGATGCAGCTCCCAAACTAGAAAATCGCAGAGGGATGTGCGTGGGATACAGAGCTTGTCCCCTCTAAAAAGATATCCATCTGTAAGGACGAACTCCGCACTCCTCGAGGGTGGGTCACTAGACAATAACGCATAAATGATCCCAAAATCAAGACAGTTTGAGTACTCACCCATGAGTTGCTCAAAGCTTATGACTTCAATACTTATGGACCGCAGCGTCATGATACAACGGCTAAGTGCGTCAGCAACCTTATTTTCTTTTTTAGCCTTGTGCTTAAGCACAAACATGTACTCTTGAAGAAATTGTGCCCACTTGGCATGCCTAGGGCTCAACTTCTTTTGAGAGCTCAAATATTTCAAGGCCTTAGGATCAGAGAACAGAACAAATTCTTGTAGTAATAAATAATGCCGCCAATGGCACAATGATTGCACAATCGCATAGAACTCCTTGTCATAAGTGGAGTAGCGTTGTTTAGCCTCGTTCAGCTTTTCACTGAAGAAGGCCACAGGATGTCCCTCTTGGCTTAACACTCCGCCTATGGCAATTCCTGACGCGTCACATGCTACCTCAAAGGCTTTGGTAAAGTCAGGTAGACGCATGACTGACGCTTCTGTCATCTTCTTCTTAATTTCTGAGAAAGCCCGTGCAACGGCTTTAGTCCATTGAAACTCCCATTTTCATATGTAATTTGTGATGGGAGCCATACTCGAGCTAAATCCACGGATGAACCGCCGATAAAACATAGCTAGGTTGTGAAAGTTTCGCACGTCGTGTATGGTACGCGGCTCAGGCCAATTGACAATGGCCTTGACTTTCTTAGGGTCTGCAGACATACCCTCTAACGATACAACGAACCCCAGGAAGATAACATGGAAGGTCAAGAAGGAATACTTCTTGAGGTTCGCATAGAGCTTTTCTGCGCGCAAGGCATTGTAGACTTGCCTCAAGTGCTCGATGTGTTGGCTAGGGGACGTACTATAGATGAAGATATCATCGAAGTACACAACTAAAAACTTGCCTATAAAGGGTCACAGCGCCTGGGTTATCACCCTCATAAACGTACTTGGGGCAATGGTTAACCCAAAGGACATAACCAGCCACTCGTACAGCACATCATTCGCCTTGAAGGAAATTTTCCATTCATCTCCCAAGCGAACACGAATTTGGTGATAACCACTCTTGAGGTCAATATTCAAAAAGATAGTAGAGGTGACCATTATGTCGAGCATGTCATCAAGCCTCGGGATGGAAAACCGATACTTGACAGTGATCTTGTTTATGACTCTACTATCAACACACATGCGCCACGTGCCATCTTTCTTGGGCGTAAGAAGCGCGAGTACGGCGCACGAGCTCAGACTCTCACGAATGAATCTATTTTTAAGCAATTCATCCACCTACCTCTTCAACTCAGCATGCTCGGTAGGGTTCATTCTATAGTGAGGGAGGTTTGTTAGGGTTGCCCCTAGGACGAGATCTATCGCATGTTGAATGTCTCATATCGGTGGAAGCTCGTCTAGAAGGTCCTCAGGGAAGACATCCCAAAACTCCTTTAGGACCGGACGAGCCTCCTGAGGTATCCCTATAACAACCTCAGGTGTACTCTCCCTAGCCAGTAAACCGTATGCCATAGTCCCCGCCTTGGTCTCTCTCAAACTCCTTAGCATCTATGATGTGGAGAGACTTCGACTGAGGTGCCCTTTGACTCTTAGGACCGCGTGGGGACACAACATCTTTCGCTCCTGTTGACAATTTGAGAGGGAGCGGGCTCAAGACAAACTTATTTCCTTCATGCTTAAATACACAATTATTCGTATGCCCAAATATTATGACATCTTTGTCATCGAACCATGGCCTTCCCAAGATGATATGACCAACGTCTATCGTGACCACATCATACCACAACTTGTCCTTGTATGGTCTAAACTCAATTGGAACAAGGCATCACTGGGTAACAGGGAGGGATGTCGCATCCACCCAAGAAACTTTGTATGGATTGGGGTGAGGGACTAGTTTCAACCCTAGGTGACTCAAAGTAACTAGGGAAACTACATTCTCATAGCTCCTGCTGTCTACTAATCACTTCGCAACTCTTTTCTTCGCATTTGGCATAAGTGTAGAAAATGGTGGTTCTGCACCAATCTTCGCTTTCCTTCATCTGGGTCAAGGTGCACCTCACCATTGCAAGTGGGATAGCCACAGTATCATCCTCAGCATCACTAGCCGGTTCAAGGGAGGGTATAATGATCTCCTCATCATCCTAGTCACCATCGACTTTATCTGCCACTTCTTCTTCTATAGGGATTTTAGAAACAAAGGCAATGCGCACACCCTTATTTGAACACTCGGCAGCAATGTGACTCATGCCACCACAGCAGTAGCATTGCCCTGGCATTGCGGCCCTAGCACTTGGTCCAGCCATATTGTTAATTCGATTTCTGTTGACTGGTTGGGTACCAGGTTGAGCTCTGGGTTGAATTCTGACCTGGGGTCTCGCTCCCTGAGGAGCTACTCTAGGCATAGTAGGTCAAAAATCAATTCCCCTCACATTGGACTGGAGCACACAGTGCTCCAGTTTTTGCACCACTTGGTAAGCATGTTCTAGACTGGTGACCATGTGAAGCGTGAGCTCCCGTTGAAGCTCAGGCGTGAGGCCCATACGGAAACGGGAGAGAACCACAGCAGGGTTCTCGTCCACATCGCACCTCATCATATATTCATCAAACTTGGAGATGTATTCTGTTACCGTCATGGATCCTTGGCACAAAATGTGTCATTGATCCAATAGCCTCTGCCTGTAAGAAAGGGGAACATACTTCTCTCGCAACAACTCTTTCATCTCAATCCAAAAAGAACTGGCCCCTCTCCAGATCGCTCACGGCGACGCTCCACATTTCCACAATATAGTTTTGCCTGGCCTACCAATTTCATCTTGGCGAAACCGACTCATCGTGGGTCTAACAGACCGTGCCACTCAAAGAAGTCGATGTCTGCTAACCAGTCGGAAAAAACTTTGGGGTCCAATCTCCCATCAAAACTGGGAGCGTCAACCTTTTTTTTTTAAAAAAAATTACACACGTACACACCACGCACACTCACGCTAGTGGAATTTCACCACCTATAGATACTCGAACCCTTGACCGGGTGTTAAAACTACTGAGAGTCTATCACCCGAGCAAGAGTAAGGATCCTGAGAGCGTCAACCTTGATGCCCTTCATGAACCTAACAACAAGGTCCTCGTGCTCATGATATCCTTGGGGGTGCTGATGATGCACCCCATGATGGCCTCCCATTGGGCGGGAAGAACAGGATTACAATTGTGTGTGGGTAGTAATGGATATACCCCATCGTGCCTGTTGCCAAGCCCATGGGACTGGCCTATGCCCAAACCATCCCTAGGCGGATCAGTCGCCTGGGCTCCGCCTACAGTGGCGGTTGGAATACCAGCCTCTAGACGCACGATTCTCTCCTATAGACGCGTGAACCTACCATCCTGATGAGCAAACTGTTGCGCGATATCATCTCTTAAGGTTCGAAACTGTTGATCCATTCTCTTAGTTAGGCCCTCCATAGCCCTGACAAATTGATCGGAGTCCATGGTGTAATGGAGACCGAATCCACGACCAGTGCACATGGGCATACACCAGCAATGACAAGTGAATAGTCCTAGATCTATGTGTGAGAAAGGGTAAAAACAATTATACCAATGCAATACAACTACTCTATATGGCCTAGATCTATATGGGGACTCAACAAAACTTAGGAAAAAAAAGGGCTAACTAAACTCAACAAAATATGTCCCCTTCGCAGAGTCGGTACGCGGGTCGAGCTTATCCTAGATGCATGTATAATCAGGTTAAAGAATGTTCAAATAAATACACGAATCAACTAACCCTTTTCAATCAAATGGATTAGGTAAATCTCAACACAAAGATGAGGTCATTCCGTCAGGATCATGCCCCTTAGCATAAAATTATGTAAACAGTAAAAAGGCAAGACCTAGGGATATGAGGATATCCTAGATCTATCATAAGTCAGTTGACGGTCAAGTTTGGATCTGATTCTACTAACTAACAATCACTCTTTTCCGTTCAAACTAGAAGGGAGATATCCAGAGAGGAACGAAATTGGTGGAGAATGAAGGGTTCGAGATGAAGAAAGTATAGGTCCTTTGTCGTCAAAAGAAAAGAAGGATGATGATTCTTACCTTTTCCTGCACCTCGAAGATTTAGAAAGAAGGAAACCTATAATCGGGGTGGAATCTTCAATACCCAAAGACCAATCCTGAAACCCTAATCTCTTGAATAAAGAAGAAAAGATACGAATTTCTATTAATTCAATAATAATAAAAATAAGGTTTCTCACAATGTATATATAAGCTATGGAAAAAGTAAAAGTGCACTAAAGCCCCTGAAAACAAGAAAAATAACAAAAAGACGAAAAAGTAAAGAAAGTGCAATAAAGCCTCTGAAACAAGAAAAAAGAAAAAACACCCGCGTGGTAGGGTGTGAAATTCGACCCATGGACCTATTGTTAGGGTGCGGTCATGCCGCTCCTACACTCATAGCGCGTCAGAAAGTGGGTCCGATGGACCCCAACGTCCATCCACATCAACTCCTCCGCTCTGGTATTCTATCGACGACGCCTCCTCCTTTGATACACTCTAAAGGGTGAACCATCGATGTCCACATCAACGAGGTTAGCATTAGAAATGAATGCATTTGAGGGAACCTGGTAATACCGATAGGTAATAAGATGAGGGAAAGTAGACTTAGATGGTTTGGTCATGTGCAATAGAGACTGAGAACTGTGCTGGTTAGGAGTGAGTTGGTACAAGTTGAAGGCTCCAAAAGGACAAGGGGAATGCTCAAAAGGACATGGATGGAGGTAGTAAGAAAAAACAGTCTATGGTCTAACTAAAGGTTTGGCCCTTGATAGAGTGGAATGGTAGGACAGGATTCATGTAGCCAACCCCAATTAATTGGTATAAGGCTTAGATGATGATGGTGAGCTTTCTAGCAATTCGGGGTTGGCTTTTAAGATATATCAGCAAAAATCTATGACTGGCTCTCATTAACCTCCCATTTTTATCCAGGCTCTTGGAAACTAACCACGGCAACGACTCACATTGACAACATTCACATAACTACACAGCCCCACCCAGTACTAACCCCCAGCCCAGAAAAACAAACAACAAAAGAAAATTAACCAGTTACATTCCTAGGAAACCAAAGCATTAGTCACTAAATTCCCTAATAGACTTTCTAATTTTCTTGCAGTATCAGTTCCTTGCGCAAACATGAGAAAACCTCATCACAAGACTGGCCACAGTACAGTTCAGGCACAAAGAACATGAGAAAGTGTTTTCAGAAGAATGGCCACACTACTGAGGAAATGAAAAGGGTGAAAGCAGGATAGGAATGATGTACTAACTGATGTATCATTCTCTGAGTTGCGTGTTTGTCGAGTCAACTTCTCAGTTTGAAAACCTGAATCGTAATTTAAGAATTACAATAGGAATTTCTGCAAAAGCTATCTTGTGAATTGGTACAGAACTGCCACAATAAAAGGGATTTCAGCTCACCATCCACTATCTCAGTTTGTTGCAAGCTATTCAACAGATTCACGATGAGATCCTGAAAGTTAAAAGAATGTCTAAGTAGAAGATGATGAATAGGAAGAATGTTATAAAAATGGGATATTTTCCCAGAGAAATCTAAATCAGTCCACAGTACTTGTTGTAATGCAGTCTGATGAAAAAGGTTCTGAAGGTGAGGCATGAGAATTGATGCAGGTATTGCACTGTTGCTGACTTCCTTGGGTGACAGACTGTTAGGCTGAGCAAACAGTCAAAGAAATGCAGCATTGATTAAATTATATATAAAAAGTAATAATTGTAAGAAAGAAATGATGAGAATATTATTTTTATTTACTAGTGCAACAAAATCCCAGTTTGCAGTTCATATTAATTACTGAGAAACAAGGATCCAATGCACATTGTCAAGAAGTTAATTTTATTGGGGACAAACATCTAAAACTCACTAGAACCTAAGGCCATGTTTGGATACTATGGATTCCATGCCAAACAATGGAGAGGGGTCTTCCTCTGACGTGACCACTTTGGTTGTTTGGACAGCAAAGAAAAAGATGGATTCCACTAAGCAATTATTACACTTTAACATACTTTGAATTATTGGAACAAGAAACAGACGGCAGCTGTGAGAGGAATATGATATTTCCACTTGCTATCCAAACAAGAACTCTAAAATTGGAATCCATGTTTAAATGGTGCTCATGGAAATCATCATTAGATATCCTTTTCCTTTCTTTACTTGGATTCCACGTATCCAAACAGGCCCTAGAACTAGAAGTGACCATTAAGGGTATGGCAATACATTCAGAAGTACTTTATGACGATATTTCTGTGTAGTATCAACTACCATGAGATCCACAGTGTTCACCTTTCAACTAATTTCATCTAAAGTCCCCTTCCAAAAAATTTCACTACCTCTTAAACTCAGGCAAATTTAACCAGTTGAACCTAATCCCTTTTTAATTGGTAACACCCTTCTTCTTTGTAGTAAATTGATGATTTTGCCCCTGAAATCTGTCTATTATTAATTAGAGGTGTATGATGATTCTGATCTTAATCATCTCCATCTTTCTATAACCAAAACTATTGTTGGTCTTCCGATCCAATTGTTTTTATTATCATACTTAATTGACAAAATTTGAGTATCTCGACGTCCTCCTGAATCCCTTTCAGTATCTACAACACTACTAAAAATATGTTTCATAACATTTGGGTACCTTTTGCTTACACTTTGGTGCATGAATGTGGCACAGAGACCTGTCCATAGCACATAACCATCACAAACAGGAACACATGTATGAACCAAATTGGATATGAAACTTCAGTTCGAACTGGATACTTTGTATTTGTTACAGTTTTTTAGTAAACTTGACATGAACAAAGGTGACGATCTTGATTGTGATGGTCACAGTGCATGATCGTATTTTCATAGTTTCAACCTCTTTTTTTCACAGGAGTATGGGATTCCCATATGTTAGTAGGACTAGTGGATATGAAACACACATGCACGCACGCACACTTTTTTATACTTGTTTTCACTTTACTCTTCCAATCTATTTCTGATTTTGATTTCAACTTCTTTCAACTAAAATAAACATCCAACTTATCATCCCAAATTTTTCGGTTTCTGGCTTGGACAATACATTATTATTCTAAGTTTTTTATCCTCAGGCACACCAGGCAGTCCTTTGGGTGCCCTTTTCCATGTTGTTCTTTTGAACTGATACTTAATTTCGTTTCTCCTGTTTCACCAATAGGAGTTTGAAGATGTAAGACTGTAAGTGCAATCCTCTGAACAGAGAACATGTTTCATGCTCTATGAGACCCAGAACCAATATGTCATGTGGAAGAGATCAAAGAAGAAAATAATCAGGTGACTATACATACCACTTGTCGAGAATCGACTAGCCAATCACCAACGCTTGCAGATTTTCTTAGAGGAGAAACCTGAAACATGTAATAGTGCTAAATGTGAAAAAAGGAACTAAACAATTTCAATGATGAAATTTCTTTGTGAAATGTAATTCCTGACATTTACAACTGACCTGAGTAGATCTTCGTGAACCTGTACATACTGGATCCTACATTCCATATTTCTCTTCAGTAGAGGTTATTGAATTTAGAACAAAGATATGAGGTCAGAAATTTACCTTTGCAAGTTCCACAGTTTCTGATGTCACAGAGAACCGGCCTTTTACTTGTACCACATTAGCCTTTGGCCTATCTTCCAAAGAATCTCTGAAACCTACAGAAGAGAGGATTAACAATGCAGGGTTTCCTTAGCCCTGCAACTTGGGCTCATAGACAAGGCAGGGTTTGTGTCACGATGATTAATTCTTATGCTTACAATTTTTTAACAACATGTGAAAAGGGCAATTAGTTCAATATAAATCTAACAGTACTATTACCTCCTGAAGACCTTATTGGAGCTGATAGACTGTTTAAAGAAGCTCGGGTTGGAAGCACTAAAGGACCACTAAAGCTTGGTGCTTTCCGTGGATTACGCTTATATTTCTCAGCTGCTGGTTGGTTGTCACTTTCACACCTAATAACAACGACAAACCAAGAAAACACATTAAATCTACGCTTTGATGCATGAAAAATAGTTTCTGCCCTATACATGACACCTATAAAAGTAGAGCCGTAGAGGAAATAGTATTTCCATAACCTGTGGATGCAAAGCCCATATCAATAAAGCATAAAACATGATAGCTGTCCTACAAGTACAACTAAATAAGGAACGCATTCCTTTGGTTCTCATCAATGAGAACATAAAAGACTTGTTGACGCAGGACAACTAACCACTTGCTCTAAAAACTCGAACTGATAGAGCGAGGCAAATCAATCCCTTTATCTCATAGCCCATGCCCCACATCTCATGGGTTAGGTCTTTGGCTGAAGCCACCTCGTGGGCCCCACATCACATGGGTTCCACATCACATGAGCCACCCGCCTCACATAGGTGGGGCCTGCCTCACACGAGCCACCTGCCTCACACATGCTGCCCACCCTAAGTGTGCCCCTAAGCCCGGTGTGAAAATGCCCCTACATTAATTACCCCCGGTGAGAAGTCTCGAACATAAGATCTCTTGCTCTGATACCACTTTGACGCAGGACAACTAACCACTTGCTCTAAAAGCTTGAACTAATAGAGTGTGGCAAATCAATCCCTTTATCTCATAGCCTAGGCCCCACATCTCATGGGTTAGGACCTCGGCTGAACCCCCTTGTGAGCCCCACATCACATAGGTTCCGCATCAATAAAAGGGCTTCCCCAAGATCCATGGGCCCAACCCAAGCCCCGCAACTGGCCCATCAATAAAAGGGCCCAAGCCTCCCGATCAGGCAACTAGTTATCCAATAATCAATTAGTCAAACTTCTTAATTGCATTTTTATCCCTTATACATTTCTTTTATTACTTTTCTATTTTTATAACAAGTCATTAGTTGTCAATGACATTATAAATCTTCCCTATATGTACATCTCAAAGTTTATATAAGGGCTTGGCATGAGTTATAAGAAGGCTTGAATTGAATCAAAATTCTAGAATTGTTGTCTTCTACTTTGTTTGTGTTCTCGTACTTAGATTGAAAGTGCCTATGTTTGAGCGGTTGTGCCACCAATGTATCAATATTGTCGATGTATCACTAATATTTTCGAATATGTAAATTCTAGGCACCGCTTGTACGGCGAATGTATCAACGATATTTTGATAATATTGCCAAAAATCGGTTTATTAAATAAATTCATTTCAATTTTTTTTATAGGTGCATGGTTGTATAATGAAATGCATGCTTGTATGTGTATATGTATGCATACATGGATGGATCATGGATGGATGTACGTATGTATGCATGAATGGATGGATATATGGTCGGATGGTTGGTTGGATGGTTGGATGTGTGTGTGTGTGTGTGTGTGTGTGTGTGTGTGTGTGTTTGTGCATATTTGTGTATGCATGCATGCATGCATGGATGGATGGATGGATCCACCATTTTCCCCATGTGCTCTCCAATGTTTCCCTGGGCCAATGATGCATGCTTTTAGGCCCTATTAAAAGGAAACTTATTATTTGATTCTTTAAAATGCGTATTTTTCGCTATTATTTTATTCTCAATTGATTTTTAAATATGCAAATACGTGTATTTTAGCACCTCCTGAAATATCATTGCAAAATTCCACCATTTTCCCCATGTGTCTCTAATGTTTCCGTGAGTCAACGTTACATGCTTTTAGTATGTATGCGTCTTTTTTACAATGATTTGATTCCAAAATATGCAAACATGTGTATTTTAGCATCTCCTGAAGTTTCATTGAGAGGTTCCACAATTTCCTTATGTTCTCCCAATGTTTCCCTTAGTCAGCAATACATTTTCGAGTATCAGCAATGATATCGGCGATATCGATACATGTTTCCATATCCCACTCCCCAGCCAGCGATACATATAATGGTACTGATACAACGAACACTGAATCTACCATAAAAGCAATGTATCTAGATTTCAATAGGCAAGTTCTAGTCATGACAAGAAAGGTTTTGGGAGAGGACACCAAAAGTCATACGAAATGCATCAAAATGGAAAACAAAGAAACTTTTCAATAGCATAGCTCCTTCCATCATTATTATGGGATTTTACAGCTGTATCAACGAACAAACATCAGTTCTTTGAACATTATCTCGTAAAGCCCCATATAAATGTTTAGAGTATCTAATGAAAATAACTAGTATCACTAAACCGTGTTCCTTACCCACTTACTGGACTAACCTGAAGCCATGCACTCTTTTTCTTTTCTTTTGATCCAAATGTAATTGAAGAATTGAATAGAAACACATGACGTTGAATTGAAGGGTACAAGGAAAGAAAAACATACCTTTCAGGGATGCGCTCCCGTTCTGACAAAGAATGACTAAGCACGCTAGAAGGTACAAGTGGTCCACTCTGAGTTTGGTATGTTTTTCCTACTTGAGTTTTAGGGCGGACTTGTCCCATGTCCCGTTCTGAGGTTGAAGACATTGGCCCATTGCTTGACCCATCTTTCTTATGTCTGTCGAATTTTTCTTGGTTGATGGAATCCACCAATTCGGTTTCCAAAATTTCTCCTTTACCAATCAAGCACCTCGCTTCAGACCATTCAGCACCACTGCTATTTCCCCTGCAAGAAACATAAAAAAGTTTTCTAGTTAGATACATATTATAGAAAAATATGCAAGAAGAATGATGTCCACACCCCACAGCTCCAACAAAGTATATTACATATCCAAGAAGAAATTCCACAGTGAATTCCTAGTTATAATATTTGAAAAGTAACAAATCAGTTCTAAGTCTGGCTGATTCAGAAAAGGTTTATGAAATGTTGTCACAATATCCACAAAAATAAGTTGCATATCAAGCAGGCATATCAAAATCAACAGAAACTGCAATCAAGGATCTGGATATAATCCTTATTCAATCTTTGGTTTCTGAGTGAATTGGCAATTAAACTGGTTTTTGGGAATGTTTAATACCCTGGAAGTGAAAACAATTTCCAAGGAATCCTTGTGTTCCCTGTTTGTGGAAAATTAAACAATGTGGAACTCATTTCCTTTTTTTAAAGAAAATAAATCTGAAAAACAAAATCACTGGATAACTCGATGTCAACCAGAGGTGGAAAATCGATTTCCGAGGCAAAGAAGGGAAGCAAGGCAACTGTGCTTTCTCATTTTCATTTCCTTTTCCAAGGTTTTCCATCAACGGTCACACTCTGAAACAATCAGTAGAATTATAGTTGGATCCACACTCCATTTGCACAGGACTCCTTGTTAATCAACATTTTAGTTTTCCTCCACTCAAACACAACCTAACCGTACGCCCTCAGATCCTAGAATTACATACCTGCCATTAATGTCATTTGTAGAAATTGATTTCCCCAAACTAGATCCGTAAACAGACGAATCCTGACAATAGTAACCAAGTATCTCATAAGCTTGTCTGCCATCTTATATCACATGTATATGTGCGCATAGATTTATCCAGAGTAAAGAATTCACACTACACTGTCAGTGAGAAGTCGACTGCAAACCCCAAGTTTGATGCACAAGGACCATTGGATAGGAGGCACCACTAGGGATTGTACCACGCTACATTGATCGGATGATCAAAAGTATATATCAAGAGCCTGCAAGTTGGACAGAGATTTGGTATAACAATCCATCTTGCAGGCACTTGATTGGGATTTAGAACTATCCGATCAAAGGGGCATGCAATGTGCAGAAGATGTCCACCCTATCCCATAGTCCATAATACTCAAAGGTGTAGCAACTGTCCAAGCAGTGGACTTTGTACTAGTACGACCGACCCACTAGTCATACCCACCTCTTTTATTTCCTACACCCAATTCCATTTTGTGAATTGAAATAGTGCGCATTCGTGCTATTCACACCCACATCTTTTATTTCCTACACCCAATTCCATCTTGGGAATTGAAATAGTGCACATTTGTGCTATTCACACCCACCTCTTTTATTTTCATATACCTGTTCCAAAATGGGAACAAGTATATGAAAAACAATGGGTGGGTGTGCATATCAATTCCAATGATGTAATAAATCTTTCTAAGTAGTAGCATATGGATTTGGGATATTGGTAATACTGAATAACTTTAACTTCAAAACTTTCAGATAGGGAAAAAATTCATTAAACCTTATCGTTAACTGATAATCTCATGTTTTCATCTTCTTCCTTCATTCCCATCAGATCATCATCATCTTGAACCTATTGAAAGGCATGGAAAGTTAACCAATGCCACTAACATTCCAAAGTAAACCATCAAACCAGAATGCTAATCCTCAATGATATCAGCTTTTGAATAGTTAGGAATTCAAAAGGAATAATAATCATACCAGTGATGCTTGTGCTTTCAAATCCTCAATGTCAAAGTTCCATGCACTAACCCCTCGCTTGTACTCACTCTGGTAGATGAATCAATAGAGGAAACGTCAGATATGCATGAATAAGAACAGGCAATTTGGAATAGAAACATATCAATATTGATTTAAATCGAGGCATAGTCTGAAATTGTAGACATTTAGCAATTACCACTCAATATTTAAACAATTACGCTCTGTTAACCACACAAGGTAAATCCACTACCTATTTGTAGTCTAAATAATTAGTACAAGAGATGTTGTTAAAAACTAAAACTTGGAAGGGTTAAGAAGATGAGCTCTTCTCTGACATCATTAAAGGAAGCAATAAAACTATACAAATACAAACCACAACAAATGATGTTTGGTGAGTAAGAGTTGAAAGTGTGTTGCAGTGAGAGACTTCGTCCACAGTCTCTAGCTCAAGAGATGTGAGGGAATGAGAGAACATCGGCTTGAAATAGATTACAAACAAAATGACAATTGACTGCAGTATATTTGGTTTACTCATGAAAGACAAGGTTGCTAGCAATTTGGATAGCAATGTGATTACCACTACCACAGTAAAGAGATGTGGGAGAAGAGAGCTAACCTCCAAGATCAGTAAGAAGACAATGAAGCTGTGGAAATACATGTAATTGTGTTTGTGTGTATATGTATGTTTTGTACTCCTGTAGACAATTGCATGTTTCACTCAAGTTAATGTGTGTGTGTGTGAGTTAGTCAGGAGACTAACATACACAACACAAGTTGCCCTAGCCTCTCCCTCTCTCCACCCTTTCTCTTCCACTTCTTCTACGGATTTCTTCTTGAATCTACGTCTACTTCGTATCAATGTGGTTTGTGGACCTAATCACAATTGACAACAGTGGGGCCCACTATTGATGTCATCCATACGTACAAATGACATTAGCAGGGTATAACCAAGCAATCCTTTGAAGCAGAAAATTATGTGATCTGAAAGACAATGATTTTAAAAGAATATTATTGATGATTTTTTTGCAATTTTTGGACAAGCTTTTTGTGGTGTTTCAACAATAGTACAGAAAAGTCAGAAAAATATCAGATTTCGATTTTCTATGTTGTTTTTCCAATGTCTTTTTGGGCAGATTTTTCACATGGAGTATGGTTGATCATGTGCAATCACCAGAAGTAAGAATTGTGAAGTTTCGTCGAGATATGGGTGTGCTATAATTTTATTTTATTTATTTTTTTGTGAAAAATGGGTGCCGATGGCCTTTTTTTGGGAGGGGGGGTTTCGCTAGAATTTCTTTCTGCCTTCATGTTCTAATGTTGTAAGGCTGTGAAATGAGATGTAGAATCATGTTGAAAATGGTGATTGTATTGTTGGAGCTCTCATTCTGTGCTTAGAGGTACTAAGCACACAAATGGTTTGACGTAATGCTTGACCCAACTTGACATCGAGGATTTCAACTAGTGGAGCTTTCCTTTTTTGTTCATTATTTCTTCTTTCATTAGGCCTTCATGGAGTTGTGGGTGTAATTCACTCACATGGTGTTGCATGTGTTGCACACGTCTTCATGTGCCATTGTGTGTGTATCCTCTCAAGTGTTGCGAGTGTAGTTCACTCATTTATTGTGTAATGTTGCACGTATTCGTGAGAGGATTTTGCATGCGAATAATGGGTTAGTGACTCGATGGTTGTTGAGTTTGGTTATGGACTCCTATTTGAAGAGAAGATTCAACGAACGAAGAAAGTTTAAGCTACATTCTACAGACAACCAACAATCAAAGATCTTGTATGCCGCCATGTTGTGTTTGAAGGGGAGCAATAGCCCATGCTGATCGTCATCTTCTTCGTATCTGTTCCAAGATGGGCATGATTGAGATATCCATGCTCCAGCTTGAGGGGCAATGTGGAAATACATGTAACTGTGTTTGTGTACTCCTGTGGAGCATTGTATGTTTCTCTTAAGTTAATATATATCTATGTTTCTCTCAAGTTAGTGTGTGTGTGTGTGTGTGTGTGTGTGTGTGTGTGTGTGTTCCATGCTGGGCATGATCAATATCGATGCTCCATCTTGTTAGACAAGAGAATAGCATACACAACACAACAAGTTGCCCTAGCCTCTCTCTCTCTCTCTCTCTCTAGTCTCTACCCTTTCCATTTCTACAGATTTCTTCTTAAATCTACTTCTACAAAAGCCAAGCAATCTCAAAAGCAGTTTGAGCAATAACACGATACTCAGCTTCAGCACTAGAACAAGAAACAATATTGATGTCTACTTGATACTTTCTGTCCGAATTGGACTGTCGAGTGGTCCGAATATCGATCTCTAAGTAATACTCTGACTGAATTGGACTGCATATATAGCCCTTGCAGGTATTCCCAACTCCCAAGTCTCTTGGCAGTCCGAAACTGAGCAAGATGCACGCCAATGGATGTGTCAACGGAATTTGCTATGCAAGTGAGGATTTTTGCATCACTAACCTTCCACTCATTTCCATTATAAGTGGATTCTTTAATAGATCCATTGATATGGCCCCATATATTCCTTCCCAGCGAAAGATTGTGCATTAAAAATGACCAAAATGTGTAATTTTTCCATCCAACCTTTTATAGCTTGAATAGGAACAGACGCCATCCCAAATACCTCAACAGCAACATAATGGTTGTCTAGAGGGGTTCCAACGCTACAAATTCAATCAATTCCAAAACTAATAATCTTGGGTCCAAAATGTTGCTAAAGTAATCCTCTTTCAACACTTTGTGATGTCCAACAAAAAAAACCGCAATAAAGGTTCAGATTGAGCTTCAAATCAGAAAAAAATATCTTCGCCTTTTTCAGCATAACCTTCAAAGCACCCTCAGAAAAAGCTCAAAATTTTCTGAAGAAAGCACCAAAATTTCTCTAAAAATCAATATCTATCACAAGGGACCTCTTTCAAACAGATCTGAAATGGTCATGTGATGGCATCATTTCACAAGCATGTTCAAAAACGGAAATGAAGACTGCCTTGCAATAAAGATGCAGAGGAAAGGAGGAAGAACTATCTGGATTCAATGTCCAAAGGTATTAGAAGATGCAAATATCTCAAGAAGGCTCTGATAACATGAAACTTGCAAAGAGGGGTTGAGAGAATAAACTCCTCTGACTTCATTGAAGGAAGCAATAAGGTATATAAACAAACAGAAACCACAACAAATTACTAAAATACCCTTATACACTACATTATATAACACAAATCTTCCAACATGGTGGGCTTCCATGCATATTTCATGATGTCTACTCCCATGCATGCTCCTATATATACATAGGACATGCAGAACTGAATGGCAATTGAGACACCATACCATTGAAGCAGTTGATCAACCCAAACTATGACACAATTGTATGATCACAAGGTATTGGCTAATCCTCCTGTTCCAAATAAGCATGGAGGGAAAACACCTTCAGAATGTAAATAGAACTGGACCAACATTGAAACCTAAGGAAAATAGTGAGAATAACCTGATTTCCTGTTTATACCGGCCGGTAGACATGATTGGACATGATCGGAGAATACTTCACGCTTGGTTTCATGCCAAAATTATTGGCCTTGGGTCTTCTCCATTTTCCAAATCCAACATTTTT
The DNA here is from genome assembly GCA_021015155.1 of Magnolia officinalis. Classification (NCBI taxonomy): domain Eukaryota; kingdom Viridiplantae; phylum Streptophyta; class Magnoliopsida; order Magnoliales; family Magnoliaceae; genus Magnolia; species Magnolia officinalis. The sequence continues at coordinate 22,852,846 of JAJHSJ010000007.1, forward strand.
GGCCAATTTTATTTTATTTTTATTTTTTATTTTATTATTATTATTTTATTTTTTTTGGGGAGGGGGGTATAGATCTATTGTGCGGTATATTTGTATCAGATACCATCTCTTGTGTTCAGGCAGTGTGCATAAAATGCTTAATGCTAACTTGACTTTGTAGCATGGAACTCAAATGAATTGAACCACATTTCAGAATGTTGGGAAGTGGTTTTGATGGACTTGAAGAAACAAGCAACTTCTGATTTAAGAATTTTATTTTATTTTCAAGATTTTTAGCTGTGATAGGAAGCTGTCAGCTATCCACTTCGAACTTTACCTGTACAAGTTATCGTAGAGGGCTCTTCAAGTTGCATCTTGCATACTGACTCATAAAACAGAAACAAGTCTATCTCCATATTCTATATAATTCATTTTACTAATAGTAAAAAAATAACTGTATCAATTTTTATTTCTATTTTTTGTACCACTGTATCTTTGTCGTTCAGACCTTCAGAACAGCAGGCACCAATAAAAGATCCATGCATATTTGAAAGTATAAAGTAATCTTCGCTGGAGAATTGATAGAAGACAATCACTAGCCCAAAAGTGTCAAGTGTATCAATACCATGAGATTGCTTCATAAGCCAATTTAGATATATTTTTCTTTTTCACATCTCAATTTCCCAAGCAATCCCAAAGCAACTGCTACTATAGATTCAACTTACACCCAAAAAAAAAAAGAAGTAATAATAGTTAGAGAATCCCATATCTTTAGTTTCTACTATGAAAACTGTATCTTCCACACTTGACAACCTGCAGAACAAGCAATGATATGGAAGAACATGTATATCTCTGTACACAGAACCTTAAATGTAAACTTGATAGAAGACACTCCCTGGTCCTTTTTTCCCCTTTCTTTTGGCTGAAAAGAAAATGACTAGGCAGAGTCTTCTATTTGTTAGACAGGTCATATGCCTTGTATAGCCGAGCCTTGTATAGCCGATTCTATAGATTTTGTATTTATCATTTTACCTTATATAGTCAGTGTAATACTCTATATATTCAACCCTTCAGGGTTGTCTCAAATACACAGAAGAGAAAAGGAGAATCATTTTTCCTTAAAGCCTTCATTGTTTTTGCTTTCTAACAGTGACAGTCAACTTCAATATGCTTTGTCTGTTCATGGAAAACCGGATTAGAGGCAATCTGAATGTAAACTTAATTATGTAAACTCATTTCTAAATATGTAAACTTAAATGTAAACTTAAGTTTACATTTAAGTTTCTGTGTAGCCATTAGCATAAAAGAGTTTGTGTGTCAAGTGCCATGACATTTTAATTGTGCCCAGTGAGCTTGTCTGACATCGCATGCTAGAGACCTAAAATGTTCGCAAATTTCCCCTTCTGGATAATGAGCAACAGTTAAGCTACTGTGCAGTGTTGACCATGATAGTGTTCATATCATGGCATGTGACTGGTATTTGGGTAAACCTGTAATGGTGGGCTCCCTGCTATTCCTTGCAGCCAATTACTTGAGCATGTCCTAACCTCTTTTGACCAAATAATAGTACATTTGTGTGACTTCATGGTTCATGCTCACAGTTTGCTTGCAACAACCACTCCATGACCCTGCCTTGCCCTTTGGGGCATCGTGTAATGGTTGTTCCAAGAGCCCAGACAAAAGAGGAAGATAGATATTTGATGGGAAGCTGATTACTTGACTTTTGCCAATCTAAAGTTTAAAAGCTAACCCTAGACTGTTGGGAGAAAGATGATGATGATGAAAATATGGTGTGGGTTCCTCTCCACGTGTCAGTTTCCTAAGACACCAAAAACCTATCACCGTAATGCATAACAGTGAATTTTCTATCTGGCAAATTAGATGAACGGTAGAATAAGCATGCCTTCAATCAAGAAATCAATTTTTCCAGAACACAAACCACAAAATGCAACACTAATTTTCATTTACAGTACAAATTGTCACCATTTCATATCATGAGATTTTATTTTTTATTTTTTTGTGGTTGTGTTGCTAGTCCAAGAGAATGCTGATTGTGATTGATATGGATTTTTTCCTTCTAACAAATGGCCAAATTTTATTAATCATTATGGAAAAAATTCGCATCTAAAAAATATAATAGACAAAATAAAACAAAACACACATTCATATGAGCAAGAAATTTTTTTTAAAAAAGGCACGATCACAATTTTAAGAAATTGTTCTAACCTGAGATATTGCTTCTTGTTCTGCTGTAGGCATTTTCTTGAGAGCTAGTTGTGCAGCATCCTTAAGCTGCATGGAGGTGACAAGTCCATTAACTCATATCTAAACACAGACGAAAGGAAGAAAAAACTCTACAACATGTCAGTAAGGTGGCCAACCTGGAGAGCTTTTACCCGGTCCCAAAGTGGTGGCAAGTCAGCTAAAAGACTCTTTACAGAAAGCTCAGGAGGCTTTGCATTTTTGAAAAACGAGTGCTTTAATAACTTCTCTGCTGTTGGCCTCTTTGTTTGATCTTTCACCAAGCACATGGCAACCATTTCTTTAAAGGACTGATCACAACTGGAAATCTCTTATAAGAAGATTATTCTATGACAACACAATATCGCACAGGAATGTATATCCGAAATCTCTTCAGCATACTTGCAGACAAGAAAATGGAGATAAAACAACCCTTTTTTTTTTTTGGCACGGATACAGCTAACCTTCCTACTGATTTATTGGTTAAAAGGATCAGTGATACCTTGGAAAACTTTTTATCTCTGTCATAATCAAGTCCAGGAGGTGCATTTTGGATGGTCATCAGAAGAACCTACACACAGAAGATGGGACAAGCTAGTCAGAAACTATGATGAAGTGGACACCATGAGTTGAAAGAGCTGTGTACAATTAGATTCAAGTTTGAGGCATCATTAAGTCGGAAAATGGAGGGCAGATGCTGTTCCTGAAACAGCCTTCCGTATTTCTTGTTGGCAATAGTTACAATTAGCACAAAAGGAATCATATGTGCAACTCATAGCTGATTAGCTGTTGATGGACCAATTTAGTGAATCCAGCTCTGGACAAGCCTCTTGTCTAAATCATACACTCTTATAACTAAGGGAAATGGATAAAGTGTATGGCAATTTATGAGCCGGACCATTTGAATCCAAGAAAATGACATCCAAGAATTGCCAAGGAAAAGTGATAAACAAAATATTCTGGTCATTTTCTTCTAATATTTCAGGTAAGATTATTAAATCATATATAAGAATACCACCCTCCCTCCCTCAAAAACTGACAAATAAAATATATGTTATCTGGTTTCTTCTAATCAAATAACGTTATATATATATATATATATATATATATATATATATATATATATATATATATATATATATATATATATATATTAAAATAGGGAAATGCTCACAAACAACTAGTTGGACATCCAGCAAGTTGGGTGCATCCAACCCATCTAGCAAAGTCTTTCCACAATGGAATGAGAGACCCCAAAAATCAAGTCGATCTAATTATCAGGTTGGCCACACACCATAGAAAACAATGAGCAACCCACAAAATATATATATATATATATAGATATATATATATATATATATATATATATATATATATATATATAAAATAAAATCTCCACATTCAGGTGGGGTACATCTAATGCTTGGATCAACCTGATTTTTGAGGTGTCCCATTTTCATGGTGGGGTGAGCATGTTGGACGGTTGAGATGTTTATGCAAACACTACAGTGAGCCCCACACGAAAACTACTTGGATTTACATCTAGTTGTGCGTGAACATTTCTCATTAAAATATATAGGAACAACTCCTATAATATATATATATATATATATATATATATTATATATATAAATATATATATATATAGTATGGAAATGGTTCTATGCGGTCAAGCTCATGGGAACTTCCATGAGGTCGAGTTGTGTGGGCCCCACCGTGATGCGTGTCGAACATCAACCATGTATTTGATGGGTCCCCTTTAAATGATGGGATATCCCAAAAATCAGCCGTATACGGAACTCAGGTGGGCTGTACCATCTAAAATCATGTGAAGATATGCCTAAAACATATAGAAGTACTTGGCGGGGCCCACCTAAAATTTGGATGCCTCTGAAACTTGGTCTGACCCCTCATTCAAGTGGGACACACATAATGGATGGGCTGGATTTGTGAACCACACCTCAGTGGGCTCAACAAATGATTATGAATGTTTTAATGGGAGGGTAACCCCCCTCAACTTTTATACGTGGTGTGGCCCACAAAAGTCATCGATTGACTTGATTTTTAAGCCCAAGTCCCACCATGGAATGGTGCATCTGACTAATGGGGTTGATGTTTGACACACATCACAGTGGGGCCCACACAGCTCGACCTCATGGGAAGTCGACTGCATAGAACCGTGGGGGGGGGGGGGGGATCAAAAACTTCGGAACTAGTGGAATTAGAAAAGAAAATAAAACTTTTTGTGAAAACTCAAAAGTGGGTCTTCTCCTAGAATCTTCAGATCTCAAATATAGAGATCTGAATGAGTTATTGTCAAAGCCGATGGCAACAAACTTGCCAAAATCAAGTTCTCTCCTCCCAAGCTTTGAATGGAAAAAAAAATGGCGACAATGGCATTTTGAAATTCAACCCGTGACTCAGGCATCGGATGGACCACACTGTGCGACTCATGCTAACTCATTATGACTAGTCCAGACTCAGTTCGATTTGGTGCTACTCATCCCAATAGCAGATCAGCTGGACCGATCCATTTGTATTTTGCATAACGGAGGTCCAGTTCGCACTGGTTTTTGGTAAAAACCAATAAACTCCACCGAAACCTTGTCTTACCGAATGATATTTAAAATCATCATTCATTGGTGGTTTAGCATGCATGACATGATATTGTCAATCTTCAAAAACAAAAGTATATACCTTCATTGGAGGATACTTTGAAAAGGGAGCATGACCATGTGCCAGCTCCAATGCAGTTATTCCAAAAGACCAGATGTCAGCTCTGTAGAAAGAGAATACAGTAGGCACCAGGTCATAAGCACAATCAATATATACATACACAAATGTCAGATACAAGTCAGCCTGCTTGGCTTATCAATGGATATAGTAGGTTCAATGACAGAATAGACAAATTGCCAAGCCATAAAACACGAGAAAGAATTGCCCAGTTATAAACCCTTGATTTAATTAACAGGGAACAATAAAAGTTAGGGAAATTTTATTACTGTATTAGAATATTGGCTACAGACACAGTAGCTTAGCATCTGACAGATTGGAAATATAGCAGAAGAATATAACATTGGCATGACTTTTGAAGAGATTTACACCCAGGAACTGGATCATAGACGTTCTCTCAGAGCATATGCAGAAGACTACTACTGTTAACTTCCCAGACTCTGTCCTCCACATGAAACACCCAGTGAATCAGCTAACAGTACCTAGCATGCACTAAAAAATTCCAAGACGTGTTGAATGGGGTCCAGCGGCTGGTGCTGGGGGCACGTCAGTATGAAATTGGAGATGCACCAAAAATTTGTCCATTGTTACAATGAAACCAGAAAGAGAGAATTGGTAAGGGTGATGATAGGGATTCGCCAACCTGTCAGGCAACATTTATAACCACAAGTTTTTAAGTTCTTATTTGTTGCATGTTTATGCATTGTTACTGCTGCTGTATAGCCAACAATAAAATACGAGTTTTTTGCCTTCCAATCAGAAAAGAAGATCCAAAACAAACTATTCCGATAAATAAATAAAATGGCTAATTTAACATATGACTAACATGACTTGTATGCATGTTCGGTTGAAAAGATCAAAAGTAAAGATAGGAATACAATGTGGCTTTACAATTATAGGGGTTCTTAACCACTGCTAAAATTCTAATTAGTGAGCGATTGTTTTCTGAAAGTTTGAAACCTAGGCAGAGTTCAAGGTTCTCTAGATGGAGCAACACTCACTTGAAATCATACCCACTTCCTGGCTGTAAAACCTCTGGAGCCATCCTACACATGGAAAAGTAATTGAAATTCCAAGGCATGTAAGTCATAAATTACATTTACAGGAAAAACACCATCAAATAAACTACAAGTGCTTATCGGAAAATAAAATATAGTTGTGGTAAAAGGTAACATCTCACCAGCATGGAGTTCCTACAAAAGTATTTCTGGAACGTTGCCTATCACCCCTGTCAAACATGCAAGCTGAGACACCAAAGTCACCGAGCTTCACCACCCCATTACTGTCGAGAAGGATGTTTCCAGCCTAAACAGACAAGTATAGTTAAAGCATCAAGTTTTTTTTTTTAATCATAACAAAATAAACAAATTTAGGTGAATGAACCCAACTAGTAGGATAACAGTTGGCCATTTTGAATTAAAACTTACCTTGACATCACGATGGATATGCCCATGTCGATGGAGGTACTCCAGAGCTTTAAGAGTCTCCTTAAGAATAGAACCAATTACAGACTCTTCAAATCCATCTGGATATGCTATCTTCATAAGGTGCAAGCAAGAACCCTCAGCCATGAATGGCATGACCACCCAAAGACATTGGTCAACAACAAATGAGCAGTATGCTCTAATTACATTTGAGTGATCTATTAAACTCATTGTTTGAGCCTCCTTCCTTATGTCATCCTACAAAACACCCCATCCATCATAAGGATTCATGACAGAAGGACTTAGACATAGGATAAAACATGAAAAGGGCTGGTAACAATGTGTATCTAATCCTCTTAAATCTTCATCATGATTCTAAACATGCAATCATGCACAGCACTTTGTTCATTCCCAAGTCAGAAAATGGGCTTTAGTCAAGTCCTATAGAAAAAAGGGAGCTCATGTGACATGAAAATTTTCTAAGACGGCAAAAACAGCTAAAACCATGCAACCACTGAGCAAAAATAACAGTACATTTAAGATTTCTATAAAGTAGATGGTAATATAAAGAAGTTACCAAAATGACAGCAAACAAAAGATTATTACATCAAGATATCATCATATACTCAATTCAGTTAAGGTGAGTTCGGATGCTGAGTTGAGCTGATTCACCGTAATTCAGACACAGAAATGGTCAAAATGGAGGTGGGACCATCTTCATTCATAACTTTCCATGTCTTTCAAGTTGGACATGAAGCTATCACAATGGCTATTTTGGGCTAGTTCCTCATTGTGAATTGTGGGGATAATACCATCAGGTCATTTCCACTTTATCCAATTGAATAATTGCAATTCAATTCAATTAAGCATCCAAACGAAGCCTTATTGGAGACTGTAATAGAAAAGTAAGCCATCCACAGAGTATTCTGCCTATGACAAAGCCCCACATCACATGGGTACCGCCTCACACAAGCCAGCTACCCCACTCGAGCCCAGTGTGAAAATGCCCCTGCATTAATCACCCCCAGTGAGGAGTCTCGAACACGAGACCTCCCACTCTGATATCACTTTAATACAGGACAATTAACCACATGCTCTAAAAGCTCGAATTGATAGAACATGGCGAATTAATCCCTTTATATCAATGCCCAGACCCCACATCGCATGGGTTAGGACCTCAGCCAAACCCCCCTCGTGGGCTCCACATCACATAGATATCGCCTCACACGAGCCACCCACCTCACACAGGCCGCCCACCCCGAGTGTGTCCCTACATCTCACAGGCTACCCCACTCGAGCCTGGTGTAAAAATGTCCCTACATTAGCTTGGCTCAATCTATCTCGGCTTGACTCGGCATGAACGATGACCCGAAGCAAGCTAAGCTTCATATGACCTAGCTCGTTTTGAAAACGAGCCGAGCTCGAGCATAGTGGAGCTTGACTCGACTCAACTTGAACTCTGCTCGGCTCGAAGCTCAAACGCAGCTCGGCTATATATATATATATATATAATATATATATATATATATATATATATATATATATATATATATGGATCCTTACTCTTGCTCCAGTGGTAGACTCTTAGGAGTTTCAACACCCCGGTCAAGGGTTCAAGTATCCATAGGTGGTGAAATCCCACTACGGCGTGAGTGTGTGGGGGTGTGTGCATGTGTGTGTGTGTCTATTATATATAATATAATATTATATTATACTTTAAAAAAAAAAAAAAAAAAGAGTTAAAACCTAAACCCTACCCTGCCCGTTCGTCCATTTCTTACCCTTTCCCTTCCTTACCCAACCCGCCGAGTCCGAGCTCTCTCTCTCTCTCTCTCTCTCTCTCTCTCTCTCTCTCTCTCAACACCAACAACAAGGTACCTCTATGGTTATATCTAATATTATATAATTATTAATTGAATATTTGATTTGGGGGTTGGGTCGGGTGCAGGCAGTGTTCGAGTTGTCGGTATCGCTACAAGTTTCGCTGGCCAGAGATAAAGATAAAATATCGTTATCGCCGATAATATCGCTGATAACCGGAAATGCGGGGAAACTTAGGGAAAATGGTGGATTTTTTTAGCGAAACTTCAGGAGATGTTTAAATACACATATTTACATATTTAGTAATAAAAAAATTACCAAAAAAAAAAAAAAAAAAAACACATAATAAGTTTTCATTTAATGGGGCCTAAGCATGTGTTGTTATAATAAATCCAACATTCTAATCCATCCTTCCATCTATCCAATCATCCATCCATCCCATCTATACATCTAACCATCCAACCATCCATCCAACCCATTCAACCATCCCATCCATCCATCCATCCACCCAACTATCCAATCCATCCACCCATCCAACCATATACCCATCCATCCAACCCACCCATCCATTCATCCATCCATCTATCCAATCCAATCCATCCATCCAACTATCCAATCCACCCATCTAACCATCCCATCCATCCATCAACTCATCCAAATTCTAACCCATTCATGCATCCGCCCATCCATACAACCAACCATTCAATCCATCCATCCATCAACTCATCCAAATTCTAATCCATCCATCCCATCTATACATCCAACTATCCACCCAAACATCCATCCCATCTATACATCCAACCTTCCATCCATCCCATCTACCCATCAATCCAACCATTCATAATATAACCATACAGATAGGTTTTTTTAATATTTTTTCATTAAATACATTATTAATTTATATTTTAAAATAAATCCAAAAATTAAAAATAAATAATGTAATACTTTATTTTCCTTTAAATGGCCCCAATGGATCCTAATGGATCCCACTAGGCTAGCCCTTCCTCATCATGTAATAAATTAGGCCACAATGGGCCCCATTTAAAGAAAGAAAGAAATAATTTATTTTATCTTAAAAATAGACTTATTTTATTTAAAAAATATAAAAATGGATTTTATATACAGGCACTTAGAAATTGAATACGTGGCACACAAGTGTCAAATTAAATTGTTCAAATTATGGTATCCTACTTAAGCTATATCATGAATCCAAATTAAGCTTTTTTTAATCATCTAAATATCTAGTTGGTGGACATTTATTGGAGAGTTAAAATTAAAAAATCTAATGGTCTTCATTTTTAGCTCATGACCCAACATGATCGGGCAAAATGAATGGACGGGATGGATTTCTGACAAATATCATGGTGGGCCCCATGGTCCCACCTAACTTCCAATGCATTCCTGTGAAAGGCCTTGCTACGCTGCAGAACTGGGAAGCAGATTGCGTGGTGTGCCACACACCACCAACCTCTATATTGATGTCACCAAGTTTTGTGAGCCCCAATATGATCATTGTTATATCCAAACCGTTAGTCTATTTGCCGAAATATTTTTAGGACTTGAACCAAAAAACGAGACATATCCAAAGCTCATGCGGACCACGCCATAAAAAGCAGTGGGGATTGAAGGCCTACCATTGAAAATTTCTTGGGGGTCACAGAAGTTTTGGATAAATCTTATATTTGTTTTTTCCCCTTCATTCAAGTCTACGTGACCTTATGAATAGGTTGGATGGCAAATAAACATCATGGTGGCCATAGGAAGGTTTCAACGGTGGGAATCAATGTCCCCATTGCTTTATGTGGTGTGGTCCACTTAAGATTTGGATCAATCTCATTTATGGGCTCAAGCTCTAAAACGATCTCGCCAAATGGAAGGATGGTTCGGATATAGCAAAAAAATCATGGCGGGCTCATAGAAATTGGTGGCGTCAACACACCATGGAGGTTGGTGCGTGTGGCACACCATGTAATTCGCTTCCGCTGAACCATCGGCATGGGTGGGATAGAATCTGGTTGTGGATCGCACCTCAATGTATGTGTTGTATATCTACGCCGTCCATCTGTTCTGCTAGCTCATTTTAGGACATGAGATGAAAAATGAAACAGATCCAAATCTCAGGTGGACCACTGACCACACTACAAGAAACAATGGTCATTCACCATTAAAAAAATTTTGTGGGCCACAAAAGTTTTGGATCATGCTAATATTTGTGTTTTCCCTTCATCTAGGTCTATGTGACCTTATGAACAGCTTGGATGCAAAATAAACATTATGGTGGACCCTTTAAAGTTTTTAATGGTGGGTGTTTAATGACGACTGTTTTTTGTGGTGTAGTCCACCTGAGATCCGGTTATGTTTCGTTTTTGGGCATATGCCCTAAAATGACATGGAAAAATGGATGGACGGCCTAGATATACAATTCATACATTGAGGTGGGCCCTGGAGAGTCGTCGCGCGTCCTAATTAAAAAAAGGAACCCGACTCTAAAAATCCTCCGTAAACAAAGGGAAGCAGAAACCTAAAATCCTTCGTACGTCGATTCTCACTAGGAAAATGGATATTTTTTTACGGAAATCAAGCAAGATTACATAAAACTCGCCGAAATTCTTAAAATTTATTACTGTTAGAAGACTTGTGGGTTTATTTCATACTTTTGAAGACCGGAGTTGCCAATCCACAATCCAACCACCGAAGATCTTCCAAAACTCCTCGAAAGGTATTTTCTATTTTTATTTTATTTTTTAGATTTTCCAGCATTTAAGCTGGACATATGCTCGATTTTATCACAGACAATCATCGAAAATGTCGAAATTTCGTCATTTTATCGGAAAATCGAAAAAATCAGCAAAATCTTGCCAATATCCAATAGAGATTCGAAAATTGGGGTTTTCGGTATCGACGAGCCACCGATACCGAAAATATCGGCGATAATTCGATATTATCGCCGATAATTTAAACATTGGGAATAGGTTGGGTCAGTTGGGTCGGGTGCGGGTTGGGTTGGTTTGGGTGCTAGGTTGAGTCGGGTGTGGATGTTGGGTTAGGTTGAGTTGGGTGGTGGGTTGAGTCGAGTGTGGGTGTTGGTTCGGGTTGGGTGTAGGCAATGTTTTAAATATCAACGATAGCTGCCGATATATCCCATGATATATCTTGTATCCCACCTGTGCGATAAGAAACGCACAAGTAGTACCGATATATCTTGCATGTTTGATCCGGTGAGCATTTTCAATTTTCGATCTTTTTTTTGTTGAAATTACGTTAAATCAGTGCCAAATGGTTATAAATCCATTGGTTCTTCATGTTTTGCATGAAAAATCATGGAATTGGAGCTTTGATTTCGATATCCATTAGTTCTTCATGTTCTCCTTTTTTTTTTCTTTTTTCTTTTTTTGAAAATCTCCTTCAACCAACTGTCAATTGAGACTAATTTCGAAGTATTTAGGAGTACTTAATGAAATGATCATTACATACGTTCTAATTTTGAAATTTGAGTGTAAGTGGTCCGATTTGGGGAAACTTATGAAAAATTCAAAATTTCTCCAATTTCTCTCTAATTGCTTGCAATGTTGCACTCCATACATGAAATCAAGCAAGTATGAGGACTGATCTACTGATTTGTTAAGTCCTTGTCAATTTTCAGAAAATAAAAATCATTTTTTATTAAAAATTAATAAAATTTTATTAAAATTTTATTTTTTTTCGAAATTTACCTTCAACCAACTGTCAATTGAGACTAACTTCGAAGTATGTAGGAGTATTTGATGAAATGGTCATTACATACACTCTAAATTTTATGCATTCAATTTGAATATAGTTGCGTTAGTTCAGTCAGACAACACATAACTTAGGACCCTATACAAAGGAAACCTATTATGTGCACTTCTTTTTTAGATGTTATGATTTAAAAGTATATATTAAGGTATTTTCTAACAATCCCTGAAGTTTCATTGAAAAATTCAACCATTTTCTCAATGTTTCCCCATGTATCCCAAAAAGTGTGATAAATTACCCGATACAAACGATATATCCCATGAGATAACTGATATGTATCTGTATCCCAATGATGCGATATGTAACACAATACCGATATTTCGAACACTGGGTGTAGGTGTTGACAGATGGGTTGGGTCAGGTTGGGTGTTGGCAGATGGGTTGGGTCGAGTCGAGCTAGGTTAGAGACATAGGGTTGGGTAGGGTGTTAGTTAGGTCGGTTGGGTCTGGGTATTGAGGTGGAAGCAGGCTCGACTCGACTCGAGGTAAGCTAGCCTCGACTTGATCCACTAGCTCGCCTCGAGCTCGACTCGAAAGGTTTGGCAAACAAGCCAAGCTCCAATGGTAAGCTCGAGCTCGAGGAGAGCACGGAAGAGTCAAGCCAAGTTTGGCCCACCTCGACTCAGCTCGACTCAATGTACAGCCCTAACCATTAGTCTGCATTTGGATGCGGTGTTGAATCGAATTGCAATAGTTCAAAATTGCAAAATACCACAGTTTTCATATTGATGGACAAGGCTCCAAAGTGCCACCTTCAAACTGAATTTGAAGGGAAACTAACAAGAATACCAAGGATACTTCCTCATTATGAATTTGAGGAAGATAACTACAATTTAGTTACTTCCTCTCTACTGAACTAATTATCAAAATTCAAATCAATTGTGCATCCAAACACGGCCTAAACTTTCCACCTGCTGTACAGAGTACAAACCCAGATGAGATGAACACTGATATGATACACCTCCACACCACTAACCTAAGTCTATAATTCCCATAGAAAAGATGCTTCTTGTCATAACAGAGATCCGATCATCACAAAGCTAAGCAATTTCTAAAAAATCACAACAAAAAAACTGAACACGATGCATAATCCCCCCCCAAAAAAAAAAAAAAAAAAGGCAACAACAAATCCGATAGGATGAAAGAGATACGAAGCATGATAAATTCGAAATGGTAGTATCGATGGACTCGAATCAGGCAATTCAGCAACGAAATACTTCACGTCAGTATACAAAAACCCAAGAGAAAAGAAGAAGAAGAACCAGATTGCCGTTGCAGCGGTCGAGATCCAAGCACTTGACGGCAATGACTTCATTGAGAGGGAGATAGATCGCCCGGTAGACGGTGGCGCTGGCGCCATATCCGACCTCTTCTAGAAGCTTGTAGTCCGCCGGCGACGCAGAATAGGTTTTCCGGCTGCTTCCCATCCTTCCCATAGCCGGAAATCACCTCAGAAAGCGTCGGAAAACCTCTTGACAGTAGATAAAGAGGGTTTTGTTTCTTCCGCTTTCTTCTTCCTTCTTTCTTCTCTTTCAACGGTCTATCGTTCTATGTTTGACCGCCATTAGAAACGGTGAGACAGATCGAGATCGAAGGAAAGAGAGAGCTGTGGAGACAGGTCCGGGAGATGCCGGATGCTGACGTGGCAGCGCGAGCCGATATTATTGGTGAGAAGACACGTGTTCACGGTGCAGTGAGGGCGGGCGGCTGGGGTCCACCCTTGCCGCGAATCTCTCTCTAAGGCTTTAAATACTCTGGCAGAGCGTTGTAGTTGATACACATACACCCAGAGATTATACGTTTGGCGTACCTGTTAATCAGTTTGAACCTTTATGGTCTTTGTTCCCACTTTAGATGGGTCGGAAATCATGATTTAGACTTAATCGATGCAGTAAAATCTCCGATTGAGGTTAATAAATCGACGGTTGAGATGAGATATATTCAAAGCGTTTACGATTTAAGAAACAAACGTCCATCATTGGTTTGTCCGGACAGTCTAGTTAATGCGATTTTAAGGGTATAATCAATCTGAGGTACTTTAAATGAGTTAAAACTTAGTTTAATTTGGACGGTTGATTTTCAGTTACGGTTACTCTTAGTTGAATCCTATACCATTGAAATTTGTGTCCACTGAAATATCTCGATTGGACAGCCTAACCTTTTGGTTTGTGGCCAACAGATAGACTTCTGCGATGATAATTCACCATTGCCTTGGTTGGTGGCAGAATAGATGGTTCTGATAAATTGATTTGAAATATTTATTTACAAATGATTATAGATAGAGACTCTTGAAATTAGAAGATGTTTGTTCAAATACATTCCTACGTATTACAATCTGATAGGTGGGGCATTTAGTCATTGGAATTGAATTCTTTTGGATTATCCGGACCTTTTATGTGATAGGATTTGCTTTTTTTTATAGGGAATGGCTAAAAATCTCCTTGATGGAATAATTCAATGGTTTGATTATTCAAAGATTTGGTGACCGGCCACTTACAAAGCAAAATAGTCTAATTTCAATGATTTAAAATAATCCAATTCATAGGATGTGAGACTCATTATATTAAAGGTTTGGATTACTAGAAGACAACTCAGGTTGATTAGTAAAAATATGATGGTTTCAACAAGTGGGCCATCCCATGAGAATAAAAGCTTGGATCATTGATCTAGACCACTCATCACATGAATTCCACCTTTGATTAGCCACCTCTAAAAAATCATCACTTGGATTGGATTATTTAACCATTTGTTTGTTGGCTAGGAAACAAGTGGGCCATGTTTATTATTTATTATGCTATAAATGGTCTAGCCATTGATCATGGATAACATGGGACCACATTTAATTGTAATTCTCTCAAAATTCATTTTGTTTGGATGATCACGACAATTTACCAATAGCGAAGAAAATGGATAATCCATATTGATTATAATAAGAAAGTTCGGATCATGCATCCAAATCATTCATCACGTGGTCTCACCTCTTTTACCAATTCCTCATAAAAATTAAAATAAAATAAAAACTTAGATGCTCTCACCATCCCTTCATTAGCTTGTAGTTGGGGAAATGAAAGGCTTATACTGATAATATTAGAAATAGTTCAATTATTTATTAGACCATTTATCATGTGGGGGCTACCTTTAAGTGTCCATCCATCTCAAAAAGTCAAATTGATTGGATGATCTTAACCATTCAATAAATAGTTAGGGAATTATCCGTATTGATAAAATTATAGATTCCGCTATGTGGGCATCACCTTTGATTAATCATTTCTCTAAAAAGAATTAAACTCTCATCAAGTGATCCCAAATGTCCAATAAATGGCTACAAAATGAGTATGCTAGAAATGGTCCAACCATTCATCTATACCATTCACCATAGGTTCTGTCGTGCGAAAAAAGTAAAATTTGTAACAACTCCTACATTGTCCATATGACCAGCAGGTGAGAGGGCTTCTTTTTTTTTTTTTTTCTTTTACACACACCCATGCACACCGTAGTGGGATTTCACCACCTATGGGTTTCGAACCCAAGACATCGTGTTGAAACTCCTCAGAGACAACCACTTGGGCAAGGATTGGAACCCACGCACCCGCACCCACCGGTGAGAGAGCTTACGTGGGAGGAAAGAATGGTAAATGATGTTCTTGATTAGGTGTGCAACTTGGGCAAGTCTAATTCGACTGCAGATTGAGTCGACACGTGACCCAAGACCCAACCCCAGCTCGACCCAGAGTTTGTTGTATTGGTTGGATTAAATCGGGTTGTGTTGGATTCTTTTTTTTTTCTTTTCTTCTTTTTGCCGGCCCAGAGAGAGAGAGAGAGAGAGAGAGAGAGAGAGAGAGAGAGAGAGAGAGATTTGAATGGTACATTATGTGGGGCCACATTTTATTGTGAAACCCTCCCAAAAATCAATTTGATTAATGGGTCCTAACCATGTAAACAATGTCTAGGAAAATTGATGGTCGAAATATTCTTTATGATAGATGACCAATCATTAATCTAGATGGTCCATTTTCTAGGGCCACCTTTTTATTTCAAACCCCCTTAGATAGCAAATTTGATTCGAGATATCTAATTGTCCAAACAATCATATCATCTAAGCCTCATCCTAACTAATTGGTGTTAGCTAAGCAATGTTCAGATTCATGATAGAAGTTATAGCATAAGTTTGACATCAGTTGCCAACTTGATGCATCCCTCCTCCTTTAACCAAGCTTTGGACTATCAATGAGAGCACAAAACTTTAACGAGCGCAATCTAATCACAAGGACAATGGCTAAAACATTCGATGAACGACGTTGATTATAATAGATAGTTATCATTTGATTTGGATTGTCCTCGTAAGTGACCTTGATTTCCATCTTTGAAAAAATTCGAATAGCATTCGTGGACAAAAAAAATCAAATTTTTAGAAGTTTCTAATAATTTTCTTTTTATAAAAATTTCAATTTCTATATTTTACCAGATAATGCCTTGATGATTAGAATGTGTTTTTTTAGGGATGAAATTTCAAAATGCCCTATTTTTTTCTTTAAAAAAGAGTGAAGCTTTAGACTTATGAGCCATGTGATATGTGTATAACATTCAATCTGTTATGCATGTTATGCATGTGCACTACACCATAGTGATAGCATGAACAAACCATGAGGTCAATTAGGTCGTCTGATGGGTTATGCTTGAATTTGAATATTTTAAATGGTGTACATTATTTTTTATGGATTGACCCATCTTATGATTAGTCTTCCATATTTTTTATTTATATAATAATAATAATATTGTTGTGCATTTGTTGGATGGGACGGATGCGAAACACATACCATGTGGGCCCTACAACTTTTTATTTCATACTTTATTGTTTTAAAAAAAAATAATACTAAATAAAAAGAAAAGGAAAAGAAAAGAGGACAATAACGTAATTTAACCTCTTTAAAAGCACTACCCTAGAATATTGGTCACCAGGGCTGTTATTTGTTGCTTTGTGAGGAACGGAATTACAAAACGACCTCATTAATTTTATTTTATTTTTCCTTTTAAAAAGTAGTGAAGCTCAAGGCTTATGAAACCCAGGGGATATGTGTATAACATCCAACTGTTAAATGTATACACCATACCATAGTGATAATTTAAATGAAATATCAAGTCAATTAGATCATTTGATGGGCTAAACTTGAATTCAAATGTTTTAGATGGTTTGCATTATTTTTCATGGTTTAAACCACCTTACAATTGGATCCTCCATTTTTTTTTTTTTTTTTGGTTTGTATAATAATAATATTGTTGTGCATCTGTTGGATGGATTGGATGTGAGACACATTATGTGGTTCCCACAACTTTTCATTTTCCACATTTTGGTTCATCTGCTTTTATGGAGCTCCCCCAAAAATAGTTGGTTTCTCTTGGCTTGTTGGTAGGGGTTGGGGTTGAGTCCTTATAGTCAACAACTTGTGCAAGAGATGCCTCATTCTTCCTAATGCATGCATTTTGTGTCTTCAAAGTCCCGAAACAATCGATCACCTATTCATGTATTGTCCCTTTTTAGTAGGTGTTTAGAGCGGCATCCTTGCTCTTGCTAATATTCAGTGGGTGATGGTTACGTTGATCGATGTTGTTGGGGAACTACGGAAGCACACAAGGACAAACAAGCAAAGTACACACAATCTTACAACCAAGTCCAAACTCAAAAAATCTGAATTTTATGTGAAAAAACCCTTTCGAAAAAAAAAACCACAGTACAAAGTGACAAATATGCATTATGAAAGCAGAAATTACAATAGATAAAATATTATCGATTCAAACAAGCCTCGAATCTACTTCACAAGCACTAGTTATGCCCTTGAAACTATTAAGAACGAATTAAAAAGCAATAGAACTCTTCTACTACTCCCAAATCTTGATTACACCCAATATATAAAGTATCACAACTGGAATAGAAAACAAATCGCACACTTACGCAATTCTGCCCGGCCGCGCACTTAATGGGACTTCGATGTCATCGAACACCTTCGATAACATTGAGTAACAACACCAAAAGGTTCTAGCAAATAACATGGATTTTCTAATTTTTTCTGATAGCATTATGCATCTGTCGATGGCATCAACCTTTACTTAATGGCATCGAGTGGTCTATCGATGGCATTGATAGACCCTGTTGCTTACAGATTTAAGACACCAATAATAATTTCTACCGTGTCTTCAATCTTCATTCTTCATAACTCTTTATCATCATCTTTAATTCTGCCTTGCATCATACATCCACCATCACTTCTCGTGCACACTCCATCTTTCATTTACACCTTCATCGAGCCTAGAGAAGTTGCACAAAACTTGAACTTCTCTTTGGGAACCACCTTAGTAAGAATGTCAGCCAGATTCATGTTCGTGTGAATCTTCTCTAAAGTCATACCTTCTTCCTCAAGTACCTGTTAGATAAAATGGTGACGCACATCAATATTTTTATTACGTGAGTGATAAATATAATTTTTAGCCCATTTGATCGCGTTTTAGCTGTCACAATTGATTGACACTACCTGCTATTAAAGCCCCAACTGATTTATCATCCCCCTCAACCAAATACCTTCCTTGAACGCTTTTGTCACCTTCATATACTTAACTTCAATTAAGGAAAGAGTTACCACAGACTGAAGCTTCGATGTTCGACTGATCACTCCACCTGCTAGCACAAACGAGTAATCGGAAGTCAACCTTCTATTATCCACACTGCCCGCCTAATCAGAATTCACATAACCTACTAGTATATCTCCTGATTTCTCAAATGATAAAACGCAGTCCTGCATCCCTCGAATATATCAAATTAGCCATTTCACTGTCTCACAATGTTACTTGCTAAGGTTAGACATATATCCACTAACAACACTATACCGCATGTGAAATATTAAGTTTTATACAGACCATGGCATACACCAAACTGCTAACTGCGCTCGAATAAGGCACATGAGACATAACTTGCTTTTCTTTATCTATTTTAGGATACTGTTCAAAATAAAGCTTAAAATGAGTTGCGTGGGGAACGCTGACCAACTTTATCTTGTCTATCAAATACTTCAACAATACGTTCTTAAGGTATTCAGCCTGAGATAACCATAGCCTGCTCCTTTTCATGACTTTGTGTATATAAATGCCGAGAACCTTCTTTGCCTCCCAATCTTTCATCTCAAATGTCCTTGATAACTGAGTCTTCAATAAATTGATCCCAGACATGTTATGACTGTCGATGAGCATGTTATCAACATAGAAAATCAATATAATGAACTTCCCATCACTTACTGTCTTATAATAGATACGATGATCATACTCACTCCCTGTAAACTTCTGACTCACCATGAAAGAATTAAATTTCTTATACCACTGCCTAAACAACTGTTTCAAGCCATACAAGACCTTTTTAACCTACAAACTTTATTCTATACCCCTTGTATTTTGAAACCTTTTAGTTGCTTCATGTAAATATGCTCTTCTAATTTCCCATGCAGGAAAGCAATCTTCACATCCATTTGTTCCAGCTTGAGATCATATTGGGTAGCCAGCGCAAACACGAATGTGATAGATACTTGCTTCACCACAAGTGCAAATATCTCAATGAAGTCGACACTTTCTCTTTGATCATATTCCTTCGCTATCAAATTTACCTTGTACATATCCTATTTCTTCTTAAAGATCCACTTGCGCCTGATCATTTTTCGTCCGACAAGAAGCTCCACCAGTTCACACGTCTCATTTTTGTACAAGGAGTCCATCTCATTATCTATCACTACTTTCCACTTTTCGGCATTTGGCTCATCAAGAGCCTTCTGAAAAGTATACGGATCCCCCTCATCCGTAATGAGAAAAAATGTGACATTTGAGTCATCTCTATATCTCGTCGGTAATCTGCGATCCCTTGGCAAATTCCTTCTCACAAGTGGCTGCTCTACCTACTCCTATACTCTGTCTATGTCTCAGTATCAGCCTATGTCTCATCTCTGTCTATTTGAATGTCCACAACCAACGTTTTTTTCTTTCTTATGTTTATCCTTATGAAGCAATGATCCTTCTCCGAATTTGACATCACGACTAATGATGATTTTCCATGTGACCCGGTCATACAACATGTACTCCTTCACACCGCCACAATAACTGATAAAGATTTACTTTTAAGCCATTTGGTCTAGCTTATCTCTCTCAACTGATAGTACATGAGAGTAAGCATTGCGACTAAATATACGCAGTCACGAGTAGTCTACATGTTAACCACTCTACACTTCCTCTGGAATCTTATATTCAATAGTCGTATAAGGAGATCAATTCACCGAGTAACAAAATAGTGTTAACGACCTCAGTCCACAATTCCTTGCCCAACCCAGCATTACTAATCATGCATCGGGCCTTCTCTAAGAGAGTGCGATTCATCCACCTAGCCACACCATTATACTCTGGTTTGTGGTGCTTTATGTTGTGTCTCATGATCCCTTCATCTTTGCAATACCAATTGAACTCCCCAGAAGTGAATTCCCTACCGTTATCTATCCTCAATAATTTCACCTTTTGCCCTAACTATTTTCCACCATCGCCTTCTATTACTTGAAGTTGGTGAAAATATCAGATTTATTCATCATAAAATAAACTCACACTTTTCTGAATTAGTCATCAACAAATATGACAAACTATGATAATCCTCTACCAGAAACCACGGGTGTTGGCCCTCATACATCAGAATGCATATAATTAAGAATACCCTTACAAACATATTTTCCATACCTAAAAGATAACTTTGATTGTTTACCATATATACAATACTCGCATATACTAAAATCAATGCTTTTAAACATTAGAATTAAACAACGGTCAAAAAGTACATTCATGCCCCATCGCTCACGTGGCCCAAGCGTGCATGTCACATATGTGCAAATGTGGAATCCGCTACAGATGCCTCAGCTCCACCCGATGAAGTACTCCCGATCAACTCTTTTCGTTCCTTTGTGCCTTCATGACTATAAGTGCCCCCTTCGAAACTTTAAGAACACAATTAAGCCCGATGAATTTACACCCAGGTACCTCGAGTGCTCCTAGAGATATCAAAATCTCCCTCAAATTAGGAACATGTCTCACCTCAGTCAAGATACATTGTATGCCATCAAACGTCTTGATGTGCACTGATCAAGCACCTACCACTTTACAGGCATTATCATTGCCCACAAACACTTGGCCACCATTGCACTGATTGTAACTGGTGAACCAACTCCAATAAGGGGTCATGTGGTATGAAGCCCATGCAGCCAAAATCCATTCTTTGTCGAATTATCCAAATTTTGATACAGTCAGCACGTCACTATCATTCGTCTCCTTAGTGGATTCTGCGACGTTGGCTTCCCTAGAAGAACAATCTAAATTTTTCTTTCTTGACTTAGGATTATGACAATCCTTCTTCATGTGCTCTGACATGCCACAATTCCAACACTTTAACTTACCCTTGCCCATGGATTTGGACCTCGATTAGGAATATCCAATGTCCCGTTCAGAATTTCTTCCCCTTGTAATCAGTGCATCTGTGGAAGTACCCATGTCATCACTTTTCTTTCTCATCACCTTCTACTAAAGGGCTGAGATAACGGTCTTGATGCTAACGGTCATTCTACCGATGCACAAAGAGTCCTTGAATGACTTATACGAAGTGTGAAGATAATTCATCAGAATGCACATCAACTTGTTGAAGTTACTAATGTGAGCTTCAATATTAACCCCCTCGGTCATCTTCAGATTGAACAACTGTAGCTTCAAGTACAAACGATTCTTAAGAGATTTCTTTGCATAAATATTCTCTAATTTTGCCCATGTATTTGCCACAGTTTTCTCTCTCATGACATTATAGAGGAACTCATCCATTAAGCACAATTGGATAGAGGTTATAACTTTCTTATCCATTTTGTTCCATTCATCTTCAGTCATAGATTCTAGTAGATTTTCAATGAGAGCTTTGTCTAATCCTTGCTGAACTAGGATATTGTCTATCTTAACTTTCCATAGTTCAAAATTGTTTTTATCAGAGTATTTTTCTACATCGAACTTAGGGTTAAATGTTATTGATACTTTGTTTTCATATTTAATCTTCTTCCCAATATTAACCCTAATACTACTTGTTAAGGAACCGCGAAAGCACACATAGACAAATCAAGCAAAGTACACATAATCGCACAACCAAGTTCAAGCGCAAACAATTCGAATTTTATGTGGAAGAACCCTTTTGGGAAAAAACATGGCACAAAGTGACAAGTATGCACTATGAAAGCAGAAATTACAAGAGATAGAGTATTACCAATTCAAACAAGCCTTGAATCTACTTCACTAGCCCTAACTAGGCCCTCGAAACCCCTATGAATGAATTAAAAAGCCTTAGAACTTTTTTGAAAGTGCTCTGGTTTGTCAATTAGCATGAGTGTTGAGTCGGCTAGATAGAGAAGCTCCATAGGAAGATCAATCAATCGTCTACCTCAACCGCATGTAGGCCCGAACTCGCCACAGGTAAATCTAAGCCTCACATCCCATGTCCCAAAACACCAGGTAATTAAAACCCTTAAAATAAATTAGAACATCATAGGGTTTTGAGTTAGAAAACTTTTTCAAATTTCAGAAAATCTCTAAGTTTTTGAACTCTGTCGATTTTATCGATATACTGATCGATATTATCGACATGTGTTGTCAATGTCCTCGATGACGAAACGATATCATCGAAATGAGGACAAAATATGTCCAACAACCACATACTCATCTGGACAAAATTATTGATGTATCGATATACCTATCGATATTCAAATCTTGAGTCTATCGAAGTTGACTCGATACAATCGACAGCGAAGAAAACGAGTCTCTGTTTTTTCTAAGAAAAATCATAAGATCGTCGATATATGGAAGTCATCCTCGATATCATCGAAATTCAAATCTCGATGATATCGGAAGGCCTTCAATGATATCGGTCTTGGACTCACAAATATACAGTAAATATTTCAGGATTATTTATCTTTGATTGAGGGTCACTTGAGAGAATTGATATTCAAATATCGATAATATCGATACAATATCGATAATATTTGCATCGAACAAGGACATAAACTATCCAGTAAGCTTAATGGAAATCCTTTAGATTTATCGATGCATCGACACAGCTATCGATATCATTGACATTCAAATTCCGATGATATCGAAGGTCCCTCGATCATTCTTGTAAACCTGAAATATTTCAAGGCAAGTCTCTTTCATTTTCAAATGTCGAGGAATCGAACCTCGTGTCGATACTATCGGAGTTCGAAATCCGATGATATCGACACTTGTCTCGATTCCCTAGACCAATTGGAAAAAGGTTTCAAAAGCGTATGACATTGAGTTCGTGTCATCGAGCGGCAAATCGATGCAATCGAGAGTATACGTTTGATGATATCAAACCCACTCGATGATATCGAACTCTGTCATAAGTGTGACCGTTTTATATCCGTTGGAACCTTTTGCCTATATAAAGAGGACTTGTCTATTGTTGTTGGTAGAGAAAGAAGAGAGTGTTTTTTAGTGTTTAACCTTAGATCATATACTCAAAGCCCTTTCTCTCATAGAAGTTCATCCTCCAATCCATCCTCACCATTGATATTCAATAGAGTGGATTGGGGAATGAACTTTCACATTCAAGGATCCTCCAGCTACCATCTTAATGGCAAATCATTAAGCTGGGATGCCTTGAATGCATAGATGATTGGAATCACTCTATCTCCTTATTGGAAAATATTTGAGAGTAAGATTCCATCATAACCTTGACCCAACTCGTCATCATGCATTGGTACATCTTCTGAGTTGCGGATCAAGGAAGCTAAAGTTCTTCATCAAATGAGGAGATCTTCAACAAATGTGCTGAAAGGGACTCATCTGCTTATCTGTAAGTTATTAGAGTCTAGAGGACCCGTGTGATCATTCCTTTGTAGGATTGGGTCTAAGGTGTTTCTCACCCCTTACAAGTCCTCTAGGAGGCCTCCGGCGGGAGTTATGTAGTGGGTGCGTTGTGTTGACCCTTGCTCTTTAGAGAGCATAAACAGTTAGGGTCTTATGGAAGATCCTTGGTCAGTGTGCCTAAAAGTGGATGCGTTGTGTTGACCCTTGCTCATGAGAGCATAAACAGTTAGGGTCTTGTGGAAGATCCTTGGCCAGTGTGCCTAAAAGTGGGTGCTTTGTGTTGACCCTTGCTCGTGAGAGCATAAATAGTCAGCCTAGGTGTAGGTTGTAAAGGTTAAAGGTAAACCTAATTTAAAACCTTGGGTTTGGGGTGAACCGTGTGAAACCTCCTTAGTGAAATCCGGTACACTCAAGGGTTAAGTGCGGTTACCGGGAGTGGAGTAGACAAGTAGTCGAACCACTATAAAAATGACTGTGTTTAAGATTGTTATCCATTTTCTCATGTGATTTCCTTAAATACTTTCATATCTGATTATCTGAGATCACACCTCACACACACTCATAGTCATATCCATCATAAACTAGTTTGCATATTGTTCATCTCTTAAATAGTTTGTGATTGGATCCTCTACCGGACTTAGAAGCCAGTAGAGTTACTCTTGAGTAATCCTAATATATGCTTATTGTTAGGATTAGAGTGATAGGATTTTAAATTATTTTAAAATTATTAAAAAGTCCTATTCACCCCCTCTCTAGGATATATTGGCATATTCCTACTTCTACTAAAGCGGTCTTCACCGTAATTTCATCTTTTACTACTCCCAAATCCTGATTACACCCGATATATAAAGTATTACATCGAACACATTTGTTGACATTGAGTAGCAAAACCAAAATATTCCAATAATGAATATGGATTTTTCTGATGGCATTGAGCATCTATTGATGGCAGCGACCTCTACTCGATGGCATCAAGTGGTCTATCGATGGCATCGAGTGGTCTGTCAATGGCATCAATAGACCCTATTGCTTACAGATTTAAGACATCAACAAAAAATGTTCTCTTGTACTCTTGGCACATGTTCGATAAAAGGAAGATTGGAAAGAAAGAAAATGAGAGGCCTTTCTACTTAGTTGTCCATTGGGCTACCTAGAGAGAGAAATGATCGATGCTTCCGCAACAAAAGCATATTAGTGGTCAGAGTCTTTAATAGGGTTGTTCTTCATTTTAAGGATTGAGATCCTAAATTGTTATCTTTTTCTAGTTTCTTAACCTCTAACTTTGTAGCTGGTTATGTTGTTGTATGAGTAATTTTGTTTTTCTTCTCTCTAGTTTCCGTAGGTAGTTAAGTTTTTCTACTTTATGTTAGGTCTTTTTTTTTCTCCTATTGTTTTGCTCTTTTAGTTGCCTTTGGCTTAATACTATTGGACTTGAATATTAGGAACTCGGTTAATGTAGCTACTCATCTGGTAGATTTGATGTATGGTCGAACTTAGTGACTCAAACAATGTTCGAGCTACTCAGCAATTTCTTAAAAGGAAAATATTTGGAGAGACCAAATCAAATTCTAATTGAATCTATTGGACTTGGATAATTCTAAACTTGGATGGTCCAGTTTATATATCATATAAGGTGTGAAACGTTGCTAGGTGGCCATCAATGGTTCAGAACATTTGTGAAACTTTCTGACCATTGGCACTAATTTCTGAGCGTTTCAAATTGTTGGATCAATGATATGACCGTTCGATCGTCAAGGCATATTCGTTTTTGGACCATTTTAGCTATTAAGGCTACTAGTCGTTCTCAAAACGGTCAATTTTGGATCCATTGATTCGACCATTCCAGCAGCCTATAAAATCTAGGCCATCTCACACTTCTCTTCTCGCACTGCGATCACACAGTTTCGCGACAGAGCGATCACTTTACGATACGATGTGCATGTGCGAAGTGCAAAGTGTGGCATCTAGCACCACTATAGCCACACTGCTCATGCCCTTAGGCACGCCCATGCCCGTGCTCATGCCCGAGCCCAAGCCTGAGCTCATGCATGCGTGTGTTCCAGTGCTACATATTGGAACATACAAACCAATCATTTCATCATATATTTCTCCAAGTAAGAATATTACTCACTCAATCACTTATAAACTACAAATTTTCTCATACTCTATCTAATGTGGGACTAAAGAAAACACTCTTTTTCCTTTGATTTTTCAAAATCATTTTAGAGGGAAAACGTATTTTTTTTAAAATTTTATTTATTTTTAAACTAAAATTGCAACAATCCCCACTTGGATTTTAAAATAAATAGTAGAAAATTCTACTAGAGATAACGGACAACTCTTATGCATGGAGAAAGATATTTTACAATTTGAATATTTTCTTATTGTAAGTATTTTAAAGTTTTGTTAAAATCCTTAGTGGCCACAACTTTAAACCAATTATTCCTAAATGACACAATCAAAGATACCACATACATCATAGCATCTATGTTATGTGAGTTCCTTTATATTACTCACTCACACTTTTAATGGTCATGTATTTATCCTATTTCATGAAAAATCCTAAGAGAAATCTAACTCTCTTAAGAAACAGCACCACTTTTACATTTATATAGGTGAAATCCTTCTGGTGTTTCTGTTATTACTTAAAACACTTGTCTATATACTGGATTTCATTAAGAGTTCCAAGACTTGGCCCTCTAGTTATAACAGCTAACACTCTTCACTCTAAATAAGGTTATTTATAATTTTAGTATTGAAGCTTTTCCACATATTAGTGATTTGTTTTCACCCATTGAACCCAAACATTAGAGATTTTCTAATTTTGGATTGGGTTTCTATCATGGGTGGAATTTTGATTGAAGAGTTTCAACCATATCTCTCAAGATCTTGTCCTTACTACCTTTCTTGTTAGAGGTTTAGTAAAATATTCAGTCAAGTTATTACTTGACTTCACAAATGAGATCGCAACGATTTCATCTTGAATCAACTGCCTTATATAATTAGTCTCAAACTTATGTGTCTAGGCTTCCCATTATATGTACCATTGTAGGATCTCGTTAGAGTGGATTCACTGTCACAATGAAGTGAAACAGCCGGTATAGGTAGGGGTGTACATCGAGTTGAATCGTCGGCCACTAATTGACCTCAGCTCGAACTCGGCTCGGCTCGATCCTCAAGCCTGACTGGCCAGCTCGGCTCAGTTCAGTCAGCAGCTCGGGCCAGTTCGAGCCAAGATCGAGCCGAGTTCCCCTGTGCAGCATTTACACAAACACCTGGACTGCATCTTCAAAATCCCACTGTATGTAAAACAGAAGCAATGGTTTTACAAGTATTTTATCAAACACCTTCTAAGCAACATAAAAAACTAAGAAAAAAAAAGGGTATTTGTTTCATGTACATACCTTCCTTGCCACCAGCCACACTTCGTTGAGCAACATCAATAGCAAAGTAACCGAGTCACCGAACTGGTTCGATCCGAGTTCGATTCGAGCTGGATTCAATCTGAGTCGAATCGAGCTTTTTTGAGTCAAGTCGAGCGAGCTAACCGAGCTAGCTTGGTTCGTGTACACCTCTAGGTA
Organism: Magnolia officinalis; assembly: GCA_021015155.1. Taxonomy (NCBI): domain Eukaryota; kingdom Viridiplantae; phylum Streptophyta; class Magnoliopsida; order Magnoliales; family Magnoliaceae; genus Magnolia; species Magnolia officinalis. The sequence continues at coordinate 22,880,327 of JAJHSJ010000007.1, forward strand.
TCGGCTTCATATAGAATAAGATTTCTAATAAAAGATCCTTTAACTACTCAGCCGCTTTGCCAGTTGTAGCTAATGTTATGAACTTAGACTCCATTGTTGAGTGCCTTATGCAGGTTTGTTTATTGGATCCCCAAGAGATAGTTGCACCTTCTAAGGTGAACATCCACCCTGTTATGGACTTGTTGTTCCCCGCACTCAATATCCAACTCACATCGATATATCCTTAAAAAAAAAAGCGAGAAATTCAAAGTAAAATAGCCATAGTTCTTTCATTTCTTTTAGATAACCTAGAACTCTACTTATAGTTTTCTAGTGTTTTACACTATGATTACTAGTAAACCTTTGCTTACTTTTAGTGTATAGTATATCTAGTTTTATGCATTGCATAACATATATAAGACTGCATATAACACTAGCATACTCTAGTTGTGTAACTGTTTTTTTTTTTTTTTGAATTTGGTACTTTGATCAAATGAGATTTTTACCTCTTTGATTTTTAAGTGGTCAAACTTGTTTAATATCTTCTCAATGTAATGAGACTAATATAACGCATAACCCCCACTATGCATTTTAATTTTGATACCTAATAAGTATCCACTTGTCAAAGATCCTTCGTTTTTGTTCATTTTGAAAACGAATGAGAGAAACCTCATTAATTTAGTTACACCTTTTATTATGTTGCTGATAATTAACATGTCATTTACATATAGACATATGATCATAAAATAATCATTATAAACTTTAGAGTATATGCACTTATCAACAATGTTATGTACAAAACCATAAGATAACACCTTTAAATCAAACTTATCATACCATTGTTTGGGTGCTTATTTTAATCCATACAGATATTAATGAACTTACATATTTTTCTTTCATTTCCTGGTAGAATAAACCCTTCTAGTTGTTCCATATAAGTTTGATTTAAAGGTGTTATCCTCATTGATATATATATATATATATTATATATATATTATATATATATATAATATATATATATATAATATATATATCCTCATTGAGGTCACCATTCAGGAATGTTGTCTTCACGTCCATTTGATGGATATAAAGATAATGTATTGATGTTAAAATGAATAAAATCATAATCGATGTTATTCTAGTTATTAGAGAATATATGTCAAAATAATCAATTCCTTCTTTCTGATGGAAACCCTTGGCTACTAACTTAGCCTTAAAGGTCTTAGGTTCATCTTTTATAGTCAAAACCATATATATTTTCCTAATGACCTTCTCTCTATCACTTTTTATTAGATGAAAAGAGAGACGATGTGAGTTTATTTGATCATGATCAAGACTCTTTTCTACTCTTGTTCTTTGACTCCTATGAGGTTCGCTGGGAGTTTCAATTTCTTATTGAGTTCTCTCTATAGTTTTATTAGGATATTGAATCTCGGTATCCTTTTTCTCCATGGATAGAGAGTCCTCAAAGAACTATACATCTCCAAATTCTATTATCACATTGAATTCTAAGTTCAAAAGTCTATAGGCCTTACTATTTTGTGCATATCTTACAAAGACGCACTTTATAGCTCTATATCCCAACATGGTTGTTTTAGGCTTATGAATTTTGTAATACGCGAGACACCCCCACACTCTAAGATATTATATGTTAAGTTTTCTTTTTTTCCATATTTCATATGAAGTTTCTTGGTTTTTTTAGATGAGATTCTATTTAAAACGTGTCATGTTGTTGATAGTGCTTCTCCCCGTAGACTTAATGATAACTTTGCTTGTATTAGCATTGAGTCGAACATTTCAACTAAAGTTTTTTTTTTTCTTTCGGCCACACCATTTTGTTGTGGTGTGTAGGGTATTGTGCACTTGTGTACTATGTCGTGCTCTTCATAATAATTAGAAAATTCATTAGAAAAATACTCTCATATTCTATCACTACGGATGATTTTAATATTTTTAACTAATTGATTTTCTACTTTGAATTTATAGACATTGAATACATTAAATACCTCATCTTTAAATTTTAGAAAGTACACACACACACACACACACACACACACACATATATATATATAATATATATATATATATATATATATATATATATATATATATATATATCTTGAACAATCATCTATGAGTGTTATGAAGTACCTTTTGACTTCTCGGGTAAGAATGTCATTTAGGTCACATAAGTCAGTACGCGCTAGGTCTAACATCTGAGACAATCTCTCAACATTAGGGAATGGTGTATGAGATTAAACCATTCTCAACCATAAGTCTTATGGTACTATAGCTAATATGTGCTAACCTACCATGCCAAATAAGAAGAAGAATTCTTTTCATTTAGTGAAAATTTAATTATCTCATTATAAGCATATCCCTTTCCCACAAAGTTCTCCTTCTTGGACAATATCAATTTGTTGGATTCATACATAACCCTTATCCCGAGTTTGCTCAAAAGATCCCTTTAGACTAAGTTCCTCCTTATGTCTGGGACTTGCAGCACGTTGGTCATGATTACCTTATTTCTAAATGTAAATATTAGTTCCACGGGTCCTTTGCTGACAACCTTCGATTGACCTTCATTTCCCATTTAAACTTCTTAGCCGTTGGTCATGTCTTCATAGGTTTTAAAGGCAGATTTGTCGTTGCATACATGGACTATAATACCTGTGTCATACCACAAATTGGAGACTTTCTCTTAAACTATATTTACTTTCGTGACCATTGTTACGATTTCATCATCTACTACATTAACCTATTTCTTAAGCTTTTTGCAGTTCCTACAGACTCAGTTAAAATGTCCAATCTTGCCACAAACATAGCAAGGACCCTTAAGTTTATCATTTTTCTTATTTTATGTGTGTTTTTTTTAATGTTCTTTGATCTTTGTTGGGTTTTAGAGAATCATTCTTCTCAAAGTTATTATTATGGGATGGTTTTTTATTGCATTCGCCTTAAATAAGGATGCACTATTGACGTCATCTCTCTTATCTTGGTTACAAGATTTTTCCTCAATATGAATATGTTTTTGGATTTATTTCAGGATGAACTCTTCTGATTTATGCAGTAACTTCTTCATGTAGTTTTTCCAGCTCGGAGGCAATTTGACTATAATAGCTCCGACTTGAAAAGATTCAGGTAAGTTGATTTTTAGTGTCTTTATTTTGTTTACGATTAACCGTAATTCATGAATTTGGGCTAGTAGAGGCTTATTATCTTTCGTCATGAAATCAAAATACCTGGCGATTAGAAAATTCTGTGTTCCTTCTTTTTTGGCCATGCACTTGTATTCCAGTGCATTACTGATTTCTTTTGCTGAAGTTGTTCCAGTGTACAAATCGTACAGCCAATCAGAAAGAGTATTGAGAATATGACCGCGACACAGCAGTTCGTCTTCTTGTCATTTAATTGTAGAAGCGATCTATTCTGGAGTGTCATTGTCGGTTGCTTCCGGTAAATGCTGAAGATTGGGGTCCAGAATGTAGAATATCTTTAAGGCAATGAGAAAAAACCTCAACTTATCTTCCACTTAGTGAAGTTTGTACTGTCGAATCGGTCTAGTCTAATCAGATGTTGGTTCATTAGTTTGACTAATACAACACTTTCTGTATCCATAATTAATCTTTAAGAATGTTGGAAAAAGTATATTGAAAAATCAAAAATAAAAATATTTAAATTAACACCAGGCTATGGGCCTGTTTGTTAATGCTGAATTTTTGTACTGAATGTGGAATTTGGAAAATGTTCCATGTTTAGTGGTGTTTGTTAACACAGAAGAAAGAAACGCTCCACCATTTTATGTCAAAATTTTTCCGTGATGGGAGTCCTTTACGATTGAAATTTTTCTGTGCTAGGGTCTAGCTTAATGGGGAATGAAGAATGGGCTCTATGATTATTATTATTTTTAATCCAAAATTGTCCTTTGCAGAGAGAGGTTTTCTCGGTTGCGTTATACACATCCCAACTTTTAACATGGGGGCACTTCTCTAAGCCTACCATGATGTATGTGTTTCATCCATTCCATTCAACCATTTTTAAAGATCATTTTAGGGCTTGATACGAAAACTTAGAGGAATATAAATCTCAGGTGGACCACACCACAGGAAAACAATAGTGACTAGATATCCACCCTTAAAATTCTCCTAAGGCCCAATGTACTATTTATTTTATATCCAATCAGTTGATTAGGTCATATAGACCCAGATGAATGGAAAAAGCAAAGATCAGCTTAATCCAAAACTTTTGTGGCCCCCAAAAAGTTTTTAATGGTTGATGTTCATTCAACATTGTTTTCCTGTAATGTGGTCCACTTGAGATTGGAATATACCTCATTTTTGGTCTCATACCATAAAATAATCTACAAAAATAGATGGACGACATGGATCAAACACATACATCATGGTGGGGCCACATAGCACCGACCACCAGCCATTGGCTAGTGGCAGGGGAGTAGCCAATCTGTTTCTGCGGACACGGATTGGATACTGATAGGTTGCGAAGAGATGTCACCAGGTTCTGTGGGCCCATCATGATGTATGTTTTGTAAGCAGGCTGTCCATTCATTTGGAAAGATAATTTTAGGTAAAAATCCAAAGAATGAGTCAAATCCAAAGCTCTAGTGGACCTCACAATGGAAAACAGTGGAGAGAGTGACTTCATGCCCACCATTTAAATACGGCACAAAAGTTTTTGATCAAGCTAATATTTGTTTTTTCCCTTCTTTCATGTATGTGTTAACTTGTGAACAGGTTGGATTTCAAATAAAAATTATGATGAGCCTTAAGAAGATTTCAGCGGTAGGCATCAATCTCCCCACTGTTTTTTGTGGTGGGGTCGACTACATATTTGGATCTGCCTCATTCTTTAACTCATGCCCTAAAATTATATCTCCAAATATATGGACAGTGTAGATAAAGCACATACATCATAGTGGGGCCTGCATACATCATAGTGGCCCACAGAACTTGGTGAAGTCACTTCGGGAGCGAATCTCGCCACTCAACCTGTCAGTAGCTAATCCGTGTCCGGAAGTGGATTACGTGATGAGTGAACTCTGTGGGGTCCACTCATTCATGCATTTTATCAACTCCGTCCATCCATTTTATCATGTAATTTCAGGGCTTTAAACAAAAAATTAGTCATATCCAAAGCTTAAGTGGACCACACACCTGAAACAGTGTGAATTGAAGTCTCCCGTTGAAAAGTTTTTGTGGGCCCACAGAAGTTTTATATTAAGATTATATTTGTGTTTTCCCTTCATCCATGTTTTTTGTGATCTTATGAATAGTTTGGATGACAAATAAACATCATTGGGGGTCTTAGAAAGGTTTCAACTGTGGAAATCAATACTTCCACTGTTTCCTTTGGTATGGTGTACTTGTGATTTTGATATACTTCAATTTTGGACTCAACCCCTAAAATGATCTGAAAAAAACAGATGGACGACATGGATAAATCACATGAATTCACAGTAGGCCCAACAAAGTTTACTCAATACAATTAGAGCATACTGACTAACTAAGTACACAATCCGATTTCTCCATTTCCAAGTAGTACCCCGAAGCGGATTTCCTTCGGAAGGCTTCTGTAGGAACTTCCTGCCCAATGATGTTAGGGGTTCACTGTGGTATTTTTTAGAAATCCACCCTATCCATCTATTTTGCGAGGTAATTTAAGAATGTGTGACTAAATTTGAAGTTTATCAAATACTTAAGTGTGCCATACAAGAGGAAGGATGCCGATTAGACACTGACGGGTTAAGTAGCGAGACTAGCTACTGAAGTGATGTCACCAGGTTCTGTGAACCCCACTATGATGTAAGTGTTGTATCCACAATGTTCAATCATTTGGATATATTATTTTGAGGCATGACCCAAAGAATGAGGCAGATCCAAAGCTTTAGTGGACCCCACTAAAGAAAACAACGGGAAGATTGATGCCCACCATTGAAACCTTCCTAAGGCCCACCATGATGTTTTTTCAAAATCCAACTTGTTCAAAAGTTAACAAAGACATTAAAGAAGAAAAAACACAAATATCAGCTTGATATAAAACTTTCATGCACTTTAGAAGTTTTTAACGGTGGTGTCACTCTCCCCACTGTTTTCTTTGGTGTGGTCCACTGGAACTTTGGATGTGACTCATTTTTTGGATCTTACCTTAAAATGATCTCTCCTAATGGATGGACGGCGTGGATACAAAACATACATCATAGTTGGGGCCACAGAACTTGGTGACGTCACTTCAATAGTCGTCTAGCTACTCAACTTGTCAGTAGCCAATCCGTGCCCCAAGAGGAAATAGTGGGCATTCAATGAGCACTGCGGAAGCATTTTTATGGCCATAAAAGTTTTGTATCAAGCTATATTTTAGGTGTTTTCACTTCATCCAATTGGGAATGACCTTATAAACGGTTTGGATAACTTATAAACATCAAGGTGGAGCCTAAGAAGGTTTTAACTGTATGAACTTCTTTTCCTAATTTTCCCTCTTGTGTGACCCATTTGAGTTTTGTATCCACCTCATTTTTGGTTGAATGCCTTAAAATGAGCTCGAAAAATGGATGGACGGAATGAATTTCTCACATACATTCTAGTGGACCCCACCTAACATCCTTGAATAGGACTTCTTGCGAAAGGCTTTTGCAAGAAATCCACATCCGTAGTACCCAATCAGACGCAGATTTTAGGCTTTCGCAGGAAGTTATTGCGCTGGGAACCATCGTGGGGCCCATCATGATGTTTTTGATAAATCCACAATGTCCATCTATTTTTTGAGCTCATTTTAGGTTCCCAGCGCAAGAGCTTCCTGTAAAAGCCTTTCCCATGAAATCCGCATCCTACCCAATTTGCATGTGTACAGATGCACCCAAAGTGGGCACTATTGTCTCACTAGTTCTGTGGGCCTTATTTGAAGGTTTTGTTGCTACTGGTGCTCAAGCCTACATGACATATATTGACAATCTTCCTGCTAAGAGGAATCGATGGCCTTACGAATAATGATATTTTAGTTTTCTATTAAGTATTTTAGTTTATTTGAATTAAATATAATGATTTTTATTTTCATTTAATAAAAAATATTTTTTTTATAATGTAAAACATTTCCAAATGGAAGATAAGGGCAAATGTGTTAAATTAACATATTTCAAACATTTCAGATGTTTGTTAACAAACAAGTTGTTTCAAATTCAGTACTTAATTTTCAGACTTTAGCCATTATTATCAAACAAGTTTTTTTTTTTTTTACTTCAAATTTCATATTCAGGCTTCATATTTCAGATTTAAGCTTTAGATTTCAGATTCGGTCTTGAGATTTCATATTTAACAAATGGGGCCTAAATCACGTATAAATACATTGTCCTTATTAAAGCTTGATTCATCCCATTCTCGACTGCTGATGGGTTACAGGGGAATTGCTTCCAGAATAAGATGAGCCTTCTCTCTAAGATCCTGCGTGCAACAATCACGAAGGAATCTACTCAGGAACTCGGTTAATGTAGTTGGTCATTTGGCATATTTGATGAGTGGTCGAACTCAGTGACTCAAACAATGTTCGAGCTACTCAACAATTTCTTAAATGGAAAAGTATTTGGAGAGATCAAATTGGATGTTGATTGAATCTGTTGGACTTTGATGATTTTAGATCTGAATGGTCCAATTTATATAACATCTGAGGTGTAGACCGTTGCTAGGTAACCAATAATGGTTTAGAACATTTTTGAAACATTTCTGACTATTAGCATTAATTTTCTAACATTTTGTATTGTTGGATCAACGAACTGACCGTTGGATCATCAAGGCCAGTCCATTTTCGAACCGTTTTGGCTATTACGACTAGTAGTTGCTCTTAAAATGGTTGCTGATTTTGGATCCATTGATTCGATTGTTTCTAGCAATCTATAAAACCCAGGCTATCTCAAAGTGTAAAGTGTGTCATCTAGTGCCACTACAACCACATTACCCATGCCCAAGAGTGTGTTCACATGTGTGCCGAGCATCTCATCATCCATTTCTCCAAGTATGGATACTACCCGCTTAATCACTTATAAACTACAACTTTTCTCCCACTCTATCTGACGTGGGACTAAAGAAAACACATTTTTTCCTTTGATTTTTTAAAACCATTTTGGAGGAAAAACGAAAATTTTAAAATTTTTAAACCAAAATTTTTACATTCTTAACCTCTAGCTTTGTACCTGGCTATGCTGTTGTATGAGTAATTTTGTTTTCCTTCTCTCTAGTTTCCATAGTTAGTGTAACGACTCGAAATTTTCCATACAATAGCTCGAGTACCACCTTGACCAGAAATCACTTAGGATTAAATTCTTTAGAAATTTAACAAAGTTAACTAAGTGCTAAACTAGATTAGCCATGAAATCCGTTGGAATCGCTTTAAATATGATCTGCAAGACCCAAAACTTATAGAATCATTGACGCTAGGTTACCCTAAAGTCTAAGATCAAACTCATTACCCGACTACTCCCGGGAACACATTGAAACTCCGTATCAGGTCTAGACCACACATCGGGAGTCCGAATAATACGATGTTAAGGAATTAGGACCGCCTCGCTGGGCTTGACAACCATCTCGGAAATCAAATCCAGACGGTGTCCCACGGCTGTTCGCTCGAGCCTGGAGCAAGAGAGTGTGAAAGCCCTTGTTTTCTTTACAAAATAAATATCTTGAATAGTGATCTGGCACGTGTCGCTTGCGGACATTTTGTAAGCAATCAGACTGTCAGAATCTGACCCAAATACATCCTCGGATCAGGAAAAATTTCATAAACATTTACATGTACTTGGAATTTCGGATCGAGACCCGCCGACCGTTGAACTGAAACTGGTCCACCACGCGTGATCTGGGAATCCGACTGAAACAAAAAAAACTTAACTTTACCTGGATCTAGGGTCTGTGAGCTTAAGTCTGACTTTTGGCTCAAGGAGGCCCGCCGGAAATCCTCCGTTGAGCTGAAACAATGCCGCTTTGGTTATAACCTAAGTATACCTTGACCTTAAGTCTATTTCAGAGAGTTTTTAGGCTATATAAGGACCTTAGAACACCCTCTCTCACAGCCATACGAATTTGGAAAAAACCCTAAGTAAGAAGAGAGAAAAAGAGAGAGAAAGCTAGAGAGTTGTGGGAGAATCTCCCTACTACTGTTTCCTACCACTACACAAGCTGCACCACCCCTTCTTATCGCTTTCCCGGCGATACCGACTTCTTTTCTAGGTAAAAAACCCTAACCCTAATCTGATTTGGATTTGTGAGGGTTGTAGGTTATGAAATAGCTAACCTATTTCATTCTATAGATTACCGAATTGCCGAATACGGAAGCCTAACAAACCTAGCTGATTCGTTGCGATTCTACGTATAAGGTGAGGACTTTAGGTGTATAGGTTACGGTTTTCAACGCTTTCAATGTCAGATAATGATAGATTCATGATCTGCATGTAATTGCACATGTACAAAGTACTGTCTGTTTTCCATTTCGATTAAAGATGTAGAATATGAAATTTTACATACTCTAGGTATACGTAGAAATACCGTATACGTATAAATTTTGGAAATGTGTTTGCCATGATTATTTGTTGTATGAATATATGGTATATGGATAAAATACTTATTTGGCGAAAGGATTCACCATAATACATGTTTGTTAATATACACTATGTATGTAGGAATAGTGTATTGTAGAAAGTGCCGTATATGTATATAATTTAGAGATGTGTTTGCCATGACTATTTGCTGTATGAATATGATATACATAGATAAAATACTCACTTGGCGAAAGGATAGCCCTAATGCATGTTTTACTAACATACATCATGTATGTTGAAATAGTGTATTCTAAGTGTTTGTGAAAATGCTTGTGAGAGTAAGTGCTTAGATGTTAGTGCCTTAGCTAGGTGTTGAGATGGGGTTCTCAACTACCTTAGAGACATGTATGATTTCCTCCATGTGGTTGTTTACTCTAACCACTTACTTATGAAATATATGTGTTTGTATCCCTATTTGTATAGTGCTTTATGATATGCTTTATAACATGCTTTGTAACATGTTTTATAACATGCTTTATGACATGCTTGTTAACATGCTTGAATTGCTTTGTTTATTATGCTTTACACTACATGCTATGAGTAAGGATTGATTGAGTTTGGGACTATGTCTATGGTCCAAACATTCGGTACCAGACTTGAGATCGTGGTTGAGATTCATTTCGCCACGTGAGATGTGTTCGACGAACCCGAGTCGTACTTCGGTTGACGATAATGGTTGGCCATACGAAGTGCTTCTGCGCTTCATATCATTCAACTTGTTGTGCGCTCGAGCTAGCCGAGCACGTCAAGTAACCCGATATGTCTAATGTATGTTCACCATGTTTGGTCGCTACTGCTTGAACCTAGGGTACCAAACTTACCAGTGGAATCCCGTTAACCATGGTATCTCGATCCGCTAAGACTCATGAGCCGGGCATGGTGGTATGGGACACTGTGGTCGAGCTGTCGGCCTACGCTGGGGCCACGTGCCTCCCCGTAGTGACCAGTGAGCAACCAGACTCGTCAGCCGATTGTGGTGGTATGTGACACTATATTCGAGCTGTCGACCTACACTGATTGGTGACGAGCCCTTTGTAGTGACCTCGAGCATACTCTGAATTTGCGGTGAGGCGACGAGTCTTGCCGCAGTATATAAACTATGGACTAGGCCTATATCTGTTTAGTGATGAACAGTTAAAAAGGTGATGGGGGAGTGGTGTAACCTTTGTGCCTAAAAGCCCTGACAGCCTTTACAGTGACCTAGAAAACACACCATCGTCTGAGATTAACTAGGACTGACGACCCTAGAATGGATCATATTTAGGAATGATACAAGGGAGGTACCTTAATTTTCTAATACTGCTGTTTGAAATGGACTAATAATTACTCGATAATCATGCTCATCATCGCACTGCATGTGCCTAGTAAATGTGGAGCACTGAGGGATGAACGCATTCGCGAGTGGTGTCGCATGAGGGTGGTTTGGTAAGGGCATTCATCATGTCATTTCATACTTGCATTTAATAAGAGTAGTTAGGATTGTTTGATTGTACTGCTTTATATTACTGCTTGACTGAATTGATAACATGTTAATTTATGCTTTATTGTTCCACTGAGTTAGCTACTCACTCCCACATTACGGGACGGTGTTGTACATACCAACCAGACTCTGTCTCAGGTATAGATGGTACGTCGGTTCAGGAGGCGGAGCCTGACTACGATGAGGACCAGGACGAGTTCTCATACATGCAGTACTCTGACGGCTTTGCTTAGGTCGACTGGATCGTGGGGATTTCAGGATCTATTTTAGTTGTATTTTGCCCTTTTGATTTAGAAACAATACATGTATATGGGTACTCAGTTAGTGTTCATACTCTGGAGTTCATGATGGTTTTGTTTCCTCACATACCTTATATATACAATTTCAGTCTTCCGCTTGCCTTTATACAATTGATCTGGAGTATGAATTACTGTTTTGGTATAATCTCACTCATGTTTATTGCTATAACACAGACAACATTTAATCATCATTATCTATGTTGCATATGTGATGAGTTGGAACTCGGGAGTTGAGTTCATACTCGACCCCCGAATTTCAGGGCGTTACAGTTAGTTAAGTTTTTTTGCTTTTTGTTAGGTCATTTTTTCTTCTCCCATTGTTTTGCTCTCTCTCTCTCTCTCTCTCTCTCTCTCTCTCTCTCTCTCTCTCTTTAATTTTTTTAAAATGCCTTTGGCTTAATAAAATTCTCATATTTCAAAATAAGTAAAATGGCAGTAATATATATAATTTTTTTCTTTAAAAGTCATCGTCTTGGAATATTAATTACTGGAGGTACTATTTGGTAAAATCCAATTCTCTAATGAATTTTGCTATAGAAATCATCTTCTTTTTTCTTCTTTTTTTTTCCCATGAGTGACACCCATACAACCCTTAGTTGTTATTTTATTAGTTTTAGCTTAACTTTCTTCAAATTATATTCATTTAGTTTTTCATCTACAAAATGAAAGTTCATTATAAGATAATCGTTCAAGGCCTTTGAAAGCAAATACAATTAGCCTACCACACGAATAATTATCCATGTCCTAGTTAGCTTATGATATGAATATCATGCAGATTTTTCCACTCAAAGTTGCATAATGCTCTAAGACCATCCTCCCAGAATTAAGACAAGCTATGGGTGGTTTTCACAATACCAAATGTTGATGTCTTTTTGTTCACACCCCAAGTATAGGGTTGTGATGTAGTAATAATCTCGGTAAGACCGAGGTCGAATCCACAGGGACTGAAACCTGTACGTAATCTGAAAATAACTAAAACTAGAACTAGAATAAGATGTAATTTAAATCAAGTGAATATGAGGGAATAATGGTGAAATAGGGAACTAAAATTGGTAAAATTCAAAGGCAGGAAACTAGGGATATAGAGGATCCACTTGTAGAGATCAGGGAGATCTACGCTTGATTTATGAACTCAACTGGACTTCGAATCCCCTTCATCCAGTTGGAAGATATACCACTAAAGCTCAATCTGAACTTCCTTCGATCTAGTTTTCAAATAGATGAAAGGTATAAGAATTAGAGATGATTCCATCACAAAACCATGCCCATGAGACAAAGTAAACAACAAAATTAAACTAATTCACAACCAATCAGGAAGATGTATGAATGTTAGGAAGAATTTCATCATCCAACCATGTCCAAAGGACGATGGTGGACGACAAGACTTCCTAATATCATAATCAAATAATGGAAAGGGAATACTTAAAGCCATCACAGATCTATTATAATTTAAGTCACAACAAATCATTAAAAACTTTAAATATTCCTATTAATCAAAACTAGAATCAACATAATTCATATCATGAATCAAAATCGTAGAATCAGTCCCATCCCGCCACAAGCTTCACCTCTTAGCCCTAGCTAAGAGGTTTAGCCTGACATGGGGAGGCTAGAACACTCAAAATTTAAGAAAGAAAACATGAAAACAAGAAACAAAAGCACTCTCTCTCTTTCTCTCTCTCTTCCACTCCACGGTTGCACAGCTCCTAGCTTAGATTCCCTCTCACGTTCTCTCTCTTTCTTTCTTATGGGCAGGGAAGACGGTGGAGAGGTCGGTTGCAAGGAACTTCCACACAAAGAGTCGATGCGTAGCTTTTACGTAATAGTTAGTAAATCTGGAAACTTCCTTGTGCATCAACCTGCAGAAACAGAAAATAAACCGTCCATTTCAAAATCTGATCTGGACAGGTTTCTTGGGAGTGATCGGTCATCCCAGGGAAGTGATCTAGACGGCTAGGATCGACGGTCTGATCCTAACCACGGAGGTAGAATGGCCCAGATAATCCCGGTCTCTTGCGGACGTTGTTACTGCATAATCCATGCGGAAAATCGATTCTGCTTTATTGGTGAGGCCCATGTTTGCTGGTGTTGGAACGATCAACTCCGTCCATTAGATTGTTCAGGGGTTGGAAGAACTTCCTGTGTACAGTCGTTTTGACCTTATGGAACGAATGGACAGTCCAGATCATTCATCTGGGTTCGTCTTGATGGCCCACCAATCATCCCGTGGACGGCCAGGCACTGGAGAAAACAGAGAGTCTCCTGCTTTGTTTTGGAATTGTGCGGTCAAACGTAGTTTGACCACTGTACTCGGTTCAGTGCACTATGAGTGCACAGCTCAGTGCACTGTGAGTGCACACGTAAAGTGGGTGCCACCTTAATGTGTGTGAGAAATCTGATCCGTCTGTTGGTTTTACCACCTCATTTAAGGGATTACGACCAAAATTGAAGCACATTCAAATATCAGGTGGGCCACAGATGGACGATTTGTGGGCTGATCTGCCCATTGGGCTATTTTCACAGAGATCCAATAGTTGAATTTTGATGTGTACGGTTAATTTATGGTCCTCGGGCCATGTACAAAGTTTCGAGCTAAACGGATGGTAGGAACCCTGTGATCTTGCATTATAGCTTACTTTTAGGCCCATTTAGTGTGAAGTACGGTATTTTATCGAATCCCGGGCGTGCAAATTCTTCAATCTCGGTCCCCTAAAGTCCATGCCTTGCCTTGGTGATTTATGAGCGTTAAATCCATGCTTTTAGTATCTTTTTTTAGTTCATGCTCCTAAATACACCCTATATCACAAACACGATTAAATAGGCCGTTAAACAGTATCATGTTTGCAAAATCAAGTAATAATTAGGGTCTAATATGCAATATTTGACCCTCAACACAACTCCCAACCATCATTTTTCTAGTCCCGAGCAAAGTATGCGAAAAATAAATTGAGAATTACAGGACAATTCTAAAAACTTGAGTGATTTTTTAAAACAATCCAGATACTAGAAGTCTAAAATTCATGAATGTTAGGCATTACATTCTCCTATACTCAAGCGCACAATAGACTTCATAATCAGGATCAAAGTATTAATCCATCAATTAGCAAAAAATTTAAACATTAAGATCCTTGAGTGTATAGTGTAATCTTAGCTTATCATTAAGGTTCACTTCTCTATTTCATGATATCATTGGTAACCAATAAAAGAATTCATGACAACCAAAACCTACCTCATAGATCAACCTACCAACTTTTAATTTTTCCATTAAAAGTAATGCCAATGAAAGGAATCAAATCCTCACCTATAGGGAGCAAACCTATGGTGAAGACCAGTCGCCCAATATTTTCCGAATGTTAACTGTGGGGAATCAAACCTTCACGTATAGGGAGCAAACCTATGGTGAAGACCATTCGCCCAACCCTGAGTATTTTCTTTTTCTTTAATTCTTTTTTTTTTCTTTTTCTATTGATCATGATGGGCAAATTGTCCAGGCTGGTTCCTTTCATGCTTAGTGATTACCAAGTTAATCCTTCAATATTGAACTAAAACCTCAATATGTAAGCGAGATGTGACATGTGAAATCATGACTCAATCAATGTTTAAAACTTCGAATCATAGATTAATAATTCGAAATCAATTGTGAAATCTATTAGATAACTAAGTTCAAGAAACGTAAATCCCCAACTCTCCGTATCTAATAATTCTAAATCAATGATAGCCGTCGAAATCACTTTGAATTCACAAGAATTTTCAGAAAAATTTTAAAAATTTTCCCAATTTTTCACAATTCACAATTTTTGCTCAAGACCGAGAAAACATTGATTAGGTCACCTAATCGCCCACTCCCAACCTGGAAGCTACATTGTCCTCAATGTAAAAAAAAAAAAAAAAAAAAAAAAAAAAAAAAAAAAAACAAAAAAAAAACATGAAATGCACATGGGACAATGAAAGTAAAAGAGAAGTGATGGAAAGATAATACCTGGATGAAAGAATCAAGAGGCTTCCCAAAGATATCAGCGTAAGAGCGGGTCAGCATAAGAGAGAAACCAACAAAAGCAAACTAACCTAAAACAATGTAGAAAGCAAACTACCCTAGTCCTATGAAAACAATAAAACCAACCTATACCTCCGTCAGACTAGGAGATCAATCCTGGTAAACAGGATCATTCAAAGGCATGGACATGTCTTCTGAATCAAATTTCTCGATAAATGGCTTTAATCGATGTCCATTTACTTTAAAGTCATGGCCATTGTCTGGATTCCAAATTTCGACAGCCCCATGAGGATAAACATTGATAACGATGAAAGGGCTGGTCCAACGAGATTGAAGCTTACCTGAAAAGAGATTTAATCGAGAATTATACAAAAGAACTTTCTAACCAGGTGTAAATGATTTTCGCAAAATGTGTTGGTCATGAAACGCTTTCATCCTGTCCTTGTAAATTCTCGAGTTATTGTACGCATCGTTCCGAATTTCTTCAAGTTCATTCAACTGAAGTTTGCGTAGCGAGCCAGCGTTATCCAGATTGAAATTCAGATTTTTGATCGCCCAGTAGGCTCTGTGTTCCAACTCCACATGTCACGCCCCAAACCCGGAAATCGGATTCACAAGAATCCCGATCGTCGAATCCGGTGCCGACAGCCTCCGTAGTACCCCATTCTTGGCTCCTAGCATTCATACGCTAGATTCCGATCTTGGGATCTTACAAGGAGGATTTTTTTTGTACATTTAACTCATAATAAGCATAACCGCAAGATTACCAAATTCACAAAGGTAACATCATAATCACATATCCACTAATATAATCATTTAAGTACAATGCTGAAAGGGAAATACATGATATCAAAATCAAGCTCCAGAAGATCACTGCACGCTCCAAGCTCAACACTGCTGCAACCTAACATCACCTGCACGCATCTATCGTGCATAAGCTTATAGAAAGCTTAGAGGGTAGTGTAAGTATGTGCACAAGGTAAGTGCCAAATATTCAATACAATGTTATAATCATACAATGTCGAAATAGGCGCAAGGTCATATGAATCATACGTTATCAGAGTATGCAAAAATACTGACAAGTCCATGAGTCAAACAATATCAGAATATGCGATACAAATCAACTATACAAATGAGGAACAATATCAGAATACGCGATACAAATCAACTATACAAATGAGGAGTCATAAAGAGTCAAATACCAGATGTCGTATCTAAACCATATAAATGTCATATGCCGTGAATGTAATGCAATATGCGGTGTGAATGGAATGACCATGTTGGAGTGTGAAGTCGGGATGATAGTACGTAGTATCGCAGGTTAAGGGGTCCATCACAAGGGACTTCTATCCAAACTAGTCCCATACCTAAATTTGGATAGTTAGACTCAATGTGGTAAACTCCTGATCTCAGGTTAGTCGCGCGCCCAACTGAAATCCTAGCCATGCAAAGGTACACGTAACAAACAGTTGCGCACCACCAGCCCGAGTGGATAGTGAATGAATGAATGAATGGATATGCAATTCCTGCTCAATAAGTCTACATATTAGTACGGTTCCTCTCTGGGATCATCACCGGGGTCTATTACACTCTACGCCACCAACTGGGTAAGTGGAAGAGACCTCACTATCAGCCTGCCAATATCGAGCCCGGCTCGTCGATAGCGGACCCATTCCTAAAGATGGTCAAACTCAACCTAGACATTGCCCCCTCACTTAGGCGGGTAAGGTCACACCCCCTCCCAACTGACCACGACACAGTGGGAGACAAGGCCTACTGGTATACAGCCCTCATGCGATCATATACATCCACTCGGTCTCGACGATGGGGCGTCCTCTGGTACCAAGAGGGTTTAGGAATTTTCACCCAGGGCCATCTATGGCGGCCTGATGCTAGAACAGATTTTCGGTGTCCCATATGGCCATCCACGATACGCCTGTGGAGGCTACGACCCTGATGTCGCTAGGGTGTACAGTAATCACAATGCAAAATGCATGAGTCATACAATCCAGTCATGCATTAATCCTGCGCATACCGTGCGCTCATGTGAGATAACCTCCGCCTATCAGGGAGTCTCATGGTAACCTGCCCAATGACATATGTAATGGTCATCCACATATCATAACAAACATGCAGATGATGCGTATGGGCATGTATCATGATGCTATGCTGTCACATACTCATAATCGGTATAAATAACCGGCATTGACAATCAACCACGACAATATGGACATTTAACCAACATTACCCCTAATGGATGGATCACATATAGTCAAACATATAATGGGCCCACGGCCTCACACAAAGGCCTAATAAACAACACAATGGGCCTTACTCAAGGGCCACATATACACAACAGGTGGGCCTTGCTCATGGGCATCAATTACATGACATGTGGGCCCTATACATGGATCTCGAATACATCGAATGGGCCATGCATCATGGGCCTAATACATATCACAATGGGCCTTACCCATAGGCCACGAATATATCACAATGGGCCCTGCCAATGGGCCATGTATACATCACAATGGGGCATGAATACATCACAATGGGCCCTGCCAACGGGCCATGAATACATTACAATAGGCCTCATCACATAGACCTCCTTTTTATCACATTAGGCCTTAAACACGGGCTGCATATACATCACACAGGCCGAATACACATCACTACGGGTTGCATATACATCATATATGCCTCGATAATCGGTCTTGGCAATCGGAATCGGGATCGGCCATGACAATCAGAATCGATCGACAATCGGCCTCGATACTCAGAACTGACAATTAGTCACGATAATTGCCTCGATCACTAATCGATCAATCGGCCACGACAATTGGAATCGGCAATCGGCCACGATAATAAGAATCGATCGATAATCTGCCTCGATACTCAGAATCGGCAATCGGTCACGATAATCGGCCTCGATCACAAGGCGGGGTCCATATGTGGACGACTGATGATGGACCAAGCAATATCAATGGGGCCCATTCGTTTGGGTTAACCCACTAGAGAATGATGAGGATGGGCCTTCCCAGGCCTAAGGAAAAGTCACAATGTAGACATCTAATCATCACTGCCCAACAATGTGGATATTTAACCATCATTGCTCCCAAGGAATGGCCCATATAGCGCCAAATATATAGTGGGTCCATGGCTTCACACAAAGGTCTAATATACATCGTAATGGGACATAATACATCGCGTGGGCCTTACCACTTGGGCCATAAATACACAATAATGGGCTACGACCCATGAAACTCAATATATAACAATGGGTCGCACTAATGGGCCTCATACACATCAAGTGGGTTGCATCAATGGGCCACACTAATGGGCCTCATGCACATCAAGTGGATTGCATCAATGAGCCACACTAATGGGCCTCATACACATCAAGTGGGTTACATCAATGGGCCGCACTAATGGACCTCATACACATCAAGTGGGTTGCATCAATGGGCCGCATTAATGAGCCTCATACACATCAAGTGGTTGCATCAATGGGCCGCACTAATGGGCCTCATACACATCAAGTGGGTTGCATCAATGGGCTGCACTAATGGGCCTCATACACATCAAGTGGGTTACATCAATGGGCTGCACTAATGGGCCTCATACACATCAAGTGGGTTACATCAATGGGCCACACTAATGGGCCTCATACACATCAAGTGGGTTACATCAATGGACTGCACTAATGGGCCTCATACACATCAAGTGGGTTGCATCAATGAGCCGCACTAATGGGTCGTCATGGATGTAAAATAGATGAGTGGCATGGAATACACCACATAAATCAAGTGGGCTCTACGGAACTTGCTAACATGAATTTCTCAGCTATCAAGTAGGCGTGAGGTACTCCAGTTAATCCGCATCCACCGTCCATGGGTTGGATGGTGTGGATGCAATACATTAAATTAAGGTGGGATCCACGTGATGGTTCACGAGATATACACCAACAATATATGTATTATGTAATAATATAATATGTTATTATGTTATAAACAACATCAATATAGCTGGTGTAAACATACACTAGCCAAGCCTCTTTCACAAAGGTGGGTCTCACGTGGGGCCCACTATATAACATCATATAATATTATATAATATTATATACTACTATTATTTATATTATACATTATTATATATTATTATATATAATCAAACACCAACCTCTGGATACTCATTCCACGAATGGTATGATTATAGAATACATACAGTAAGGTGGGGTCCACTTGAACCCTAGATCTAACTTATTTTTAGTCTCAAGCCTGTAGGACAAGCTTGCCAAAGGATTGGACGGTTTGGATGCAACACATGCATCATGGTAGGTCCCATAGGAATGGACAACATACCTCATGGTGGGGGTCCACATGTGTGGCCCGCCCGATGGAAGGACGGTTGGATGTAACACATGCATCACAGCAAGGCCCACCGTCTAGACAGTGGAATAAATGCATACATCATGGTACGACCCACTGTCCGGACGGTGTGGACCAAACATATACTTCAAGGTGCGGTCCCGCGTGGGGACCACCATAACGTTTATGTGCCATCCAAACCGTTAATAAGGTCACGCAGACCCAGATGAAGAGGAAAAACAAATTTCATGTTGATCCAAAACTTCTGTGACAACCCAAATGGGTTTCAATGGTAGACGCTCAATCCCACGGTTTCCTGTCGTGTGGGCCACCTGAGTTCCGGATGAGGCTGATTTTTGGGGTGGCCCACTGCCCTGAGGGGGCTTACCAAATGCACGGTGTGGATTTCCAAACCACATCACGGTGGGGCCCACGGTTGGGACCGTGGGTCCCTGCTTGACCACCCGTTCGTCAGGGCAGCGGGTGCTGCCTGCACCCTTTGGCAGCAGCAGCGCTGCTACATACATTTTATTTATTATTTTATTTTTTTTAAATTTGTTTTTCCATGGTTTTTCCCAGGTGGGGCCCGCGTCCGAAAAATCTAACCCACCCATTGGACTCTATGGCTCAAGACAGACCAAAAGAGCCCAATATGTAATGTATTTCGGCGTAAAGAACCTCAAAGTAAATTTTAACAGTATAAAATGTTGTTTCCTATGCTATGGCCCGCTAGATAATCGGATTGGTTTCATTTTTCGGTTCAACGTCTAAAATGATCTGGGGAATGGAATGGATGGCGTGGATCAGGCCCATACATCAAGGTGGGGCCTGCATGAGTGGCCCACCTAAAAACCTTAAATATCCCCTTTTTGTTACTGTTAGTACACCCCACTGCTGATTCACGCTCACTGAACACGTCCAGCGTCCAGGGACGTTGGACGGTGTGAATTTTCATTAAGGTGAGTCCCACATGGTCGTGGCCACCCCACACGACATGGATGAAATACATCAATCATGGTGGGGTCCACACGGACCAAGCCGATATTTGTTATTTCCCTTCATCCTAGCGGGTCCAAAACCGCCAGCAAGGCGGGCCCCATTCATTGGACGTCCAGGAAATCTGGACAGTCTAGATTGTCGATCAGGTGGGCCATACACACATATCATCATATCTTTAAAGGAAAATAAAGAGAGAGAAGGGAGAGAGATAAAAAGAGGGATCTAACCATAGAAGACACCCACCTCTAGATCGACTCCTTCTTCAATCCTTCGGGTCCTCAAGCCTTCTAGGATCCTTTTCAACGGTGGAGATGGGTTGGGATGTCCATGGCTCTTGCAAAGCTTAGAGAATAAGGAAGAAAGAGAGATAAGTTATTATGACTTGTCATAATGGTGTAAGGCCATCATTAATATCTAGGTAAGGGTAGATGTTGACTTTTGGAAAAAGGGGAGGGAATGATTACCTAGCACATCACCCCATGATGGCTTAGAAAATTGTGTCATTGCAATAGGTGGGTCCCACAAATGCGATCAAGGTCCAAATAAAACGCAACCTACATCTTTTGATGTACAACTCGGATTGCCGCAAGAGACGCGGCGTTAGAATTGCGGCGACAAGGCGGTCGCTATGGCGGTAATTTCGGGTCGGTTCGGGTCAGGCGTACATGATTGAACTTAAGGGTCATCGCAAACGAAATCCGTAGGTCACAGGTCGCCGAAAATTGACCGGAAAGACTGCGGAAGCCTATGAAATGGTACGGGCTAGGATACGGGTCTCACACCACAGACAAGTGGCAAGTCTTCCCATAGACAAGTCTAAAGGGAGACATTCCAATAGGGGTTTTAAAAGCAATACGGTAAGCCCATAAGCATCGGTTAATCGGATTGACCAATCCTTACGATCAGGGTTAACTATTTTTTTCAAAATGTGTTTGATCTCCCTATTGGAAATCTCAGCTTGCCCACTTGTCTGTGGGTGGTATGGGGTGCTCACCTTAGGAGAGATACCGTATTTCTTCATTAAACTCTCGAATGAGCTATTACAAAAGTGTGAGCCTTCATCACTAATTATGGCTCGAGGTGTTCCGAATCAGGAAAGGATGTTCTCTTTAAGGAATTTAATAACCATGCGATGGTCATAATTCCGACACGGAATCGCTTCAACCCATTTAGTGACAGTGAGCAAAATATATAAATTTCCAAAGGAATGGGGGAATGGTCCCATGAAATCGATGCCCCAGTAATCAAATGCCTCTATGATAAGAATGGGATTCAAGGGCATCATATTTCAACAGGACAATGCTCCCAATTTCTGACAGCGATCACAAGCTTTGCAAAACTCACGAGTGTCCTTGAACATAGTGGGCCAGTAAAAGCCACACTGCGGTATCTTGGTCGTGGTCTTTTTAGCAAAAAAGTGACCACCACAGGCCTGTGAGTGACAGAAGGAAATGACACTCTGATGCTCATCATCTGGCACACATCTCCTCAAGATTTGGTCTGGGCAATATTTAAACAAATATGGATCATCCCAGAAAAAATTGCGCACCTCGGTGAAAATTTTCTTCTTATCTTGCGCAGTCCAATGTGTCGGTATAAAACCTGTGGCAAGATAATTAGCAATATCTGCCAACCAAGCCGAATGAGAGACTCTGAACAACTATTCATCAGGGAACATGTCATTGACATGTGTCGTCTCAAGAAAATCAGAGAGATCAAGGCAAGAAAGATGGTCAGCCACTACGTTCTCTACTTCTTTTTTATCTTTAATTTCTAGGTCAAATTCTTAGAGTAGGAGGATCCATCTTATCAGGCGGGGCTTAGCATCATTCTTAGACAGAAGATACTTGAGTGCCACGTGTTCGTGTAAATAATGATCTTAGATTTGATCATGTAGGACCTAAATTTGTCCAAAGCAAACACTACGACCAAGAGTTCCTTTTCCGTAGTTGAGTAGTTCACTTGGGCAAGATTTAGAGTCTTACTCGCATAATGAATAACGTAAGGTTTCTTATCTTTTCTCTGGCCTAGAACCACCCCAAGAGCATAATCAGACACGTTGCACATAAGTTCAAAAGAAAAGCTCCAGTCGGGTGGCTGTATGATGGGTGCACTGGTCAACATGCCATTAAGCTTAGTGAAAGCTTCCTGACATGGTTCAGTCCACTTGTACGGTGCATCCTTTTGAAGTAGATTACATAGAGGACGAGAGATAAGACTAAAGTCTTTTATGAATCTTCTGTAAAACCCGGCATGTCCTAAGAAGGATCGCACGTCCCGTATGTTCTTGGGTGGAGGTAGGTTAAAGATAAGATCCATCTTTGCCTTATCCACCTCGATTCCTTTGGACGAGATAATATGTCCAAAGACAATTCCCTTATGAACCATGAAATGACACTTCTCTCAATTAAGTACCAAGTTCTTTTCTTCACATCTTTTCAGCACACATTTAAGACTTTCTAAGCACTCGCTGAAAGATGGACCGAAGACAGAGAAATCGTCCATGAAGACCTCTAGATATTGCCCCACCATGTCAGAAAAGATACTAATCATACATCGTTGAAAGGTAGCAGGGGCATTACATAGTCCGAATGGCATCCTTCGGTAAGCAAAGGTGCCATAGGGACATGTAAATGTTGTCTTTTCCTGATCTTCAGGGGCTATCTCTATCTAGTTGTAGCCCGAATACCCGTCAAGGAAACAGTAATAGGAATGACCAACTAACCTTTCTAAGATCTGATCAATGAAGGGCAAAGGAAAGAGGTCTTTCCTCGTGACGGTATTTAACTTCCTGTAGTCAATGTACATTCTCCAACCAGTAGTAACTCTAGTTGGCATGAGTTCATTATTAGCATTGGCTACAATGGTGATTCCAGACTTCTTAGGAACCACCTGAGTTGGACTCACCCATTGACTATCAGATATAGGGTATATGATACCCACATCTAATAGTTTAAGAACCTCGGCCTTAACCACTTCTTTCATGTTTGGATTTAATCTACGTTGTAGTTGCCGAGAGGTCTTCGCATTATCCTCAAGATAAATGGGGTGAGTATAAATCGAGGGGTTAATTCCCTTGAGGTCCGTAATCGTCCATCCAATGGCTCCCTTATACTCAATAAGAGTAGATATGTAAGACCCGTATCCTAGTCCGTACTGTTCCGTCAACTTCCGCGATCCTTACCGTCAAATTTCGGCAACCTGCGACCTATAATCAACGTTGCAATCGACCCTGAGCCGTATCCTGTAAATTCATGTTGACTTAATCCAAGACTTGTATCATTACGACCGCACCGTCGCCGCGGTTCCAACGCCGCGACTCGCGCACCGATCCGATACCCAAGTCGGAAGATGTGGGCCGGCGTTTATTTCGAAGAAACGTCGCGCTTTCTCGATCCCAAGAAAATCTCTATACAATGTCAAATCAATCAATCACATCAATCAATCAATCACTTCAATGTCAAGTACACATCACCTTTCTCCACAAGTAGAGCAACCCATGCTTTCTCTCACCAAAGTCAAACCATCTCTCACTTCACCCATCCTCACCTCACATCACTCACCCATCACACCCATCACCTCTCCTTATCTCTCTCTCTCTCTCTCTCTCTCTCTCTCTCTCTCTCTTTCCATTCACATTTTCCAAGCAACCCCAAAGGAGAAAAAAAAAATCCCACGTTGGGAGCTCTTCCATGAGAGAAAACAAGCAAGTGTGAGGCCCACCTTTTCCATTCTAAAACCCTTCATCCTAGCCATCCATTTCCCATCTCCACCATCAAAGAGGAGCACAAGGAGATAGACTTCCCAACAGACCAAGAAGATCAAGTGGTGGGTGCTTTGATAGGATAGATTTCTATGTTTTTATGATGGGCCAAGTGAGGCCCACCGATCAATGGTATGGATCTCACTTGGGACCCTAAGATGTAGCCAATGGCCCACTTTGATTACCGTTTGATGTATGATGGAATGCAAGGGAGGGCCCATAGTATCGAGGTCCCTCCATTACACGTGTGTCCCACTTCCTCTCTCTCTCTCTCTCTTTCATTTTTCTTTTCTTGTGATGTTATGATTGTGTGGCCCACTTGGTTGGACCCCACAATAGGGCATGTATTGAATCCAAACCATCTTAGGTGGGGCCCACTTTACATACGTATTGTAACCACACCAACCTCCAGGTGGTGGCCCACCTAAACCGGGCCCACCTCGAATGTATGTATTCAGTCCAACCATCCAGTGTCCCTGGACGCTGGACGTGGGAAGGAAAACACAAATATTGGCTTGATTTTCAAGCCTTGGAAGTGGGCCACTTGTATAGGACCCACCTTGATGTATGTGTTCAATCCACGCCGTCCACCCTATTTGCCAGCTCATTTTAGGCGTTGAGCCGCAAAGTGGAGCTGATCCAACTTTCTCGTGGGCCATGCCTTAGCTAACAGTGATGTTCATCGTTTAAAGACATCTAAATCTTTCTACACGCCGAAAAATACCCTATATTGGTCTTGATGGACTGGTATCGGGCTATGGAAGCCAGTGGTTGGGGTGGATTTGACCAAAGCGGGCCCCACATGTGAAAAACCTTAGAAATAAGGGATTTCAAAAAAAAAAAAAAAAAAAACATAGCAACACGTTGCTGCTGTCTCTGACAGAGAGAGGACGCCTAGCGTCCTGGCGTCCACAAGCAGGGACCCACGGCTCTAGCTGTGGGCCCCACCATGATGTTTCCTTTATCATCCAACCTGTTCATTAGGTGGGCCGCTTCTTGAAGTGGGCCCCCTATGAATTTCAGCGACATCCAGATCTCAGGTGGCCCACACCACAAGAAACAACGGTGATTAAACTCTACCATTGAAGCCCTTTTTGAGCCCATAGAAGTTTTGGATCAAGCTGAAATTTGTCTTTACCCTTCATCCAGGCACGTGTGACCTTATGGATGGATTGGATGGCATATAAGCAACATGGTGGGCCCCATATGGAGCCCACAATGATGTATGTATTTAAATCCCACCGTCCAGGCGGACGGTGGGAGCCCACTGTGATTTATTTGTTTTATCCCCACCGTCCCCTGGACGGTGGGGGTGCATGTGTGTGCATGCGTGTGTGGGTGTTCATGTGTGTGTGTGTGTGCGTGTGTGGGTGTGCATGTGTGTGCATGCGTGTGTGTGCGTACCTGTGTGGGTGTGCATGTGTGTGGATATATATATATATATACACACACACATGGGGGTGGGCCTTCATGTGGGCCCACACCATGATGCATGTGCTGCATCCACTCTATCCATCCATTTTAAAAGCCCATTTTGAAGCATGGGCTGAAGAATGAGCTGGACCCATAGTTTGGTAGGCCCTATCCTTGATGCATGTGTTACATCCAAACGACCCAACCATTTGGCAAGCTTCTCTTAATGGGCTCAAGATTAAAAATAAGATAGATCTATAGTTCAAGTGGACCCCGCCTTGGTATGTGTACGGGCCCATTTTGATTTATTTGTGGCCATCCACTAAGGCCACCTTGGTGTAAATATTAGGCCCATGGGTCGAGGCCCAACAGGACGTCCTTAGGGTCCATTGCAATGAGTGATTCCTCCATAGTGTGTGTAATAATGTTGGATGACAGGTTATGCCTTGGGAGCAATGTTGGTTTGACGTCCACATTGTAAGAATAATGTTGGTTAAATGTCTGCATTATAACTCTCCCTAGGGCCCATTAGTAGGCCCACATTTGTTGATAGTTCACCACTTTATAACATGCTTAGTATAGCTCCATGATTCATACCCATACGCATCATTTGTATGCTTGATATGAGGAATGTTTGATCATAGCATAAGCTGTTGGATTGAGACATTTACGGGACTCCTTATGAGACGGAGTGCCCCACATGATCGCGTGGTACGCGTGAGATTGTTGCATGATTGTACGGTGTGAATCATGCATCTCATATGTGTGACTTGATTACTGCATGCCCTAGCGACATCAGGGCTGTGGCTCCACAGGCACATCGTGGATGGCCGTATCAGATACCGAAAATACTTTGTTCTAGCACTGTGGGCACTTAGGATGTCCTTGGGTGAAAGTCCCAGAACCTTTTTGGTACCAGGAGATGCTCCAACGTCTAGACCGAGTGGATACACGAGCGCCGGAGTGCCGAATACCAGTAGGCCGCGTCTCCTACTGTGTCGTGATCGGTTGGAAGGGGGTGTGGCCTTATCCGCCTGAGTGAGGGGGCTATAAGCTAGGCTGAGTTTGACCAGCTCGCAAATGTGTCCACTATCGACGAGCCGGGTAGGTATTGGCAGACACTGGTCAGGCAGATAGTGTGGTCTCTTTCACTTGCTTGACTGTGCAGCCAGGGAGGAGGCAGTCAGTGTGAGGTGTATTAGACCCCGATGATATCCAGAGAGGAACTGTACTGATATGTGTACATGATGAGGACTGACATGCTTGTATTGCATCTCGCATATGGCATTCGGCTACGTAGGCCTTGCCTTGCGTCAGTATGGCCAATAGTATTCATGTTTCGCATCGCATGGCCTTAATATGGCCGATATCATTCATGCCTTACATTACATAGCTCTGGTACAGCTGATAGCATTCATAGACTTACCGCATATTTCTGCATTACTCTGATATTGTACACTTGGCATTTGCCTTGTACACACACTTACACCACCCTCTAAGCTTTTGTAAGCTTATGCATGACCATTGCGTGCAGGTAGCGTTGGACAGCAGCAGCGCTGAGGCAGGAGCGCGTATCAGATATCTTTTTGGAACTTTTTGATCACCCTGTATTTCCCTTTCTGCATTGTACTTAAAAGTTTTTGATATAGTGGATATGTAGTGATGTTGTTTTGTGACTTGGTTATGCTTGTGGTTATGCTCCATTACAAAAAAAAAAAAAAAAAAAAAAAAAAAATTCATACTAAAAATCCTCCTTGTAGGATCCCAGGATCGAAAATCTGGCGTATAGGCGTTGGAAGCCGAGAATGGGGTACTACGGAGGCTGTCGGCGCCGGATTCGGTGATCGGGAATTTTGTGAGCCCGGTTTCCGAGTTTGGGACGTGACAAGATATAAGCATACTCTCTTATTCTTTCTCTAGGTGGGCAGAAATCACCACCAGGTATGTCTCATCTTAACTTAAATATGCATATTTTAAATCAGAGGGCAAAGGCTTTAGGTCAAGCTTCGGTGGCTTGAGGTTAGACGGTAGAGGCACTACATCAGTTTGGAGTAACTCTTCAAATTGTGACCTCCACCGGTTAACTTCAAGTACCGGTGCAGTATCAAGCATGACACACGTCTCCCTAATCACGTCATCATTAAAATCATGGGAGTGGGCCAGGCACGTCTCTAGAGGGCCAAAGGATAAAGTCAAAGGTGTCATATCGTCCACGAAAGTGTCAATCATGTTAATATTGTGGAAATCGTCATCATCCTCTAACCGTCTGCCTGTATTGAAAAATATATTTGACTCCAATGTCATATTCCCAAAAAACAGTCAAGACACCATTCCTTCAATTGATAATTGCGTTTGAAGTGGCAAGGAATGTGCAACCAAGAATGACGGAAATCTGAGTGCTCATGTTACTGATGGGTTCGGTATCCAGGATGAAAATCTACAGGGAAGTAAAATCTATCGACCTGGACCAACACATCATCAATTATCCCTCTTGGTATACGAATAGAGCGATCAACAAGTTGTAGTGTGGTTAGGGTGGGTTTTAATTCACCCAAACCTAACTATTTGTATACCGAGTAGGGAATCAGATTAACGCTCGCTCCTAAGTCAAGAAGTGCGTGCTCAATTCGATAGTCCCTGATTACACATGATATGGTTGGGCTACCGGGATCTTTAAATTTCTGCAGTACATCTTGCTTTAGGATAACACTCACTTTCTTAGTCAAGAAGATTTTCTTTTGAATATTATGCTGTCTTTTGGTCGTACATAAGTCTTTCAGGAATTTGGCATATGAAGGTATTTGTTTTACGGCATCAAGTAGAGGAATGTTGACCTTTACCTGTTTCAACACCTCTAGAATATCCTGAGAGTTAGAGAGAGGTTTTGGTGCAACCAACCATTGGGGAAATGGAGCAATCGGCTTCCCTTGAGGTTTTAGTTCTAATTCTTGTGGAGCATGGTTAGATTCATCATCTTTGTCCACTTCCTAGGCCTTAGGCTTTGCAGCCCTAACTAGAATGGTTTTGTCAATGATCTTCCCACTGTTCACTCCCCAAGTATAGGGTTGTGATGTAGTAATAATCTCGGTAAGACCGAGGTCGAATCCACAAGGACTGAAACCTGTACGTAATCTGAAACTAACTAGAACTAGAACTAAAAAAAGATGAAATCTAAATCAGTTGAATTTGAGGAATAATGGTGAAATAGTAAACTAAAATATGTAGAATTCAGAAGTAGGGAACTAGGGATTCAGAGGCTCCACTTGTGGAGATCAGGGAGATCTACGGTCGATTCATAAACTCAACTGGACTTCGAGTCCCATCTTTGTCCAGTTGGCAGATATAACTTGAAAATCAATTCTGAACTTCATTTAATCTAGTTTTCAGGAGATCAAACGGGTGTAAATCAGAATAGATTCCATCACATAACCATGCCGAGGAGACAAAGCAAACAACAGAATTAAACCAATTCACAGCCAATCTGAGTGATGTATGAATGTCAGGGAGAGTTCCGTCATTCCACCATGTCCAAGGGGCGATGGTGAACAACAAGGCGTCCTGGCTTCATAATCACAAGAAGGGAGAAGGAAGTACCCAAGCCATCGCAGATCTATTGTAACATCAGTCACAACAAACCATTAAAAACTAAATGCATTCCTTAAAATCAAACCAAGATAAACATCAATTCAGTTATGAATCCAGGCCGTAAAAATCACCCATCAAGCTACAAGCTTCACCTCTTAGCCCTAACTAAGAGGTTTAGCCACACATGGATGGGCTAGATCTCTCAAACAAACAGAATAAAAATAAAAATAAAAATAAAACTCTAACTATTTCTCTCTCTTGCACGTTCAAGCCCCAGGCTTGGATGCCATAATCCCACGGATCCTCTCTCCCTTTATAGTAACTGTAGGTGACGTCGGTTCCATGTGTAAGAAGGTTTCCCAGAATACGTTGTGAGAAGGTCGGATGCTCTTTTAGAAACTGCCTGCGAAGGCTTTTTACGCAGCAAGAATAGAATTCTTATGCTGATTTTCTGGTGGGGTCCATTCTTAAGTTCACACAGGATATCCACTCCGTTCACCAGCTTCTCCTCGAAATTTCGACCGGAGATGGCTGGTTTTGGAATGTTATTGACGCAGCCAAAGGTAGAGTCACGCTGAAATCGGTGCAGGGCTGTCCGTTTGAAAACAGCACGTGTGCGTGCATGGGTACACAAAATCAACATGGGTTTGATTATATCGCGCCTCTATGCATGATGGACGTCTCGGATCATCCATTTGATGATCTTGGTGGGCCACCTCAACTCCAAGCGGACTAACAGCGTTAGGACGGTCTTGGCTACACAAATTTCTTAGTGGAATTTACTTCATCTGTCCTTTGCGAAATCCATACCGTCCACCAGATTCTACTAAAAAATCCAATCAAGTATGGTCTATTTTGGCTCAGATTTAATGTATCCCACGGAACATATTCTTCTACCGTTCGTCCTACGTTTGGACGGTTGAGATCCAATATCTACTGTATTTTGAAATACCGCCACCTAGGCGAGGGTCATGCCTACCCCAAGGACGTAATGGACGGACCAGATCATCCATTTAGATGATGGGTGAGGCCCACTATCAAAACCCAAATCGGTAAGTGCGTTGCTGGGCTTTTTTAGAAATTTGAGGAGATGAATCGGTCAAACACTTTTGACTAAGTTTTGCTAGTCCGGTGCACCTATAGTGCACTTGTGTACTGTGCACTGGCAACTGCTAGTGGGGCCCAATGTTATGTACATGAGAAATCTGCTCCGTCCATCCATTTTCTCATCTAATATAAGGAGTTGAGACCAAATTTGAAGTATATCCAGATATCAGGTGGGCCCTAGATCAATATTTTTAGAGGCTGATCTGTCAGTTTAGCCACTTCCACAAGGACCCGGGAGCTGAAATTCGATGTGTACGGTTCATTTATGGTCCTCAGGTCACGTATGAAGTTTCGAGCCAATCGGATGGCGGGAACCCTGTGATCTTGCATTCTGGTGGATTTTCGGGCCCGTTAAATGCGAACTGCTTGATTTCCTCTGATCTCTGGCGTGCAAATCCATCAATTTTGGTCCTCTGGAGTCCGTCCCTTGTTGTGGTGATTTTAGAGCATCAAATACACACTTTTAGCACCTTTTTGTAGTCCACTCTTGCAAATGTACATTGCATCACAAACACGATTAAATTAGGATTTTAAACGGTGGCATATTCATAAATCCGGGAATAACTGGGGTCTAATATGCAATATTTGACCCTCAACACAACCCCCAACCAGCATTTTGCTAGTCCCGAGCAAAACATGCGAAAAATAATTTCAGAAATAAAAGACAATTCCTGTAAACTCAAGTGACTTGTGAACAGATAGTTGGGATGTGAAAATTCTAAAATTCATGAATGATGAGAAGATTTTTCTCCTGAAATCAAGCTTACAATAAACTTCATAATCAAGTTCAAAATATTAATCCATTAATTAGAACAATTTTAAACATTGAGTTCCATGAGTTTATAGTGTAATCTCGGTTTACAATCATTAAAAGATCCAATTGTCAATTTCATGATATCATTAGTAATTCGTGACAACCAAACCTGAAACCAACACTAGCATTTTAGATCATCTTTTTGTTCTTATCAGCCTTTGATTTCCTTTATAAACAGTGGTGCCAAGGAGAGGAATCAAATCCGCACCTATAGGGAGCAAACCTATGGTGAAAACTTGTCGCCTAACTCTTTTCTCATGTCAACTATGGGGAATCGAATCTTCATCTATAGGGAGCAAACCTATGATGACGATTATGCGACTTATTCTTTCAATTCTTCTTTATAAACTAATGCTAAAAATTTTGTTTTTCAGGCTGGTTCCTTTCATGCTTAGTGATTACCAAGTTACCATTTAATATCGAACTGAAAACTTAATGTGTAAGTGAGATCTGATATGTGCAATCCTGGCTCAATCAATGTTTACAACTTCTAATCATGGATTAACAATTCAAACTTAAGTGTGAAATCTGCCAGACAACTGAATCCAAGAGTCATAAATTACTCACATTCTGTATCTTGTAATTTCAAAATCACAACTATCCTTCAAAATCACTTTGAATTCAACAGAAATTCCAGAAAATTTTAAAAATTTTCACAATTTTGCTCAAGACCAAGAAAATACTGATTAGGTAACCTAATCTCCCACCCCCAACCTAAAATCTACATTGTCCTCAATGAAAAGAAATAAGCATGCAATGCACATGAGACAACGCAAGTAAATGAGAAGTGATGGGAAGATAGTACCTGAATGAAGGACTCAAGAGGGCTTTTCCAAAGATTGAAGCGTGAGAGCAAGTCAGCACAAGAGAGAAACACGAAAGCAAACTATCCTAATCCTATGAAAACAGGGAAAAACTACTCAGTTATATCGCAAGGTTCCTCTTTTGGCCAATACCTGGGTAAATTTCTCAGTAGGTTTCTTAACAGGATCATCCAAAAGCCCTTTTTGCAATAGGCTTTGATGCCCTGGAGCATGAATGGCCAGAAAAACTTATGTACCTCAGCATAAATTTGTTGTCGTTCCGCCTGAGGTATCCAAAGTATATATGATTCACCTGTGTCAGAAAAAGTTTCAAAGTTAGTATCCCATGGTGAATCAGAGACTACAGGTAGATAAAATTTAGGAAAATTTTCAGGAAGTAATGTAGTCTCAATGCATTTCGAAGTTTCAGACTTCGGTTCAAGTTTTAGCTCCTCTTCCTTTAATGGTAAACATTCAGGGTCTGGGGAAGAAGGGGCTTCAGAGTAAGGGTGCTCTCGGTTAGTAACAACTATCGAGATAGTCTCTTGCAAGGCATCCACTATTTCTTTAATCATAGGATCATTCGAATCTGAAAAGTGTGCCACGCAATCGTCCAAAGAATTGGAAAATTCAGCTGAGAGTGACTCGTCTCCTGCATCGAAGTCTGTGATGATTTGCCTAGGGATTCTATCGTCTCTAGAAGCAGATGAACGCATGCTCTCTTTCTCTTGCCCTGCACAGACAATTTGGAGATCAATAGGGGAAGCATTGTTATGAAGACTCTGGTCATTGAAGCTTCTCAGTGGAGGCATTGAATCGTCTAAAGTGTATAGCTCAGATTGTAGCCTCAACTGGGTAGTTTCAAATTCCAGAGTCATGTCAAGTAAATCGTCCATCTCCTGAATCATATCATCATTCAATTTAGAGGAGTGGTCCAAACATGCATCACAAAGGTCGGAAGAGTTAGTTGAAAGTGGTTCATCCTCCACATTTAAATCAGTCATATCAGACAGGTGGAGTTGTTCCTTATGGTTGACAAGTTCCTGAACCTCTTGATCATTGGCAGGGGCCACACTTGCAATTGAATCCCAGTACTCATGATCATCCAGTTCTGTGCAGTGTGCACTTGGGATGGGATCACATCCCTCACATTCTATTCTTAGATTGGGTTGAGGTTCGAATAAACTAACCTCTACCTCATCAGTGTAATCATGTGTGTCATGTGAGTGAAATGTGTCACTATCATTATATTTGAAAGACACCCACGTCTCTTGATCATTCCTTTGGACAGTCATCGAGATCGACTCATCGGGAAATTGAACCATCTGCTCACTAATGGAATCCAATTCCTCATTCGTAATTTCAGTTTCCGCCACAAGCGAGTTATGATCATTTTCTTCGCATTGTGCTTCTAGATTGGGATGAAGCTGGGGTAACCTAGCCTCTTCCTTCTCCATAAGATGTGATTGAATTATTGGAATTGAGAATTTGAGCAATTCGCATGATTGTATGAAAAGTTGATTGAACTGCTCTTGTGCTTTCATGAGCTTCTGAAGTGAGTCTTCTTGGATTGTTTCTGATTGGGTTTCAAAAGTAGATGACCCAAGAGAATTATTACTATGATATATAACTGGTTCAGCTTCCCAACATTGATGTTTCCACTGGTTATAATCATACGGATCATAAGTGAGAGAATCTGATGGTTGGTAATACTTATTATCACTCATAATATAATCACGCATTGTTTTCTTTTTCTCGGATGGGTGATAATAATTCTCACTCCCATAGTTATGATAACCCCAACACTCACGTACTGTCCGTGGGGTAGAATTGTTCTCCCGTATATGATCGCGTAAGGACTTCTTAACCGATGGAGTGTTATGCTCAGGTCGGTTCTCGATGATTGGTTTAGGAAAATTTTGAGACATAGGCTGATGTTGATCATAATCATCATACATCCCTTCACACTGTTTCGCATGCTCAAAAGCTATCTCAGCATATTGACATTCCCACTCATGCATATACATGGTGAAACCCTTAACTCTGAATCTACTCTTAAGAAAAATAAAAGAAAAGATCCTACAGCAGTATGGAAAGTAAGAGGATGACAAGTTAGAAGGAAAGTACCAATTGAGAAGTTCCTATGTTAAAATCCTGCAAAAGAAAACAAAAGAGATTAGCTTTTAAAATAGAAAGTCTAAAGTTAGAAAATTCCTACAAAATAGAAAATTAGTTTCTAAAAAGGAAAGTTCCCTAAACCTAGAAGCAAAGTTAGTTTCTAAAAAAGAAAGTTCCCTAAAATTTGAAAGTTTCTAAAATAGAAAATTTAAACCTAAAAATTAAAAAATTTCTAAAAATAAACTAATTCCTAAAAAGGAAAGTTTCTAAAAATAAAATAAAGGAAAGATGAGTTAGTTTCTAAAATTAGAAAGAGTCTCTAAAAAGGGAAATAACTAACCTAGTTTCTAAAAACAAAAGAGGAAGTTCTAAAAATAAATTAATTCCTAAAAATAAAATAAAATAAATTCTAAAAAAAATAAAAATAATTAGGAAAGTTCTAAGCCTAAAGTTAGAAAGTTCTAAATTAGAAATCCTAATCCTAAAATGGAAAGTAATGTTAGTTTCTAAAAAGGAAAAAAAAAAAATCTAAAATAAATAAAATCCTAGAAATAGAAAATTTCTAAAAAATAGAAAGTTAGTTTCTAAAAAGGAAACCTACAATAAGAAAGTTTCTAAAACTAAAATCCTAATTCTAAAAGTAGAAAAAAAAAAGTAGAGAAATTAGAAAGAAATTACCAATTTAGAAGTTATGTCAGGATCCTACAAAACAGGAAAACAGATTAGTTTATAAAAACAGAAAAAATTCTAAAATTAGAAAATCCTAATATTAAACTAATCCTAAGACAAGTTAATCTCAGAAAAACGTAACCGTCAGTCCCCGGCAACGGCGCCAAAAACTTGTTCACTCCCCAAGTATAGGTTTGTGATGTAGTAATAATCTCGGTAAGACCGAGGTCGAATCCACAAGGACTGAAACATGTACGTAATCTGAAACTAACTAGAACTAGAACTAGAAAAAGATGAAATCTAAATCAGTTGAATTTGAGGAATAATGGTGAAATAGTAAACTAAAATATGTAGAATTCAGAAGTAGGGAACTAGGGATTCAGAGGCTCCACTTGTAGAGATCAGGGAGATCTACGGTCGATTCATAAACTCAACTGGACTTCGAGTCCCATCTTTGTCCAGTTGGAAGATATAACTTGAAAATCAATTCTGAACTTCATTTAATCTAGTTTTCAGGAGATCAAACGGGTGTAAATCAGAATGGATTCCATCACATAACCATGCCGAGGAGACAAAGCAAACAATAGAATTAAACCAATTCACAGCCAATCTGAGTGATGTATGAATGTCAGGGAGAGTTCCGTCATTCCACCATGTCCAAGGGGCGATGGTGAACAACAAGGCGTCCTGGCTTCATAATCACAAGAAGGGAGAAGGAAGTACCCAAGCCATCGCAGATCTATTGTAACGTCAGTCACAACAAACCATTAAAAACTAAATGCATTCCTTAAAATCAAACCAAGATAAACATCAATTCAGTTATGAATCCAGGCCGTAAAAATCACCCATCAAGCTACAAGCTTCACCTCTTAGCCCTAGCTAAGAGGTTTAGCCACACATGGATGGGCTAGATCTCTCAAACAAACAGAATAAAAATAAAAATAAAAATAAAACTCTAACTATTCTCTCTCTTGCACGTTCAAGCCCCAGGCTTGGATGCCTCAATCCCACGGATCCTCTCTCCCTTTATAGTAACTGTAGGTGATGTCGGTTCCATGTGTAAGAAGGTTTCCCAGAATACTTTGTGAGAAGGTCGGATGCTCTTTTAGAAACTGCCTGCGAAGGCTTTTTACGCAGCAAGAATAGAATTCTTATGCTGATTTTCCGGTGGGGTCCATTCTTAAGTTCAGACAGGATATCCACTCCGTTCACCAGCTTCTCCTCGAAATTTCAACCGGAGATGGCTGGTTTTGGAATGTTATTGACGCAGCCAAAGGTAGAGTCACGTTGAAATCGGTGCAGGGCTGTCCGTTTGAAAACAGCACGTGTGCGTGCATGAGTACACAAAATCAACATGGGTTTGATTATATCGCGCCCCTATGCATGATGGACATCTCGGATCATCCATTTGATGATCTTGGTGGGCCACCTCAACTCCAAGCGAACTGACAGCGTTAGGACGGTCCTGGCTACACAAATTTCTTAGTGGAATTTACTTCATCTGTCCTTTGCGAAATCCATACCGTCCACCAGATTCTACTAAAAAATCCAATCAAGTATGGTCTATTTTGGCTCAGATTTAATGTATCCCACGGAACATATTCTTCTACCGTTCGTCCTACGTTTGGACGGTTGAGATCCAATATCTACTGTATTTTGAAATACCGCCACCTAGGCGAGGGTCATGCCTACCCCAAGGACGTAATGGACGGACCAGATCATCCATTTAGATGATGGGTGAGGCCCACTATCAAAACCCAAATTCGGTAAGTGCGTTGCTGGGCTTTTTTAGAAATTTGAGAGATGAATCGGTCAAACACTTTTGACTAAGTTTTGCTAGTCCGGTGCACCTATAGTGCACTTGTGTACTGTGCACTGGCAACTGCTAGTGGGGCCCAATGTTATGTACATGAGAAATCTGCTCCGTCCATCCATTTTCTCATCTAATATAAGGAGTTGAGACCAAATTTGAAGCATATCCAAATATCAGGTGGGCCCTAGATCAATATTTTTAGAGGCTGATCTGTCAGTTTAGCCACTTCCACAAGGACCCGGGAGCTGAAATTCGATGTGTACGGTTCATTTATGGTCCCCAGGTCACGTATGAAGTTTCGAGCCAATCGGATGGCGGGAACCCTGTGATCTTGCATTCTGGTGGGTTTTCGGGCCCGTTAAATGCGAACTGCTTGATTTCCTCTGATCTCTGGCGTGCAAATCCATCAATTTTGGTCCTCTGGAGTCCGTCCCTTGTTGTGGTGATTTTAGAGCATCAAATACACACTTTTAGCACCTTTTTGTAGTCCACACTCGCAAATGTACCTTGCATCACAAACACGATTAAATTAGGATTTTAAACGATGGCATATTCATAAATCCGGGAATAACTGGGGTCTAATATGCAATATTTGACCCTCAACAGCCACTCTTAAGAGTGGTGATGGATTTAGCTTGTTCCATCTGATTTGAAGAGCTAGGGTCCTTATTTCATATTGCAGTTTGGGATTGGAGAGAGGTTGAGCAGGAAGCATCCCCTTTCCTCCACTAGTTAATTGTGACTCTATCCTTTGAATAGACGACGCAAGCGTTCCTAATACTATATGGATATTATGGAATGCTTGTGCCGAATTCTGATTAAGTAGCTCTTGTTCTTGAATATATTTTTAAACCGGATCCTCTTGAGGTTTCTCTTGATTTGGAGTTTGATTAAAGAAACCTTGAGGAGTCGCCGTTTGTCCATTCCTCCAACTGAAGTTTGGATGATTTCTCCAACCGGGATTGTATATATTAGAGGTAGGTCCATTGAAAGGTCTTTAATAATTATTTACAACATTAGATTGCTCAGTCAGTACCTCTTGAAAGGCAGATATAGTTGGACACTTTTCAGTTGTGTGACTGTTACAACCACAAATACCACAAACAACTTCCTTACCCTTATCCTTCTTCGATTCCATAGCCTCGAATTTCCTTATAAGATTAGCCACTTTAGCATTGATATCATCATCCTCTTTCAGAAAGTATACTCCGCCCTTTTCCTTTGATTGAGTGGGCCTAGAAGTGGTACTTGATTTAGGGTATGTGTCCCATGATTGTGCGTTTTCAGCAAGTCTATCCAAGTAATCCCACACATCATCGACATTTTTATTCATGAATTTTTCATTACACATTGTCTCAACTAATTGGCGTATGCAATATGTCAATTCATCATAGAAAAAGTGTGTAATGCGCCACGTTTCAAAACCGTGTTGTGGGCATGAACTGACAAGATCCTTAAACCTTTCCCAACATTGGAAGAATGTTTCATCCTCCTTTTGGGCAAAGTTCATGATTGATTTTCTAAGGGTGTTCGTTTTATGATGTGGGAAGAATTTCTTTATGAACTCCCTTTGCATATCATTCCATGTGCCAATAGATCTAGGACATATTGAATGCAACCACGTCTTAGCTTTCTCCTTCAAAGAAAAGGGAAAGAGTTTCAGCCTGACTGTGTCCTCAGACACCTTTGGAAAATATAAAGTGGCTATAATCTCATCAAACTCTTTCAGATGTAAATATGGATTTTCTGATTCAAGCCTATGAAATTTAGGAAAGAGTTGGATTACCCCTGTCATGATATCCATATGTCCTGTATTCTCAGGAAAAACTATACAAGAGGGCGTGCTCACCCCTGCCGGTTGTAAATAATCTTGTAAAGTACGAGGTGGGGGTGATTGATGCACCTCATTCTCATCATGGACTTCCTCAACCCTAGGTTGGGGTAGTGCTTGAGGTTGATTTGCAGCCATAACCTCAATTAACTCAAGGGATTTCGAGCGGTGTCTAGTCCTGCGATGGACAGTTAACCCCTCAACCAATCCTCCTTCAGTTAAGAGACGTCGAGTGTTGTCACGAGCCCACTTGGGCATGAAACACTCGCAGCCCTCAATCAGATTCTAAACCTAACCTAAAGAGAAGGAAGGAAATAAAAGATCTAGAAAGAAAGAGAGGATTTGGAAAGAAGTTACCAGATCGGAGTCCTAAGTTAAAAACCTGCAAAACAAACCAAAACAAGTTAGTTTTTAAAAATAGAAAATCTAAGAATAGAAAGTTTATAAAATTAGAAAGAGTTTCTAAAAAGGGAAATCACTAACCTAGATTCTAAAAGTAAAAGAAGAAAGTCTCTAAAAATAAAATAAAAGAAAAGAAAGATGAAATAAATTAGGAAAATTCCTAAAACAAATCTTAATCTAGAGAGTTAGAAAAATTAGAAAATCAGAAAGAGATTACCAATTTAAAAAGTATATGTCAGAATCTTACAAAACAAGAAAAACAGGTTAGTTTCTAAAAATCAAGAAAACCTAAACCTAAAATCTAAGGTTAGAAAAATCCTAATCTTAAACTAATCCCAAAACTAATTAATTTCAAAAAACGTAACCGTCAATCCCTAGCAACGGCACCAAAAACTTTTTCACACCTCAAGTATAGGGTTGTGATATAGTAATAATCTCGGTAAGACGGAGGTCGAATCCACAGGGACTGAAACCTGTACGTAATCTGAAAATAACTAAAACTAGAACTAGAATAAGATGTAACCTAAATCAAGTGAATATGAGGGAATAATGGTGAAATAGAGAACTAAAATTGGTAAAACTCAAAGGTAGGAAACTAGAGATTCAGTGGATCCACTTGTAGAGATCAGGGAGATCTACGATTGATTCATGAACTCAACTGGACTTCGAGTCCCATCTTCATCCAGTTGGAAGATATATCACTAAAGCTCAATCTGAACTTCCTTTGATCTAGTTTTCAAAGAGTTAAAATGTATAAGAATTAGAGATGATTCCATCACAAAACCATGCCTATGAGACAAAGTAAACAACAAAATTAAACTAATTCACAACCAATCAGGAAGATGTATGAATGTTAGGAAGAATTCCATCATCCAACCATGTCCAAGGGGCGATGGTGGACAATAAGGCTTCCTAATATCATAATCAAATAATGGAAAGAAAATACTTAAAGCCATCGCAGATCTATTGTAATTTAAGTCACAACAAATCATTAAAAACTTTGAATATTCCTATTAATCAAAACCAGAATCAACATAGTTCATAGCATGAATCAAAATCGTAAAATCAGTCCCATCCCGCCACAAGCTTCACCTCTTAGCCCTAGTTAAGAGGTTTAGCCTGACATGGGGAGGCTAGAACACTCAAAATTTAAGAAAGAAAACATGAAAACACGAAACAAAAGCACTCTCTCTCTCTCTTCCACTCCATGGCTGCACAACTCCTGGCTTGGATCCCCTCTCACGTTCTCTCTCTTTCTTTCTTATAGGTAGGGAAGACAGTGGAGAGGTCGGTTGCAAGTAACTTCCACACAAAGAATCAATGCGTAGCTTTTACGCAATAGTTAGTAAATCTGGAAACTTCCTTGCGTAGTAACCTACATAAACAGAAAATAAACCATCTATTTCAAAATTTGATCCGGACAGGCTTCTTGGGAGTGATCGGTCGTCCCAGGGAAGTGATCTGGACATCTAGGATCGACGGTCCAATCCTAGCCACGAACGTAGAACGGCCCAGATCATCCTGATCTCTTGCGGACGCTATTACTGTGTAATCCATGCGGAAAACCGATTCTGCTTTACTGGTGATGCCCATGTTTGCTGGTGTTGGAACGATCAACTCCTTCCATTAGATTGTTCTCATCATTTTGATCTAGTATGGCCTATTATGGATCAGATTTGTGGTGCCTGCAAGATTTTCCTTGGTGTTGTCCAACCTGTGTTTGAAAAGTATTTTCCTGTGTGCGCGAGCATGGGGTTGGAAGAACTTCCAGCGTACGGTCGTTTTGACCTTATGGAACGAATGGATGGTCCGGATCATTCATCTGGGTTCGTCTTGATGGCCCACCAATCATCCCGTGGATGGCCACGCGCTGGAGAAAATAGAGAGTCTCCTGCTCTATTTTGGAATTGTGCAGTCAAATGCAGTTTGACTGCTGTACTCGGTTCAGTGCACTATGAGTGCACAGCTTCCTGTGCACTCCACTCACGTAAAGTGGGTCCCACCTTGATGTGTGTGAGAAATCTGATCCGTCTGTTGGTTTTACCACCTCATTTAAGGGGTTATGACCAAAATCGAAGCACATTCAGATATCAGGTGGGCCCCAAATGGACGATTTGTGGGCTGATCTGTTCATTGGGTCATTTCCACAGAGATCCAATGGCTGAATTTTGATGTGTACGGTTAATTTATGGTCCTCAGGCCATGTACGAAGTTTCGAGCCAAACGTATGGTAGGAACCCTGTGATCTTGTATTCTGGCTGACTTTTAAGCCCATTTAGTGTGTAGTACGAGATTTTATCGAATCCTGGGCGTGCGAATTCTTCAGTCTTCATCCCCTAGAGTCCATCCTTTGCCTTGGTGATTTATGAGCGTCAAATCCATGCTTTTAGTACTTTTTTTTAGTCCAGACTCCTAAATACACCCTGCATCACAAACACGATTAAAATAGGCCGTTAAACAGTATCATGTTCACAAAATCGAGTAATAATTGGGGTCTAATATGCAATATTTGACTCTCAACACTTTCTTTAATTCAATTCATTTACCAAGTTCATTTTTCATTCTCCTTTTTATCAAAATATTCATCATCTTTTCTTTTTATTTAAGAGGGAGAACTTATACATAGATTGGAGTTCCCTTACATGAGTGAAACAATTAGTGTTAGAATCTCACCTTGAATTAAGCAGTACATTTTCATGTCTAAAACAAGTTAATGTTCGAGTTTGAAAAGAGATAATACATTATACATGTTCATGTCCAAAACAATTTAATCTTCGATTCTAAAAAGAGCTAAACTGATATCATTCACATGGGGGCCTGTTCTATTGTGCTGGTGGTCTAAGCTTCACTTTTCCTTAACCAGTCCAATTCAAAGAGTAGGTCCTACCATTAAAAAAAAAAAAAAAAACTATAAACAACTAAAGATGGGTTGGACCTACTCAAAATTTAAGAGATCGGTCAAAGTAATCACCTAGTCAACTTAATCTAAATTCCAAGTCATTGGTTGACCAAGTTAGTGAATGCCTATGGAGGCTTCCTTGTTTTCAAACAATGTATTTCCTTGAATTTTTGTGATGTTTCATTGCATTTTTTTTTTAAGGTATCGGGGCGGCGCGGTGTGGCACTTGTCAAGAACATGTCATACCCTAAACTACCAATTGCCAATGTTTAAAATCAATTTATGACCTCATTAATCTATATTATTATCATTCCACTATCTTACCTTTAACATTTTCAACGGCTTGGCTGCTTGGATTGATGTCATTGTGATGTTTACGTAAAATCCATCTTGATCACTAGGTGCATCATCTCATGTTAGGCTAAACTCAACTCTATCGATGTACCAGGTGGACCACATGATTGGAAATGGTGTGCAGGGATCAATCGCTCTCTAGAATATTTTCGTTGGTATGGCCCGCCTAAATCATGCATGGGCCTGATTTTAGGCTCCAAGCTTAAATTTTTTGGCATCTAATGGTTATAGTAGATTTCATATCATCATCATTATGGACCCTCTGAAGATGAAGGGTACACATCTCTCTCAACTATTTTCTTTGGTACGCCCCACCTGAATCATAGGTTAGTCCAATTATTCAACTCTAGGCCTAAATTTGGATTATGCATCTAATAGTTGAAGTGGATTTCGCATACACATCATGGTAGGCTTTGCCAAAAACCAAATCTGACTTGTGATTCTAGTGGGCCACGCTAAAGGAGACAGTTGGCATAAAGACATCCACCCTTGATAATTATATGCAATCCGCTCCAATCATTAGATTTTACACAACAATTTAGGCCATTAGCATAAAACTAATACCCAATGATTCACATGGGCACACTACCAAGAACAGTTTGGAGGGCGAGCATTTTCATGTACACTAATTCCCATCGCCTCTAACACATTTACTCACAAGGTGGTAGAGAAGGCAGTGAAATGATAATTATATCAATTAATTAGGCAACTTCTTGAAAACCTTTTTTGAAAAAAAGGTACCAAAATGTAAATCATCTTGTTGTGTTTGGCACCCGGATTCAAAATCTCTCTAATCCAAAAGTAGCTTTGTATGGCGAATCTACGGGTGTTTGAATTTAATTACTAAATAACTTTCATATCTCTAATTAATGAAAATGATGAAATTCCAAGTCTTATGTGAGCCACACGCACAAGATCACGTCCAAGTAACTAACCACCGATTTTTTAACTGTTGATTTACATGGACAATATTTGGATGAGGCATATCATTGTATTAAAGTAATTACATTGATGCAATTAATAATCTAATTATTTTGGGATATGTCCAATATATTAATAGACTAGTGACACATATGTTACGAATGCAACTCTTGAAAGAATTTTAAATGTAATCTAAGCTTTTATCTTGGATTCAAATCCCCTTCCAAACTTTTATCTTGGATTTCAAACTCCCTCTTCGAAGGGATTTAAAACCCCAATAACTTTATGTGACAAAACAAACAAGAGGAGCAAAAAAAATAAAATACATAAAATAAAATAAAAAAATAAAAAGAAAAGAACAAACAAGAGGAGAAAAAAAAAAAAAAAAATCAAAATTAAACGAATT
Organism: Magnolia officinalis; assembly: GCA_021015155.1. Taxonomy (NCBI): domain Eukaryota; kingdom Viridiplantae; phylum Streptophyta; class Magnoliopsida; order Magnoliales; family Magnoliaceae; genus Magnolia; species Magnolia officinalis. The sequence goes on from JAJHSJ010000007.1 coordinate 22,923,941, forward strand.
AGAAGGAAAAGGAATCGCCCAAAAATCCGAGGACTGAAATCTCATTTACAAAATAATCTCTCTCTCTCTCTCTCTCTCTCTCTGAATGCCCAAAACCCGTATATTCAAATCAGCTTTCTCCCTCTTCTCCTCATCAAACCCTTGGTCGAAGCTCTGGACACCAAAATTCCTACTCCCAAACACATCACCCATATCCCCAAATCCACCGCCCATCTCACCCCCTCCATCTCCATCTCCACCGTCTCATCTTCCTCCCTCTCATCCTCTTCATAATCCCCACCGTCCGAGGAACCCACCTCCATCTCCTCGCAATCGCAACCGTCCGATTCAGTCTCCGTCTCCTCCGGTATCTCCTCCAACCCCTCAAACCCCCTTCTCTTCTTCCTCACCACCATCTCCACCCTCTCCTTCATCATCCCACACCTCTCCCCAGCCACGCACACCTCCGCCTCCGAAACCCCCAGACCCCCCTCCGTCGCGACGCACCGGCACTCCACCTTCCACATCTCGTCCTCGTCTTTCCGAAAAATCCCCTTCAATACCTTCTCCTCCTTCAAGTACACCTCGAACCGAACCCCTTCGCTCGCTCGAACCCGGTCCGTGCTGGTGAAAACCGCTTCCAAAAGCCCCCCGCTCTCGACTCGCTTCTCCGCCGACCTGACTCGGTGGAGCGCGACGAGCGCGGCCGAGTCGGGCCGGATCTTCGCGTCGTTAATCTCGAGGAGGCTGCTATTGATGCGTGGGAGATAGACGAGGGTTAGCGTATCAGGAAGGGCAGTTTCGGCATTCGAGGCTGAAAGACGAAGGTAAAACGCTCGTATCTTCAACCGTTCATTCTCCTTGTGGGAGATGCCATGATTTTCGATCGAACGGCACATATTTGTCCGTCTCTTCTTCTTCTTCTCTCTCCGTCTCAAAATCTCTCCCTTGAATCTCTTTTGATTTTTTTCTGCGACTGATGGATTGTTTTCTGCGGCTGATGGAAGAGTCTTTTTCTTTTTTAAAAGAGTCGGACGAGAAAACAAGCGGCTTGAGGAGATGCTGTTTTCCCCGCAGCTTCTGATTCGGGGGACGCGAGCACGCGGTTTTGTTGCTGACGTGTACAAAGGTCCGTACATGTCGCAATTAACAAATGCGAGTATGTTACTGTGCTAGTCCATCGCTACTTTTAAACGGTAGTGGTTAAGGGTGGGAAACTGTCAGCCCAAGCCCAACTAGTTTCCAAAACGGGCGGTAAGCGAGCGTGACCCATGGCCGTGTAGCCCAACCTGACCCACTTAAGTTAATACCAACCAGGTCCGATCTATTCAATTGTAACCGGCTTGAGCTCGACACGACCAAACTCATGTTTATGGCAACCATTGATAATATACAGGGTCTATATAATTTTTAAGAATTTCAAAAAGTCGAAAATGGACGGCCTTGGTCCAGCCTTCTGCTAGATACTACCGGAGTGAAATAGAGCTAATTACTCTGATCTTCGGTTGCAATCCATATATGACACATGTACGGTCTGTGACCATCCATTGCTTGAGTAACAGTGAGAAACGCACATCTTAGTGTAGAATGGAACCAGAGGCGTGCTATTGGAGAGCGGATTGGGTGAGACAAGGGCCGAAAGTCGGTTGGGTTGGGTTGGGTTGGGTTGGGTTGGGTTGGTGCTCAACCCTAACCCAACCCAAGCTTCCTATACCTCAACCCTAACCCAACCCAACCTAACCTAACCTAACCCAACCTCAAGTTGGGAATTCTCAACCCAAGTCCAACTCAAGCAGCTTGGTCGGGTTGATCGAGTTGGTCGGGTGTATACGTGCTAATATTGTTATTATTACATTAGTTTATTATATTTCAATATAAGACTTATTTTTTGTATCTATAATTTTATTAATTATATATGTAATTATTCATCATAAAGAATTTTATTTTTTTCTGTAAAAAAACAAGCTAAGATATAGGACAACTACTTCTTTAAAAGTCATGTAGCATAGTGCACAACCTATTTGGGAGAGAGAAATCTGACATATTTTGTTAGCTTGAGTCCTTAAAAATGATGTGGACAAATGAGACCCGACATCACTAGTGTCTTCGGCACAAATGATCCACACTCAATTATAATTTATAAGTAACTTATATATTAATCGGGTTTAGGTTGGGTTGGGCAACCCGAGACCTTAACCCGAGCCCAACCCAAGTTTTATCGAGTTGGTGTTCGTATAGCCCAAGCTGTTATTTCTATATTGCGGAATTAACGGATCGACTATGCATCAACAATGGAGATTCAAAACCATAAACTGAAATCATACCTGATTGGGAAGACATTCCGCCGACAAGAATCTTGATCTTCCGCACCTTACACCTTTTGGAGAACCTTCAATGGGACTAGGGTTTTCTCGCTTGTGTTGGTGAGGGAGACAAGACATCAATATATAGGAAAGAGGGCTAGAAGCTTACCCATCACACTTCTCCCTCTAGGGTCTCCACACCGTAGGTTTCCATATCTGTCTTAATAACCGAGTATAGGGACATCGGTTCAAGTGTCCCACCCCAAACCTATTTGTAATGATCACAACTCAAGTGGGGTCTACTGAATCGCTCAATCTAAATAATCCAATGGTCAGATCTGATGATCATGTGTGGCCCACCTGATAGGAGTCTTACATTCTCCCACTTGGGCTACACTGATTTCTGAAAGAAAACAAAACATTTTATTTTAATGGTGAAAACAATTTTGAAAAATGTATTTTCCTTTGAAAGTTCCTAATGGGCACCCTACTGAATTTCAAAACAATACCGTTGGATATTTATGAGCAACACTTGTCAGATCCGGTCCATCAAGACTACAAATATTGAATCGTGGTAGTCAACACAACATTTATACATTTCGAAGTGCGACGAATCACGATCATGAATACCAATAGCCGCAACGACATGGATCAAAGATACGGGGTGTGGTATGAAGATTGCACATCTAATGTGATCACATGTGCCTATCTTCAAGTGGTCCATCTGAACGTGTCATCAAGACACAAACCAAAGTCTTGCTTACTCAAAACTGAAAGTGCACACTGAAGGAGAAGCAAGATATGAACTGAATAACAGAATCATCAATGCATATAAAAAAGATCTCTGAAATGTCTGTACATAATCGGATCAAAACTGAAAACTCCACTACTGAAATACATCCTTGGGATCTACAAGTCCCATAGACGTCACATGTTCCTTAAAGAGCGTAATAGGAAGACCTTTAGTGAGAGGATCCGCTATCATCTGCCTCGTGCCGATGAGTTCTACTGACACCTGACGATTCTGAACTCTCTCCTTCACAACAAGATACTTAATGTCAATATGCTTTGACCTTGATGAATGCTTGTTGTTGTTGGAGAAGTTAACTGCAGCTGAACTATCACAATAGATTTTCAATGGTTTCCGGATCATCTGCACAACCCGTAAACCAGAGAAAAAACTCTGAAGCCAGATCGCCTGACTCGTGGCTTCATGACAAGCTACATATTCTGCTTCCATGGTGGAAGATGCCGTAAGCGATTGTTTTACGCTCTTCCATGATACGGCTCCAGCACCCATCATGAATACATAGCCCGAGGTGGACTTCTTGCTGTCGAGACAGCCCGCAAAATCTGCATCTGTATATCCAACCAACTCCAAACGGTCGGATCTCCTGTATGTGAGTGCGAAGTCCTTTGTCCTTTGTAAGTAGCGTAATACTTTCTTAACAGCTATCCATTGGTTCATCCCTGGATTGCTAAGGTACCTGCCCAACATTCCAACCACAAAAGCAATATCGGACGCGTACAGACCTGAGCATACATGATGCTCCCTACCGCTGACGCATACGGAATATCTTTCATCTTGTCCTTCTCTAGGTCGTTCATAGGACACTGAAATTGGCCAAATCTGTCACCTTTTACAATGGGTGCTTGTCCAGGAGCACAACCTTGCATGTTAAACCTTTCGAGAACCCTATCAATATAGGCCCTCTGCGACAGGCCAAGCAGTCCACGAGATCTATCCCGGCTAATCTGAATGCCGATGACAAATGATGCATCACCAAGATCTTTCATCTCAAAGTTTTGAGACAGAAATTTCTTAGTCTCACGCAACAATCCAATATCACTACTGGCTAACAAAATGTCGTCAACATACAAGACTAAAATAATAAACTTAATTCCACTGTTTTTCACATATATACACTCATCCGCAGTGTTTTCAATGAAACCATATGAAGAAACAACTTTATGAAACTTTAGGTACCACTGTCGTGATGCCTGTTTCAACCCATAAATGGACTTCTTAAGCTTGCAAACCAGATGTTCTGAGCCTTTGGCTTTAAAACCTTCTGGTTGCAACATATATACGTTCTCACTTAGGTCTCCATTGAGAAACGCTGTTTTCACGTCCATTTGATGTAGCTCTAAATCCATATGAGCCCAAGAGCCATAATGATCCTAAAAGAGTCTTTCTTGGATACAGGCGAGAAAGTCTCATTAAAGTCAATGCCTTCACGTTGACTGAAACCCTTTGCAACTAATCTGGCTTTGTACCTTTCGACATTGCCCTTAGAGTCCCGTTTGGTTTTGAATACCCACTTACAACCAATCGGCCTAATCCCTTTAGGCATTTCAACAAGGTCCCAGACTTTGTTGACCTTCATGGATTTCAATTCATCCTTCATGGCATCAAACCATTGAGAAGAATTGGCACTATGTTCGACTTGCGAAAATGACACAGGATCCTTTTCAGCCCCAATGTCAAAGTCATGCTCCTGCAGATAGACAATGTAATCATCTGGAATCGCAGATCTTCTCTCTCTATGTGATCGTCTTAAAGGCTCATTATTCTGAATTGGGTTTTCTGTTTCCTCTTCAGTGGGTTGTATTTGAGGTTCCACATGGTCATTCATAGGGATCTCAGGGTCCACTGCTGGATGGACGACCACGCTACTCTGAATGATTGTGGTGGGAATCACAATCCGTTCTTCCTCAAACACAATGTTTCTTAAGTTCGTGCTCCCACTATTTTCAGTATTCTCAATAAACCTAGCATTGCAGTCTCAATGACTCTCATGGAATATGATGGACAATAGAATCTGAATCCTTTAGATCTTTCTGGGTATCCAATAAAGAAACAACTAACCGTTCTAGGATCAAGCTTCCTTTCATGAGGGTTATACGGTTTGGCTTCTGCAGGACAACCCCATACATGAAAGTATCGTAAACTAGGCTTTCGCCCAGTCCACAATTCATATGGAGTTTTCATTACAGCTTTACTTGGGACTCTATAAGGATATGCACAGCTGTTTTCAACGCATCACCCCACAAAGATTCTGGCAACGTTGAATTACTAATCATAGATCGCACCATGTCCTTTAGGGTGCGATTACGCCTTTCCGCTATACCATTTTGCTCTGGAGTACCAGGCATGGTATACTGGGCGACGATGCCACAATCTTGTAGATATCTAGCGAATGGCCCTGGATTACGCCCAGACTCGTCATACCTTCCGTAGTACTCGCCACCACGATCGGATCTGACGACTTTGATCTTTCTATCGAGTTGATTCTCGACTTCAGCCTTATATATCTTAAATGTATCCAGGGCATCTGATTTATCGTTAATAAGGTATAAGTACCCATAACGAGAGTAGTCATCTATGAAAGTGATAAAATACTTCTGCCCATTCCATGATGCTGAAGGGAACGGTCCACAGATGTCTGTATGAATCACTTCCAAGAGTCCTACACTCCTAGTGGCACCCTTTTTTTTGGTTCTAGTCTGTTTACCTTTAATGCAATCTATGCAGACCCCAAAGTCTGAAAAGTCAAGAGAATGAAGAATTCCTTCACGCACAAGCCTTTCTAATCTTTCACGAGAGATATGGCCTAATCGCCTATGCCAAAGCATAGAGGAATTTTCACAATCTAACCTTCTCTTAATGCCTTTAGTGTTTCCATGTGATGAATTAATACTGTAGACATGTGAAACATCCAAATCTAACTGATAAAGGTTATTGACTAAAGTACCAGAACCAATCATAACCGAATCATAGGAAATACTTAATTTTCCATTTCCAAATTTAAACTCATAACCAAATTTGTCTAAACGGGAAATGGAAACCAAATTGCGCCTTATAGAAGGCACACAAACAGTATCTACTAGATCAAGAAAGTGTCCTGACGATAACCTAAGCCTACAGACTCCAATAGCTTCCACGTCTGCTCTAATGCCGTTCCCCATATAAACCGACCTTTCCGTATCGGTTGGTGTCCGGATTTGGAGCATATCCTGCGTGGAATTACATATGTGAATAGTTGCACCAGAGTCTATCCACCAGGAGTCTGTAGACATATCAGCTAAATTAGATTCAAAACAGACTAAAACTTGATTCTTTTCCTTAGAAACAACCCATTCTTTAAATTGTGTGCAATCCTCTGTAGGACCCGAAGAACGAATTCCTAAATAGTTGGTTTCTTTTCTTAAAGTTGGACCCAGTAAGCAAAGGTATGGAATTAAACTGGTTTGGAACATTGGAAACAATCATGGCTGAACAAATAAAGCACAACACTCACATTAATAGAGCATACAAGTCCCACAAAATAATACATTAATGTAAACTACAAACATTATGCATGTATAAACATTCGATTGATTTGAGCCTTCAATCAAATGACCCAGAATGATGATGGGCCATAGTCATCAAATTCTGGCAAGAGCTCGGCGTATCATCGCGATTCCTCCTTTGGGCGAAATTACGACACACAGGAGGCTCTACTGAACATGAAGCTGACCAGTGCTAGTGAAATAAATTTAAGACGTCCATCACCTTTGGGCAAAATGAATTTCTCAAACTTATATAACCATCACTAATCACTTCACCCCGCTCATATCCTATCAAGTGATGATACCTCTTTGTTCTGACCACCACCTGCTATATGGAAATGAACGCAACTAAATGCAATCCTAATATGGATGGCCACTGTATTCCATAAACTGAAGTCTGAAAGTAAAAAATTTTCACCAATTGAGGTCACTTTGGTGGCTAACACAATCAGCTCCAATCCCCACTCCCAGACCCAAGAATTGCTACATGGTCTTGCCCAAAACGGACCATTCTTTAATAGTTCTGACTTGGTCCAAAAAAATGACAGATGTTGACCACTCATAGGCTAAACATTTTCTAAAGTGATGGTTGGATTAAATTCTAGATGGTCAACAAATATCAGCTTTAAACATATGGGTAATGGCTCTATTTGGGTCAGATCAGAACTAAATAACAATTTTAACTATATATATACATGAGCCATTTATCAAATAAAATACACCAACCATCAATTAAACCATATGAGTTTTACTTATGTTGAAAAATGGGTCAAGTACAATAAATTTATTGGCTAAAATTATCACATTGGGCAATGGGCCCAAAACTAAAGTGGGCCCTAAAAGTCCAAAGAAGAGACAATATTAGATCCAAAAATTGGGCCTAAAAATAATTTGAATCAAACAAGGTTCAAACCCAAAATTTAGACCCCTGTAAACAACACTCACATTAATATTGCCAACAACACATGCCGTTGTTAACATATTTATAGGCTCAAGCCAACCCATTTAGAAGTAGGAGTAAAGAGTGATTAGATGTGGGATCCAATCAGATATGTTTAACAGGCCCTGGGGTAGACTTGGAATATAGAATAGCCCATGAGATTAGGCACTGGATCAACATGAAATGGGCCATAGGATTAGGCATGAATTAGGCTTAGAAAATGCCTAAAAAAGAGCAATCAAGTCCAAAGGACCCCACAGAAGGGCTATGCCTCTCTCAATCCAAAACAGTAGCCTTATTAAACGCCTCTATAACAGGGGTTGAAAGATCTTAGCCGCAATGGCTTCCGCCATTTTTATTTATTATTTATTTTTATGACAGCCGCTGAACCATCCAAAAAAAAACCCGCTAACACCTCCTCCATCAATGGAAAAGAAGAGGCGGAGATGGGTTCGGCCATTAATGGTTGCCGCCCAAGAGAACAGAGGTGGGATTGCTTGAGGAGGGTGGCAGCCATGGTGAATGAGATCTCAGCCGACTTCAATGGTTAGAGGGCTTTTCACCCCTCTTATCGTCCTTGCTTGTAGTAGAAAACTGCCAACAGGATCCATGGCAACCGATCCATGGAGGACGGTGGGTATCTGAAGGTGCGGCAGCCATCAATGGTAACGGCAGTGCAAAGGTTTTCTACATCTTCTCTGTCCAATTACCCAATCAAGCACGCACAGATGGGTTGCCAAAATCCGGGAATGTCAACACAGGGCTACCGATCTGAATGCAGGTTGATGACGCTACAGCAAAGTTGAACATAGATCTGATTGGCCATGGCCCAGAGTTTCCTTAACCATTGCCGGTCAGATATATGGAGTTGCTACCATATCGCCCAAACAGGGCAGCAACGTCACTGCCGGTCACAGATATGGGCATCACCAAAACTTGGATTTGATCGTGGCCAGAGTAGCCCCGAATCTCAAAGCCCAAAAAAATTTCTAATTCATCCAATCAGACGATCCTGGATGGGTCTCAAGGAAATCCAAATTCTGGGTGATTCAGACAATGCCAAAAGAAATCCACCAAAATTGATGCATAACCAGGCTCTGATACCAAATGTTATTTCTATATTGCGGAATTAACGGATCGACTATGCATCAACAATGGAGATTCAAAACCATAAACTGAAATCATACCTGATTGGGAAGACATTCCGCCGACAAGAATCTTGATCTTCCGCACCTTACACCTTTTGGAGAACCTTCAATGGGACTAGGGTTTTCTCGCTTGTGTTGGTGAGGGGACCAAGACATCAATATATAGGGAAAGAGGGCTAGAAGCTTACCCATCACACTTCTCCCTCTAGGGTCTCCACACCGTAGGTTTCCATATCTGTCTTAATAACCGAGTATAGGGACATCGGTTCAAGTGTCCCACCCCAAACCTATTTGTAATGATCACAACTTAAGTGGGGTCTACTGAATCGCTCAATCTAAATAATCCAATGGTCAGATCTGATGATCATGTGTGGCCCACCTGATAGGAGTCTTACACAAGCTTGAGATCGGACCGATATATCCTGTCCAAGACCAAGCCAATCACGGGTCGGTTGAGTTGAACCCGCCCAACTTTCAGCACTAGGTGAGACACCCCAGCTTCACCCAACACGGTGTGGTCCTTACTGTGGGGCCCACCTTGATTTATATATTATGTATCCACACCGTCCATCCGTTTTTCCAGATAATTTTAGGGTATTAAGACAAAAATTATCAGGTTGATCATATCATAAGAAACAGAGGTGATTGACCGTTCTACCATTAAAAACTTCTTAGGGCGTAAATTAGTGTTTCCGTTGTGTTTATTTACCATCCAATCTGTTGAAAAGGTCACGTAAGTATCCATGAAGGTAAAAAGTTTATTTACCATCCAATCTGTTGAAAAGGTCACATAAGTATCCATGAAGGTAAAAAACAAATATAAGCTTGATCCAAAACTCTTCTAGTCCATTAATGGTTAATCACTACTATTTCTTATGGTATGGTCCACCTGATAATTGGTTCTGCTTTATTTTTGGGATAATAGCCTTGAATTATCTGGAAAAAAATGGATGGACGGTGTGGATACATAATAAATACATCAAGGTGGGCTCCATGTGGAGGGCCGCACCGACTTGTGTGAGGCCGGGGTCACACCTAATCCGCTCTCGTGTTATTGGGCTTTACGGTAGCAGCACCTAGATTTGGTCCTGAGAAGGGGGGGCTGTTTGGGTGACGTTTGAAGGTATGGTGGTTTCATGTTCGTCTTTTCTCGTGCAGCTGTTGGATGCCATCGGGACTCTGATGACCTTATATGAGTTATATCCAACGTGATTGTTTCCTTAGACTCCTCTATTAGTTTTCCACCATTGATGATGTTGGTGACTCATCCTTTCTCGCATTCGGCACTAATATACAGCTATCCAGGCCATCCAAGTTGTGGGTCCCATTGTGGATGGAGTATATATCTCTGAAATTACACTGGTTAAGATATCTGAACCGTCCAATTATTGGCTAGCGAATGGATGGTTAGAGGTTAAATAGCGAGGGGTCCTAATTGTAAGGGAAAATCAGAGGGTTTAGATTATCTTCTCTGTGTCAATTTTCAATCATGATCCAGCTACAGTTTGGTGAGTGATTTGGACAGTCTGGATTTGCTTGTAACCATGTTATGCGTACGTTTGAAGAGTCACCACCATTTTTCTAAATGGTGCAAAACTGACATAAGAGTTATCACTCTCTTCGTCGAAGAGAGACGCCTCGGGATCCGCGCCGGGAGAGCCTGACGTGGCGATCGATCGGGACGTGGGTTGGGTACTACCCTGCCTTTCCCTAGTTCGGGATGGGCTGGGGCTCTGAGGGGTCCACGATGATGTATTGGTTTTATCCATACCGTCCATCCATTTTTTTTCATATCACTTCATAATGCAGCAAAAAAAAAAAAGCTGATCGAAGTCTCAAGTCGACCACACCAAGGGAAGCATCAGTAATAACGATACCCACCGTTGAAATCTTCCTGAGGCCCACCGTGATGTTTATTTTCCATCCAGCCTATTCATAAAGTCCCATAGACCTGGATGAACAGAAGAAACAAATATCAACTTGATCTAAAACTTCCGTGGCCCTCAAAAGTTTTGACCGGTAAGCGTTTAATCCCTACTGTGTGGTCCAATTGATCCTTGGATCTGCGTCTATTTTTATTTTAGGCCCTTAAATGATACAGAAAAATGGATGGACGGTGTGGATAAAACCATACATCACGGTGGCCCCTCAAAGCCCCAGACTGTGCGGAGCTAGGGACAGGCTGGGAACGGATTAGCTGTTATCCGGGTAGCACTTGCCGTGAGGCCCACCTTAATGATGTTTTGTATATCCACGCCGTCCATCCGTTTCTCCAGCCCAGTTAAGGATGTGTTCCCAAAAACTAATCAGATCCAAATGTCAGGTGGATCACGCTGCAGGAAACAGTATTGATTGAGCATCCACCATTAAAAACCTCCTAGGGCCCACAATATTTCATACCGTAACGTTTCATTTCCATCCAACCCGTTGATAAGGTCAAATAGACCTTCTTGAAGGGATAATACAAAGATAACCTTGATCCAAAACTTTTGTAGCCCATAAAAAGCTTTTAATGGTCATTCACAACTGTTTCCAGTTTTGTGGTCCACATGAGGTTTAGTTCTGATTAATTTTTGGGATCAAGTAATATACTAAAATGAGAAAATGGATGGACGGCCTGGATATACAAAAAAAAAAAAAAAAAAAAGGAACCATGAATTTGGCCCCACACGGTAAGGACTGGGTAACAGCTAATCCACTCCCGGACAGGCGGGGGGTACTACCCAATCCGTGTCTGATCATCAGTCATCCCACGTGATTTTACGTTGCATTGGTGCAAGGAATCCAAGCCACTCATAAGGTGGACCAACATTAGAAAAGTCGCAGTAATCATGTGGGCCATATATGTAAGTTAAAATAGATATTTTGTCGTTTTTAATAAACTATATATAATATTTGTTATACAAGTGCAGCTGTGAACGGCCTGGATGGCTAGCTGCTGCCTATATACGACGCGATGAATGGTACGCTCTGAATCGTGTCTTCATTCATGGAATTAGTATTCGCTTGGTCAGCCGACCTCTGAAAAATACGAAACTGCTGATGAATATGCAAGGCTGTGTGTAAACCGTGTGAGTCTATCATAACGTCCCGCGGTGGATCTGGGAACCATTGAGCTTGGTGGATCTGCCGCTGTGGGGCATATATATATATATATATATATATATATATATATATATATATATATATATATATATATATATATATATATATGAAAATGCTCACCTGCGAACCAGTTCGTACATACTACGTACGAACTTTTTTGAGAATCCATCATATGTGATGAATCTCGCAAATCTGAACGGTCCACATGAAGCAGAACCTTATGAAACCCCATAGTACGAATTTTTACTTTGATCCGAAACTTTGGTAGACCATGAATAATGTAAACAGGTTCTTTCTTTGATTTTAATTTCTCTTTGCTAAGTACGGTATGTATAAAAGTTTTAGATAAAAGTAAAACTTGGTCTTGGGGGGTTTCACTAGGTGCTGCTTCACATGAACAGTTCAGATTTTGGATCCACATCATGAATGATGGGTTCTCAAAAAAGTTCGTACGTAGTACGTACGAACTGGTTCGTAGGTGAGCGCGTCTATATATATTATATATATATATATATATATATATTATATATATATATATGGGAAAAGGTACAATGCGCTCGAGCTGATTTTAACGTCCCGTGAGGTCGAGCTGTGTGGGCCCCACTGTGATGCGTTTCGAACATCAACACCGTGCATTTGATGCATCCCCTTTAAATTATGGGATATCCCCAAAATCATCCGTATACGGAACTCAGGTGGGCCATAACATCTAAAATCATGTAAAGATATGCCAAAAACATATAAAAGCATTTGGTGGGGTCCACCTGAAATTTTCATGTGTCTGAAACTTGGTCCGAACCCTCATCCAAGTGGGACGCACATAATGGATGGGATGAATTTGCAAACCACATATCGGTGGGCCCAAAAAATGATTATGAATATTTTAATGGTGCACAGCCCCTCTCAACTTCTGTATGTGGTGTGGCCCACAAAAGTCACGGATTGACTTGATTTTTGAGACCTAGACCCACGATGGAATGATGCATCTGACTGATGGGGTAGATGTTCGAAACGCATCACGGTGGGGTCCACACAGTACGACCTCATGGGACGTTAAAATCAGCTGGAGCGCATTTTACCTTTTCCGGAAAAGGTACAATGCGTGACCCCTACACCAGCTAGCTAGCTAGCTAGCTGGTGGAAAAGCTCTGTGGGCCTCACATTGATCTATTTGTTTTATTCACACGGTTCATCTATAATACCAAGGGGCAAAAGGATAATGCTAGAAAAACCAAAAATAAAAATTTGTCTCTAATGAAAGGGTTTGTTTAGGACCATTCCTAAATAGAGGTATTTGCTGGAATCAAAATATAAGCCTGGCATGATAGGACTCTAAGCATGTGGAAGGGGTGCATGGGTCATTTTGTAAATGCCTCAGTTTGCCAATAATATGTGCTAAGGTGTCTTGAGTTGGTTGAGGCCCATTGAAAGACGAAAATAAATAAAGACATGAAGACTTGCACCATCAAAACTTGAAGACGCATGTAAATTAAAGTGTTTTGGTAATCCTAGCCCCATATCCCTTTAAGTTAGAAAACAACATGCCTATGGATGACCTATTCTTTTATAGGAAAACACTTGATTAGATTATCTAAGTCATGCTTTATATCTAGAACACTGCTTATTTAGGTGATCATTCTTGTTGCAGAAGTAACAGCCTTGATCTTTTTGGCTTTTGTTATTCGATTTCATTATATCATTCATCACATTTTGTTTAAATTTATCTTAATATTCTTTTTTTTTTTTTTTTAAAGTTATTATCTAAAAAGAGTATGTGATATGAGCACCCAGGTCTATTTTGCTTAAGCTTTTCTTCTTTTGTACACAATGTTTGATGAGCTCAATGAATGTTTATTTATCTTTTTATCTTTTGTAATTGACCTCGAATATGTTGTAGTTAGATGTGAGTGAAAGTAATACATAATAAACAACCAAGTTATCAAGTATATCTAGATGAAGTGCCCTTAGTTTGCCCTTAGTTTGATGCGAGATCGACCATCCTTATAATATGCTCTCTTATATTCCCTTTGTTATTATACTTCAAGGTTGAGAGCCCTCTAATGCTATTATCATTTCTACCTTTATAAAAGTTTGTGATTTTTTTTGTTTTTTTTTTTTTTCTAGTAAGAAATTCATTCGCATTCTCTTTCTCAGACATTCCTCCATGAAAAATCTTTACAATTAAATATCTAATAATCTTTAAACTTACTCTATTTACCCATTTTCACTTTTTATACTTGTGTTTCTTGACAATGAGATTGAATTGATGGGCTTAGAAGGCTGATCTTTTCTCAAAACTAAGTCTAGATCTATACAACTAATGATGATTTCTAGAGCTTCATTCAATTTAGGAAAGTTAAAGGTAGTAAGAATCGGAGTATTATTCACTTGGAAGCTAATTGCTACAATATTCATTACTGTAACAGTGTAACTAGAAGGCATAAACTCACCTTAGAAAATAAATCTCATCAAATTTAAGCATGCACTGAGAAACACTTTATCATGCTAATCATTTACCTAATTAATGAGATAGTGGACTAGATCATCCAAGAGAATGGGCTTAAACATCAAACCTAGTGCAGCATTACAACCCCAACCTTTACCTTTAGGCCCAGATCACATAACACATGAATATTTATCACGACATGAGGCTGGTTGAATCCTAACAGCACAAGCTCAAATGTTCAAACACATCTGTGGTAAGATAGGCCATTTGATCTCATGTCGTCAACACCATCTAACCAAACCCATTTGACTCCCACTAGATGATGAACTCTTTTGTGTCGGTCATCATCCGTTTAGATACAAACGACACTACTAATTCTTCTGTTTTTTTTTTTTTTTTTTTTTGGTTTTGTTTTGTTAGCTTGTTAGTACACTCCACTGTCAGTTCACACATCACAGTTAGCCACCCTCACTATGGAATCGATACCAAGACCTCAGTGTTGAAACGAGGTATCTTTCACTCAGTCTACGACTTGAGCTATGGATCAGGGTGTCACTTTACTAATCCTTATTTCATGACAAGTACTTCATGGATTCTAAGAATTGATGGGCATCCTCAGTCATAACCACTTTAGTAAAATGCACGGCTGATTTTACACAAAAATCCCAAAAATATATAGATTCCACCCAATCCAACGTCCCTAATGAATATTCTCAATGGTCAGAGGCACACCGACTTGTGTGAGGCCGGGGTCACACCTAATCCGCTCGCGTGTCATTGGGCTTTACGGTAGCAGCACCTAGATTTGGTCCTGAGAAGGGGGGGCTGTTTGGGTGACGTTTGAAGGTATGGTGGTTTCATGTTCGTCTTTTCTCGTGCAGCTGTTGGATGCCATCGGGACTCTGATGACCTTATATGAGTTATATCCAACGTGATTCTTTCGTTAGACTCCTGTATTAGTTTTCCACCATTGATGATGTTGGTGACTTATCCTTTCTCGTATTCGGCACTAATATACAGCTATCCAGGCCATCCAAGTTGTGGGTCCCATTGTGGATGGAGTATATATCTCTGAAATTACACTGGTTAAGATATCTGAACCGTCCAATTATTGGCTAGCGAATGGATGGTTAGAGGTTAAATAGCGAGGGGTCCTAATTGTAAGGGAAAATCAGAGGGTTTAGATTATCTTCTCTTCGTCAATTTTCAATCATGATCCAGCTACAGTTTGGTGAGTGATTTGTACAGTCTGGATTTGCTTTTAACTATGTTATGCGTACGTTTGAAGAGCCACCACCATTTTTCTAAATGGTGCAAAACTGACATAAGAGTTACGGCTCTCTTCGTCGAAGAGAGATGCCTCGGGATCCGGGCCGTTTTTATGTAAGTTAAAATAGATATTTTGTCGTTTTTAATAAGCTATATATAATATTTGTTATACAAGTGCAGTTGTGAACGGGCTGGATGGCTAGCTGTTGCCTATATATGACGCGATGAATGGTACGCTCTGAATCGTGTCTTCATTCGTGGAATTAGTATTCGCTTGGTCAGCCGACCTCTGAAAAATACGAAACTGCTGAGGAATATGCAAGGCTGTGTGTAAATTGTGTGAGTCTATCATAACGTCCGAATGGCAGAGTAATTCTGGATTCGGTAGATCTGGGGAATCATTGAGCTTGGTGGATCTGCCGCTGTGGGGCCCACTGTAATATATGTTTTTTTTTTTTTTTTTTTTTTTTTTGTAATGGCCCCTACACCAGCCAGCTAGCTGGTGGAAAAGCTCTGTAGGCCTCACATTGATCTATGTATTTTATTCACACTGTCCATCTATTTTATCCGCTTGTTGTCTTGAAATGAGGCAAATGCAAAGAAAAATAAATAAATAAATAAACAGTGGTATTCAACATCTATATCCGCTACTAGAAAATTTTTAGGTCATAAAAGTTTTGGATGATACTAATATTTTGGCTTCTACTCTAAAATAATCTAACAAAAATGAATGGACATCATAGATAAAACACATATAACTGTTTTGCCCACTCGTTTTTTTAGCACAATTTCAAAATTAAAGCATATCCAAAATTTCATGTGGACCACACTACTGGAAAAAGTGGTGATTCAACTCCCACCATTAAAAACTTCTTGGTGTAGCAAAAGTTTTTGGATCACACTAATTGTTATGAGCAGATCTAGGTCCCTACAATTCTGAGGACCGACATCCCTTTAAACCGATCGGACACACAAAAGTCAATCTGAAACGATAAATATTATTGAAGGAAGATTCCCGGCTCAGTCACAGTTGAGCTCCCGCTCTGAGGCGGGCAGTCGGGTCAGACTGAAGACTTCGGATTGCCCCACTATTGTCCGACGAGAAGACTCAACCCGACCGGACAGGTCAGCCGCCCGCCTCGAAGTTCAGAGGGGAGACCTTCAGGATTCTCAACAGTTCAGTAAAGCCAAGTCCATCATGAGTCCAGGCCGGGGCTCGTGTAACGTCCCGGAAAAATCCGTACGAAGACCCAAGTACCACCTCAGGCAGAAATCACTCAGGACTAAATCCTTTAGAAATTAGACAAAATTAACTGAGTGTTAAACTGGATTAGCTGTGAAATTCGCTTGAACCACTTTAAATACGAACTGCAAGACTCAAAACTTGCAGAATCATTAACGCTACATTACCCTAAAATCTAGGATCAAACTCTATTCTCGGTTGCTCTTGGGAGCACATTGAAACTTTGTATCGGACCTGAACCGCACGTCGAAAGTCTGATTACCGCGAAACTAAACGCTCATGACCGTCTTGCTGGGCTTGACAATCATCTCGGAAATCAAGTCCTGACTGTGTACAAAAATGCACAACTTGAGCCCGGAGCGAAGTGTGTGAGAAACGTGAATATTTTTGGAAATAAAATCCAAACTTAAGTAATTTGAGACGTGTCGCTTGCGGGCCAAATATAGGGATTCAGACCGTCAGAATCTAACCCAATTACACCCTCGGATCAGAGAAAATTTTCCACACATGTCAGTGCACTTGTGGCCCTGATCGAATACCAGTGACCGTTGAACTGAAACTGGTCCGCCACGGTCGATCTGTAAATCCGATCGGACTAAAAACTTAACTCGACGTGGATCCATGGTCAGGGAGCTTAAGTCTGACCGCACATAGAAAAGGGGCCTCCAGAAGTGTTCCGTTTGATCGAAACAAGCCTCCTTTGGCTATAACCTAAGTATACCTTGGCCCTGGGGTCATTCCCATCAGTTCTGGGCCTATATGAGGACCTTAAACCCTCTCCCTCTCACTTCATACGAATTTTCTAAACCCTAAGAAAGAAAAGAAAGAAAAGAGAGAGAAGTAGGGATTCTTCCTGGAATTCGATCCCGCTACTCCACGTGCCTTACCATCACTTCTGTATCGATCCCGTTCTTAAGTAAGAAAACCTAACCCTAATCCGTTCTAGGGTTTTAAATAGTTGAAATGATGAAATAACTAACCTAGTTCATGCTATAGGTTGCAAATCCATCGTTGACAAAGACTTAACGTCTAAAACGACTCCGTTACGCGTTTATCGGCGTACGGTGCAGACTATAGACGTATAGGTTATGGTTTTCAAGGCTTTCAACGTCGGTTAATGATTTATTCTTGACATGGGTGCTATTTCACATGTAAAATGTGTCGTTTGTTTCGCTTTACGAGTATATATGAGCTATGTTGCATTTAGTGTATTCTATGTACGTATTGAAATGTTTGAATATGTATGAAATTTGGATTTGTGTCTAACATGATTATTTGCCGTGACTATATGCTTGTTATGTATGGGACTAGCGAAAGGACTTGCCCTAAATTATACCACGGCCAATATACGCTATATATGTTAAAGTGTGTAGCCCACGTGTTTGTGGAAATGATTAAATGAGTATGGAACCCGGATTCGTGCATACTATGATTATCCGCCTTGGGTATATGCGTGTGGTATACGGGGCAACTCCCTAGTAAAAGGATTTAGCCCTAATACATGTTATATCAACATACGTTATGTATGTTATTAAGTGCAGTCCAAGTGTTTGTTGAAATGACTAAATGAATATGAAATCATGATTTGTGCCTACCGTAACTATGGAATGCATGTACATGATGGTTGTGTACGTGATAACTCCTTGTTGGAAGGATTTGTCCCAGTATATGTTAAAAATCAACATATGTCATGAATGTTAATATGTGTAGTATAAGTGTTTGATGAAATGTCTGTATAAGTAAGTATTTGGTGACTTGTACTGTCTATGGGCGTTGAGATAAGGTTCTCAACTACCTTAGCTATGTGTATAAACCTCTCTATGTAACCTATACCATATCGTCTATTTGTTTACTTATGAAATGCCTATGTGTGAATTCCTGTGTATGTGGTATTTCATAACATGCTTAAATGGTTGTAGGATTGGAATTATTTGTTCTTTACTATTTTGACCATTTCACATGATTACTTGTTAAGATTGAATGTGTTTGGGACTATGTTATAGTTCAGGCAATCGGTAACAGATCCTGATTTGGTGGCTGACGTTGTTTCGCCACACGGGACATGCCTGACGAATCCGAGCCGTACTTCGGTTGTCGATGGTAGTTAGGCCACACGGAGTGCTTATGCACTTCATGTCGATCAGCTTGACGTGCGCTCGTGCTAGTCAAGCTCGTCAAGTAACCCGATTGACCCTATGTATGTTCACCATGTTTGGACGCTACTGCTTGAACCTAAGGTACCAAATTCACCAGTGAAAACCCCGTTAACCTTGGTACCTCGATCCGCTAAGACTCATGAGCCGGACATGGTGGTATGGGATACCGTGGTCGAGCTGTCGGCCTACGCTGGGGCGACGAGCCTCCCCGTAGTGACCAGTGAGCAACCCAAACTTGTGAGCCGAATACGGTGGTATGGGATACTGTATTCGAACTGTCGGCCTCTATTGGTGCAGCCTGGTTGTGGTCCTCAGTCGGGTTGGCGACGAGCCTTCGAAAATAGACTGTCAGTTGGTAGGGCATTGGTGGAGTGACCTCGAGTACAAAATAGGCCTACCCCGGCACAACCTGGCTGTGGTTCCCAGTCGGGTTGGCCACGAGCCTTCGAAAATAGACTGTCAGTTGGTAGGGTGTTGGTGGTAGTGACCTGAACTTGCCTATCGTATGTGATTAACTAGGATTGACGACCCTAGATGGATCATTATTGGGTATTGATATAAGGGAGGTACCTTAGTTTCCCAATCCTGCTGTATGAAAAGGACTAATAAAAACTTGGTAATCACGCTCATAACATCACACTGCATGTGCCCCGGGTTGAAGAGTATAGAGGGAAGAAAGCATGCTGCGATCGTAAGATGGTGTCGCACGAGGGAGTGTAGGCGAGGGCATGCATCATTATTCATATCATTCTTGCATTAATAAGAGTATTCAGGGATGTTTGATTTTACTGTTTTATCATTACTGTTTGACTGAATTGAAACATGTTAACCTTTGCTGTATAGTTCCACTGAGTTGATCACTCACTCCCACGTTACGAGACGGTGTTTTAAACATCAACCAGACTCTGTCTTGATTGCAGATGACAACGCGACTTCTAAGGCGGAGCCGGACTTCGAGGACGACGAAGAGGTATTCTCCTACATGCAGTTTTCAGACGAGTCTATGTAGACCATGTTCTGATCGACGGGGTTACAGGGATGTCGATTAGACACATTACACTTGTTATTTTACACTTTTGGAGCACCCATGTATATTCTTTTTGTTCATTTTTGGAAATATATATATATATATATATATATATATATATAATATATATATATATATATATATATATAACATGGTAACATGTTCACACTCTAGAGACTTATAATAGTTTATATATTTTATATATCTATCACAGTCTTCCGCTTGTATAATTTAACTGTTTTGGGAGTATGATATGCTGTTTTGGTATAATCCTACTCATGTTTAATGTACTAACGCGGACAACATTTAATCATCATTATCTATGTTGCGTAAGTGATGCGTTGGAACTCGGGAGTAGAGCTTATGCTCGACCCCCGATTTTCAGGGCGTTACAGCTCGGCTCGGACTCAGGACACGATCCCCGTTTAAATAATTAAACATCGAATGCTCATGGGCATGTTAGCCTAAATCCGAGGCTTGAAGTCAGGGCTCCTTTGGCCAAGGGTCCTGAGTCGAGGCCGAGGCAAGGAGGGATAAGGACGCTCCATACTTTAAACTAGGAAACTACCTTAAGCAGACACGACCGATTGTTTCGCCCGCAGATACGCATGATACGCTACACGATCCTCGGATTACGGACCATATCTCCACGATCACAGTATCCCACTGATTGAGTGAATCGTGCCGAGATTAACGGACCCGAACTGTCCGATAGTCAGGTATAAATAGAATGAGACTTCATTGCTACAGGTACGCAACATCTTACGCCCTCTCTCTACATTCAACTTAGACCCCGATTCCCTTGACATGACTTAGGCATCGGAGGGTCCCCCGGCTTAGCCAGGCTCTCATTTGTTCACTCTTTATGCAGGACCAGGGTTCATCAGAGGTTAACCGCATTGAGTGGAGAGCGGTCCAGATTTTGACCTCAACACTAATATTCGTGTTTGCCCTTCATTTAGGTCCATGTGACCTTATCAACGGGTTGGATGACAGCTAAGCATTATGGTGGGCCCTAAGAAGTTTTAATGGTAAGTGTTCAATCACGACTGTTTTCTGTTTTGTGGTCCACTTGAGATTTAGATTTACTTCATTTTTGGCTTATGCCCTAAAATGAGCCGGCAAAATAGATAGACGGCATGAAATAAACAGACTTATAGTCATGGATCCACTAGTGAATCCATCCATCCATTCACACCCATTTTGGCACTCCCCTCAACATGTGGAAACATGCCATATTTGTATCTAATCCATACCACCAGATGATCTGCTACGATGCATGTCTGAAAAACCACACACATCTGATCATCAGGTGGGCCACACATCCACGAATCAAATTAAAATGTAATATTAACAATAAGAGGCCAGAGTCTTTTGCAACATTTGTAGAATAAGATTATTCTATGATATTGCACTTGGGGCTCACTTAATGTTTTGGTTGGATGGCATGCACACAGCATGGTGGGCCCAAAAATGCAGCTGAAGAACTTTTATATGTAGGTAAATAAGTTTCTCGCAAAGGTGTGTACGTTTCCATGCAAGCTAATAACTTTCACATGAAAGTGAATTACTTCTAAATGCAGGTGTATGATAGTTGTAGAACAATCTTACTCTTAGAGCAAACATCTATTATCCTCTTCCCTCAAAAGAGAGATATTCTTAGTTTTAAAACAACTTTGATTTTGCCTCTTCAACAATTCACCAAAAGAGATATTCTAAGTTTTAAAACAACTTTGATTTTGCCTCTTCAACAATTCATAAGGCAATGTGGACCGTTCAAATCAATGGCCACACATTAGATAGGCTATGGGCTATGGCCCCAAAACTCGGTTGATTAGATGATCCCATCCTCAAATCAATGGACCTTTTTATTTTTTTAATTGTGGCGTACTAACTATTGTTATTTTCACAGCCCATGTGATGGCCACATCTCAGCACCTAGGATCCTTGATATGGAACAAACTCGAGGACAATCTCATGGTACATCAGGATAGGAACAAATTATAACATCTAACGGCTATAATTTTGTGACCATTTATCCAATTTGTGTTTATCACATGCCCTTTGAGAGCTACTGTTGAGATCTAAATTTGATCTAATGCCCTGGGCTATTCTCTTCTAATTGGTTTCCCAAAATTAAATCATTTTGGAAATAAATTTAAAATTTAAGTCTTAATTTATTACTTTTAGTAGTTACGATTTTTATTATTTTGGTTGTTTTAGGGTTTGGTAGTCATAATTGCATTGTTCGAAAATGCATTATTGTGTGTCCATTTAGGCTGCCCAAATTGCAGACTCAAACTTTGACAAGGATAAGAAAATAAAAAAACACTGAGAATATGATTTTACCTTTACCCATACAATTGATAGCCATCAAATATTTAAGATTCCTTGTGTTATTCTTTATTTTTTGTCATTTTGGAAAAAGCCAATAGAAGGGTGAGCAATTTGAGATACAAAACACGAGAAGAATAAAGGTTGGGCTACCAAAGAAGATCAGCCACATAAGAGAAACGTAACAAAAAGAATAATTCATAGGACTTTTCGACTATTGTAATCACTTAGTAATGGAATAATGATCTAGAAAAATAAGTTGCAATAGAACTTTTATGGGTAAAACTGGACTAACTAAAGAAGTAGAATCAAATGAAAACAACAAGCGAACAACTTGGATGAAAGCTTGGGTATGAGCTCGGCTTTGGACGCCGAGCACGCCCCCCACAACTAATCTAGACATTATAATTGGTGGCCTTGGTAATCCTTAAGATGGAGCCCATGCTTCACTCTTCTACACTTGCAGCTTAAGCACCCCTAAAATCTAGATGGGCGTATATATATATATATATATATATATTCCAAAAGCCATAGAGCGCTATAGAAAATTTAGGCAATGTGTGACCGATATTGAAAATCAACCCATGGCTTAAAATAGAAACTACTCTAGTTTAGTGTATGGTGATGAATTAAATCATGTTTCCGTAATTACAGTAAATGGTATAATGATACATGGTCTTAAGGATTAGCAGATGTACATACAATGCACTAGGATGTACAGATGAATTCCATGCTTCATTCTTCTACGATTGAGAAAGAAATATAGACCATTGAGATGGCCATCCAGCTTGAGTCCCATCACACATCGGCTTGGATTTCTGATTCACGGTTCTGATATACAAGCTAAAAAAAAACATACCTTAGGTACTGTACAGATTATCTGCCTCACCATAGAACGAGTACATGATATTACAAATGAAATATCAGATGGGCCCACCACGGACCCGAACTTATAGACCCATGAAGACTACCATGCTTCATGATTTTGTACACGTGTCATCATCATAATCCTTGGATGATGGGGCCAATGGAAGGGCCTGAAGACCAAACCTAGGCCAATTAAAAGAGCTGATTACCATCCATCGACTGTTACAAGTGGGGCCCATAAATGTAGTTGGGCTCTACTCCTTTGGCCCATAAATGCTCTGATGCCACATGTGAGAAATTTCACTCCTAATCTGCTCCCATGATGAACGGTTCTGATCTAGCTCATATGATCTTCGTTTCCACGTGCGATGATATGGGTTGTTTGTGACATGCATCAAGGAAAGAGATGAGGTTTGACTTGGACTTGTTCAAAGGCGAATTTGGGTTGCTTCTGGGAAAGGGGAGCTGAGGAGCTGATACAGTAGAACCTGCATGCACAATGCACTGTCTCAAGTTGACGTATCAATCCAGGCCGTCCATCTAATTCACCCAGTTTTGGATGGAATCTATTACTAATTACAAACAGATCGGATGATCTTAGCCACCGATTGATAATTTCAAGCAACTTTATAAAATGCAAATAGTTAAAAGTAAAACACACTGTTTGGAATGAGTTGACTCATTTTAATTTCCAGCAATTATGTATTAGATATCTTTATGTAATGAGTTCATGTTGACAATTATTATATATTAGAAATCAAAATTTTTAATATTAATTAAAATAAGGTGAACTCATTCTTAGACATTTGTTAGATGGATACAATTTTTCTCAAAGTGAAAATATAGGTTTGTGCTAAGGAATCTTTTTAATTTTTACCTTTTTAACATTTTTATATAAAAAATAAGCACATCTTATTTTTCATTTTTTTTCATTATTATTATTATTATTTTCTATTCAAGAAGGGACCCTCTTTTTTTTTTTTCATTTCACTTGTATTGATTTGAAAAGAGCTAATGACAACTCTCAGTGCATTAAAATCCTATCCTAAGTATTTAAAAATATAATGTTCCATGAACATACATCACATCATTAGACATGACAAATGTCTAATGTGTGAAATATTTTTTTTATGTTTAATTATCTGTGAGATATGTGCCACCATCAATCTTAAGTACTTTATATTTGCCACATGTGCATTATATTATTATATGTGTCACTATCTTAATCTTTTCACAAAGATAGTCTAATATTATATAATCTACACTTTATGTGAAGGACCATCGTATAATCAAGTTTTCGTTGTGAATTCATGTATAATATAGTGTACTATGTGTAAGGTAAGTAACATTCTTCACTTTGTTTTATTTTATTTTATTTATTTTATTTTTTTATATTAACATCACACTATAAAAACTCACACACCATTCACACCACATGAATATTCGATCTTATAATCTCAATGTTAAAACAGAGTCAATTTATCACAGAGCCATGGAGGCAGATTTATACGAAACTTTACTTGTACTCAAAATCAGGCTAATACAATCATTACGTGGATCCAACTATGTATTGAGAGATGGTGTGAGCCTTATGATGACTGGCTTAATATTTGCACCAGAGTGACCCATTGGCAGAAAAGACATGGGTGCAAGGGGTCCATGGTCTTTGGTTTCTAGAACCGGGGTATCGATCCAAAACATTGGAAATTTGGGGCCTGCTTGAATTGGACCAATCTCTCAAATTTCTCCTAAATTTCAAGAACTGAGAGCTACACCAACTGCCTCACATTAACGAACGCAGCACATGTGAGCAGGATTTGGGCCGTCCACCCGGCCTTCATGTCATCCTATCCTAAAAATCAGACTAGACCTAGACTTCTTATCATTTCAGAACCATCCATCTCTTTGAAAATGTGAGGCCCACCTCATATAAATGGACGTTCAACCTTGATGACTACCGCACGTGTCGCATTAGAATACGTGTGGCGTTTTTTTGCTTGGCTCTAGAAAATGGGAGGCTACAGTTAGCACACCTCAATGGAAGATTCTCGCCACCAATCCTGACCTTTTTTGGGTTGAACATGGACCGTTGATCTACTTCTCCTTTTGGGTTTATAGAGAATGTTCTTCTTTCCTTGGGGCCCAACGGACCAATGGTCAGGATTACGAACCATGGGTCAACTTGTACAAACTGACAACCAGATTTACACTTCATAACTTTGGATGGAGGACCGGAAATTCTATCGTTTCTACAAAAGTAAAAGGAGAGATTGCCCGTTAGGAGTCATGTGGACCACCAAAAGGTATTCCTTAGGGCCCACCATAGTAAATGTCGGTTCCAACCATTCTTCTAAGTGGATTGCTTGCCAATGCGAGAATTTTCCAATTGAACAGTTCTACACGACAAAGGACTTTGCAAGTAGGACGTTAACCATTGCTTATTTCAGTTCTAACCGTCCAATTTCAGGCCATGGCAAGATTCATTTCATCATCCCATCAGTCATAATTTCACACATGAGCCTCGTATAGAATTCTACAGGATGGACGGTTGAGATTATGAAGCGTGGCTAAATTTGCAAAGAAGCCCCAAGACTATGTTCGCATAACCGTTATTTGGGAGAAAGCCATTCATCAGCAATCCACGGATAGAGGTAGGGGTGCACACGGTTTCGGTTCAGTCCCATTTTGGGGTGAAACCGGAACCAAACCGTTCCCAACGGTTCCAGGAAAACCAGAACTAGAGCCGGACCGTTTGCACCCTGGAACCCAATCGAACCAGATCGTCAAAAACCTGTTCGGTTTCAGCTCAGTTCTACGGTTGTGGACATTTTTTAATCTAGTCCAATTGCATGGTTTATTTTTATAATAGAACCCAATTGCATTTAAGAAAAAATAAATAAATCCTACTCTCAGGAGAGGCCATAAAAGAAGGGGAGAATAAAGAAAAATTAGTCTTTTTTTTTTTTTTTTTTTTTTTTTTTTTTTTTTTTTTTTTTTTTTGCTTTTTATGTGTTAAAAAAAATTAAAAATTAAAAATTTATTTACTGAGGGGTCCCATTCCAGGTTCAAATCCAAGGTTCGGTTCTACGGTCTGGTTCAGGTCCGGTTCAATTCTATGGAACCCAAACTAAGAACCGACTGGTTCCTTGATTTTCGGAATTGGAATCGGAACCGGTACACTTTAGAATCGAACCAAACTATATGATCTTGTCGGTTATAGTCCAGTTTACCAGTTCCACCGATTGCGTGTGCACCCCTAGATAGAGGATATCCATTATTGAGATTTTAAAAAATAAAAATAAAAAAATAAAATCTAGACTAATTTAAAGTACTAAAAATGATTTTGTGGGTGGTTGAATGACCTGAATGCTTTTTATTTATTTTTATGGCTATAAAAAGTTGAGTGGAGCATCCAAACCATCCAACAGGTACAGTCCACATTGATGATTAAACAAGGACAAAAATTAGAATGATTAAAACCCTTAGGGCCTGTTTGGCCAGGCGGATTGAGCGGGATTAAGAGGGATGGGATCATAATATCCCATCTGCTCGGTCTGCTCGTCTATTTGGGCGTGCATATATCCCATGGGACGAGAGATATTTCCTTGAAATGGTCTTCGAGCTGAGGGATTGAGAAATCCCTCTTGGATTCGCCGTCATCCCTCATTGCCATCCTCAAGCCCATCCCATGGAGTTTTCTCCCATCCAGTTGTACAGAACGACGACATGGGATTTTACAGGCGGACATGGTTGCTGGAGTTGGCGAGAGTGAAAAAATTTGGCACGAACAGGTATGCCTACAAATACCTGTTAATGGTGGTCGTCTTCCTCCCTGTGACATCGATTTCAGGTGAACATTGTGTTTGAACTGACCCATTTCGGCCGAGGTACGCCTCCCTCTCCGTCTGAATTGAAGCATCGTTGTATTGATCTTTGCTAATCTGTGATTCGATTTCGTAGTTTGATTTCACTGTTGATGCTTTCCTAATGGGGGGTTTTGCTTCTTGCATGTTGGTTCGACTACGGATTTATGTTAGAAATTGGGGGTTTTGCTTCCTGCATGTTGTGATCCTTTTTTCCGTTCATTACATTGTCTTCTAGAGTTTTTATTTGAGGGATTTCACTATTGATGCTTTCCTAATGGGGTTTCGCTTCCTACATATTGGTCCGACTACGAATTTATGCTGGAAATTGGGGGTTTTGCTTTCTGCATGTTGTGATCCCTTGTTCCGTTCATTACAATGTCTTTTTGGAGTTTTTATTTGAGGAATTTTTGGGGGTCCGACTATGGATTTATGCTAGAAATTAGGGGACTTTTATTCTGAGATGGGGACCTGCATGTTCTGATTCGTGGGCCCTTTGATGTATTTTCGAAAGGATTTTTTAAGGGGGATTCTGAAATGGGGCCCTGCATACTGCTTTTTCCATTTCAATTTTTTGAAATTCAGGTGGCCCATTGGTAGTTTACATCAGTGATTCATCACTGTTTCTTATGCTATTGATCTTCTATTTGTAGTGGTTACGTTTAGGGTTTGCTATTGGTGATGTATTTGTGGCCCATATGTAGTTTACATCAGTATTTCACCACTATTGGTGATGTATATGAAGTGGTTACGTTTCCTTATGCTTACCTGATGTATTGGTGGCCCATATGTAATTTACATCAGTAATTCACTACTGTTTCTTATGCTATTGGTGATGTATTTGGAGTGGTTACGTTTCCTTCTGCTATTGGTGATGTATTAGTGGCCCATATGTAGTTTACATCAGTAATTCACCACTGTTTCTTATGCTTTTGGTGAGGTATTTAGAGTGGTTACGTTTCCTTATGCTATTAGTGATGTATATGTGGCCCATATGTAGTTGACATCAGTATTTCACCCCTGCAAAGGATAGATTTCTAGCTATATGTCCTTCTTTCATCCTGGGACAAGTAATGGTTGGCTTGGAATGACATTGCCTACACGAATGCTACATTTTTCCCATGCCAATAATGGCATTGATGGAGTTGGTAATGACATGGACCAATTATAACAAAAAAACATGAATTTTCTATATGCAGTGAGCAGAGAATTCAAAGTCCTTTCCCACATTGCTTTTCTACGTGCAGCAAGTTAGAGAATATTTATAGACATACAGCGATTGGTTTATCTCCTTCATGCCCATGTTACTGGCTATGTGAGTTGTGATGCCTTTTTATGAAATGGGTCTGGCCATCATAATGCTAGTTTCGATATTTCTGATTGCTACCATGATGTATTTTCTTCATCCATCCCGTTCATCCATTTTTATAGATCCTGTAACCAATTAATCTCATCCAAACCCTGGAATATAAATCTCAGATGGACCAAACCACAGGAAAGCAATAGTGATTGGATATCCACCGTTGAAATCTTCCTACGGCCCACTGTACTGTTGATTAGGTAATTCAGATCCAGCTGAAGGGAAAAAACAAAGACCAGCTTGATCCAAAAACTTTTATAGCTGCCTAAAATTTTTAATGATCGAAGTTCATTCAACACTAATTCCTACAATGTGGTCCACTTTTGATTGGAATATACCTCAGTTCTTGTCTCATACCATAACATGATCTAGAAGAATAGAGGGACAGCACGGATGAAACACATATTTCATGATGGGCCTACAAAGCACTGACCATCAGCAATTGGCTGGAAGCAGGGGAATAGACAATTCTGTTGGAAATCCTGGGATGTCTTTGCTGTCCAAATGGGTAGATGTAATAGAAACAATGGATTCATGCAATTCCACGCAAGTACCAAACGGGACGGATGTCCTGATCCCAGGATACATCAGTCCCATGGGATATGCCTGACGTCCCAAACATGAGCTTGGTTCGTCTCCCGGGATTAGTCCATCCCATGAATTTTACAACAATCCACTGCCAGGGCTAGGGCTATGATTACCTTAATTTTGATCCCGTTGGATTCGCCCGCCAAACAGGCCCTTAATATGTACCACACCATAGTTAAATAAGAAAGTATAAAAACTGTAAATTCATGTGCAGCCACGTTACGAGGGGAATAGCCTGAATTTTGGGTGTCTAGTCATCATGGTGGTGGGCATTGATTGGTAGGTTTGGAATGATTCGTACATCACATCAGCCTCGAAATGCTGGAATCTGAAATCTACCACTTTTTGAAAGAAATTAGGCAAAACAGCTCTTTGAGTCATTTCAGCCACGAAAGTATCGTTGGCTACCAGCTTTTTATCCGAAAATCAATGTTCATGAACTTTAGTTTTCTTTAGAATTCTTAGAGTTTTTTTTTTTTAATGCCACGTGTCGTGTAGTGAGAGATGTCTCAAGTTTAATAAGAACATGTGAAATCCAATCCTTCTAATAGGTTAGCCTCACCGTGAGGATCATCATGTGTAAAAATCAGCGCTATCCACTCTTCAAGTGGGCCACACTACAGAAAACAATGTTATTCAGTAGATTAGTGGATTAGGCTGATTTTTGCATATAGGGTTCCCTGTAGTGGAGCCAATCCATTGAACGGTGTGGATGTCCATGCACTTAATAAGTTAGAGGTAACTTTCTAGGTGGACCATTTCCTGTTGTCCAATTGATTGGACTTGAGACTGTGTTTACTTTTAACTTCCAGCTATATAGTTGCTGTATTAACCTTTGCAACTTCTGTGGGTCTGATCATGAGGTATGTGTTATATCCAAACTGTCCATCCATTTGGTGAGCTTTTCTTAATTCTTGAAACGGAAAATAAGATAGATCTAACTATTAAGTGGGCCATACTACAAAAAGAAGTAAAGGATTGAGCGTCTACCATTGAAACCCTTTTTGGAGTCACAGAAGTTTTGTATAAATATGAAATTTATTGTTCCTCTTAATTCAAGTATTTTTGACCTAATGAATAGATTGGACGGAAAATAAACGTTGTTATGATGGGCCCTATGAATTTTTTACTGGTGAAAATCATTATCTCCGCTACTATTTGTGGTGCGGTCCAGATAATCTTTAGATATTATTCATTTTTTTGGATAGTGCTCTAAAAATAGATGAACGGTGTAGATATGATAAATACATCATTGTGGGGCCATGTAACTTTGATCTCCTTTGAACTGTTAGTACAACTCCGAGCTCGAGGAGCATCAGTGCCAATCTTCGCAAGCAGCCAATCCGCTTCCTCCGGAAAGGAAAAGAAAGAAAACATTGTTTTCATGAAAGTCACTTATCATTATTTGTCAAGCCTTTCTTGACGAGATCTTACTTTTTATCTTTATGAAAAGCGTACATTCATCCTTATGAAACACATATCCCTGTGACCAAGAAAAGTGTTTCCTAACTATGAATGTACATTTTTTATAAAGATAAAAAGTATAAATGTTTGGCTCGTCATGCATATCCTGGGATATCGCGATCCCATTCCTCCTAATACCGTGGGATCGGTCTGGCCAAACAGGCCATAAAGGGTTAAGCCAAAATGTGCCAAATGGTAGCACGCATGTCATTAACCATCTTCTTTCACACCCTTACATGTGTCACCATCCATCTTCTCTTGCACCCTATTTGCAAATTGCTCCACATGAACCAACGTGTGTTATGTGTGCTAATATCTATCTTCAATTATGCCAATGGTGCCAATATTCACAAGTGATGTCATCTACGTTCAGGTGCCCACATGTCAAATGCGGCAATGTATATCTTGTGCCACATGTGCTACCTACAACTTCCTCAAATGTATTAGGTGTGTTACAATTCAGCTTCAAGTGCCAACTTATGCCATATATGCTATATGTGTCATTGTATATCTTTAAGCATCTCACTTGTGTTATTAGCTAATATGATCATATAAAATTATTTTGCCAAATAAAAATTTTAAAACAGATTTTTTTAAAAAAAATTATATTAAAAACAGACAAGGAAAATAATGTTTTCTTTCTCGCAGTTTATGGAAATAAAGTTTTCTAAGAAACACAGTTTATTTTTCGATGCTTTCCATGAATCTAAAAGGCCCTTGGGTTAAATTTAAAAATTGGATTACTCTTATCTTAATGTTGATAATTTGTGTCGCCTTATCTATTTTCTTTTGGTGTGTTTTCTTTCTATTTTGTTCCTAACTTATCAACTTTTACAATGTGATCCCCTTACATCTTGTTTGTATATGTGTATTTTTAGTTAATTATAATTATTGTTATACTATATTCTTGATTGTTCTTGGCAAACTCAATTGGTAATAACACATGTTATAGCAAGTGAAAGTCATTGCAGACTAAAATTCTTTAAAGATGCTTGGAGTGTTATTTATGGAATCACAACTAACAAGATGACAATACATGAAGCAGTTGAGAGGATTTCAAAAGCAAATCAATCAGTCGACCAAGTGGACGATATTCATCTAGGAGGTCAACCAAGCGGCCAATGGTCATCTAGAAGCTCGATCAAGCGGCCGATCGTTATCCAAGAGCTTGATCGAGCGGCTGGGTAGAATGCGGTTGAGTTAACAAGGAGGCCTTAAGCGGACATGTGGTAAAGAGGTCTCCAGAAGGTCGTGTAGTGTTAAACGGCTATAGTAACTATTAGAATGTGGGAAACATCCAGAAGGTCAAGTAATGTTGAACAGTTATAGCAACCTTCAGAATGTGAGAAGGATCCAGATGGCTGGATTAAGTCTATAAATAGCAAATGAATTTAGCATGAAGATTTATCTCATACCAATCCAATTAAACCCAATATATCTTTCAATTATCATTTTAAGTACCCCTCATTTACCTTCTTTAGTGTGATCACTCTACTTTTCTCGCTAGCTAATTACATTTCTTAGTATAATCCTTTACTTTTTATTTGTTATTTATATTTCATATGTAATATAATTTGTATATAGCATTAATCAAGTAGGTGGTAATCTTAGCTATAATTTAGGTCCATTCTTATACGTTAGATTTAGTTCATCGTCCAGGAAGGTATTCCATAGTTGCTCTCCACGACTGACTTTAAAAATTCATTTCTCGTTATTCTTTTATATGTACTGAAAAGTACGGAAGGCAAAAGTGTAACTTATCTTCAAAGGATGAACCCTACCATCCGAATATCCCTTGATCTTATATACATATTGAGCGAGTGGCTGAATAGGTAGCCGATATTATTTGATCTTGGTCAACTATTTATCTGCTTATCTTGGTGCTTGAGGTCATAGTTGTTTGGTTTGAATTGATTCATAAATTCAATTCTGACACGTTCACACTTATCACGTGATCAAATTAAAAGAACAATGAAAACCAACAACAATTATCTATTAAAGATTATATTACACAATTAAAATTAACCAATAAAAAAAAAAGTGGATCCTTACTCTTGCTCGGGTGGTAGACGCTCGGGAGTTTCAACACCCGGTCAAGGGTTCGAGTATCATAGGTGGTGAAATTTCACTAGCATGAGTGTGTGTGCGTGTATAAAGGCATGTTGGTCCGTAAATTAGAATTTAGTAAGGGCAGAAGGGTCTTGAAACCCATACCATGTTCAAATCTCTCACGTGCGCTATTGTCCATCTTCAAGTGCCTGGCATGCGTTCCATGTCCCAACTTCCGTTCAATTCCCCACACGTGCCATTAGTGCCTATCTACACACGTATGAGTATCCGAGCCAGTCATCAGGTGGGCCAGCTGTGAACTTTCTCTGGGACCAAGAATAAAAAAAACAATATCAGACCACCCAGTCCACCCACCAGCTGTGCCACACGTGCATATTGAATTCAGAATGTTATGTTCGTGCATTCGCCTGTTTATTTGTTTTTTTCAACTCCTATTTTCTTTCTAACCAGTGGTAGTACGTTATCAGTGGCCCACCTGATGAATGATCCAGATTTCACACGCAGGCCAAACGGTTTCAGCCGGATTTCTTAAACCAAATAGTTTTGTTCGTGCACCTGCATTACAATCACATGCAAGTTACACATGCTTATGTGCCATACGTGTGACCTATATGGGCCATCTATGAGGTGGGCCCACGATCTTAATAGCCCTTTATGCAAATACCGAGCCAGTGTAAATGTGGCCACGTGTGTAAACTTGTGTGTGACCCATCTGCAGATAGCATTACAGGTGCTTGGACTCATGATGTGCTCGGTCTTCACAAGCTAGACCATGGCTCGTTGATCCAGACCGTTGCCTGATGGGCCTCATCTTGGACCAGGGATATCTAATAGTTATTCCATTGTAGTAGATCCTATCCATCAGGCATTATAAGCACATAAAAGTGTGACCTATATGGGCCGTTGATGAGGTGGGCCCACTGTGCAAATATCCAGCCAGTTCACACGTCATGTACGGTTTTTAGGTTCAAGAACATGCAAAGATGGGCCCGCTGATTAACGTCCTTCATCTCACACACGTATGATGTTAGCACGTATGGGAGCTTGTGGGTGGCCCATCTGCATGAACCACCGCAGATGGCATTCCAGGTGCCCAGACTCGGACTCGGTTTCGGTGGTGACCCCTCCAGTACCCAGGTCCGCACTGGTATATACTTGAAAATCTTTGTGGGCCCCACCATGATATATGGGTTTTATCCGTGCCATCCATCTATTTTGCCAGCTCATTCTAGTGCATGATAATAGAAATTAGTTTGATACGAGTCTTAGGTGGACCACACCACAAGAAATAGTGGTGATTGAACGCCCACCATTAAAAACTTCCTAGGGCCCATGTAATGTTTATTGACCATCAGACTTGTTGATCAGGTCAAACAGACCAGGATGAAAGTAAAGCACAAATATCAGCTTGATCCAAAGCTTTTGTAGCCCCAAGAAGTTTTTAACGGTAGGCCTTCAAACACCACTGTTTCCGAATGTGTGGTTTGATCTACCTTATTTTTAAATGTATGCCTTAAAATCATCTGAAAAAATAGATGGACGGCGTGGATAAAACACATACATTACGATAGGCCCACGGAGCTATTTCCAACGCTGACCAGTACCGACCAAGGTACTGCCAGGCTCACTACCGAATCCGAGTCCCCTGGACTCATGATGGAGGGCGGCTTCTTCGGTGCATCCCACATCCACCGAGGTGGATGGATCCCTGACTGTAGGGCCCACTTGGATGTAGGGACCACACAAATATCAGCTTGATCGAAAACTTTAGTGGCACACAAGGAGTTTTTAATTGTTAATCACCACTGTTTCCAGTGGTGTGGCCCACCTGAGATTTGGATCTGCTTCGTATTTGGGATCATGCTCTAAAATAAAATGAGCTCTCAAAACGAACGGACAGCGTAGATTTAAAGAACATACATCAAGGTGGGCCATACAGTCAAGGATCCACCGCAGCCGCGCACTTGATGATGTGCTGAGTCTTCAAGGGGGCGCGTTTATCCAGACTGGTGATGTGATGGAATTCATCATGGACCGTGGATATCTAATAGTTAATTCCATGGTAGTAGAGAGAACGGATTGGCCGGTAGAACCGGACCAGAACCTTTGGTCCAGTTCTAGAGTGCACTAGTTGTATTCCGGTTCTAAAAATCAAAGAATCAATTATATCGGTTCGGCTCTCGGTTTGGAAGCATATAGAATTGAACCGGATCATGAACCGATATGTAGAATTGAACCGCGGAACCAAACCATGAAACCGAACCTGAAACCGAACCAAGAACCCTTTGATTATTTCTATATTTGATTCATGATTTATGGTTTACAATGCACCATTTGATTGTTTCCATAAATGTATTTTTGCACACCTTATACAATATCTAAATCATTCATCAAACGGATCACAACACGAACGAACATGGACAAGATTATAAAATAAATCATGCAATTGGGCTAGATTATAAAAAGCCTAGAACCGTGGAACTGATCTGGAACCGAATCGGTCTTAACAGTTTGGTTCCAATACGGTTCTAGGGTGCTAACAGTCCGATCCTGGTTCCGAATATCATAGAAATGTTGAGAATGGTTCAGTTCCAGTTTCACCCAGAACTAGACTGAACCGACCCATGTGCACCCCTAGTTTGGCTACTCCCCTTACCACTAGCCGAGTGGATGGTGGTCAATGCTATGTGGGCCCCACCATAATGTATGTGTTTCATCCATTCCGTTCATCCATTTTTACATATCATTTTAGAATTTGATCCCAAAATTGATAGGCATATAAATATCAGGTGGACCACACCGTGGGAAAACAATAGTGATTGGATATCCACCATTAAAATCCTCCTAGGGCCCACTGTACTATTTATTTGACATCCAATCTGTTGATTATGTCATACAGACTCAGATGAATTTAAA
The DNA here is from genome assembly GCA_021015155.1 of Magnolia officinalis. Classification (NCBI taxonomy): domain Eukaryota; kingdom Viridiplantae; phylum Streptophyta; class Magnoliopsida; order Magnoliales; family Magnoliaceae; genus Magnolia; species Magnolia officinalis. Next base: position 22,959,351 of record JAJHSJ010000007.1, read on the forward strand.
AAAATATATATATCGGCTTGATCCAAAACTTTTATGGGCCCAAAATTTTTTTAATGGTCGACGTTCATTCAACACTGATTCCTATAATGCGGTCCCTTTAAGATTGGTATATGTCTCATTTTTGGTCGAATACCATAAAGAAAAATAGATGGACGGAATGAATGAAACACATACATCATGGTGGGGTCCACAGAGAACCGACCATCAGCCATTGGCTGATGGCAGGGGGAGTAGCCAATCCGTTTCCGGTAGTAGATCCCATCCACCAGCTTTAGAAGCACATGCAAGCTCCGCATGTTTTATATAGAATGGGTGTGATATATCTGGACCGTTTATCTAGCCTGCTATTAATGGCCCATTGCACAAATATCCAGCCACTTCACTCCTCAGCTCCACACGACTTGGAAAGATAACCAATGGTGCATATGTGGCACGCACCCGATGAATGTCCTAGTATGGTTTATAGGTTCAAGATCATTCAATGATGGGCCCACTGATTTTAACGTCCTTCATCTCACACGTGTGTAATGTCAGCACGTATGGGAGCTCATTAGTGGCCCATCTGCATGCAGATAGCATTACATAGCAGTGAATCCTATCCATCAGTTATTACGAGCACATGCTGCAGGAATTTCCTTTACTGCAAAAGCCTTTGTAGAAAGTTCCTGCTCTGAAAACTTAGCTGGGGCCCACCGTGATGTTTGAGAGAAATCCATACCGTCCATCCATTTTTTTTTAGCTCATTTTAGGACTTGAGATCAAAATTAGTAGCATCCAAAACTCAAGTGGTCCGCAATAAAGGAAAAGGTGGGTATGAAAATTCCTACCCTTAATCCTACCTACCTGGGGTCGACAGTGATGTTTACATGCCATCGATACAGTTCATAACGTCATTCCTATTGGGATGAACTGAAAACACAAATATACAGTTCATAACGTCATTCCTATTGGGATGAACTGAAAACACAAATATTAGCCTGATCCAAAAATTCTGTGGCCCCACGAATATTTCAATTGTGTACATTCAATCCTCACGTTTTTGGCCCACTTAAGTATTGGATCCGGCTCATTTTTGGACCCATGCCCAAAAATTAGAGGTATATAAATCTCAAGTGGACCACACCACATGAAAACAAAAATGATTGGATATCCACCATTAAAATCTTCCTAAGGCCCAATGTACTGTTTATTTGACATCCAATCTGTTGATTAGGTCATACAGACCCAGATGAAGGTAAAAAATAAAGATCAGCTTGATCCAAAACTTTTATGGCCCCCAAATTTTTTTTAATGGTCGACGTTCATTCAACACTTTCCGTAATGTGGTCCAATTGAGATTGGGATGTATATCATTTTTTGTCACGTACCATAAAATGATCTATAAAAATATATGGACTGAATGGATGAAACACATACATCATGGTAGGGCCCACAGAGCACCGACCACCAGCCGTTACGGGGTGTAGCCAATCCGTTTCCGTACCGGAGCTTGTGGGTGGCCCATCTGCAGATAACATTCCACGTTCCTAGACTTATGACGTGTTCAGTTTTCACAAGCTGGATCATGGCTCGTTTGTCCCGACCATTGATCTGATGGGCCTGATCTTGGACTCGATATTTAATAGTTGTTCTATAGTAATGTATCCTATCCATCAGTTCAGTGGCCTTTCCCCCTTGTTGTATTCCTTTCTTAGCCTTTATTTTTAAAGACCATTGGTTAAACGGTTAGGATCTTTCAATAGTGTGGAACCTTCTGGTTCGCATGCATCGTCACCAGCTAAAAATAAGCACATGGGACGGGGAATCTCAACCGTCCATCTAGTAATTCTTCTCCGAGAGTGGTCCACAGTTGCAAATCATACTGATCAGATTATCCTAGTGTAACAACCCATTTTTTTTTTTGGGAAGTAACCCCACCGTCGGCTTATGCGTGGCCCACCTGAGTTTTGGATCAACCTCATTTTTGGCCTTACATCTTCTCTTGGCCAGGCCGAGATGATGGACTGAGTAGATTATATTATTGCTAGTGGGACCTACCAGATTTAAAGAAATAAAAATAAAATAAGTTATACCTTTCGCACGCCGACTAAACCACGTTCCCATTCTCCTTCCTTTTCGTACGGTAATGGGCGCCGAAACCTCCCACTAAACGAAACCGTCCCGTAATCCATACCTCCATTTTCATTACGCATCCAATTATAAAAAAAAAAGAGAGAGAGAGAGAGAGAGAGAGAGAGAGAGAGAGAGAGAGAGAAAGAATCGAAGGAATTAATCAAAAAAAAAAATTATAGAGAGAAAGAGCTCTGTAGATCAAGAGAGAGATTAAAGCGGGGCCGGTCATCAGATTTTTTTTAAGGTAGGTGATTTTATCCTAGAATTTATTATTTTCAGTTATTTAATTCAACATTTTGATTGGAATATTGTTTGTCAATTAATTATTATGTAGGGAATCCTATTTATTTAGGAATTTCTATTTTCATATAAATCTGTTATTTAATGTTAAAATAAGTTTTATATATATTTATAATAAAATAAATTTACAAAATAAATAAATAAATAAATAAACAATTTATCTAAAGTTATAATTTAATTTATAAAATATTTTATATTATCATATGCCACAAATACAATTTTAAAGTGCCTGTGTTTCAATTGTCATACTCTGCTAGAGTATCAAATAACTCCTCATGAGAAGTCAAAGAATGCACTGTGAGAAATTACTTTAATGGAGAAAGTTTCTATTCCATCAAGCTGGACCGTAAGTTACGGTCCACCCACCAATAGATTTATGACATAGTAAGTTCATACAAAATCTAACCCTTCCAATACATATAGAACAACATGAAGATCACTTATATGAAAAATTATTCCTATATACTAGTCAGGATATCCTCAAAAATAGAAAATAGGTTATAACTGTTGATAAATAGTATTATCCATTAATGAGTGAATGTAAGTATATTTTTTTTTTTGTAAGTGATCCTAATTGTTTAATAAACTTAATAAATGGGTTAGATTTTTCATATATATTAAATGTTAGAAGTTATTTAATTGATGGACCGTAATGTTTCAAATCTGTTGTACTGGAGATCTTCTTATTATAATGAGACTCTGTTAATACGAGATATACCAGTATGACTATAATCTTACTCGTATCTACATGTGGAACATAGCACACGTGGGTAAGTCTGAGAAATCTACTATGAAATTCATATCTTTGACATGCCCAATTAGAAAAATAATAATAATAATAATATATATATAATAATATTAAATAAAAAGAGCACAATCTGTCTATTTTTCTTAGGCACCATGAATGAATGAAAGCTAACAATGTTCTTATTCAACTTACAAGTATGGTCCACCTAATTAGTTTAACTGTCAAATTTTCAGAAAAGTGAACATAGAAAATATGACCTCTCAGATGAACGGATTAGATTTCACACACGTGGCTCGTGTGGCACGTGACACACAAGTATGATTCAAATCCTACTTGCGCGAGTAGCTTTCCCATTTTTTTTATGAAGAAATGAATGGTGGGGCATTGGAGTTGCTGTATGAATTCTAGAAATGAACCAATAGCTTTGGATTGTGCAAAGGGTCATAACCCCTTAGATCTGTAGTGTAAAGATTCACATATACCTGCATTTTTAAATTATTAATTTGAGAGACACCAAATACTTAGTTTGTTGTATGGATTTATTTTCACACTCTGTCTCCTTATTAAATAACACTATCATGATAGTCTACTGCCATTCTTAACATGGTGGTGACTCTTCAACCGTCCATCATGAAATGCTTGTACGGTAAATTTGATCGTGTAAATTGATGAACTAACTTTTAATGGTGGACCACCAAAAAAAAAAAAAAAAAAAAAAAAAAATAATAATAATAATAATAATAATAATAATAATAATAATAATTTGAGCTGAGAATGTGAAATAACTATGAATTTTAGTAGGCCTCATCTACTTAATGTGAGATTTATTGCTCAAGGGTAGAGCTCATGTAGAATCTGATATTTTAACAAATTTATACACCTTGTTCAGTACTTGCATTATAGTTTAGAAATTGGATTGATTAAATTATTAATCATTATTTTGTCGATATTGAAATTGTTCATGTTATTCATGTTTATTATTGATTATTTAATTGTAAAAAAAAAATGTGTATAAATTAGCAAGTAGGGCAATCGTGTCCCTTGGGTGAGAGACCCTAAAGCTAGCAAGTAGGACAATCGTGTCCCTTGGGTGAAAGACCCTAGAACCCACTGGATCCTTTGGAGTCTCCTTTGTGTACGGCGTATGAGTACAATTGTGTGCGTGGACATACGTCAGAGGTACAACTGGAGCAGTAGTCTGACCAGCTAACGTGTAAATGGGTCCCTCACCATGAGGTACCAGTGCGTGGGCGTTAATGCAATGTGACCATCCACTTAGGTACGGTGTTGTAAGAAATAATTTAAATGTACAAGTATTCATGGAAATATCACATGCATCGCATTTTTTTACAATTCTGTTGTCAAATTTCATTATCGGTATTTTATTTTTCCTTCATTGTTATAAAAGTAATATTATCTGAACATATTGAATTTTGGGTAAGAAATGACCCTACTGGGCTGTTATGCTCATCCTACTAAAATAAAATGTACAGGTGAAGAGCTGGAATACTACGAGCAGGCGGGCCTCTACTATTAATATTATTTTCTATAAAATTTGTTTAGTTTTAATTCAATTCAATTTTTTTTTTTTTTGTTAATTAGGTTTAGTTTATATTTAAATTTCGATGTAGAAATGAACAACTATCAAATAGTTGAGTTTAATAAATATTCAGTTGTATTTCCTTTTAGATTATGTTAAATATTGGTTGAATCAGCTAGAATGTAATAAATGTCATCATATCATAATTCACACCTTGGGATTCGGGTCCTGAATACTTTATTTAGGTACCCAAATTTTGGGGCGTGACACCTAGCCATCAATTGTCCTTATTGAGCATTGGCCTTTACCGGTGTTTGTTCTACCGTCCATTTCAACTGCACTGCTCGTTTGGCGGGAGCGGATTAGCTGTTCCTCGGGTACATTTTAATGGGTGTTACTCTAACCGTGTGGGGCCTACCTTGATGTATTTTATGTATATCCACTCCGTCCATCTGTTTTTATATCTCATTTTAGAAGCGATCCCAAATCTTAGTAATAAATAACCATTAAAAACCTTTCGTGGGTTACAAAAGTTTTGGATCAATCTGATCTGTATATTTTCCCTTCATCCAGATCTTTTTGTCATTATCAACATTTTGGATTTCATATTAAGATAACCTTACCATGGGCCCTTTGGAATTTTTAATGGTGAGGCATTCAATTACCACTGTTTCCTGTGTGGTCAACTTCAGATGTGGATCTGTATAATATTTGGAACCCATTCCTAAAAAAGGCTGGAGAAACGGATGGACGGCGTGGATATAAAAAAAAAAAATCATCAATGTAGACCCACAGTAAGAGTAACACCGACTAAGCTGTTACCCGAATTGTAAGCTTGATGCGAGAGTTTTTAAATGTGGACCATTGAATGATAGGCCCACCTGTCAGATATTGGGAAAAGGGAATGACAACCTTTGCTGAGTAGCGTGCTGACGGCAAGGATGTGTTATATCGTATGGTATGTTCGGTCTTCCATTTTGTGCAAGTGGGACAGATGGTTGGGTGATCTGAAACGTTGATATAACGGGTCACACCGTGGATGGTCGTAAACGTAACTTCCCCAGTTCAGAAGATCCTAGCCATTCTTTTTGAATTGTTTATTTATCGTTACCTATTGAATGGTTTACAATTTTTGCCTATGGGCCGCTAGCGGGAGCGGATTAGGTGAGAGTCGGATCTACCGAGGTGGGTGGGACCCTTGACTGTGGGGCTTACACTGATGAATGTGCCTTAAATCCACACCGTCCAATCATTTTGAAAGCTCATTTTACGGCCTGAACCCAAAAATAAAGCTGATCATATCTTAGGTGTACCACACCACAGCAAACAGTCTTGATTGAATCTCTACCATTAAAAACTTTATGAATTCCATCAGAATGTTTATTTGCCATCCAACCTGTTGATAAGTCACAGACACCTAGATGAAGAGACCACATATATTATCATCTTAATCCAAAGCTTTTGTGGCCCACCAGAAGTTTTTAATGGTCCATGTCAGATTTTGGAACTGCTTCATTTTTTGTATCATGCATAAAATGAGATTTAAATACAGATGGACAGCGTGGACGTAGTCACATACATTTACAGTGGGCCCCATAGTCAGGGGTCTCACCTAATCAACGGTCTGGATCATTGAACGGACCTGCTTGTCAAAACCTAAACGGTACTGTACGATCTCTTGGCCACGCTGATTTGAAATATGAGTAATGATCAGATAGCCCGCTGTATGTGAACTTTCAATACATCTAATTTCTTTTTCTCCACCTTGTCATACGTGTAGAAATCCGATCCGTTCAAACAATTAAAAAAACACTGGTAATCAATTTTTCTAGAAATTATAACGATCAAATCATTGGATGGGCCAAATGAATACACGGTCATTCCGTCGTCTATCCATTGATATTAATGTTATGTCCCACTCAAAAGGTGGATTCTCATGAATTTTATATCAGATAACCATCATGGTGTGGCCCAGTCTTTGAACGGATCAGATATTATAAGCATATGAAATTTTGGCGAGATAAAAATGGCTTTATTGAATGTTTTCGTACAGCAGCTGCACGTAATCATTTCTCATATAAAAAATACTCCAGCCAAGCCTCCACTTTTCAGGGGATTGGACCCTCAAAAGGGTCTTCCTGGTAAGTCCCGCAACGAACCAGTTTTAGTGCATTGCCTCTCCATCGTACATTACTTGACCTGTTAGTTAATCTGAACCACAGATCTAGTGGGCCCTTTTGTAGATTTCGTACTGGAAAAAAAAATCCTATATAATAAATCGTAATTTATTTTCTCTTTGATATTAACCGTTAATCCCGTGGAAGTTCCCTTTTCATTTAAAGGCCTCAATCAGAATTCTTAAATTGTAATGATATTTCTATCACGAGATACTTACCTTATATCTCACCGTATGGACGGTACCGATTCACCGAATATTGCAGCCAGTAGAAACGAACCAAAACGAGTTCATTGCGCGACTGTCTATAGTCCGCACACAGGCTGCAACGTGGAGACTAGAAACCCGAGGACGAAAACCATGTCGCTTCTCAAAAAGACAAGTGGCATTTTAGTTGCCTCTGTGCAAAAAGGCCCAATCACCACCTTTGGATCTTATTGCAGAGAGAAGAAGCGGATCTATTTGATACTCTGGCTGAGCATGATCATCCACACGCCCACATACTGCTATTTGCTCGTGGCATATATAAACATAAATCCAAACCGTCCATATATTTGGGTCTACAACAGTTGAGAAACCCATCCAGAACCGAGCCGAGGTGGCCAGTCAGGCTCGAGGACGGAGCAGGGCCGCGTTCGAGCTGAGGTCAGTGTACACCGCTGTTTGTGGGTACGTGTTCCTTGAATACGAACCGTTGAACATCATCCATTGGGAGGCCACCGATCAGACGGTTAGGATCATCTTTTCAGTGATATATTTTGGCAGGCATATAGATCTTCGGTTGGGACCCTATTTCAATGATTTTAATTGGTTTGCATGTTTCCGATGTTGTGAATGGGGACTGACGCCAGCGCTAATAATGCTGGATGATAAAACAGAATGAAAACCACGCAAGCTATTGTGCTTGTTCACCACCGTTTTAGAGTTGCTGACTTGGCTTTTTTATTTTATTTTTATTTTTTTAACACCAACACACCTCGCATGGTACTCGACCCCACGGCCTTAGGGTCAGTCTGGGCAGTGGGATTAGAAGGGATTAGGTGGGATGGGATTTAAAAAACACAATTATTAACCATGGCTGGGATTATCCCCAATTGCCATGGGATAAAATTAATGCCATGCTTTGTTGATAATACGGTGGTACATTGAATGGATATACCCACCATCATTTGAAATAACTGGGAATAACACACGTGTGTTATATCTAAGCCTTTCATTTGTTTTGTAACCTCATTTTATGGCATGGGCTTAAAAATGAGGTAGATCCAAAACTTATGTAGCCCCAAAGAAATTTTCAACAATAAGTATTCAATCCCTGTTGCTTTCCATGGTGGGGTCCACTTGAGCTTTAGATTTACTTAATTTTTTGGCCCATGCTCTAAAATAATCGTAATAAATGGGTGGACGGTGTGGATATAGCCCACACATCATGGTGGGACCTATACAACTTCCCAAACATTGAGTGAAATTGGCACAAGACCCAATGCAATTTCATTTAATGTAATTCCACGCTTTTCCATTCTTTCCAAACATGGAGTGGAATTAGCACAGGACCAGGTGAATCCTATACCACCTAATCCCTTCTAATCCCACCGCCCAAACTGAGTTGGCATATATCCCGCGTTTGGATTTAATTTGCATGCGCTTAAGTAGCCTATTACTTAAATCCATTGGAATTAGTGTGTTTCATGATCCATCAGTTGATAATAGTTTTTATCTCAATGGAATCACATAATCTTGTTATGGTTTTATAAAGATTTGCTTGGTGGTCCTTACTCTTGCTCGAGTGGTATACTCGAGTTTCAACTCCCGATTAAGGGTTCGAGTACCCATACGTGGTGAAATTCTACTAAAGTGAGTATGTGGGGTGTAATAAATTTCAAAATTCATTCTACTAAAGTGAGTATGTGGGGTGTAATAAATTTCAAAATTCATTAGAAATCACGTGATATCTATTGTTAGGATTGGATGATATGATACCAGATTAATCCAATCCTTTCTATAGAGGACACTTGCCATGCAAGATGAAACTAACGTGAGACCAAATGTAATTCCATCCCACCTAATCTAACCTTCTAAATAGGCTTCTAGAACTTTTGATATATTTAATAAGATTAGAATCTTAATTCACATCAAATCCACTCTTAAAAATATACTAGTTGCCATCTATTCACATCAATTATCATAGTTTTACCTGAGCTCGAGTGTGGAAGGAGTATTGCCCCGAATTTCACACTTTCAGAGGGATCTCAGCTCACTTTCTGCTTGTTATTACGAGCATCTTATTTTCATCCATCCATTTGATAGGCACCAAATATTTATAATTACAACGGTCCATATTTGAAAAATCAACGGTACATATTTGAAAACAAATGTCCATTCATCAGACGTTAGGATCGTCCAAGTCAATCTGTTTTTAGTCTCTGAATCTATTTAGGAAGGTCCTATAATTTGGACTGTCTAACTTGTTTTACATAAAGTCTACAATTTGAAAGCGTAATGCCCACACGTGTGTACAAGTCAACCAATTCACATGCCACCATATATGCAGCGTGATAGACAGCTGGAATATCCAAGCCGTCCATCAGAACGTTACCATTATATAGATCTCTTACCCCAACAATCAGGTTAGTCCAGTAATGAGGTGGGCCACAGTTACGTAAGCAAATATACGATTGTGATCAAATGATCTGAAGTTTTGTAACCCATCAACATGGGATACCTACTGAATAGACTACCTTTATCTGAGGGTGGTAAAAACTACATGGTGAGGTCCACCTGATGAATGGCTTCGATATTTCAGTATGCCACGCTGGCATACGTGGTGGTATGTACATTAGCAGCCTCATACACACATGTAACTATATAACTCCCTGTAAAGTGGTGGTAAACTGATTACTTGTTCTGTACAAGGAAATAAAAGCGTTGAAAGCTCTCCCATCAAGAAAGCGAGAGGGCGAGAGAGACATTACGTGTTGGGGCGGTTGGATTAGAAGGGTGGGATGGGATTTAAAAAACATAATTATTACCCATAATGGAGATTGTCCTAGATAAGATTAATGTCATGCTTTGTTGATAATACTGTAGTACATTGAAGGATATGCTCACCATCATTTGAAATTATTGAGAATAACAGACATGTGTTATATATAAAGTGTTCATTTGTTTTGGAACCTCGTTTTATGGTATGAGCCTAAAATTGAGGTAGATCCAAAACTTATGTGGCCTAAAGAAGTTTTCAACAGTAAGTATTCAATTCCCGTTGCTTTCTATGGTGGGGTCTACTTGAACTTTAGATTTATCTGATTTTTTGGCCCATGTTCTAAAATAATCTCAAAAAATATACAAACAGTGTGGTTATACACAACTTGCTAACATTGAGTGAAAATGGCATAGGACCAATGCAATTCCATCTAATCTAATTCAAGCTTTTCCATTCTTGGCAAACATAGGGTGGAATTGGCACAGGACCAGATGAATCCCATCCCACCTGATCCCTTTTGATACCACTTGCCCAGACACGCCCTGAAAGCTCCCCCCGTAAAGGACGCGAATTTCCTGTGCCCCCTGATAGAGGAAGTTGCTGTGGTTGGAAGCTATGTGGAACCCACAGAGATGACAGGGAAAAATCCACTCCGTCCATCAGTTTCTAAATATTTCAATAGGATAGTAGTGAAAAAATCAGACAGATTCAAAACTTAGGTGGGCCACATAACGTGAAACAGTGAGAAACAACGTTGAAACCTTCTTGGAGCCGACCATGATGTTTATATGCTATCCAAACCGTTCATAGGGTTATTAACACTCAGATAAACTGTAGCACGAATATCATCCTGAAGGCAAACCTCTGTAGCCCCCAAAGTTTCCAATGGTGGACATTCAATCCCCGCTGATTCATGTGGTGTGGCCCACCTGAGTCTTGGATTTGTCTGATTTTTGAATTGTGACTTACTGTGATATTGGCTGATTTTTGAATTGTGACTTATTGTGATATTGAGAAACTGATGGACGGAGTGGATTTGTCACGGGAATATCTATGGACCTCAGAACTTCATGTGGCCAGGGGGCACAGGCAATTCGCGTCCTCAATAAGAAAGGTGGGAGAAAGTTGCGTCCCCCCGGCAAGAAAAATGAGAGAGAGAGAGAGAGAGAGTCGACTCCTCTTACATTTTGCCTTCCCAAAACTCTTCTTTTCTCTTCTCTCGAGGCGTGTTTAAACCACACGCCACGCCACTGCTAGAGAGAGAGAGAGAGCATCATTTGATTTTGAGTCTTAGATTCGCTTTTATTATTGGCATTGATGATGTAATGAAATTGGTATTTGTATTGGTTGAAATAGATATAAAAGGAAAAATCTCGGTAGTTGGAAAAACAAAGCCAATTGAGAGGCTGACAGTCATCATCTCTTACAATACACCATTTTCTTTTTGTGGGGGGCGCTTTTTACTTCTCTTTTCTTCTGAAATATACAGTATATCCATCTTAGATGAATATATTGAAGAGGAAGAAGAACACCCATTTCAGATTCTGAGAGTTTTTTATGCAGTTTCTGCTATTCTTTTTATGAAATTGGAAAACATGATGAACACCCAGGTGAGATTTTTCAATGGAGATTGAATTCGTTTTGAGTTCTTCAATATTCAAAGTATCTGTTTTTCCAGTTCTGAAATTTTTTGTTTATACAGTTGTTCTTCTGAAATTGGAAGGAAATGAACAATACCCAGGTCAGATTTTTTTAACCATGGCAGTTCTTGGACTTTCATGTAGTCCTGTAATTTCGAAGTGTTCTGGATTTTCTTTTTCTTTAATGCAATTATACTTTCAGATTGGATTTTCAAATGAATGAAGAAGACAATTAAAGAGAGGAGGACAACCCACGTTATCCAATTTGGAATCATGAATGTTGAAGAAGCAAAAGAGAAGGATGAAATTGAGAAAGCTGACTTGGAAGATCAGCAGGGAGTGGTGGAGGGCAGTAGGAGGAATCCACCATGGTCGAAGCAGATCACAGTGCGAGGAATCGTCGCAAGTTTTGTGATTGGTATCATATACAGTGTGATAGTAATGAAGCTTAACCTCACGACAGGGCTAGTCCCTTCACTGAACGTCTCCGCCGCCCTTCTCGCCTTCGTCTTCCTTCGAACATGGACGAAGTTACTTCAGAAGGCCGGAATTGTATCAACGCCTTTTACTCGGCAGGAGAATACTGTCATACAGACCTGCGCCGTGGCATGTTATAGCATCGCCGTAGGAGGTTGGGGAGTTCTGATCTTGTTAAATTGTTGAAAATTTGGTTTTCATATAGGATTGTTTGGCAGCATGGATTTTGCTCAGTTAAGATTTTCAATCCTGGATTTTGAATCTAGCATCCTGAATTTTGCTGGAATTCAATCCACCCACATTGAAAAACCTCAAAAAGGTTCTTTGCTTTTCTCTTGTCACCTCTCCAACTGTCATAACTGCTCTCTTCTCCTCTGTATAAAGTGGCCTTTTTAAAAATCCAGGTCACACCCCCAAACAATTTCTATATTCCAAAGGATCAAAAGTCGCCAAACACAGTTTCTATATTCCACAAGATCCGAACTCCAGTCTGCCAAGCACAACTAGAAGAAAATCAGGATTGAAAATCTATCATTTGAATGCTTGTTAAATCCAAGGCCAAGGGCCCAAACTACCCCCCTCTCTCTCTATCTCTATTTATGTTTCTATTTTATTTAATATTTTTTGGGTTGCAGGTGGATTTGGATCTTATCTTTTGGGTTTGAATAAGAAGACATATGAGCAAGCAGGGATTGATACAGAGGGTAATAGTCCAGGGAGTTATAAGGATCCTGGTATTGGTTGGATGACTTCTTTCCTTTTTGTTGCTAGTTTTGTTGGGATTTTGGCTTTGGTTCCTCTACGGAAGGTAATTTACTTTTCAGCTTGTTTATGTTTGATGGCTTGGAGTTTTTTTTTTTTTTTTTTTTTTTCTTTTTCTAAATTTACTTTTAGCAAATGGTCTGGAGATGTGTTTGGGAGAGATCTTTGATTTGTAGACTGTGATGCTCAGACATAGATTAGAATGGAAAGTGGATGGATTTGATGGGCTTGGATTTTGGGTGGTTTGAATTGTTGGGTGAATGATTCTGACTGCAACATGACTGAACCTTTCTGTAGAAAATTTTCTTTTATCTGATTGGTGGCCCTCAAAGCGACAGGTAGGGAATGAAAATTGATTAACAGTCAAATATACAGTGGGGAAAGTTGAAGGAAAGTGGTGGTTGGGATTGGCTAATGTGTTGATTTTTGAAACATAAGCTATCCATGATAGGGCCCAGTAGAGAAGGATGGACCCAATTGATAAATCACCCTGTCATGTGTACTGTGGATAGATGACTCCACCATTCTCAGTTCTCTCTCCTCTATCATATGATTGAGGTTATGTTTATATTGCAAATCTGCTAAAACTGAATTTGTCTGCAATGCAATGTTTTTTCATTGTGTTTGGTCTGGTTTTGGTTTTGGTTTTGCTGCTCATGAAAATTATAATGCAACTTGATTTAAAATTTCTAGAACTAGATGGGTTTTCATAAATTTTTATCTATTGCAGATTTACTGAAAGCAGATGGTTTTTCTTTTTTGGGTGCGTTTGGGTATACCAAATATCATGATATTTTGCACCAAATTAGGCTGATTCAGCGTGAAATATCATGAAATGTTATTGATATTTGGTGAAACGAAACATGCCCGTATCATGAAACTAATTTTATTTGGCCAACGATGATAGTTTAATGCAAGCCTGGAACTTGATCACTTCCTTCCCTAGTTTGGAGATGATTTTTCATGTAGTTTTATTTTCTCTGCAGATCATGATAATTGACTACAAGTTAACTTATCCGAGTGGTACTGCCACTGCTGTTCTCATCAATGGTTTCCATACTCCTCATGGAGATAAAATGGCCCAGTACACATCTGATCTTCTAAGTTCTTTTGTCCTTTAAAAAAAGGGGTGAAAAGAAAACGAAACACAAATAAGAAGAATGATACATGAAAATTCCAATTCCTTTTGCAGGAAGCAGGTCCGTGGATTCGCGAAGTTTTTCACAATCAGTTTCATCTGGGCTTCCTTCCAGTGGTTTTACTCTGGAGGAGATGGGTGTGGTTTTTCTCAGTTCCCAACATTTGGATTAAAAGCTTGGAAGCAAACGTATTCTTCAGCAATCCTGTTTGGTTGAAATTTGTCTCTGCTTGGTTTCATTCTTCCACCACCATTGATTTTTCTTCTTGGGTTTTGCAGATTTTACTTTGATTTCAGCATGACATATATTGGAGCAGGAATGATCTGTTCCCATCTGGTGAATCTTTCTCTGCTTCTTGGAGCAGTGATCTCATGGGGGATAATGTGGCCCCTGATTGGAGGGCTCAAAGGAGACTGGTATTCTGGGAGTTTACCAGAAAGCAGTATGAAAAGCTTGCAAGGTTACAAGGTCTGTGAGTCTTTGAGGATTTTCCTATTAAAGATAGACATTTTTGGATTGAGATGAAGAATTATTCCAATATGGGTTTTTGTTCCTATTCATTTTTATACAAGATTCAAGATTGGAAATACAATTCCTTCACATACATCTGTTTTTTCAGTTCTCATTGTGCATCATGTGCTCATGTATTTGCAGGTCTTTATCTCCATTGCTCTCATACTAGGAGATGGGCTCTATAACTTTCTCAAGATACTGTTTTTCACCATCAGAAGCATCCATGCTAGCTTGAATTACAAGAGCCTCAGGACTGGTAAAACCAAAATCCTCCCAAACTGAAACATCTATGGGTACTGTTTGGGCCTGGGAACTCTTGAAAATTGCTATTTAAATGTTCAGGGTCTTAGCGGACGGGATGCTGTGATGCAGGTTTCTCCCTACAAATAAGTTATTTGATACTATAATTTTTTTTGCAGAGAGAGGTCCCCAAAATGCCTGAGGACCCTACCATTTTGGGAAACTTCTGCAAATAGGTTTTCGAAAGTTTCCGGACCCAAATGACGCTGGAAGTTTGTACTAACCCAACAACACCTCTTATGCAGGTTCAGAGCACCAGAATCAGGCCGTCGATGATCTTCAACGAAATGAAATGTTCATGAGAGACAGGATTCCTGTGTGGATAGCATGTTGCGGCTACATCCTCTTATCTATCGTTTCAATAATTGCTATCCCTCGCATGTTCCCCGAAATGAGATGGTACTATGTCCTCATAGCCTACATCTTTGCCCCAGTTCTGGGCTTCTGCAATGCTTATGGTGCTGGACTGACAGACATGAACATGGCTTTTAACTACGGAAAGGTATCCCTCTTCATACTCGCCGCATGGGCAGGGAAAGATTCTGGTGTTGTAGCCGGGCTAGTCGGCTGTGGCCTAATAAAATCAATTGTCTCAATCTCTGCTGATCTGATGCAAGATTTCAAATCGGGGCATCTCACTCTCACTTCACCACGATCAATGCTACTAAGCCAGGCTATTGGGACGGCCATGGGTTGCGTGGTAGCTCCTCTCACCTTTTTCCTTTTCTACAAAGCCTTTGATGTGGGAAACCCCAATGGAGAATTCAAAGCTCCCTATGCTCTTATCTACCGAAACATGGCGATTCTGGGTGTCGAAGGATTCTCTGCCCTGCCCCGCCATTGCCTGCAGCTATGTTACTGCTTTTTTCTCTTTGCAGTTGCGGCGAATTTGGTGCGAGATATCTCGCCTCCAAAGTTCAGGAGGTGGGTTCCTCTACCCATGGCCATGGCAGTGCCCTTTCTAGTTGGTGCCTACTTTGCTATCGATATGTGTGTTGGGAGCTTGATAGTGTTTGCCTGGCACAAGCTCAACGGTGAGAAGGCCAGTTTAATGGTTCCTGCAGTTGCGTCGGGTTTGATCTGTGGTGATGGTTTGTGGATCCTCCCTTCATCTCTTCTTGCTCTAGCAAAGATAAATCCTCCCATTTGCATGAGATTCTTGTCTACTTAGAACAGGAACAACCCAATTGCCGGAATATCGCGGTCCTCAATCACAGCTAAGAACCGTTTCTGCAAGAGGCCAGTCAAAAGGACAAGATGTTAGTGGTACACGAATATTTCATTTTTAACGGCAGGCCAAAATCCTATCAGATATGATGTGATGATCTCATGGTAGAAGAATAATGCAACCTTATGTCACAGGATTGAAAACGATATGTAGCAAATAAAAGCATTAGGTGGGAGAAAAGACTGCTGCCAACAGCGTTGAAATAATTCGAAGATGTGGGCGTGCTAATAATTCGATGTCCTCTGTTCTTAGGGATGGATCTGACTCACGACTCCAACAGAAATAGTTTGAAAAAGTGGTTTAGTGTATAACTCAAAGAAATGCTTCCCTTATGAAAGTTCAATTAAATCTGGTGGTTCAGATCAGGTGAAGTTGGTTATGGAGTATTTCATGCCATCCCAAACGTGCCGCATCATCTCCGATATCTTGCTTTGGACTGTAATTGAGCAAATACAATATTGAGACAGGAAGTGGGAAAGCCAAATTACTAGGTTTGTGGCTTGAAAGTTAGAGCTAATACGTCTTCCCATCATTCTCCAAAATTGTAAATGCCCGAAGCATGCACTTCTGATTTCAGTATGGGAAATGGATTTGGAAGACATGCAATTTCAGTCTGCTATAGCCATGGAGATGTATCATTCTATATTTAGACATACGATAGATGGATAAGAATTATTTTCTTTCTTGTAATGTGCTCTGATTTTTAACATGGATTGTTTAGTGACATCTGCCAAAGCAAATATTGAACATTTCCAAGCAAACGCCAATAAAGCTTACCAATCAAATCAAGCCAAGACAAGAAGGGAACGATGTGATGTGCATGTGCACAAACGCAATTGTTGGAACTTTACGTAAAACCCAAGTCTCTCAGCATGTGGACCCCGCTCTTAAAATGCACTGGCCCAAAAATAAAGCAAGGCTGACATCCTGTCAGCATTGACGTGTGTGCCACAATAGGTGAGATACCATTCTTCGAGTAGTAAATGGACGACTGTAACTTCAGGAGGTAACTAGATGCAATAAATAGAGAAGATTGGAAAGATTATCCAGGCATTACCTTCTTTTCAATTTTTTAATTTTAAAATTTTTTTTTAAAATTTTAAATTTTATTTTTTTTGTATTAAATGAATTCCACACACGTTTTTTTTTTTTTTTTATTTTGTTTATATATTTTTTAAAGCCCCATCTCATAATTTAATAATTTTCTTCTAAGGAAATAATCATACCACATTGAACTCCAGAATTACTTATACCAATCAGTCTATCTACTCTGCAAGAACACAGAGAGAGCATTGATTTAGGAATGCAGTTCTTCTCTACAGCAGCACAGAAAGCATTTCTTTGGGTTTCGACCATAACAGCCAGGCTACGTATGCAACTTAATTTTCATATCCATGAAGCACAATCCTATCAGAAAGGTCGTCTCACGCTTATTAGATGAGCTGGTGGAGAAAAAAAATAATCCTATGAGAAAGGTCATCATCTTTATTATTATAACAGAGACGAGCTTACTCCCTTGCATTCTCATTTTTTAAATCCCAGCATCGTAACTAATGAAGCAAGAACCTTTTGAGCACCATCAGTATGAGAATTTACATGACTGGAGATTGCCATTTTAGAAGCTATGATTTGATAAGGAAAACACACGCACACAACAAAAATAGTTTAATTCAGGAACAGTTGTGGACCCAAAATTAAAAAAAAAAAAAAAAAAAAAAAAAAAAACTATCTGATATTATGCTTGGACTTCCCAAGTAAAAAGGCGCACTATGAGGGAAATTAGGTAGATGGCTATGATTATCAAGGGCCAGCACTTAATTGAATGGTATCTGATGCAGGACATGAAATTTAAATATGATATGTAAGATTTCAGGCTTAGATCATACTAATTCAGAACAATCACATAATAATTCCACATCCCACACAAAAACTCAAACATTCAAGTAAAGAGGAATCTGCACGGGTCCAGGCCTACACAGGTTAGGATTGGATCAATAAAATTATGGACCAAACGATGCTCAAAGGGAAATAGAATTCAGCTACACATGCACAACAATCAGTCCCTAATCCAAGGGATTCCCCAATTTCAATCAAAGGAACCCTAGGATGAGAAAATGGGTAAATAAGTTAGGGATAATGCAATCTACGGTTAGGGTTAAAGTTATGGAAACAAGGCGAAAAATGAGTGAAATATAGACGAGAGGGAACCTGTGATAAGCCCGCACGTGTGGACAACAAACCAGCCTAACGCACGTGCTTGGATGGCGGCCCGCATATGTGTGGGGCCCACGAATCTGGAATCGGCTAGCTAGGGCCTGGTCAGCTAGGGATGGGCTACATTTTCTTCAAATTTCAGGTCAAACGGATGATCAGTTTGAACATGGCACTCCACTGAAGTTTCAGCCCTCCCGTAAGGTCAGATACCAGAAATCTGCTGTAGGGGAAAGATTAGCTGCAAACGTGGGTGAATTTGATGAAGGGATGATTGTAGGAGATGAGGAGTATGGAGGGTAGGAGATGAGGGCGATTTGGAATGGGTGTGGCTTCGCACCACGGTAGTTAGCCCTTCGAAGAAGGGAGAGTTTCGCACCCAATTAAGTTTCCACAACTCAGAGAATTAGAGAAGCAGGAAAACGCAAAATTTTATTAATTATCTTCAATCAGAAAAAAACCAACAAGGGGTGTTTATTTATAAGAAAACCCTATACATCAAAACTCGCGCCATGCGCACAACCTATTACTTGACGATGAAGTAAACTAAAATAAAAACTGATAAAAAAAATCTAAAGCGTTCGTGATGTTTTAAATAACATAAATAAGCAAAACTTAAAATATGAACTTAATCCGACTAGCGGGCCCCGATCATGAGATCCCATAATAGTCTCTACTTGATTATCGAGCTCACTCTAATAAACCAAAACTCCGTCTTCTAACTGGGAGGCCCTCCCTGGACCTCGTCATCGAGACAGATCGACGGTGGGGCCCTCCCTCTCCTTCTGTATGTGCGTAGGGGGCGGCATGCGTGCGCATGTGTGCCTGATGTCCCCATTAATTCTCCCGGCTACTAAGATTTCGCCACCGGCGAAATAAAACTCCTAAACCGCTCCAGGATATCAGGATCAAGTCTCTGAAGCTCCTCCTCAGTGAGCCACGTGCTGTCTGAAGCTGGGCGTGACTTCCATTTAATTAGGTACTTTTGAAACCCGTCGTCCGACGTTAAAACTATCTGACAGTCCAGGATATCCTCTATTTTCTCTCTGGGTGTGTGAAGGCTAGGTATGAGAGTTAGAGCTTGGGAAGAAAGGTCGAGAAGAGTAGGTATGGGAGATAGAGACTGGAAAAATGGGCCGGGACGGGTAGGTATGGGACGTAGAGGTTGGAAAAATGGGTCGTGAGGGGTAGGTATGAGAGGTAGAGGTTAGGAAGATGGGTCGGCAGGAGGCCATGGATCAAGGGAATGGTCTGGGGAATCAGGATGGTTAGGCGAAATGTTGTACAATGCATCAATGGCCCCTTGAAATGCAGCTAGATCTTCCACATTGAATGTGAAACTAATTCCCATGAAGGGTGAAAGATTTGCTACATACGCATTGAGCCCATTTCGTTTTATAATTTTGAAGGGTCCAGTGCTACGCGCGTGTAACTTACGAACGGCTCCTGGAGGATACCGCTCGGGCCTGATGCGGACCATCATTGAGTTTCTTACATTGAATTCCTTGAAACATTTATGCTGGTCTGCAGAAAATTTGTAATGTTCATTACTAGTAGTGATCTTCTGCCTGATTTTTTAATGACATGAATGAATGTGATGCACAAAAGACTCTGCAAGCTCTGACGGCCTATGGGACAGTGGCATAGGGACAAGATCAATAGGTTTCTCAGGTTTATAACCAGTAATGACTTCATAAGGACTGAGACCTGTGGACATATCGACAGAACTATTAAACGAAAACTTGACTGTAGGTATTACGGTGTCCCATGTTCTGGTGTGCTCTATATCCCTCCTAGGGGGAGACTCATCCGGTAGATCATCAGGACAGAGATCACGAAACTCATCTACTACTGAAATAGCCTCAGCGGGTAACTCTACACTAGCCTTTGGTTCACTCTCTCCAGCCACAAGGCCGCACATGTTGTACCCCTCAAAATAGTGGCCTTGATGTTCCTCATGCGGTGGGTGCACGGGTGCACATTTATAATTGATTCCTTGGCTAACTCCATTCATTGGTCTATCCTCCTGGCCACCGGCCTGAGATTGGACATCCACTATAATGGTGAAGTTTGTCCTGGCGGAGACCTTTAATTGGATAATGCGCACATCAAATTAATCAAAGCGTTGATCTATATGTTGTTCCCAGCGCTTACCCAAAGACTCGATCTACTGGGACAGTTTGTTTAATAACTCTAGCAATTGCTCCATGTTTAGTGTAGGGTGCAAGCCAAAACCATGACCCGTATGTGTGGGCATACACTTGCTAACTCCACCTAAGGACTTTCTATGACGACTATATGCAACTAAATATGACTAAATAATCCTATGAGACTTTATATGAGGGAAACTACGCAGTGCTATTAAAATCCAGCAACATAGTTGTCGAAATAAGGGAATAACAGAAAGTTACAGCAATGTGAATTGCTGATTTCCTGCTAACAGAAATTTCAGCAACTAATATTAGGGACTACGAACTTCTAACAGCTATATGTGATGAACTGGATGCACGAATGACTCGAACAAACTAACCCTAACATGTAATATATTTCCTTATAAGAACCCTAGGCTCTGATACCAAATTTAATGCAGGACATGAAATTTAAATATGATATGCAAGATTTCAGGCTTAGATCATACTAATTTAGAACAATCATATAATAATTCCACATCCCACACAAAAGCTCAAACATTCAAGTAAAGGGGAATCTGCACGGGTTCAGGCCTACACAGGTTAGGACTGGATCAATAAATTTATGGACCAAACGATGATCAAAGGAAAATAGAATTCAGCCACACATGCACAACAATCAGTCCCTAATCCAAGGGATTCCCCAATTTCAATTCAAGGAACCCTAAGGTGAGAAAAATGGCAAATAAATTAGGGATAATGCAATCTAGGGTTAGGGTTATGGAAACAAGGCGAAAGAGGAGTGAAATATGGACGAGAGGGTACCTGTGATCAACTCACACTCGTGGACAACAAACCGACCTAACACACGTGCGTGTATGGCGGCCCGCACGTGTGTGGGGCCCACGAATCTAGAATCGGCTAGCTAGGGCCTGGTCGGCCAGGGATGGGCCACCTTCCCTTCAAATTTTAGGCCAAACGGATGATCGGTTTAAACACGGTGCTCTGACGAAGTTTCAGCCCTCCCGTAGGCCAGATTCTGGAAATCTGCTGTAGGAGAAAGATTAGCTGCAAATGTGGGTGGATTTGATGAAGGGATGACTGCAGGAGATGAGAAGTATGGAGGGTAGGAGATGAGGGTGATTTGAGATAGGTGTGGCTTCGCACCACGATAGTTAGCCTTTCGAAGAAGGGAGAGTTTCACACCCAATTAAGTTTCCACAACTCAGAGAATTAGAGAAGCAGAAAAATGCATAATTTTATTAATCATCTTCAATCAGAGAAAAAAAAAACCTACAAGGGGTGCCTATTTATAGGAAAACCCTATACCTTAAAACTCGTGCCATGTGCGCAACCTATTACTTGACGAATAAGTAAACCAAAATAAAAACCGATCAAAGAAATCTAAAGCATTCATGATGTTTTAAATAACATAAATAAGCAAAACTTAAAATATGAACTTAATTCGACTACTGGGCCCCGATCATGAGATCCCATGATGGGCTTTACTTGATTATCAAGCCCACTCTAATGAACCAAAACCTCGTCTTCTAACTAGGAGGCCCTTTCTGAACCTCTTCATCGAGCCAGATCGACGGTGGGGCTCCTCCCTCTCCTTCTGTACATGCGTAGGGGGCGGCGTGCGTGCGCGTGATGTCCCCATCAGTATCTTATTCTTTTTACATTTAATATTCATTTCAGTCTTTCAAAAGACCACTCGTAAAATCTCATCTGTGATTATACTATCAGTACGCCATTTCCTTAAACGGTTAAAGAGGAAGGTGTGGTAGCAACTAGCAACATACAGTAAACATTCAATATTGCAATTGCTAATGAGTCCATTATTAGTAAACAGTCATAAATCCACAGCCATCGTCATTTCAAACTTTTCGGTGGAAGAAGAAAGTGGATGCTGAAAGACATTGCAGACAAAGGTAAGGGCGGTGTAGTAGGAGCAACAAGAGTACTGACAGAAGTGGACTAGGAAGTGCCTTGCGATGTGAACTCAAGCATAGGTTTCTTCCCTTTGGAGACATTTTTGGTGATCATTAGACGTTCTACGGATTTGAAGTCCAGTGTAGTTCACAGTTCAAAAACCCAAAACTTAACTACAGTTCAAAACCCCAAAACTACAGGTAGACTCAATGTTTGGCCAGGTCGGGTCGACCCAGGGACTTGACCTGACTCAACTCAATATTTAATTAGAATAAATTTAAAATATTATGATTGGTAATAGACTAATAGGTATTTAAAATAGGTAGATCTCGTATAAGTAATATAAATTATAAGTTAAAACAAAAACACGGGAAGGTCGCCACTCCTTAGGTGAAGATTGGGGGGGGGGGGGGGGGGGGGGGGGGGGGTTTGATGAAAATCACTCCCATCATATTTCTTTTTAATAAAATCCCACCATTAAGGCAAGTGACTTGCTTCAAGTCACACCGAGTCGGGTTTAGTTGACCAACACATTGGGGCAACCTGACAAGTCTCAAGAAGTCCAGGCTGAGTCGGGCCAAGTATCCCATAGACTCGGCTCGAAATCTCGCTAATTCAACTTGACTCAAATGAGTTTCAAATCAAGTCAGCAAGTTTTAGAACAATGGTGTAGGGGAAAATGGCTCATTTTCCCTAACAGAAATGGAAGAAGCTGGATTATTTCAGCTTTGAATCCTGTTACTGCGAAAGTTGTCCACTGCTCTTGCAAGCCCCCAATTTTCGACCCTTAATGCCTCACCCTCCAAATGGACCAAGCCATCTATGGCATTGCTGCCTATAGCCCCTGTTAAAACAAAGATAAACTCACTGCTAATTTCCAATCAGCTAACTCTGTCCCTGAAGTGTTTTCCTATCATGCCTACTTATTTTGTCACGTCAAATAACACATGCAGTCACCTGTTGCAAATGCCATTGTGTTAGACAGTAATGTTCCTATACTACAGCGAGTATGCCTCTCATGTAAGTGAGCTGGGTATCTATATCAACCATTTCTTTCCTCAGCACAGTTATAGAATTTCATTACTAAGGAAACTCAAGCGTGTCCTTAATAATTAACTTCTATTAGACGACTAAGAAAGAACTGCATTGGCTGTTTATATGTTAGGATTGCAGGTAGGAACAAGTGAAATTGAAGAAACTGTTTTTTTCTTGATCTCCAAAACTGGGCTCATTCATCAGTGCATTACATTTGTTGCAACAGCTCATCGCACCTTCCATGTTAAATAAGCCAATATCCTTGAGCCGTTACCAGGTACAACATCCACACTGTCTTGGCTGTCTTATGCTAAATCTGCAAAAACATAACAGCTGCCTTCACTCAACCAGTTCAACAATTACTAAAGTTGGACGGGTTTATTTATCCTGATATCTTTAGTGAGCAGCTTTATCTCCCCATTTGTTGGTTTCAACAATTCATTACTCCTCCCAAGTCAGAAGCTCTAGTGTCAATCATGTCTGAGCTGAAGTTACAAACATACCAGCTACCACGGTTTCATAGTTTCGCAGTGGGGGAGATAAAGCTCAAGTTACAAACACAACAATTGTCAATCATGCCTGTAGCTCAAGTTATAAACATACCAGATATCTCCATCTTTTCATGCCTTGGAAAATCGATTTGCTCCATGCATTTCATGGTGGAGGTGTTCTTCCAACCTTTTCCTATATGTGGCCCAGCATTCTGTTGAGTTTCCACAGCTTAGTTTGGATTTGATTCCCTGAAACACACAATTGAATCTGGTTCTTTCGCGAAAAGTAATTTAAAAAATTTCACTCACTCAAGGATAATCATTCTCTCCTATTATAAATAACTCTGCCCTTAAAACAGTCCACAAAAGCTCTACTTAACTACAATTTCTAGCAAAAGAAAATACAAAAAGATCTACTGAACTACAAGTTATAGAATTAAGAGTTGAGTAATTTCGCCAGCTAAAGAAAATTTTATCAAAGGGCAAAAGAGGAATAAAAAAATACCTGAAAGAAAATTTTATTAAAGGGCAAAAGAGGGAAAAAATTGCCAGAAAGATGAAGAGAGATTATCCAATAAAAGCAGAGAAGAACTATTCTCCCAGATATACTGAAAATCCTTGGCACGACAACCTAGAAAGGCGTTAAAACATTTCTGACTCTACCACTATCCTCTTGCCTTCTCCTGATTTCTCCATTTACCTCTAAAAATCTGATTATTACGTTCCTGCCATACCTCTAGAGTACCCCAGCAAGACAAACTGCCATAGAGTTCTCCCTTTCCTCCCTTTTTCTTCGTTGGTTCTTTATTCAAGGGTTTCAGTAGTTTCCCAGTCAGCTGATCATAAAATTATAAGGCCTAATAACAATAGCAATAACAAGAAAACAGCTAATTTAGACTCTTCTTATATTCATCCCTCCAAGAACTGTGCTGGTTAAAAGGAGTGAATTAGTACAAGTTAAAGGCTCTAAAATGGCAAGGGGAAGGCCCAAAAGGACGTGGATGGAGGTAGTAAGAAAATACTTAATTTTTTATGGTCTAACTGAAGGTTTGGCACTTGATAGTGGAATGGAAAAACGGGATTCATGTAGCCAACCCCAATTAATTGGGATAACGCTTAGATGATGATGATGTTGTTGTTGTTGCTGTTGTATTCCTCCCTCCCTTACAATAAGATACTTCAAGAAGATAACCTCCTTACATAAGCCACTTCAAGGGGGGAAACCTCCTTACAACAAGCTGCATATGCACCCAACTATAATCCTCACCTTTTTTTGCTACAAAATCTAGATTAAGAAAACTATCTTTACTCACTGCATTCGGTCATGAATTGAAAATCTTGATTTTCAGATAATCAAGAATCTTTGTATCTGGTGCCCAGGCAACATGAGCTTGGCCTGCAGATCTTGGTTTCCCACAGATTGATAACATGAAGCTGATGCAGCGGTTGTGGCACCACACTAAAAGCTTGATATCTGGAAATCAAGGTCTTCAAACGATTCATGTCCAAACATGAGGTCTGGTTGTTCTGTTCTTATCTCACTTGCAATTTGGGTTGAAAATAGCAGGATAACACTGCTCCGCTTGATGCGCTTACTATTTTCTCCGCAGCCCCAAACACCAAGTATTAAATATGCGAGGGAAGTTAAATATCGTAAACACTAAACTTACCTTACACCTAAATTCATCAAATGCAAATTAAGAAGTTAAATCCAATATCACCATCCCTAAAGTAGAAATGTCGAACGGCAATATCTTCAATACAAGAAAAAAAAAATGCAATTCAACAAAACCACACTTCATAAAAACCAAAATTACCAAAATCTCAATTCTAAGACAGCATTCTATTCCAAAATCCCCATTTAAAAGTCTTCATTCCCCGTCCAATAATTACAAGAAGAGATTAACTTAAATAAACATCAAAGCATTACTTCTTCCCCCAATCCATGGCGTAATTTACGATAAGCAGGTTGGAGAAGAAGAATAATTTACAGAACCCTAAAACCCATTAACAAATTACAATTGCATGCAAATAATGGTTCGACAGAAATCAAGAAAAGAGATGGGGTTTTTTCAATCCAAGAAACCTGTCTTCTGCCAGATGGCGTTCCTAACCCGACGGAGATCCCTCCCTTTGAGAGTTCGCCCCAATCCCTCAAAGACAGAGAATGTAGTCATATGCGATCTCGCTACGATCTCGTGCGGTGGAAGCATCTCATCATCAATTTCCTCATCGTCCTCATCAAATAGGCTCAAATTTGCCGACGCAAGTGACGAATTCCCCTTGGGCCAGATGGGCACGTCGACAGGTGCCGACTGGTGGAACTTTCCAGAACCTGGCCCGGAGGACTCATCGGACCGTGGGACCGGGACAGGCGGGATGGTACGAGCAGCAGTGGCGGCGGAGAGGGAAGGGTTTAAGGAGGGTTTCCGCTGCAGGAGAGGGGCGGGGTCGTCGGAAAGAACGGCGGAGAGACCGAACTTATCAGGACGGAAGGGATGATGGATATTAGACGCCGAACTGTGGGCCATCGATCGGACGGGAGAGAACGTTTCCGTCGAATTGTCGGTTGTCGGCGAATCAGAGAGTTCGGACAGTGTCGTCGTTGACGACCAGACAACGTCGATCTCGTCTAGTTCAAGGGGGGTGAGATCGGAGTCGGGCTGTTTCAGAAGGCCCAGGAATCGGATGGCGGAGGATGAAGAAGATATGGTCTTGTGGATATCTTCCATCGTTGGACGGGTAGGATTCTCTTGCTGATATTTGTAAGGAATTAGGGTTAGGGTTTTCTCTGCGTGAGTGCTCGTAAAAGAGAGAGAGAGAAGGGATAGAAGAAGAAGAAGAAGACGTCTGGGGATTTTGTGATGTGTAGAGGGTCGTGTGGCAAAAGAAGGAGAGACAGGAAGAGAGAGAGAGAGAGAGAGGCACACCTGCTTTAGAGGGGAGAGTCGATACACGTGGCATATGACGTGGAGATTTTGTTGTGGAGCGTGACGTAGGTGAATGGTTTTTTTTTTAATTTTTATTTTTTTTACAAGAGAACCGACAAATGATTACATACAACGCTGTATGTTTACTTAACAACAACGCTTTTTTTAAACTTATTTTTGATTTCAGTAGAAAATCTCATCTGTGAAAAGAGTAAAAAAAATCATTAAAATACAAATAAAAGTAAAATTAGAACCATCTACATATACTATAGGCCACTCACAAACAATGAGTCAGACCATCGGCTATAAATTTATTT
The DNA here is from genome assembly GCA_021015155.1 of Magnolia officinalis. Taxonomy (NCBI): domain Eukaryota; kingdom Viridiplantae; phylum Streptophyta; class Magnoliopsida; order Magnoliales; family Magnoliaceae; genus Magnolia; species Magnolia officinalis. Next base: position 22,986,317 of record JAJHSJ010000007.1, read on the forward strand.
CAAATGTCTAGTATTTATGATGAATATTCCATCTTATTTATGTCTTATTAGTAATTTATTATGGTTCCTATATCTATTACGTATCTGATTTGATATAAATTTGATAAATCAGAGTAAAATAGGAACGTTGTATGCTAAGTTAACATACAGCATTGTATGTGATCATTTCTCACGAGAAACTTTATCCGTGCATTCGCTCGAGTGTACTTTTTTATCCGTACTTGTCTCACACGTGCAAAATAGGATTTTGTTAGGATCAGATCCGTTCATCAATCGATACACGTGTGCATATAGGATTTTTCAAAATTTTAGGCCAATGAGGTAATCAGATTATCCTTCCCTTTATGTCTGATTTAGACGAGTTGGTATGGTTAACCGTTCGTTTGCTTTGTATACTTATGTTGAAGCTGATAATTGTATCGGCCTGATTACTTACTGCTGGAATCTATCATGGGACACCACTATGATAAGTGACTCTGATGTAATTCACGTGCGACTTATTTGCACGTGTGAGGTAAGCGAATTTACAAAAGTTCACTCGGGCGAATTCACTTGGTATGGTGTAGTCGACAAAAGAAAAATCATTTTCCTCCAATATCCTTACGGCACGCTCGCTTATAAGGACACGTGTGCGAGATTTGAGCCGCCTTTCGGGATGAAACTAGAGAGTGGATTAGCTGTTACCCGGGTAACATATTAGTGGGTGTTACTCTTACCACGTGGGGCCCATATTAATAAATATTTTTCGTATCCACGCCGTCCATCGGTTTTCCAGCCTCATTTAAGACGTTATACCAAAAATTAAGGATATTAAAACCTCTAATGGTCCACAACAATATAAAAATTGATATACAACCATTAAAAAAAATTTTATAGGCCACAAAAGTTTTGTATCAAGATAATATTTGTATTTTAATTTCATCCAGTTCCAGTTGACCTTATGAACGGTTTGGATGGAAAATAAACATTAAATATATGCTTACAGTGGACCTTTTACTTAGGTAACACTAACACCTAATCCGCACTTAAAATTTTTAACACTACCTAATTTTCCATGCTTATTTTTAAAATTACAATTTAGCGCTTCGAAATTTCAAAATTATAATTTAGTACTTAAAAGTTTTAACACTCTACCTAATTAACCAATCAACGAATATCATGCTAGGAATACAATTTCCAATACATTAGATTATATGAAAGAGAGATTGGAACTTATACTCGCTCACTCACGTGAGACAGAAGTGGGGCACTGCTGAACATATGATCTCGGCCATTCATTAGAAATGAATGCATGCTCCTGTATTTGATGATGTGCATATCTTTTTATTTTGATGCAAGCAAGTACACTTATATTTCTTCATGGACTATTAGTGATATCCCGACTTTTGGTAGTGTGTTGATGTCACCAAGTTCTGTGGGTCCCACTATGATGTATGTTTTATATCTATACCATTTATCCATTTTACGATATCATTTTAGCGTATGACCTTAAAAATTAGATAGATGTTGAGGGTCAAATATTGCATATTAGACTCCAGTTATTACTCGAATTTACGAACATGGTATTGTTTAACAAACTATTTTAATCGTGTTTATGGTATAAGATGAATTTAAGAGCTTGGACTAAAAAAGGATACTAAAAGCATGAATTTAATACTCTGAAGTCACCAAGGCAAGGGACGGACCTCAGGGGACCGAGATCGAAGAATTTATACGCCAGAAATCCGAGAAAATCAACCCATTCACGTTAAAGATGCCTGAAATTTGTTAAGAATGCAAGACAACATGGTTCTCACCATTTTGGGATATCCCATAATTTAAAGGGGACCCATCAAATGCACGGTGTTGATGTTCGACATACATCATGGTGGGGCCCATGAGCTCGATTGCATAGAACCTTTTCCCCAAAAAACAAACAAACACACACACACACACACACACACACACACACACACACACACCACACATATATAATATATATATATATATATATATATATATATATATATATATATATATATATATAGTCCATGTGATGTGGCACCCATGAAACCTAAGACCCAACTTTCAACTTGATCCAAAACTTTAGTAGGCCGTTGCAAAAAGAGATGCAGCTTAAGGGAGGAAACTGTTTCCTCTAGCCATGACCTACCAAAGTTTTGGATCAGGTAAAAGTTGAGGTCTATGGGTTTCATGGGGGAATGCATCGCATGTACGTTTAGATTTTATACTCATGTCATGTGAAATGAGTTCTAATGAGTTACTCATGTTAGGTGAAATGAGTTCTAATAAATTCTGTGAGATATGCTGCAAGTGAGCATTTCAATATATATATATATATATATATATAGGAAAACCCTCACCTGCGAACCAGTTCGTACGTACTATGTACGAACTTTTTTGATGACCCATCATACGTGATGAATCTCACAAATCTGAACGGTTCACATGAAGCAGAACCTAATGAAACTCCATGGTATGAATTTTTACTTTGATCCGAAACTTTGGTGGACCGTGAAAAATGTAAACAGCTTCTTTCTTTGATTTGAATTTCTCTTTGCTATGGACGGTATGGATAGAAGTTTTAGATAAAAGTAAAACTTGGTCCTGGAGGTTTTCACTAGGTGCTGCTCACATGAACGGTTCAGATTTTGATCAACATCACATATGATGGGTTCTCAAAAAAGTTCGTACGTAGTATACGAACTGGTTCGCAGGTGAGCGCTTCTCTCTCTCTCTATATATATATTATATATATATATATATATATATATATATATATATATATATATATATAAAATATCTGAACAGAGCTACTATTGAGATGGGGTAATATGAATCATTCAAAAGGTGGGACTACTGTGGAGATAGGGAATAGGCTGACAAATGACAATAGAGCTGATGAAACCATCTGATTCATCCTTTGAAACGGGACTCAGTATTCTTAATGGTCCATCTAACTTTATAAAATGGTAGGCTAATGGTCTATCTTTCTATGTGGGAGGTTTCTGAGTACAGTGGTGGATTGCATTCCACCCACAGGTTTGGATGGCGGAATAGTGATCACTTATATTCATTGAAAACCGAGAATATTTTCTATCCCACGCGTGCATAGAGGCAGGCACGCTGCAATCCACCAGATTTGCCAGCCTACGTCATGGGAATCAGATCCAAGCCATCCATCACTGGGTCCAGGTTCAAAAGGCAGGCCAGTCCTCTCATCAAACTAGCCGTAGGGTTAGAAGCATGGAACGACTCTAAAACGGAGGTTGATGTTTGGCAAGGTAACCTACATTGTAGAACCCACCTGATGAACGGCCTAGATCAATACAACACAGGCACACAGACTTAGAACTAAAGGATACTTCAATATAGCCTGCCTGAGGATCATATAATTAAGAGAGGAAAATCAAATTGCTATTGATCCACGATGGGAGGCTTTACATACCATACTTGAGTTTTTAATTATGACAAGTGGGCCCACATTTCATTGGTCCAAACCATTGGTCAGATGGCTCCTATCATAAATGGATCATGTTTGGTTCATGATTATTTCATTTTTTTTTTTTTTTTTAAATAGGACAGTTGGATATCTTTTATTTTTAACCGTCCAAAAATATAAAAGCATTCTCGTCATTCAAAAAAAAAAAAAAAAAAGCTATTTAATCTAACAACCGTTAAAAATAAAATGAACCCAAGGTCCCTGGATGAAATATATCTATAACTATGGTAGGTTAATTAATGACAATACTTTTAAAAAGAAGTGCCGGATTGTAAATTTGAAAAGGGTTATGATATCAACTCGAGTCATTACTCGCTCGTGTTTATGTGAAGATGTAGAGGGATGCTCGCCATTGAAACCTTTTTGGGCCCTACCGAAGTACTCCGTCATCGTGACATTTGGTTTTGAGACTCATCTTATGATCGGGCCGGATGGCATATATCAATGGCTGTGTGCCACAGGAAACGGTAGGAATTCCCATCCATACCTCTCCCTGTAGTGCGTCACACCTAAGTTTTAGATCAATTTCATTTTCAGTGGAGTTTTGACTCTTATCTCAAGCTAAATTTGGCTCAGCCCTCATATTAAAAATTCAGATATAAAACCAATTTAAATTGTACGCTTTACTAAGCACGTTCAATGAAGATAAAACAATCATAATAAATTAGAATAATCAAAGCACGATTCAACGAAGATAAAACAATCATAATAAATCAGAATAATCAAATAATTAAACAAACAACTGCAAATATAAGATATTTTACATGGAAAAACTGTTGCCCAAAAAAATTATGTTGGAAAGTAACATATATTTACTATAATAAAAACCGTAGAGTTTACACCACTCAACTTCTTTGATAATAGACGAAATGTTGAGGGTCGAATATCGCATATCAGACTCCAGTTATTGTCTGGATTTATGAACATGATACTATTTAACAACTTATTTTAACCGTGTTTGTGTTGCAAGGTGACTTTAAGAGTTTGACTGAAAAAAGGGTGCTAAATGCATGGATTTGACGCTCCGAATTTACCAAAGCATGGGATGGACTCGAGGAAACCAAGATCGATATATTTGCACTTCAGAAATTCAAGAAAATCGAGAAACTGAAGCTCCAGTAATCCGAAAAAGTCCAAAATGAAAGATCACAGGGTTTCCACCATCTGTTCGGCTCAAAACTTCATATATGGCTTGAGGACCATAAATTAACCGTACATGTCAAAATTCAGCCCTTGGATCAGTGTGTAAGTGACCCAATGGACAAGATCAGACAATAACCATTAAAAAAAATATCTTGGACATCCTTGGAAGATCGGGACCCGAACTGAACCGATGAAAAGAGCATGAAAAACGGTGGATACCCGTCAAATTTCACCTCTTTTGGACGATACAGTAAGGAGATACGGACAGCAGAAGTTATAACAAAATAGGATGGCAAACTTGTAAATATATGGCCATGCATGGCTATGTGAAGCAGATTTTATTTTTAACGGTAAAAGTTGTCTATGAGCGTGTGGCCCACCCTGAAGTTGGATCTACTTTAAACTAGAGGCCATAAGCCAACATTACGTACAAGAACCGATAGAGGGAGTGGATTTTTAGGACAGGCATCAGAAGTGGGCCCCACCTATTTTTGTATACAAAACATCCAAACAGTTGCCTTCTAACGCATAGTGACGGACGTGCTTCCGATTGGGTTTTGACAGTGGGCCCCACTCATCATCCCTTTTTATGATCTGGACCGTCCAATGTGTCCCAGAGGGGGGGTTTGACCCTCGCCTAGGTGTCTTTTTGGACCCGAACAAGTTAACACGCGAATATCCCGTCTAAAAGGAGGTCAGACGGTCGTATGATCAATCACGAGGGCCACATCAAATTCGAGCCAAAACACGTCATTGCCAACCAGTTTTTCGAGGCAAGTTAAATGGACAGATTGGATTTTCTTTCCAACTTCGATCATGGCCCCCACCAATCATTACAGCGCAAGAGACACGCGTAAGTCCCGTATCCCATTCAAAAACAGAAGTTGACGCTGCTCTGTACGTAGACGGATTGCGCGGAGCTTTTTGCGGAAGATGGTGGGCCACCATCATGGCCACCTGATCGATCTACATCGTCCATCATGGAGCTCGGACGAAACCGTCCTGGACCTGACCTGTTCAACTTATAAAACGAAGTGCAAGATGGTCGAAATCTTCAGTCGAAAGACGTCTGGTTTGCTGCAATACAGACAACGCCCGTTTGTGATGGCTGATCTGGATCTTCTTCCGGGATTTCATCTTGAAATGTTCGATGATCTGGACCGTTCGAAATAGAGCAAGTGAACGGCCGATCTTAACCAAGCAATCTGGAAACAAAACGGCAAAACAGAGTTCCGGTTCTGTCGTGTTGAGCACGCTGTAACCATCGTTTGTGTAACGTGCGAAAGCAACGTTCGTGAAGCACGTTTTTGGCTTTCGATTTAGTGGGCAAGGGGTCAATAGAATGGTGATCAGAAACGTTCACAAGATGGACCAAATGAAGCCAGGAGATGGACAGATTTTCTTCTAAAAACTTGCCCCGCAAGGTGTTCCGATTACATTTACTGGATGCGTAAAAGTCTCTTTTCGCAGTTTCTAAAACAGTCTTTCCTCTTTCGCACCGCCTCTTGTGCGTAAGAGTCCAACCAACTTCAGCCACGACCGCCTTGCTGACTATAAAGGAGAAGAAAGAGACAAGAGAAAGGGAGGCTTCCAACAATCGGCTGGAACGTGGGTAAAGAGAGAGAGAGAGAGGAAGGGAGTAGAGTTTGTATTCTTTTCTTTTTGCTTCTGATTTATTTTTCTAAGAGATTTGAGTCCACCATGTCTATGTGTGGCTAAACCTCTTAGCTAGGGCTAAGAGGTGAAGCTTGTAGCGTGATGGGAGGATTTATAATTGTGCCTTTTATTTAGACTAAATGGATTTTGATTTAATTTTATTATGGGAATATTTTTAGTTTTTAATGGTCTGTTGTGACTGAAATTACAATGGGTCTGCGATGGCTTAGAGTATTTCCTTTTCCTCTTATGATTATGACGTCAGGAAGCCCTGTTGTTCACCATCGTCTCCTGGGCATGGTTGGATGTCGCTACTCTTCCTAACCTTCATACATCAATGATTGGTTGCCAATTAGTTTAATTCTATTGTTTACTTTGTCTCCTGGGTATGGTTTGGTGATGGAATCCATTCTAATTCATATACCCTTCATCTCTTGAAAACTATATCAATGACAGTTCAGTTGATTTTCATGAATCAAGAGTAGTTCTCCCTGATCATTACAAGTGGATCCTCTGAATCCCTAGTTTCCTACCTCTGAATTCCTTAAATTTTATATTACTGTTTTCACCATTATTCCTTCAAATTACACTTGTTTTAGATTTCATCTCATTCTAGTTCTAGTTCTGGTTACTTTCAGATAACGTACAGGTATCAGTCCCTTGGGATTCGACCCCGGTCTTACCGAGTTTATTACTACATCACAACCCTACACTTGGGGAGTGAACACGAAACTGATCTCCCCATGCGATGCGCACTTAGAAAAAACCCTAACCCATTGAAAAAAAAAAAAATCTATTCCTGAGTCCTTACAAGTGTTTAAAAACTCCAACACCTCACAAACCTTTGCCCTTAAAGAGAAAACACTTGTCCGTATCAATCCCTAATCATGATCGTATTTAAATACCATGATTTGCGTTAATCTATGTAACCTAGTCAGTCGGGTTGAATGGGACCTTCGGTCGGACCGAACCAAGCCGACTCACAGTTTTGGTTGAATCGAAAATGTGCAAATCTTCGCAGTGTGCACACTAAGAATTCACCCTATTTTCGGCTGGACCAAAAAAGACTTCAGTCGAATCGAGACATGGCTTATTTGCATAACAGATTGGCATGATCTAAGGCATATTGCACAACATTCAGGGGATCGTGTCCTAACATGAGTTGGCTCAAATTGCAGGGTATATGTCACACACGAATCATAATGGCCCCACAACTTTATGTTACATCGGTTCTTCAATTGTTGTAGAAAATTGATGTCCTAAATTGGACTCGTTTGGCACTTCGTAATTGGATTGCATTGAAATCCAATTCATAACTATAGTGGAATATGTGCGAATTAAAATGGACTATGAGATGAGGATCGGGATCTTGATGCTGACAACCTGAAAAGCTCGACGTAAGAACTTAAACATTTGACTTTCACCTCGAGATGAGTCTCACCAACCATAATCGAGATGGACTATGGGACGAGGATCGAGATCGTGATGCTATCTATCTAAGGCACTTGTATTTTTTTAATTAACAAAAATCAAATTGATTTGAAAATCCATTTTCTTCTTGATGTTATCCTCGAATCGAGCTCCACCCAAGCTATTGACCGAACCGAGCCGAGCTGGCCACTACAGTTCAAGGACTGAGCTGAGCCAAATTCAAGCCGAGGTAAGCTCTTAGCTGAACCGAGTTGAACATGGCACAACTCAACTCGGATTGGCTCGGTGTCCAACTCTACATTTACCTCTATTTACCTCGAATGTAGGTTGGGTACGGATGCTACGAGTAACAAGGTTGCTATTGGACAATGTTTTGCGAGCACCATTATGATATATGTGTTTCATCCGTACTGTCCGTTAATTTTTTCGAATCATTTTAGGGCATGAGACCAAAAATGAGACAGTTTCATATCTCAAGTGGACCACACCATAAGAAAACATTGGTGATTAAACGACCACCATTAAAAACTTTGTAGGACCCATTGTAATGTTTATTTGCCATCTAATCTATTGATCAGGTCACATAAACTTAGATGAAGGGAAAACACAAATTCAGTTTCATCTGTGGCCCCTAAGAAATTTTTAATGGTGACCGTTGAAACACCTTTGTTTCCTTTGGTGTGGTTCACATGTGATTTGGATTTACCTAATTTTTGGACTCGTGTCTTAAATTGAGATCGAAAAATGAATGGAAGGCATAGATAAAACACATACATTTTGGTGGGGGCCACAAAGCATCGTTCGGTGCCCTCATAGATTTAAGCTTGTCATACCCACACAAAGAGGCAGACGAAGATGGAATCTAGGAAGATGAGACAACATTAGTACGCATTTTGTATCCTTTTATCTCTGGTTACAACCAATTCTAAGGCAGGACACCGAGTGTAAGGATATAAATGGATGAGCTAGCCTTTTATAGATGAAAGCCATTTTAGTGATGGGACCAACGTGGATACACAATGGAGCAAATTTCTCCTCCATGGATGATCTCAGCCATATAATCAAGTAAGCATAATTTTGGTTCAAGATGTTGGGGAATCGTGGAACCAAACCTGAATTCAAATTAAACAATAGAAAATCAAACATAGACAAAGTACAGAGAACACTATGTTGAAAAACCATCGCAGGAAAAAATCACGGCACAAAGCGACAACGAATCCACTATGAAAATGAATTTACAAGAGATTGATTGACTTACCGATTCAAGAAACCTCAAAATTCCTTTATAAAACCCTAGCTTTGATTAGAACACCTAGGAACGTCTTAGCATACCCTAATCCTGATTACACCCACTTATATAGTATTACAATCGAATCAGGAAATAAAATACGCACTTACACAAATTTGTGCAATTCTGTTGATAGGACCTTCGATAAGATCGACAGCCCCCAAAAACTGTCCAGCGAGCATAGGGGGAAAATTAAGATTTTCTCGACATGATCGATGGTCTGTTAATATGATCGAAAGATGCTTGATGCGATCAAGTGGTCTATCAATGGCATCGACAGACCCTTGTTCCAGTCAAATTGAAGACATCTGACAACAATCCCCACCATGACTTCAATCATCATGAAATATAGCTTCAAGCTCCATCTCTAATCGCCTCCTCATACCTTCATCATCATCGTCGCTTCTTATGCACAACTATCTTTATTAAGCTTTCGCCAAGCCCAAAGAAGTTGCACAAAACTTGAACTTTTCTTTAAGAACCACCTTCGTAGGCATGTTTGCTGGATTGATGCTCGTGTGGATCTTCTTAGGAGTCACACCGTCTTTCAAGCACTTGTCGGATATAATGATGACGAACATCAATAAGCTTAGTACGAGAATGGTAAACCGAGTTCTTTGTCAAATTGAACGTGCTTTCGTGTCACGATTGACCGACACAACTTCCTACTGAAGCCCAAGTTGATTTATCATCCCTCTCAACCAAACACTTTCTTTGAATGCTTTCGTCACTACCATATACTCAGCTTCTGTTGTGGAACGAGAAACCACAGATTAAAGCTTCGACATCTAACTAATCACTCCAAGCACTAATATAAACAAGTAATTGGAAGTCAACCTTCTATTGTCCACATTTCTTGCATAATCCAAATCCAAATAGCCTACTAGTTTTCCTTCTGATTTTTCAAATGTCAAGATGTAATCTGATGTATCTCGTAGATAACGAAGTAACTATTTCACTTCCTCCCAATGTTGTTTGTCTGGGTTTGACATGTATTTGTTCATAACATCGACTGCAAGTGAAATATTCGGTCTCGTACAGACCATGACATACATCAACATGCTAACTGCACTCGAATATAGCACACAAGACATAACCTATTTTTCTTCATCTGTAGTAGGACATTGCTTTGAAGTTAAGCGGCATAGGGTGTGCTAACTGGTTTAACCTTGTCCATTCCAAACTTCACCAATACATTGTCAAGGTATTCAGATTGAGACAATTGTAATATGCTCATCTCCCTATCTTTGTGCATATTTATGCCAAGAATATTCTTCGCAATCCATATCTTTTATTTCGAATGTCCCTGATAGCAAAGTCTTCAATATATTGATCTTAGATATGTTATGGCTGACAATAAGCATGTCATCAATATATAATAGTAGTAAGATAAACTTTCCATCACTCAGTGTCTTAAAGTATACACAGTGATTATATTCACCCTAGTAAACCACAGACCCACCATGAAAGTATTAAACTTTTTGTACCACTGCTTAGGCGACTGTTTCAGGTTGTACGACGACCTCTTCTACCTATAGACCTTGTTCTCTGACTCCTTTACTTCGAACTCATTCTAGTTGCTTCATGTAGATCTGTTTTTCTAACTCTCCATATAGGAAAGCAATCTTCACATTCATTTGCTCCAATTCCATATTGTATCGGGCAACCATCGCCAACACAAATCTGATAGATACCTGCTTGATAATGCGGTGCGAATATCTCACTGAAGTTTACGCCTTTTTTTTAGTATAACCCTTCGTCACCAGTCTTTCCTCATACCTATCATGCCTTTTCTTGTAAATACACTTACATCTGATTGTTTTACACCCAACTAGAATTTCCACTAGCTCCCATGTTTCATTCTTGTATAAGGAATCCATCTCGTCATACATGACCACCATCCGCTTCTCAGCATTAATGTCGTTTAATGCTTCTTTGAGGGTAGACGAATCCCCTTCATTCGTAATGAGAGCGAATGCAACATTCAAGTCATCTCTATATCTCACTGGTAATTTATGATCTCTAGACGAATTTCTTTTGAGAGGTGGTTGTTCCACTTGCTCCTATGCCTCTGCCTATAACTCAACTTTAGCCTGTGATTCAACTTTAAAAAAATAAAAATAAAAATTCAGCATTAATCATTGTTGATTTTTTTTTTTTGTTTCCTTCTGTTCATCCTTATGGAACAAAGAATCTTCATTAAACCTGATGTCACACCTAATCGTAATCTTTCGTGTGACTCGGTCATATGGCATGTCCATCACTATAGCCCACAAAAGTATACTTCTATGCCTTTTGGTTTAACCTATCTCTCTCAACTGACGGTACATGAGTAAACATCACAACCAAATATGCGCAACTGTGAGTAATCTAGATCATGACCACTCTACACTTCTTCTGAAATTGTATAGTTTATTGTCGTAGACATGGATCGATTCACAAGATAACAAGTCACATTAATGACCTCAGTCCATAATTTCTTGCCTAATGCAACATTGCTCAACATACTTCAGGCTCTCTCCAAGAGAGTCTGATTCATCCATTCTTCCATACCATTATGCTCTAGTGTATGCCTTATTGTATTGTGCCTCACAATCCCCTCGTCTTCAAAAAATTGATTCAATTCCTTTGAAGTGAATTCACCAACATTGTCCGTCCTTAAGATTTTTAGTTTCTATCATGTTTGCTTCTCAATCATTGCCTTTCACACTTTGAATGTGGCAAACACATTGGATTTATTTTTCAGAAAATAAATCAACACATTTCTAAAGTAGTCATCTATGAATGAGACAAAAAACGATGACCCCCAGTAGAAACAACAGGTGACAACCCCCTTACATATGAATGCACATAATCAAGCACATATTTACTAACATGTTTTCCCGACTTAAAAGCTACTCGTGATTGTTTACCATATATACAATGACCGCATATATTAAAAACAACACATTTAAATGCAAGAATCAAGCAACGATCAGAAAGTACCTTCATACCATGCTCGATCACATGCATGCCAAAAATGTGCTGATGTAGATTCCATTGCAGATGTTGTAGCTCCACCTGAATGGTATTCCTGATCAACTTGTAAAGGTAGCTCTGATGCTCTTTCATTACTATGAGTGTCCTCCTTTGAAACTTTTAGGACACGATCAAAATCATTGAATTTGCACCCAAGTGCCCCAAGAGATATTAGGTTCTTCCTTAGGTCTAGAACGTGGCTCACGTCCGACAGGATGTGTTCCACCCCATCAAACATCTTGATGTGCACTGATCCGACACCAACCTTACATGCAATGTCATTTCCCATAACACACCTGTCCACCATCACACTCTTTGTAATTAGTTAATCAATCTCATTGAAAAGTCATATGGTGTGAGGGCCCTGTATCCAAAATCCAATAATCGCTGAGATACCCAGATTTGGATGCGGTCAGAACATCACCACCATCAACTTCCTTACTAGATTCTACTGTGTTATCCTCTTTCGACATATTATCTAATTTCTCTCCCTTCTGATCTTCAAGATTTCGACAATCCTTCTTCATATGTCATATCATCCCATAGTTTTACCACTTCATCTTGTCTTTACTATTCGATTTAGATCTCGATCACGAGTTATCATTTTTCCAATCAAAATTCATTTTACCCAGCAACCAACACATCCATAGAAGAACCATCACTGTTGTCCTTCTTTCTCAACTACTTCGCATGAAGGACTAAGATGACAGTTTCGAGGTTTATGGTCTCCCTACCATAACACATAGCATTTACGAGATTCTCATAAGACGGTGGAAGAGAGTTAAATAGGATTAGGGCTTGATCTTCACCTCCGCATTCTTTAATTTGTAAAGCAATTCACTAAATATGCTAATGTGTTTATTGATATCCTTCTGTCATTTTAAGATTATATAACTATTTCTTAAGATACAAACAATTGCCTATGAATTTCTCCATGTACAAACTATCAAGTTTCATCCATATCCCTATAGCGGTATTTTGATCTAGGATATTATAGAGAATATTGTTTGCTAAACATAATTGGATTGAGGTAATAGCCATCTTATTAAGTTCATCCCACTCTCCATAACTCATAGACGCAGGACGCTTTGCCTTACTAAGAAAAGCGTGTTGAAATTCTTGTTGAACTAGAAGGCCTTTCATTTTCATAATTTATAATTTAAAGTTATTTTTACCAGTGAACTTCTTCGTTTCGTACTTAATGTTTGATCCCTTCAACGAAATGTTTCAGATTTAAACTCGAAACCCAACGTTATCTTTGATATCACTTGTTGGGGAATCGTGGAAGCGAACCTGAATCTGAATCTCTTTGATATCACTTGTTGGGGAATCGTGGAAGCGAACCTAAATCTGAATCAAACAAGAGAAACTCTAATGCAGATAAAGAACATAGAGACACAAATTTACGTGGAAAAACTCTTGTGGGAAAAAACCACGGCACAAAGAGATAACATATCCACTATGAAAAATAATTTATAAGAGATGGATAGACTTATTGTTAGTGCACCTTATTTGTCAAACACGTGCGTCTATATGTCAAGAAGTCAGTCAAACCCTTGGAAGCTAAATACCAAAGACATATGAAGACCGGAGCATCATAAAAGTGAAGAACAAGTAAATAAGGTGCCTTAGTGACCATAACTGTAAGACTCGTATTATAGTCCATACCGTTCCGTTGATCCTTATGATCCTCCCTGTTGAATTCATATGACCCGTGACCTATAATCGGCATTTGCATGCGATCCTGAGTTGCACCCTGTCAACCTAAGTCGACTCAACTCGAGACTTGTACCCTAGTGACGGCGCCGTCGCCGCGGTTCCGATGCCACGTCTCGTGCGCCAAGGTGATACCCAGGCCAGGATATGTGGGCTCGCGTTCAGTTCGAGAAAAATGTCGCGCATTTGCAATTCTGAGAGAATCTCTATCCAAAATGTCACCTCAATCAATCAATCCCACCAAGGGTCAAATACAAGTCAAGTACTCACATCACTCAACACATCACTCAACCCATCACAACTCATACCTTTCTTACACAAGCTACCCCAAAAGTCAACAAACTCTTACACAACCCATCCCTCTCTCCCATCCATCACTCCATCACCCATCTCTCTCTCTCTCTCTCTCTCTCTCTCTCTCTCTCCTTACAACCCACTCTCTCTCATTTCTCAAACCCATTTCCAAGCAACCAAAAATATCCCACGTCCTAGTTCTCCCAATCTCCATGAGAAAGTTTTTTGTGCAGCCCACTCCCTAACCCTCTCACCTCCCATCTCAACCCTTCATTCTTTATCACCTTCCATTAAAATCGAAGCCAAGGAGTTTGGCGTTCCATCGGACCAAGAAGAAGAGGACGGTGGCTGATCTTGGACCCACATTTTCATTTTTTTTTTTTTTTTTGTGATTTAAGGGCGCACATATGGCAGGACCCACCTTGATGTATGCTTGTATTCAAGAGGGGCCCATAGTGGCGGGGCCCCTTCGTCATCGCCGATCTCTCTCTCCTTCTCTCTCTATGATCAATGGCCCACATATGATGTATGTATTTTATCCATGCCATCCAACAAGTGGGCCACTTCAATCCCGATTTGGGGCCTGCATGACTGGACGATCACATAAGCTCGGATGGAAGGGAAAGATAAATATCGGTTTGATCCAAATCTAGTGGCCCACTACGTGGGACCACCTTGATGCATGTACATCATCCAGATATGCATAATATATACACACACACACATGTGGCTTGAATTTATTATAATATTATGATATGATATAATATAATATTATATTTATATATACTGTATGTATATATGCATTTAGACGTACGACCGCACGTGTGGGCCCCATGTGGGACCCACCTGTTCTGAAAACGGATGGCTGGCGTGTGTTGGTCAGCAGCCAGCCACATGCTGCTGTCTGCAGCAATTGCGATGGGCCACCACATGGCACCCACCTTGGTGATGCGTTGCATCCATCGTCTAGCTCATGGATGGTGGATTCCAACCATGATGCATGTGTAGTATCTATGCCGTCCACCCGCTCTGATGGTGGGACCCACCTGCTGACTAACGTCAGCAAGTTCTGTGGGTCCCACGTGATGTATATGAACATCCAAGCTGTTCAAATGGTGGGACCCATCTGCTGACTGACGTCAGCAAGTTCTGTGGGTCTCACGTGATGTACATGTACGTCCCAACCATCCTGATAGTGGGACCCGCTGTTGGACAATGTTTGGATGGTGTTGGGTTACATGGTCAATATTTGGGTGGTGCTGATTTACATGAAAAATGTTTGGTTGGTGCCGATTTACTTGGGCAATGTTTTGGACTGTGTTGATCATCATTAGTGGGCCATGTGCCCCATGGATTGATCATGTACAGTGATACACATGTTACACCTACAACTGTTGAAATGATTTTTGGTGTGGTCCAAGCCCACTTGAGGTTTATTGGCGCGACCCATCCATGAGGCCCATCATGATGTATTTTGGCCCATGTGCGGGGTCCACCTGTTTGTATTGTTAGGCCCATGTTGTGTGGCCCATTTTGATGTACGTGAGGCCCAAGCTGTGCTGCCCACTTGTTGTATACGAGGCCCACGTATGAGGCCCATGGTGATGCATTTACGGCCCACCTATGAGTCCCATGGTGATGCATTTATGACCCATTTGATGAGGCCCATCGTGATAGATTGGAGGCCCATGGGACGAGGCCCATTGTGATATATCCGAGGCCCATGGGCGCGACCCATTGAGATGTATGCAGGGCCCATGAGCGAGACCCAATATGATGTATTCAAGGCTCGTGGGCGAGGCCCATTGTGATGTATTCGAAGTCTATGGGGTAGTCCATTGCGATACATTTGAAGCCCCTGTAAAAAGCCCAATGCTATGTATGTGAGGCCCATGAGGGAGGCCCAAGGTAATGTATGTGTGGCCGTTACATTGTGTATAAATTCCTTATGTGGGCCACTCCTTAGGAGCAATGTTGGTTAGATGTCAACGTTAATGGGCAATGTTTGCTAGATGTCCACATTAATGGGCAATGATCGTTAGATGTCCTCATTGTGAGCTTCCCTTAGGCCTTGTTAGGCCCATTCTCATCATTCTCTTATGGGTTAACCCAAATAAGTGGGCCCCATTCGCCATAGACCGACGGCTCCATGCCATCGGGTTTGATATAACCACGGCTAAGGGCCGATCTTTATATTATGGTTTGATTGGCCGTTCATATATGGATCCCGCCGTGTATATAGGCCGATTATCGATGTTGATTATAAGTGTCGATTATCAAGGCCGACGCCGATCATCGATGCTGATTATTGGTGCCGATTATCGATGCTGATTATCGGTGGCAAATATCGATGTCGATTATGAGTATATGACAACATAACATCATAATACATGCCCATACGCATCATCTGCATGCTTGTGATGAGATGAGTGATTGATCATAGCACATGCCATTGGGCAGATTGTTATGAGACTCCCTAGTAAAGGGAGATGCACACATGAGTGCGCGGTTCGCGCATGATTGATGTATGACTGGATTGCATGATTCATGCATCTCGCATTGTGTGACATGTATACTGTACGCCCTAGCGACATCAGGGTCGTAACCTCCATAGGCATATCATGGTTGGTAGGATTGGACACCAAAAATCTTGTTCTACATGGGGTGTTATAGATTTCCTGAGTGAAATTTTCTAAATCCTTATGGTACCAGGAGGTTGCTCCAACGTCTAGACCGAGTGGATGCATGAGCGCCTAGTGCCGATTACCAGAAGGCCGCGCTCTCCACTGTGTCGTGGTCAGTTGGAAGAGGGTGCGGCCTTACCCGCTCGAGAGGAGGGAGCAAAGCTAGGCTGAGTTTGACCATCTCGAGGAATGAGACCGCTATTGACGAGCCAAACCTGATATTGGCAGGCGGATAGTGAGGTCTCTTCCACTCACCTTATTGCGCACGGTGGGGCAACAATCTTGTTTGGAGTGTACTAGACCTCGATGATATTCCAGAGTTGAGGTATATTAGTATGCTTGAGTTGCATCTCGCATCGCATGGCCTTGGTATGGTCGACATCACTCATGTTTTGCATCGTATGGCCTTGGTATGGTCGATATCATTCATGCCTTGCATCGCATAGCCTTGGTATGACCAATAATATTCATGTATTTATCAGCATTTTCTACATTACTCTGATATTGCATAATTGTATTACTACATTGCACACACACTTTCACCACCCTCTAAGCTTTTCGTAAGCTTATGCATGACCATTGCGTGCAGGTGACGTTAGAACGCAGCAGCGCTGAGGCAGGAGCGTATAACAGATCATCTTGGAGCTTTTGTATATCATCACTGTATTTCCCTTTATGCACACTGTACTTATAAGTTTTTGATCATAGTGAAAATGTGATGGAGTTTTTGGTTGTTGTTTGTGGGTAATGCCATTGATTATGCTCATTACAAATCAAACTGATGTTGAAAATCCTCCTTGTAGGATCGTAGGATCAGAACCTGGTAAATGGGTGCCAGGAGCCGAGAATGGGGTACTACAGAGGCTGTCGGCGCCGGATTCGGCGATCAAAAATTTTGTGAGCCCGACTTCCGAGTTTGGGGCGTGACAATAACCCTTGACTCAAAATAACCACATAACTTCTAGATGATCCTAACCTTAATAGGTATACCTTGTTAATAATCCATTAGCCTTAGGAGCCTTATTGAAACATGATAACATATTGTTGAGGGTCGAATATTGCATATTAGATCCCAGTTATTACCTGCTTTTACGCATATGATACTGTTTAATGCCCTATTTTAATCATGTTTGTGATGCAATGTGTATTTACGAGCGTGGACTGAAAAAGGGTACTAAAAGCGTGGATTTGATGCTCTGAAGTAACCAAGGCAAGGGATGGACTTTAGGGGAATAAGATCAATGAATTTACACGTCAGAAATCCGAGAAAATCGAGAAACTGAAGTTCAAGTGGCCTGAAAGTCATTCAGAATTCAAGATCACAGGGTTCCCGCCGTCCGATTGGCTTGAAACTGTATATATGGCCTAAGAACCATAAATTAACCGTACACGCCGAAAATCAGTCATTGGATCTTTGTGAAAATGGCCCAACAAACAGATCAGCCCACAAATCGTTAATCTGGGGCCCACCTGATCTTTGGATATGTTTCAATTTTGGTCTCAACCCCTTAAATTAGAAGGGAAACAAGATAGACAGTGTGGATTTTACATTTACATTAAGGTGGGACCCACTTTATACAAGTGGAGTGCACAGAGATTGTGCACTCGCCGTGCACCAAGCAAGTGAAGTCGGTCAACTTGGTGTTGACCGACTACAATTCAAAAATGGCAGTTGCCGTTCTTTGTTTCAAATAGAGCTTGCGGTTGAACGTCAGTGGGCCACCACTATACATAAAAGGTCCAAGCCGGACCGTCCATGAGATTCATATGGCCCCTATCACTCAGGCCTAGGTGGAGAAATTTCACAATACAATTAGAGATCGGTTTTCGATCGTCCAAACGGAAGACGAACAGTGGCTTTACAGATTACGTGGGCCGGATCAAAGGATGGCCAAAAATACCCTTTCCTAACATAAACTTCGAGTAGAACTTAGTGGACGGCGTGGATTTCTCAAAACAAAAGTGAAGTGGGCCCCACCATCAGAACAACGTAAGTCCTATAACGTAGGCCTTGTTTCAAGGGATGAAATCGACGATTTTCGGTTGTTGCACAATCATGGCCGTTGATCATATGGAAGATCTGATCCGTTCATCGTGTAGGCCTGTACCAAATGCCCCAAGGGACGTTAATCTTTTGTACGAAATGCTAGGAAAAGGGGAGTTGGGAGGCTCTGATCTGGACTGTGCGAAAGTGTTGCGGTTTTCGCCGGCTGCATAAGGCTTTACGCACCCCATCGACTCCAGCAAGGTCGGTTCTCCAACGAAAGCTCTCCACCGCCCTCTCCTGCTATAAAAGAAAGAGAAAAAAGAGAGAGAGGCGGCCGGTTGTGGACGTGAGTGAAAAGAGAGAGAGAGGAAGAAAGAAGAGGGGAGATTGCTCGAGAGAAGGGATTGCTCCAGAACAGATTGCTCCCAAAGAGATTTTTTTTTACGGTGTTGGGGTTGACAGATTCATCTCAGATTGAAAGAAATCAGAGGGTTGTGTAAGGGATGTGCTTCTTATCAATTATGTTTTTCTTCTTTCCAATTGAATCTCTGTTACATCCCATGAATTTTTAATTTCTTAGATAGGGCTGAGATGAAACCCCTAATTTGAATGATTCTTGTTGTTTGTTGATTTCATCCGGAATTGATTAATTTATTTCTTTCTCTATTATGATTAAATGAAAACTCCATACCTCTCCAATCTATAAGCTTACCTTAAGTCTAGATGTGGATGTTGTTTGGAATCTTTTTCTAGGTGTGCTTGTGTCTGACCATTAATAGATTTTCCTACAGAGAAAGAAATAGGAATTTACATCTATTCATGCCTAAACATGGATGGAAAGATGTGATCCTTGAGATTTTTTCCCAATTTCATCTTTTGTGATTCATAATCAAGATACTAGATGGTGGATGTGGATTTAAGTGGTTTGGTTAATTCTTAATGTCTGAATACACATGACAATTGATGTGCATGCATTAGGGACAATTGATGTTAAGGGGAAAATCACTTGTGCTTCAAGCGAATTATACATCATGTGTGCCTGAACAAGGACACAGATTGTGCTTTATTTATTAAATTTATATCAATCTGAATTAGGGTGAATCAACAGGTAAAACAATGGTTAGGATAATTAGGGGTGGATTCAAAAGTCCTAGTGTTTTCCTTAAGTGAATTTTTCTTCTTGTTCTCAGTTATTTTTCATTGATTTTTATTATTTTACTTAATAACTACCTAAACTATTTGTTGGATTAGTTAAGAAGAATCATAAAATTCGAATTGTGACAACCAGTCCTCGTGGGAACGATCTCGTAATACGTATCATGTCTACACCTGATTCGTATACTTGCGAGTTTAAAATCAATTTAAATCAGGTTGGTTTAAATAAAACATCAAATATGCTATTTGAGATCCCAAGCTACTGAAAATGAAACTGCCCAAACCAGCAGACTTAGTGGTGTGATCGTGCAAAGCTCGATTAATCAAGGCGATCGACCAAACATGGCAAAGAATGTCCAGCAAACAACTGGCCTAAATATAAATTAGTTTCCCTCGAGCGATCGAGGAATCTTTGATTCTCTTGAGCGATCGATCGAACAAGGTCAAAACAATCCAACGAGTTCATTGGACCATTTTTGGCCAAGCTTGATTGATCGAGCCTAACCATTGGAGATCCATTGAAGCCTTTTGTTATAAATATTGCTTAATTCGAATCTTTGGAAAATCAACGGAGTTTGGTGCAAATAGAGGCTATGTATTTTTTTCACTTATACCACACATCATAGACCAATATCCAAGAAGTTTCATGCCAATCTTCTTGTATTCCTTCACTCTAATGAGCATTTCATGCTCATATTCGAAGAAATGAATAAACTCTCACATTTCTAGAGATTAGACACTATGCCTGTAGTTAAATCCTTGTTTAAACTCTCTAAAATACCCTTTTAGGTGAATCCCCTAAGATTACAATATTCTCACGAGTTGTAGGAGATTTACGCATCCTTCATTGCCTTGGTCACCTCATTGGCACTTCATATGAAAGGCAAATGACTGTAGGAGCTAAACTATTGGCAACACATCAACATTAACGATCTGGGGAACAACAAGAAGCTAATTTGAAGCACGGGAGAGTATTGAAGAAGTATCTAGAGACGACGCATCAACGAAACTCAATTTGACAAGTAAGGTTGTCATTTGTTGAGTCCGTGTACACTCCTTTCTTGTTTAGGATTGAATGTAAGAATTTGATTGCCAAGATTGATTAGGTTCTTATGTAGGACTTGATCCTTATGTAAGACTTAAATTAAGTCCTTGTGTAGGATACCGACACAGGTGTGTACGTGTAGGTTCTTATGTATAACTGAGGTTGTTGGTTAGTCGATAGAAAACCAAATAAAGTCTCTTGCGGGAGCCTCTGGCGGGAGTATATGATAAGTAAGTCATTGTGTAGGACTGCGGTCCTTGTATAAAGTAGTAAAGGTTAGAGCTAAACTTAATTTAAAACCTTCGATAGTGAAATCCAATATCCTCATGAGTTGAGTGCGTCCGTTGGGAGTAGAGTGGGGAAATCAAATAACTATACATGCCTGTGTTTGGGATTGTCTTTGAGAACTTTTTTAATTGTACTTATATGATTGATTGATGAACTATACGTATGTATGATTAGATGAATGATAGGAGTTGATGGTTAGTACATCCCACACACACATATATATTATCTTTTTATAGACTAGTTGCTTCATTGGAATATGATTTGCAGTCTATGTGATTAGACCCTCTATTGGCTTAGAAGCCTTAAAGTTATATTGCCTTACTTAATTTAATTGGTGTATTAGTTTAAGTAGGCAATTGGATTTAATTAGCTAAAATTTTATTTGGTCATAGTCACCCCCTCTAGGACATAACCTTCATTATATAGCTTTTACAAGCTTTCGCACATACACCATGTGCAATTTTACTTACCAATTCGAGAAACCTCAAAATTCCTTTACAAAATCCTATCTTTGCTCTAGAATACCTCAGGAACGTCTTAGCATACCTTAATCGCAATTACACTTGTTTATATAGTGTTACAATTGAATTAGGAAATAAAATATGCACTTCCACAAAATTGCGCAATTCTATCAATAGGACCTTTGATACGATCGGCAGCCATTAAGGCATGTCGATGGGATCGAAGAATGCCCTAGAAATTATCCACCAAGCATAGGAAAAATTTTGATTTTGATTTTTTTTTTCTTTAATTTTTTTTTAATGATCGAGTGATTTGTCGATGGAATTGACAAATGTTAGATGGAATCTCGATTGGTCCGTAGATGGCATTAATAGACTCATGATGTATTCAGATTGAAGACATGACAACACCTGATACATTGCTATCCACAATCTGGACGGCTTAATTTTGATAACACAGGATACATTAGTATCCACAATATGGACGACTTAATTTGGCCCACCTGCGAAAGCCTTTCACAGGAAGTTCCTATGCTCTAAACTTAGTTGGGGCCACCGTGATGTTTGTCAGGAATCCACTCCCTCCATCAGTTTTGTGAGTTCATTTTAGGAGATTAGAAATTTTTTTTAGAGGATCCAAGACTCAAGTGAGCCGTACTAGAGGAAAAGGTGGTTAGGGAAATTTCTACCGTTGAAACCTCTCGACAGTGATGTTTACATGCCATCCAAACCGTTAATAACGTCATTCCTACTGGGATGAACTGAAAACTTAAATATTAGCATGATTCAAAACTCCTGTTGGCCCATGAATATTTCAACCGTGGACGTTTAATTATCCCGTTTTCGGCCCACTTGAGTATTGGATTAGGTTCATTTTTGGTCTCATAACCTAAAATGTACTCACAGAACGGATGGACGGGGAGGATTTCTCACAAATATCACAGTGGGCCCCACTTGGGTTCCCAGCGCAGGAACTTCCTGCCAAAGGCTTTTGCAGGAAATCCGCATCCCACTTGTAGGAAACGGATTGGCTACTCCCCTGACACCAATCATTGGCTGGTGGTCGGTGCTATGTGGGGCCCACCATGATGTATGTGTGTCATCCATGCTGTTCATCTATTTTTATATATCATTTTATGATATGATAAAAAAAAAGAAGTATATCTCAATCTCAAGTGGACCACATTATAGAAAACAGTGTTGAATGAATTTTGACCATCAAAAACGTTTTGGGGGCCATAAAAGTTTTGGATCAAGCTAATATTTATTTTTTCCCTTCATCTGGGTCTTTATGACCAAATCAATAGATTGGATGTCAAATAAACAGTACAGTGGGCCTTAGGAGGATTTTAATTGTGAATATTCATTCATTATTTTTGTCCTGTGGTGTGGCCCACCTAAGATTTATATCCCTATAATTTTCTGTATAAAGCCATAAAATGATCTATAAAAATGGATTAACGGAGTGGATGAAACACGTACATCATGGTGGGGCCCACAGAGTACCGACCACCAGCCATGGGGCTGGTGTCAGGGGGAGTAGCCAATCCGTTCCCCCAGCCACTAGCCCCGTGGCTAGTGGTCGGTGCTCTGTGGGCCCACCATGATGTATGTATTTCATCCATTCCCTTCATCCATTTTTACATTTCATTGTATGGATGGATCCCAAAAATGAGAGGGATATAAATCTCAGGTGAACCACACCACAGGAAAACAAGTGATTGGATATCCACCATTAAAATCCTCCTAAGACCCAATTGTTTATTTGACATCCAATCTGTTTACTAGGTCATGATACAGGCCCAGACGAAGGGAAAAAACAAAAATCAGCTTGATTAAAAACTTTTATGGCCCCCAAAAGGTTTTTAATAGTCGACGCTCATTCAACATTGTTTCCTGTAATGTGGTATACTTGAGAGATTGGGATATACCTAATTTTTGGTCTCATATCGTGAAATAATTTGAAAAAATAGATGAACAGCATGGATGAAACAAATACATCATTGTGGGGCCCACAGAGCACCGACCACCAGCCATTGGCTGGTGGCAGGGGATTAGCTAATCCGTTCCCACTTGTGTCATGTCTCACGTGGGCCCGAGTACGAAAGTTTCTCTTTTTAGAAATAGATAAGACCACAGGAGCGACCGAAACCATAATATCCCGGAATTTGGGATTAAAGCGTAAAAGGTGAGATTCCAGTGCATTCTAATGTACGCACGGTGCGCAGTACGCACCTTGACAGGTAAGCTCACTGACTTTTTTTCTTTTTATCTTATGTTGAAAATGTTTAAGAGATTCCATCTCCTCCCAACAAGAAACACATGGTGATGATAATCATTAAATGAAGAAAATATTTTCCGGCCCGGGCCACTCTCAACCGCTCATCCAACGGGCTCCGCTGTAGGGTGGGCCACATTTGTAGGTTGAATATGGATCGGTGGTCATAAAATTTTATATTTCTTTCAAATGCCGTCACCCACGGAATGAGTGGATGAGCCTGACATGACAACAACCAATGAACGGCTCAGATTTCATACCCATATTAACAGAGAGGGACGTAAATTACCTGTTGAAGTTACTGCAGTCGGAAGCTATATATATATATATATATGTGAGGGCCCACATAGATTCCTGTGACAGATGCACTCCATCCATTAGTTTCTAAAGATCACAACGCAACAGGAATCTTTTGGACTTCTATCCAACTGTGGTCTTTTGTATATCATCAATAGAAGAGATTTGTCACAGGCATCTTTGTGGGCCCACATAGCTTCCGACCGTAGGAACTTCCTGTGGCCCCCCATCACAGGAGGCACTACCATTTCTTGGTGTTGGGTCCCCACTGGATCAACCGCATTAGTGTAAGACCAAGATCAAATCCAATCCGTTCAATGGAGAATCCAACCACGATGCGATGACATTTGGGACTGCAGATTTTGGGGATTTGAGATTATTTTGAATTTATTGGTCGTTTGTAAGGGTGGATTAGAAGGTATTCTGAATATAGGGGATTTCAAATCTTAACTTTTGATAAGTTTTACAGTCCCTCCCTTTTACTTGGATTGACAGTAGTTTTTTTTTTTAAAATTAAAAAAATAAAAAAAATCTTATTTTTAAAAGTAAGAGAGTTGCATGTATAATCATTTTTAAAAGTAAGAGAGTTACAATCCCAATTACAAGAGTACTCTTACTCAAATGGACCCTTAATTTTACCTCAATGTCTTTATCATAATCATTTGATTAAGTGTTCCTTTAAATAATCTAGCTTTGGTTGAGTATCTCATCCATTTGAGCACAATATTCCAACCTACGGATCATAATCCTCTCATGTGGGTTTGTATGATACAATCTCAAGCTACCACTCAGGCCAAGATAAATGTGATCTAACAATTAGAGTCCCTAGATCTGCTGGAATAAGTCTGATCAAACGGTTAGGATGGCGTGGTGAGATCATTCACTTGGCTAGGGTTAATCCTAGGGAGACCCACTAGATGAATGGTTTGGATCATGCTGATATCATCACATGATTCCAATTCTGGGGTGCATTATTAAATGGGCCATGTTATCCCTTGTATATATCTACATGATTCTTTTAAGGGTGCGATTTGATTGAATTGGTGTCATCACTCGGCAAAACACACCAGGACAGACAAAAGGCTAATATGAAATATCCTATTCCATTAGCCACTCATTTCATTTGATTTTGGACCATTCTCTATTTAAAAAAGCTGATGTTTGTGGCCCGCATTTATTTTTTCAAATGCAGCAGAGCCATTCCTTTTTTTTTTTTAGTTTTAGCCCTATCCCCCAATCAATGACTAGGGTTGTTTTCATAGCTTCCATGCTAGGCTCTCTCTCTCTCTCTCTCTCTCTCTCTCTCTCAAATACTCTAGTGCTCTCAGAGACTACAAGTTATAGTGCGCCTACTTTCATTTATTCAGTTGGACTGTCCAGTTGATCAATCTGAATCGTCCATTAAGTCCATAATGCTTTTAATGGGCTACTAAGAAAAAATTAGTACTTACCGGATGATCCAATCTATCCATGATTTGGCCTTATTTTCATTAACCATCCTTTTTCCAAGCCATGGATGAGAAAGTTATGATTGCCTAACTAAAGTTATTCTTTAGAATCATAAGCTATCAATTATGTCCCCTAACGAATAGACGGGTTAAATTGTCTATTAGACCACTTTTTGTATAAATGATCTTGACCGTCCATATTAAAGCCCATTGATCAGATGGTTAGTATAAGTAAATGATCTTGACCGTCCATATTAAAAAGTATGCTGGATCTAATGAACAGTCTAGATGAATGAATCAGACTTTGTAATCGTGAGGAATATAACTTATAGTGCAGGTCTCTCCTCAAACATAACCTACCAAAGGTTAAAAGACCGGAGATGGTCTGTTGCTGGTTAGACGTGCATGGGGAGTGACTGATCTGGGTCTTATAAGCTTTACAGCCTCGGAAGCATTCAAGGATGAAAGAAAAACATAGAGAGAGGGATGGGAGATGATATATATGGGAGAGCCAGAAGAACCTTGATTGATCCAAACCATGCATTTTCTGGCATTAAGATGGATAGCTTACAAGTTGAAAATATAACTCAAGAGACAATCCTGGCCGTTACTTTTTATATCATTTATCCAACAGCATAGTTGACAATTGTAGGTATTTTAGACAGAAACCATCCATGCTGGGGCCTTTCTCGTAGGGTTGATTTGCACATCACCCTGCCACGTGTCCTGTCGACGGATGGCTCTATCATATTAGGGTTTTTCTATCTCCACCTATCATCTCTAAAAAAATAATATAATTATAATAAGAATAGATATTTGCTAGGTAATACGTATGCATGATATGATGTAGCTTTGTAGGACCACTGGTATCAGGTAAGCTCTTGGACATGCCACACGTGAGCCAGGAAGAATTATGGCCGTCCTTTTCTTTCTTTCTTTCTTTTTTCCATTTATGTGTGGCTGAGGTGGCCGGCTTTATCTTTTTGGGCCTCATAATGTATGTGGATGTCACACATGTGCTAGATTGGCACATATAGACACGTGTAGAGGCACGTGTGGGATTAGAAAACCTCTAAAAGGATAATAAAATAACCATGGTTGAAATTATGCATGTAAACATTTGGTCAAGGTTTCATAAGTTGGTGACGATCTATGATTTTGATTGGGGGGTCAGTGGTTTGATTATTATATTTGATGAAAATAATTGCAAGAAATCATAGTGGGCCCACTACATGCTTTGAAAAAGAAAAGGAAAATAATATTCATACCATTATTCAAGAAGAAATTATTGTCTACGTGCAGTGACAGCCAAATTAATATAAATTATTTATATGCAAATGACTATTAATAATCTTATGTTAGGAATTTTAGTTGCACGTAGTTTGCTAACTCAGCAGTATTGTGGGATCCGATACATTCATCTAGGAGAGTCAGGGTCAACCACGAAGATCATGGTTGCCTAAAATTCAAGCCAATCTAATCAATTATATTGTTATTTAATTTGGTCATATGGCCACATGGCCATACGTGCAATGAATGGTCTGATTTTGATTGTACGTGTGTGTATGTGTTGAGTAAATCATATTCAACTCAAATCGAACTAAATGTTATGTCACCCCAGGTGACGAAATAGCTGAATTAGTGCTAGATCTATAAAGATTAGCCTCACTACTCATCCAACGATTGACATGGAATAAAGTGATTTATAAAGAGAAGGGTTAGTCCTTCGGATGAGTTATTTTTACGATGAAGATAGACTTTTATCACAATGATGATGGCTTAGTCGCCTTCATCAATAAAATAAACATTAAGAAATAAAATAGGAAATTAGAAGCTAAGTACCAATGTAATAGTAATACAGTTGTATCTCTACATTGGGGTATCAGGGTGGCCCACAAGGTGGGGTCTGTGAAATGCTAGATGGCCACAGTGCTTCCCCAACAATTCTAGAGCTTTTGGTGCATTTGCTAGTACTCCCTGCATAAAGTGGTATCAGAGTTAGAGACCTGTGTTCAAGTCTCCTTACCGATGTGGGTGCCTGATGCAGGTGCATCTCCATATTGGGGTGAGGTGGCCCATGAGGTGGGATCTGTGAGATGCATAATGGCCACAAGTTGGGTCCCACTGTGGGACATGTGAGATGCGGGGTAGATCTCATAACCCATAGGGAGATCATGGCCAGTTTTCCTGGGAAGGCCTAGATAAAGGGATAATATGTTGGCCGATAACCCCTACTAAAATAGCCTATATATTTTTTGGGTAAAATATTTTTCATTTAATGATAATGTGCGCAGAGATATTTATATGTGCATACTTATATACATCTCAAGCCTATAGATCATAATAAGTTTGATCATTCATCAATCCAACTATTGGGAACATTCTTTATTGATAAATCTAGTTATTTAAACTATTCACTTTTTATTTGAATGATCACATCAACATGAAATAAATAAATGATACAATTTAAGCTATTTACATCCGATATCAATGATTCTTAACCTTTTATCATGATTTTGATACACCAATGAATGTTTTTATTGTGTATATGTTCATGCCTTACAATATCCTTCAGAAAATTGATTTATTAGGGTTCAATTGCGATGGAAATTCAACCAATGCTTATTCAAAAAAATTGAACCATACATTATCAATCTTGATATCTAGTTCACAAGATCAACCGTCCATAAAAAATTTCATCAAATCTGTTGGATGACTCGCTTGAAAATCATACAGCGTTCATCATTATGATCTATAAGTGACTTCCAACGAGTTTATTGTTGAGGGTCAAATATTACATATCAGATCCCAGTTATTGCCTGGATTTACGAACATGGTACTGTTTAACGGTCCGATTTAATCGTGTTTGTAATGCAAGGTACATTTACGAGCTTGAACCGAAACAGGGTGATAAAAGCTGAGATTTAACGCTTAGAATTCACCAAAGCATGGGGCAAATCCTAAAAGACCAAGATCGATGGATTTGCATGCCAGAAATCCAAAAAATCGAGAAACTGAAGCTCAAGTGGCCTGAAAGACATCTAGAATGCAAGATCACAGGGTTCCTGCCATCCGTTCAGCTCGAAACTTCATATATGGCCTGAGGACCATAAATTAACTGTACACGTCAAATTTCAGCCATTG
The DNA here is from genome assembly GCA_021015155.1 of Magnolia officinalis. Classification (NCBI taxonomy): domain Eukaryota; kingdom Viridiplantae; phylum Streptophyta; class Magnoliopsida; order Magnoliales; family Magnoliaceae; genus Magnolia; species Magnolia officinalis. Next base: position 23,015,152 of record JAJHSJ010000007.1, read on the forward strand.
GATCCTTGTGAAAATGGCCCAACCGACAGATCAGACCATAAAACACTGATCTGTGGCCCACATGATGTCTGGACATGCTTAAATTTGGGTCTCAACCGATTAAATTAGATGGTACAACGGGTAATCGGAGCGGATTCTCATGAAAATCACTGTGGACCCCACCCTGAGGGTGTGCGTGTGCACATCACACGTACACAAGCTATGCACTAAATCAAGTCAGGCCGGTCAAAGCCGCTGACCCGCAGAATCCAAACCGGATTCGGAAACTCGGTTTCTCGCAGCAAAAAACGGACGGAAGCAGTCCGTTTGAGGGGCATTTTGGCCACCATCAGGGCTCATCTGTCCAATCCAGACCGTCCATAATGTAGAAAATGATGTTTTAACCACATCCTAGGTCATATTGAACATAGGGAAGGCCTCACATACACGCACTATCTAGCTGAAGAAGGGTCTCCGCCCTGCGACACTAACGGACAACGTCCGTTTGAGCATTGATGTGGCCCACCGTGCGTACCATTCAATGAATCCAAACCGTATATCGTGTAGGCGGGTCAAATCCATCCAAACCCTAGTAATTTTAAGCCAAACCTGATCAAGAAATCAAGATGAATTCCGTCCGCAAGATTGGGAAGGAAGCAACGATGAAATTTCATCCAATACGTTCAGGAGCCCAAAACAGATTAATCGGTTCAATCTAGACCTTCTAAAATCGAAGAGGACCACGACCTACCAAAGCCTGGAGTTCCAAATGGAAAGAGAATTTGCAATTTTCACGCAAAAAGAGCTGCAATTCCGAGTAAGTTATGTAACGAGTTCCACAAAGAGGCCTCTTGCGAAACCTACCGACAGAGCACATCCGAACGGCTGATTTCGGTGGCCCATGAGCTCCATGTGACCCATCTAAGCCGTCTCCGAACATCAAATCAGAGAAAGAACCCCCGACCAAAAATCTGCCATGATTTCTCGAGCTTCTTCTTGGATTAAACAAGAAATTCACTCCCTTTTTAATGGGCCACATTCGTGAATATGAACGGTCCAGTTTGCAGGTCAGAGACTCAGATATACATCAGTGTATGTGGATCATCTTCGTGTAGCCAGATGTACGATTGAATCAGCAGCAAGCACTTGCTCTTGTGCGCAACCAAGCTTACGTAAAAGAAAGACGCCAATTCCAGGCAGTTTCTAAAACCATTTTGCGTAGGCCTATACATACGACCGACCATGCACATCAGCCGACCATATCCCTTATAAAAGGAGCTGAGACATGGGTGGAAAGGATCATCTATCTCCTGGACGAGCAAGCCAAGTAGTGGGCAGCCGAGGAGGCGAGGAGCAAAGGCGAGAGAGAAAGAGAGGGCGTGGGCCGGCCGTGGACGGTCTCTGGTTTTATCCTTCTTCTTTGTTTCTTTTCCTTCTTTCCTTCAGGTTTTCATGACTAGCTAAACCTCTTAGATAGGGCTAAGAGGTGAAGCTTGTAGCGTGATTAGGAAGGTGGCTTTGCTTTGATTCATGATTATTGAACTCTTATGTATTATAGTTTGATTATTAAGGAATACTTTTAGTTTTTAATGGTTTATTGTGATTCACATTACAGTAGATCTACAATAGCTTTGAGTATGTTCTTTTATTACGAGATTGTGAACTTGGGAACCCTGTTGTTCACCATCGTCTCATGGGCATGGTTGAGTGATGGAACCCTTCCTAACTTTCACAATTCTCTCATGATTGACTGTGAGATTGGTAAAGTGCTGTTGTTTGCCATAGTCTCCTGGGCATGGTTAGGTGACGGAATCACTTCCAAATCTTCGCCAATCTCATCTGTTGATGATTAGATCCATGAGAAGTTTAGAGATCTGACAAATCTCTTCTTACCAATTGGATATGATAGGACTCTGATTCCAGTTGTGTCCCTGAATCAATACAAGGTAACTTCCCAATACTACAAGTGGATCCTTGACACCCTAGTTTCCTACCTCTGATTTCTTTAAGTTTTAGATTAATATTTCACTATTATTCCCTCAAATTCATTCGATTTAGATTTCATCTTAGTCTAGTTTTAGTTCTACTTATTTCAGATTACGTACAGGTTTCAGTCCCTATGGATTCGACCTCGGTCTTACTGAGTTTATTACTACATCACAACCTTATACATGGGGTGTGAACATTTACCGATTTACTTTTCACATTAGGACATGTTTGGACCTATTTTCAAAGATTCCAGAAGATTAAGGGAGAATCTTACTAATCTTATAATTTATAAAACTCAAAAGAATTCAGTGGTTGTACATAAGCCCTTATATTATACACCTCCATTCGTTAGACCTTGATCCAATAACAAATATATAAAATTATTCGTACATCTACACCTTAACATAAAAACCTGTGGGCCCTTAAACTATAATTTTTAGGCGATTCAAATATTAATTTCAAATCTGACTTCTTATAGTCGTCCAACTAAGAATAGTCGATTTAAAACCTTCTTTCAATGATTTAAACCTTATGATATGTGGATCAACGAATACCATGAATGTTCACTCCCTAAGTATAGGGTTGTGATGTAGTAATAAACTCGGTGAGATCGAGGTTGAATCCCAAGGGACTGAAACCTGTACGTAATCTGAAATTAAATAGAACTAGAACTAGAATAAGAGGAAATCTAAATCAAGTGAGTATGAGGGATTAATGGTGAAATATTAATATAAAACTTGTAAATTTAAAGGTGGGAAACTAGGGTGTTAAGGATTCACTTGTAGCAATTGGAAAGTTACTTAGCAATGATTCAAGGACACAACTGAAATTAGAGTCTTATCCTATCCAATTGGTAGGAAGAGATTTGTCAGATCTCTAAACTTCTCATGGATCTAATCATCAATAGATAAAATTGGTGAAGAGTTGGAAGTGATTGCGTCACCTAACCATGCCCAGGAGACGATGACAAACAACAACAATCTACCAATCTCACAGCAATCGTGAGAGAATTGTGAAAGTTAGGAAGGGTTCCATCACCCAACCATGCCCATGAGAAGATGATGAACAACAGGATTCCCAAGTTCACAATCTCATAATGAAAAGAACATACTCAAAGCTATTGCAGATCTACTGTAATTTGAGTCACAATAAACCATTAAAAAACTAAAAGTATTCCTTAATAAACAAAATAGAATTCATAAGAGTTCAATAACCACGAATCAAAGCAAAGCCACCTTCTTAATTATGCTACAAGCTTCACCTCTTAGCCCTAGCTAAGAGGTTTAGCCTAGCAACATGATTAGCTTACATCCCTTAAACAAAATAAAATAAACAAAAAGAAAAATAAAAAGAAAAAAAATAAACTCTACTCTCTCTGTCTCTCTGCTCCACGTCCAGCCTAAGCCAAGATGCCTTTCGTGCTCTCTCCTTTCACCTTCTTATAGCCCAGTGGGTCGGTTGTGCATAAGGTGGTAGAAGATTCAGTTGCTGTGTATGGAGTTACGCACGCCTTTCACAGAACGTGTGCAGCTACACGTGAGAGTCCGGGATTGTCGCTTGCTCTGGTCTTCCTGGCGTCCACCAAAAGCAGTTAAAACAACGCCTCTTTGGACGGTTTTGGACGATCTTCAAGATGGATGGTCTGGATTAGCCATCCGGTCAACGATGGTGGCCCGCCTGGATCGACCGCAGCTTTGTTTGCGAAACAGAGCCTACGCAGCATTGCGCTGTGAATGTCGGTGGGCCCATGATTAGTGACGGTTGAAAAATCCATTCCGTCTACTGAATGCACAATGGAAAACCAGTGAGAATCGGCTGGTTTTGGGTTAGATTATGGTTTTCTACTCTATTGTCTGACCTACGTTTGATCGAGCTTTTTCTGTGTATGTGAGCATGGGTTTGGAAAAACTTCATTTGTACGGTTGGTTTTCCCTTCTGGAACGAATGGACAGTCCGGATTGACCGCATGATCGAAGGTGTGGGCCCACTACGTGCTTCAGCAGACGCACGTCCGCTTTTCTGGCGAAAGAAAATGGAGTTTCCGTTTTTAGGAAGGAGATCGGGTCAAAGACCCTTGACCGGTCATGGCGGTCTGGTGCGGCGTGGGAGTGCAACGGCCGTGCACTCTCACGTCCCTATGTGGGGTCCACTGTGATGTTAGTAAGAAATCCACTCTGTCCATTCCTTTCCTCATTTACTTTAAGGGGTTGAGACCAAAATTGAAGCATATTTAGAGATTAGGTGGGCCCTAAATCACTGATATGTAGGCTGATATGTCCGTTGGGCCACTTCCACAAGGGTCTAGCGGCTGAAATTTTAAGTGTACGGTTAATTTATGGTTCTCAAGCCATATATGAAGTTTTGAACCGAAGGATGGTGGAAACCATGTGATCTTGCATTCTGACTGACTTTCAGGCCACTTGAGCTTCAGTTTCTTGATTTTCTCGGATCTCTGACGTGTAAATCCATTGATCTTGGTCCCCTGGGGTCCCTTCCATTGCCTTGGTGAATTTCAAGCATAAATTCATGCTTTTAACATCCTATTTCAATCCAAGCTCGTAAACACACTATGCATCACAAACACAATTAAATCGGGCTATTAAACAGTACCATGTTCGTAAATCCAGGTAATAACTAGGGTCTGATATGCAATATTTGACCCTCAACAATGAACTGTGATCAATATTCGACTTATCTCTGCCTAAACGAATGTGCAAACCAAAGTCAGGAAACCATTAACGCACATACGTGCATGAAATTAGAAATGATGAGTTTCCTACAATGTTCAAAAGCAAAACTCTGTTTTACTTGTTCAGAGAAACGAATTCAGAAACGATCCTTGAGAGTTTCTTCAATGGATCTAAGCCATCTAAACCCCCCACATATCAATTGTGTGTAACAGCAAGTAGCAACAACATGCGCTATGAAAGAAGTTTTCGTTTCCTTCTACTCATTTTCTTCAATTGCGGATTAATGTGTTGCAACTGAATGTCAAGATTGATTAATCTAGACCGTTCGAGAATGTGAGATCGAATATCAATATCTAGCATTAAATTTCAATCAAAAGAAAGTTGTAAATACCATATGAATTCCGTCCTTCATAGTAATAAGCTACATCAAGTTGAAACTTCCAAACGCATAACCCATTGGGAAAACCAATAACAACATTCCATTTATATGGTCCTTAAGCTTCCTAGGGCCAATCAGAGCCATCTAAAAACTTTAGAATAAAGAAATGTATTCCCAAATGAAATTTACCATTAAAAGGCCACCATCGTCTTCCTCGTCAAGAACCCATCACCATTGAGTATTGATTGGGCATCGATTCAAGATTAAAACTATCCGTTGTGAAGACCATCTGAATAGTGTTTGATCATTATATTCTTAAAAAAAGTTTACACCAACATGTAAAAAGGAACAACCCAATCAACAACTATCTAGAGAAAATGCTAAAGAGTTCCGTGCATAACCGAGCATAAACCCAATGCTTTCTCCTTATACAACTTGGATTTCTAACACCTGAGAATTATATAAAACCCCTAGACTGGGCATAGATCGATCACGATGGAGATTGAGAAAAAGTGAGAAATCGAGAGAGAAAGAAAATTGAGTTGCAACTCAGTGAGTTAACTCATTGAGTCCGAACTGAGTCAGATTTGAGTTTGGGTTAGATTAGCAATATATAGAAGGTGAGTTGATCTTACACTTTTTCTTGCATTATAGTCTCTGAATTTTTATTATTTTCTATTCAATTTCAAATTACTAGAACGTATGAACTTATTTTCTCAGTTTATCTTATTAACATGTAAATTTTAATTTTGATTTGTATAATGGATATCCGCCATTGGGTATTTTCTAGTTTTAATTATGATAAATGTTAAAAATTTCAACTAATTATATTTAGTTTTCGAATTTGATCTCTGAACGTTGTATTTTGTGATAAATTGTATGGTTTACGAGGAAATTATTCATTACGATGTAAATTTTTTAAGTTTATGATTAAGTTTTGGTGCCTTGGAAAGGCTAAAGGCTAATGACTTCTTTATAAAAAATTTTTGAATAAGATTTATATGATTTTGAGGAAAAATCATGCATTCAATGTTAAAAACTTTAGTATTTACATCTCTTGGCATAATTCTAATTAGTACCTTTCGATATGTTTCATTAATCGATGCTGGTTGGATGAATGCCTAGGTGTGAGCAATAGACCAGCTACGTAGGCTAGGTGGAAGCTCCATTGATCAAGGTCAGTTGGGTGAGCACCCAGGTGCATGCAAGAGACTAGCTACGCAAGGCAGACAAGTTTATTTTACTTCACGAAGCTGAGTTAGTCCCTCATTGTTGATCCAAGTGGATTCACTTATAGGGGGGTGGATGCCGTCAAGGACTAATGTTGTAAATAATAGTGTTGGCCAATTGAATTAAACTAGCCCTAGATGTTCTAATGTTAACTGTATTGTGATAGTTGATCATTCTGCACATCATGTGTTGTATGCATGTTTCTAAAGACATAGTTTACACTGCTCTTTTGATTTATATTTTAATTACTTGAAGTTCTATAAGAATCTCTTTATACAATTTATAACTTTGATTACATGTGATAAACTTTGCGAGGTCATCTTACTGAGATTTGTAGCTCGTTCTTTTGAGAATATTTAGTTTCAGGTGTAGAACTAGAGGATAATTTTTCAGAGGATGAATGATAATAGAGAAATTTATTTCATAGTTTATTTTCTATTATTATTTGAAGAATTAATATAATAAGGTCTCAATAAATGACCATTAGATTATTGAATACTAATTAGTAGATTAGTAGATGGTGAATAATTGTTTAAACATATACATTATGATTTTGGATAATGATTTAATATAAATTAGTTTCTTAGAGTAAGTAATGAGTGAATGTGTCACGCCTCGAAATTCGGATACAGAGTGTGCACCCTCAGACTCGAGTTTCAACACATGACTTGTACATTGAGTGTACTTAATTCATTCTTCATACAGTTGTCTGGAGGCATAATTTAATGAATTTTAAGTTCTCATCCAAATTTAATATCCAGTCATCCATGTTTCTATTACATTCCTATAATTTCCTTCATCATACATTCAAAACCATAACATTTGAATAAGAATCATCCAAGTCCACTAATTTGAAACTTCATTAAATTATAAAATCTAATATTGTTTAACATGATTATATTTATAAATAATGATGAATCATATTTATTTCAAATATATACAATAAAGAAATCAAACTCCTAAAAAGTAAAATATATAAATAATTTATTAATCAAGAGTAGTATGTTTATCTTCTTCTAGACACGTCCATTGTCCTTGTGGATCATCCACTGGCTTGGCCTCCTGTTTTGATACTTGAGTTACTGTTTCAGCTTCAACATCATTTGAACGATTTTTCCATCAATACAACATTAGCTGGCCATGCCGAGTGAGTGAACCCATCATGGTTCATGCACGATATAATTAAAATAACATATTCAAGTACAAAATAGAGTATAACAAACAGAAATACAATGTGATTAGTGTATATGATGCAAATGTTGTAAATGATATTGATAATGCATTAAGTAGGCATAAATAGAAACCATCCACTTGGTTGGGTTGGATATCGGCAACTCGCATCTGCACTCGGTAGGCTTCTACCATTGGTACGCATGGGCGATACTTGCATCCCGCCATTGGGTAGGCTTCTACCATTGATAGGCATGGGCAAGGCCTGTATTCTCTCATTGGGTAGTCTTCCACATATAGTGGGCTTCTAGTGAGTACAAAGGGTTGTCCCATCAGTATTTGTACAATAACGTTGTTCAATGCAATGAATGAATGTCCAATATATTTGTAATCAAATGAACTGTCACATACATCTCTCTACATGAGAGTCATTTTTAATGATTTTAAGAACACTCCAGTACAAAACAATTCATAATAAACTATCACATACATCTCAAGGGTTCGAGTATCCATAGGTGGTGAAAGCCCACTACGGTGTGAGTGTGTAAAATAAATCCATAATAAATTTAATTCAAACATTAATAATCAAAATCATAATACAACCAAACATAACAGTCAAAGCAATCTATTTTAATCATACGGAGAGGAAACATATTGGGATAACTCACATGTCTCTATGAACACATGCGCTTGGTACTTCTATGATCACAACATGCGATTACCTACACCATATAAATAGTTGGCATGTATGTGAATGTTATGTTGCGTACATAAAATGACTAAACTTATACTTAGTTTAAACATAACCTGAGTATTATTATTTATTTATTTTATGATAATAAAAATGGTTTAATTGGATTCTTAACAAGGGTCATGGTATTGTGTAAATAGGTTGAAAATCATGGTTATAAAGTGGTAATGGCATAATTGTAAATAAGATTAAAAGCATGTGTAAAAAGTATTTCTGGCTCAACTGTCATTTTGAAAAGAACCATGGCAAAATGGTATTTTCAGCACTTTTTTTTTTTTTTTTTTTTTTTTTTTTTTTTTTTTTTTCCATTTTTTCTTTTAGTGCATGAGTTTTAAGGGTACAAATTTAATAAGCAAATGTGACCCACTTGATATTTTGATTGAGTTCATTTCTGAGTTTGGGCCCTAACAGAGGATGACCATTCAAGTGGATGGTGTAGATCCGACGTATACGTCAATATGGTGTACACAATCCCAAAACCCAAAGTGATACCCAACTTCTTTCTCATTTTTTCTTTTTGTACTGAATCCACTCTAAGCGTATATGTAATATTTTAACCGTTCATATGATTGTTACCCTCATAGTGACCGTTGGGTTAAAATCTTGGTCCTAAATGAGATTATATGGTCCATAATTATCAAAAGAAACCAACATATAGTCCCATTATTTTACTTCGGTGGGGATCATACAGATCTCAGATCCATCACAAGATTTCATTACAAGCTTTACATGGCCTTCCAAACATATTGGACGACAACAATATAACATATGCATCATGTTGGGGCCTACTACCCTAATCCCAAAAAAATGTGGACCATTCTGGCATCTAGAACAACTTTGGTTCAACCAGTGGAACCTTTAATATGATGTGTGTGTATTAAAAATTGGGTCCTATTGTGAGAATATGAGCTGGCCATCAGATAGGGACCTAAGGTTTGTCCATTGGGCCCAAATATTTCCTTGATACAAGACGTTTGTAGATCGCATGATGCTTGATAGTGAATGCTCATTTTTATTATTCTGTAAACTGTGGTCCACCTGGATTTTGATTTAGGATGAATTTTTAGCCCTCAGATATATAAGGGCCGAAGAAATGAATGAATAGCATGGATCTTTCACATACATTTAAATGGGCCCTACATAAATGACGCACAGATCCGGGTCAATTATGGATCTGAAATTTTATTAAATATGGTTTAGACGTGATGAGTCTTTTAGCTTTATAAAAACTTTCTTGGCAACCCACACATGATTTGTATGCACTGGATCCATCCCATTCAATAGTTTAACAACATTATTTTAGGACATGGGTAAAAAAAACGCCAAATTTGAGATTTTGGTGGATCGTACTATTACTACATTGCAGACTGTTCATTCACTGTTAAACCTTCCTAAAGCCTGTCTACGGCCCATTATGATGTTTATGTCTGATTTGAATTGATCAGTGAGCCACGCTAATATGTTTAAAGGAAATATACAAATGTCGACTTGATTTGGAATCCCTTCATGCCCCAAGAAGTTTTTAATGGTAGATGCTTAATATCCACTATTTTAATTGGTATGGCCCATCTAATGATCATGTTGGCCTGATTTTTAAGGTCCCACCTTATATCGTTTGTAAGAATCGAGTGGATCGTGTGGGTTAAACCTCACACGTTAGAGCAGGCCCGACACAAATTCACATGTCAAAATATAAGAAAAAAATATTTCAAGGTGTTATGTATTTTGGTTTGGTTTATATTTCACATGCTTTCTGTGCTCGAACGTACACTACCTATATGCATACATAATATTATATGTATGCATGGAATGGACCCTCAGTTAATTTGCATTGTTCATCATTGACCACATGCATAAATCCTATGATTGTATAGAAAAAATGAAATAAATAAAGTATTAATCTTTTTTTTTTTTTTTTTTTTTTTCTTTTCAGGAGCTTCCTTTCTCTAGATCCCCCCGTCCTCTCTCTCATTTCATTTTTTTTTTCTAAGTGCAGATCTTCTCCTCTCACAACTTTATCCTTAAGAAGGCGGAGTTATTGAGAGGTTAAGAGATACAAGGAAGAGATTCGATTCTCTCTCACAAATTCAAAATAAAAAAAATCCTTTTGTTTGTTTTTTATTTTATAAAAATTTCTGAGCGTGGGCTGCTTGTGATAGCCATGTACTGTCCATTATAAGAGTCAGGAGAATGATCTACTCTAATCAATAGGCGTGGTTGAATCACGGTAGGCAAGATTTCAAAAATGAAATAGAGCCGGTGATTAGGTGGGTCACACCATGATGAATAAATCGGGTGATAACTACCATTAAAATAAACTGCTTAGAGTTTTATTTTCATTAAAAAAAAAACTTATGCACACGTGTAATGCATGTATGACTCAAATGTATTGATGCCCACGACTAGGTGATGAACGGTCTAGATAAAAGTAAAAAAAAAAAAATGTGGGTCCCACGTCTACAAGTTTAGAGAGGCACATAGTCTTGTTGCTTTCCCATTTTTTATTTAATATAATATATTATTATCTTAGAGAGGATGACTATCATCTCTTCTCTTTACATATAAAACTTCTAACACGTGTGTGGTAGATATGTACTGTACAAACGGAGTGAGATTTGACCACGACTCATTATTTGACGAACACTATCCAATGAGTCCAATATTGACTCATGATCTTCCATTGGTGGTCTTGATGTGCTTTAATGGCCTATACTTATCTCTAGTTCAAAGCCAAGCATGTATACAGCTAATGGGAAAGCTGATTGATAGATTTGATGAATACATTACGATCTTCGTAATGAACGGTTTATTTTGAAATTTGGATGGCGTGATTTATAAATGAAGAGTACTTCCTATGGTTTAGATTCAAGGTAGACTAGAGATGAACGGTTAAAATTGATCGATCTACATATGTACGTACTCAAAATCACGAGTCGTTATAGAATGTGAATGCGAATGTGAAAGTGGATATAAAAGCAATATATAATATTAAGCATTCATTTATTATTTATCTCACACTCTCAAATTTGGGATCAGAGTCCTTATACTTGGGTGCTGGATTTCGGGGCATAAAAACTTATTTTATTAATCTGAATGTAGATGCAATACAATTGATAGATAAATAAAATAGTGCAAAAATCATTGATGACGGTTCAAGCGAGCGAGACAGCCATGGATGATTGAGAGTTTTTTGAACCTGAATGGTCATGAGATAGTCGTCGAAACCGGGATGGTCGGGAGACGGTCGTGGTTTGATAAGCAAACTGTGACAGAAAAAATTATTAAGGACTTAGAGATTTTTGGTATCCGACGATGGGGCTATTAATGGTAAACTAACTTGAACATGAGTTGTTGTAGCGCTATGTAGGACAAAAGTGAAGACTAAACAAGCCATGCTAATCGATCCGGACTTGCAGCAGTATGACGCTCAACAGAAGTGCAGATCGGGTTAAACTAGGCTATGTTAAGATACGATCGGTGTCCATGTGGGAAGAAAGATTGATGGGCAACATTAAGCTAAAAAGAGTTGTGTTTAGATTGGCGATGGTCAGGTGCTTTTTGTTTTTTGTTGCTTTTATAAACTTGGATTAGGCGGTGGCGGCCCTGTAGGATTTTAATGGTGGAAATCATTGTCGCCACTGTTATTTGGAGTGTGGTCCAGCTGATCTTTTGATATAATTCATATATATATAAAGCCACATGATTAGGCCCATCTTGATGTATTTGTGGCCGTCCGTTGAGCCCACCTTGGTATATATAAGGCCCACGTGATTAGGCCCATCTTGATGTATTTGTGGCCCGTTGTTGATACCCACTTTGGTATATATGAGGCCCATGTAATGTGACCTATTTGATGTATTTGGAGCCCATGAGTCGAGGCCCAATGGGATGTACATAAGGCCCATTGCAATATGTGATTCCACCATTGTTATATAATGATGATTCATGGCAGGCCGTGCCTTGGGAGCAATGATGGTTTGACGTCCACATTATAAGAATAATGTTGGTTAAATGTCCGCATTATGACTCTCCCTAGGGCCCATTGATAGGCCCATACTTGTAGTGTGTAAGCCGTCTAGGCCCATCTTCGTTATGAATAGAATCCATCACCATATAATATGTTTAGTATAGTTCCATGATTCATGATCATACACATCATATGTATGCTTGAGATGAGGAGTGACTGATCATAGCATATGCCTTCGGGTAGGTTGTTTATGGGCTCCCTGATAGACGGAGTTGCTCTTCATGAGCGCGTGGTACGCGCAGGATTGTTGCATGACTAGTAGTGTGACTCATGTATTTTGTATTTGTGTGATGGTGATTACTATATGCCCTAGCGACATCAGGGCTGTGGCCTCCAAAGACACATCGTGGATGATCGAATTGGATACCGAAAATACTGTTCTAAGCATCGGGGCGCCATATATGTCCCTGGGTGAAAATTCCTAAACCCGATGGTAATAGAGGATGACTCCAACGTCGAGACCAAGTGGATATATGATCGCACGAGGGGCGGAATACCAGGAGACCACGTCTCCCACTGTGTCGTGGTCGGTTGGAAAGGGGTGTGGCCTTACTCGCCCGAGGGTAGGAGATTGTTAGGCTGAGTTTGACTAGCTCGTGAATGGGTCCGCTATCGACATGCCAGATAGATATTGGCAGACTATTGGCCAGGCGGATAGTGAGGTTTCTTACTCTCACTTGGACTGTGTGCCTGGGAAGGGGGCAGTGCCATTTGGAGTGTACTAAACCCCGGTGATTTTTCAGAATGAGAACTGTACTGATATTTGATGAGCCGTATTGATATGTGGATTTGTATGAGGATTGGTATGCTTGAGTTGCATCCCGCATCGCATGGTCTTGATATGTCCGATAACATTCATATCCTGCACTACATAGCTTTGGTACGGCTGATTGCATTCATGTACTCATCAGCATGATTCCACATTACTCTGACCTTGCATTCTGAGCACGCTCATCTTGCGCACACACTTACACCGCCCTCTAAGCTTTCTATAAGCTTATGCATGATTGATACGTGCAGCCGACGCCCGGACGCAGCCGTAGCCTCGTCACAGTTGGAGCGTGCAGTCGAGCTTTTGAAGTTTCTGTTATTTTCATTATCTTGTATTTCTCTTTATACACACTGTATTCAAAGTTTTTGATCATAGTAGATTTTGTGATGGTGTTCTTGTGGTTATTGTTCGTGGGCTATGCTTATGGTTATGCTTATACTGAATCAAAATCATGTTTAAAATCCTCTTTGTAGGATCCCAGGATCGGAACCTGGTGTATGGGTGTCAGGAGCCAAGAATGGGGTATTATGGAGGCTGTCAGCGCCAGATTCGGTGATCGAAAATTTCGTGAGCTTGGTTTCTGAGTTTGGGGCGTGATAGAAGTTGGTATCAAAGCATAACTTGTGAATAACCGAGAACAACATCACATGTTTGCTATGAGTTTATAACGATTAGGTTCCAGGTGCGTAACCTTTCGATTGAATTCCTTAACGTGCGATTCTCAAGGCTGATTGGCGTCCTTATTCTTTCCCATAGGACATGCCGCCCAGGAGAGCGACCCGAGCGAATCCCGCTCCACTACCTAAGGCTCTAGCTTTACAACCTGCGACTCCCGTTCCACCCCCTGAGATCCTTGTTCTCCAACCTGAGGATGTCATTCCTCCACCTGAGGCCGGTGCGGATCCGACCATACCTGTGAGTGCCTCCTAGTTACAGCAAATATTGCAGACTGTGACGGCTGTGCTTCTAGGACAGGGTAGGCGGTCGGTTGTTTCACCAACCAGGCAGAGCAGGAACGTGCGAGCGCCTTTCTCCGAGAGTTCAGACAGCTCAATCCTCCGCGTTTCCATGGTGAGCCAGATCCGACTACAGCAGAGAGGTGACACTCCGATATAGAGAAGATTTTTTATACTATGGCGTGTACGACCTAGCAGCGGGTCCCGTTGGTTGTATTTATTCTACAGGGTGAGGCCGAGCACTGGTGGACCTCCGTTACTCATGTTGCATGGCCAGATTTCGTATGGACATGAGAAGATTTTGTGGACCGATTCGACCAGCAGTACTTCCCCGACCACATTCGTTGTCAGAGAGTACTAGAGTTCGAGACCTTGTTGCAGGGAGACATGTCGGTGACACAGTACGCGGCTCATTTTATGGCGCTATCGAGGTTTACGCTGTATTTGGTTGATGATGAGGGGCGGAAGGCCCACCGTTTTGAGAACGGCTTACGTTACGATCTTCGAGGCCATGTTATTGGGCATGAGCTCTTGACTTTTCAGGCAGTAGTTCGGAGGGCTCAGATCTACGAGACTGAGTGGGCCAGCGGGCAGAGCGATCGAGATCAGAGGAGAGGTCGGAAGAGGCAGGTTCCCTCCAGTAGCTCTTAACAGTATCGACGGCCACAGAGGTACAGCAGCCACCCATCTGCTAGAGCACCAGCAGCACCAGCAGAACCTTCAGCGCCACCTCAGCAGCCATTTTTAGGGACTTGTTTTAGATGTGGTGGGACAGGGCACCGCGTGTATGAGTGCCCCCGCCCTCATCTGCAGCAGTCAGGAGGACCACAGCAGCCTCCAGTGCAGCAGCGACCGTAGTAGTAGCCTCCAGCGCAGTAGCGACTATAGAAGCAGTGACCCCATCCGTAGCGATTGTAGCCACCTCAGCAGCCGAGGCCCCAGCAGCAGTAGAGATAGTAGTACAGGCCGCCGCAGAGGTAGCAGTAACAACAGGGACCTCAGAGGGGATAGACACCTCCCCAGCCAACTCAAGCTAGGTTCTACGCAGCCCAGCAGGACCCGCAGTTTTCTTAAGGAGTCGTTGAGGGTATACTTACAGTCTCTTCATGCATCGCCTGAGTATTATTTGATTCTGGTGCTTCGCACTCATTCATGTCTGAGGATTTTTGCCGATCAACTGGGTTGCTGACAGAATCTGCGAGTGAGGGATTGACCGTATCGACGCCCTTGGGAAAGACCACAGTATTGAGCCGTTTTTATTCGTCTTGCCCTGTTCTGTCGGTGATATCTTTTTGCCAACTGATTTATTTGTGCTGCCGATGTCAGATTTTGACGTTATCTTAGGCATGGATTGACTTGCCGAGTACTACGCCATCTTGGACTGTTCCGCGAGGACAGTCACATTCTGCATACCAGGCTTGCCGTAGTTTCAGTTCATTGCAGAGCCCCGAGGAGAGCCGTTGTCTTGCTTGATGTCTTGCGCCGTTGAGGAGCCTGTTTCCACTTGTATTGATTAGTGACCGATTGTCTGTGATTTCCCTAACGTGTTCCAAGAGATTCCGGGGTTGCCGTCTCGTCGGTATATTGAGTTCCAGATAGATCTTGTGCTTGGTACCGCATATATCTCGAAGGCCCCATACCGTATGGCACCGATGGAGTTGTATTAGCTGCAGCGACAGTTGGATGAGTTGCGTGAGTTGGGATTCATTCGTCCGAGCAGTTCACCTTGGGGAGTGCTGGTACTCTTCGTTAGGAAGAAGGATGGCTTGTTGAGGCTCTACGTGGATTATTGCGAGCTCAACCGGGTCACGATCAAGAACAAGTACCCGCTCCCGAGGATAGATGATTTGTTTAATCAGCTGCAAGGTGCACAAGTTTTTTCGAAGATTAACCTGCGTTCCGGTTATCATCAGATTCGGGTCGGAGAGGAGGACATCTCGTCTTTCATCCATATCTCGATCAGTTTGTTGTAGTTTTCATCAACGACATTCTGATATATTCGAGGACCCGTGAGGACCACATGCAGCATCTGGAGATCGCATTGCAGACCCTCCGTGCCCACCAGCTGTATACGAAGCTGAAGAAGTGCGAGTTCTGGCAGGAGGAGGTAAGATTTCTTAGTCACGTGGTGACGAGGGAGGGTGTCGCTGTGGACCCCTCGAAGGTTAAGGCAGTGCGTCAGTGGGGCTAGCCCACGATTGCATTTGAGATCCGCAGTTTCCTTGGTTTAGTGGGATACTATCAGCATTTTATTAAGGGCTTCTCCCGTATTGCAGCCCCATTGACCAGGTTGACTCGGAAGAGCGTAGATTTTGTTTGGACTGACACATGTAAGCAGACATTCGTGGAACTGAATGACTGTCTGACATCCGCTCCTATCCTCACTCTTCCTTTTGGGAGTGATGGATTTGTTGTATTTACCGATGCCTCACGTATTGGTTTAGGTGCTGTCTTGATGCAACACGGGAGGCCTGTAGCCTTCGTGTCTCATCAGCTAAAGGTTCATGAGCTAATCTACCCCACGCATGATTTAGAGCTGACAACAGTCGTCTTCACACTGAAGGTGTGGAGACACTATCTCTATGGGGTCAGGTTCGAGCTCTTCTATGACCACAAGAGCTTGAAGTATCTATTCTCTCAGTCTGAGCTGAACATGAGACAGAGACGCTGGATGGAGCTTTTGAAAGACTATAATTTTGACCTCCAGTACCACCCAGGCAAGGCGAATGTGGTGGCAGATGCCCTCAGCTGTCAGCCACGAGGCCTTGTGGCACACATGATGATTCAGGAGTGGAGGATGCTCGAGGATATAGTAGAGTATGACTTTGATTTTGGTCTGCAGTCTTCTTTAGTTCAGCTATTGAGCCTATCGATTCAACCCTCTCTTGTCGCAAGGGTGATCGAGGCTCAGCAGATAGACGAGTCATTACAGGATTACCGAACAGAGGCAACATCTGTGAGTCAGACAGATTGGCAAATTGGTTCTGATGGTGGACTTCGCTTCAGAGGCTGATTATATGTCCCGGATATACCTGAGTTATGTAGAGATCTTATGACCGAGGCAAATCGATCGCGATTTTCTATCCACCCTAGCCCAGCGAAGATGTATCGTGATATGAGGAGTCAATATTGTTGGACAGGGATGAAGCGCCAGATCACCAGTTTTGTGGCCGAGTGTGACACATGCCATCGTGTCAAGGCTGATCATCAGAGACCCCCTAGTTCATTACAGCCATTGAGCGTCCTAACGTGGAAGTGAGAGCACGTGTCGACAGATTTTATCATGGGCTTGCCGAGGACTTAGCGGGGTTACAACGCCATTTGGGTTGTCGTTGATCGTCTGACGAAGTCGGCACATTTTCTTGCGATTTGTGCGACTTCGCCTTTGGACCGACTTGCAAGGTTATTCATCGAGGAGATTGTGAGGCTGCACGACATTCCAGTCTCGATCGTTTCTGACCGAGACCCGAGGTTCACGTCTCAGTTTTGGAGGAGCTTTCAGAAAGCGATGGGGTCTGTTTTACAGCTCAACACCGCATACCATCCGCAGACCGATGGTCAGACCAAGAGGGTTAATCAGATCTTTGAGGACATGCTTGGAGCCTGCGTGATTGATTTCGGGGGTAGCTAGGATGAGCTCTGCGATTGACTGAGTTTGCATACAACAACAGTTATCAGGCGACCATTGGCATGACTTCTTTTGAGGCATTATATGGCAGACCGTGCAGATCTTCGAGTTGTTAGACCGAGGTCGGAGAGCGGCGCCTCCTAGGTCCCGAGCTTGTACAGTAGACGTCAGAAGCTATCGATATCATTAGGCAGAGGATGCGTACAGCTCAGAGCCGGCAAAAGAATTATGCTGATTGTCGGCGTCGTTCCTTAGAATTTGATGTAGGGGACCATGTGTATCTCAAGGTCTCGCCCATGAAGGGCGTAGTTTGATTTGGAACAAAGGGCAAGCTTACCCCGAGATTCATAGGACCTTTTGAGATCACTGGGCACGTTGGTACCGTGGCCTATCGGGTTGTCTTGCCATCTCAGTTGTCTGTCGTCCACAACGTTTTTTATGTCTCTATGCTGAGGAAGTGTGGGTCGGACATCGTTCCTGTTATTGATTGGCAGTCGTTAGAGGTTTGTGAGGACGCTTCTTACGTTGAGCAGCCAGTTCATATCCTTGATCGGAAAGAGTAGGTCCTCCAGACCAAGGTCATTCCCTTGATGAAGTTTCAGTGGGGTCACCATTCTGTTGATGAGTCACCTAGGGAGTACAAGGCCGAGATTTGAGAGCGTTATCCCCATCTCTTTGATGATTAATGATATGTTGTATCATGTATGCTGTCCCCGATTTTATATGATGATGCTATGTTTCTTCTTCCTTATGAGTTATGAGTGGTTGCGATGATTGTGTAAATTTCAAGGATGAAATTTTTATTTGGAGGGGAGAGTTGTAAGGCCATATCATAGTCCGTACCGTTCCGTAGGCTTCCGCGGTCATTCCGTTCGAATTCCGGCAACCTTCGACCCGTGTCCGATATTTGCGCGTAATCCTAAGCCAAGTCATGCATACCAAAGTCGGCTCGACCCGAAACTTGTATCTTAGCGACCGCGCCATCATCGCGACTCGCATACCGATCCGATACCAAGGCTAGAAGATGTGGGCCCACGTTCATTTCGAGAAAAATGCCACGCGTTGCGAATTTCGAAAAAATCTCTACAACATATCCCATCAATCAATCAATCAATCAAGTCAAGTACACACCTACCACAAGTACAACAACCCATCCTTTCCCATTCTCAAAGTCAACTCTATCTCTCTCTCTCTCCACCCATCCCTTTCTTACATCACCCATCATCCATCACCCATCACACCTATCCTATATCATCCCATCACTTCTCTCTCTCTCTCTCTCTAATTTCTCAAACCTCCCAAGTAAAGAAAAAAAAACTTTTCTAACGTCCAAGCTTTCTCTCTCCCAAAGACAAGTGGGGCCCACCCTCTCATCTCTCATCCCCACCATCAAAACTCTATCATCCACCGTCAAAAGTTGAGCATAGGAGCAAAGGAGGCTAAGGGACCAAGAAGAAGGCCGATAGGTGTGTGTATTTTATGATTTGATTGTGAGATTTTGATGATTTGAGGGCCCACATATAGTGGGACCCATCATGATGTATGTATTGTATTGAGGGGCCCATAATGGCGGGGTCCCTCCATCCGTTTCTCTCTCTCTCTCTCTCTCTCTCTCTCTCTCTCTCTCTCTTCTTTTCCTTTTGTGATGATGTAGTTGTATGGCCCACTTGGATGGACCCCACTTTGATGTTTGTCTTATCTACACCATCCAACCATTGGTGGCCCACCTAGGTAGCCATATGTAGGTGGGCCCACCTTATATGCGTTACCAAACCGTCCAGCGTCCTTGCACGTGGAAGTGTAGACTGACGGCGTAGTGTATGGCACTGGGATGAATATATATATATATATATATATATATATATAATATTATATATATATCTATATATATATATATATATATCTATATATATATTATATATTAGTATGATTTATAATTCTTTCGGTGGACCGCTCATGTAGGCTCCAAGCGCTCATTCTATTCCTCAGCCTATTTTAGGCGTTGAGCCAAAGATTGAAGCCAATCCGACTATCCGGCGAGCCATACATAGAAAATAATATTGTTACCATTGAGAACCCACCTTGATGTTCTACTCGCCAAAACATACTGGATATTGGGATCTTTTGGACGGTATCGAGCCATGAAATCCAATGGTTGGGGTGGATCCTCCCGTTGCAGG
>JAJHSJ010000007.1:23035002-23203992 GCA_021015155.1 Magnolia officinalis
ATATTAGTATGATTTATAAATTCTTTCGGTGGACCGCTCATGTAGGCTCCAAGCGCTCATTCTATTCCTCAGCCTATTTTAGGCGTTGAGCCAAAGATTGAAGCCAATCCGACTATCCGGCGAGCCATACCATAGAAAATAATATTGTTACCATTGAGAACCCACCTTGATGTTCTACTCGCCAAAACATACTGGATATTGGGATCTTTTGGACGGTATCGAGCCATGAAATCCAATGGGTGGGGTGGATCCTCCCGTTGCAGGCCCCACATGGGAAAAACCATAGGAAAATGATTTAAATAAATAAATAAATAAATTAGGCAGCAGCGCCTGCTGCTGCCGCTGACACCAGAGGACGCAACAGCGTCCTGCTACCGTGTGTACGCTAAACAGGCAGGGACCATGGGTCCCAGCCATGGGCCCCACCATGTTGTGTGTTGAACATCAACATCGTGCATTAGGTGGGCCCCTTTTCAAACGGTGGCCCCCCCTTAAATCAGTCATATATAACACTTTGGAGGCTCACGTCATAGGAAACAGAGGTGATTGAGCGTCTGCCATTGGAACCCTTTTTGGGTGTCCCAGAAGTTTGGATCATTATGAAATTTGTTTTTCCCTTCATCCAGGGTCTATGTGACCTTATCAACGGTTTGGATGGCAGACAAACATTATGATGGGCCCCACATGGGACCCACTGATGTAAGTGTTGTACCCACACCGTCCATGGGAGTGGGATGGCTTGTGTACCCCACTCCAGCTGCTATGCAGCTACTATAGTGGCGCAACCAAGTTTTGTGGGTCTCATCTACACCGTCCATCCTTATGGGACCCACCATGATGCATGTGTTGCATCCAAACCGTCCAACCATTTTGGAAGTTCATTTTATGGCATGAGCTAGAGAATGAGTCAAATCTATAGTTCAAGTAGACCTCACCATTTAAAAATAGTGGGGACAGTGATATTCACCGTTCAAAACTTCTTAAGGGCCACTGTAGTTCCGATCAAATTGATGTTTTTGCTTTCACTTCATCTATCTCCATGTAAATTTATGAACAGGTCGGATCCCAAAACAATACATAACGGTGGGCCCTGTAGGATTTTAATGGTGGAAATCATTGTCGCCACTGCTATTTGGAGTGTGGTCCAGTTGATCTTTTGATATAATTCATATATATATAAGGCCATATGATTAGGCCCATCTTGATGTATTTGTGGCCGTCCGTTGAGGCCCACCTTGGTATATATATAAGGCCCACGTGATTAGGCCCATCTTGATGTATTTGTGGCCTGTTGTTGAGGCCCACTTTGGTATATATGAGGCCCATGTAATGCGGCCCATTTGATGTATTTGGAGCCCATGGGTCGAAGCCCAATGGGATGTACATAAGGCCCATTGCAATATGTGATTCCATCATGGTTATGTAATGATGATTCATGACAGGCCGTGCCTTGGGAGCAATAATAGTTTGACGTCCACATTGTAAGAATAATGTTGGTTAAATGTCCACATTATGACTCTCCCTAGAGCCCATTGATAGGCCCAAGCTTGTAGTGTGTAGGCCGTCCAGGCCCATCTTTGTTATAAACAGAATCCATCACCACATAATATGTTTAGTATAGTTCCATGATTCATGATCATACGCATCATATGTATGCTTGAGATGAGGAGTGACTGATCATAGCATATGCCTTCGGGCAGGTTGTTTATGGGCTCCCTGATAGGCGGAGTTGCTCTTCATGAGCACGCGGTACACGCATGATTGTTGCATGACTGGTAATGTGACTCATGCACTTTGCATTTGTGTGATGGTGATTACTATATGCCCTAACGACATCAGGGTTATGGCCTCCACAGACACATCGTGGATGGCCGGATTGATACCGAAAATATTGTTCTAAGCATCGGGGCGCCATAGATGTCCCTGGGTGAAAATTCTTAAACCCAATGGTACCAGAGGATGACTCCAATGTCGAGACCGAATGGATATATGAGCGCACGAGGGGCCGAATACAAAGAGGCCCCGTCTCCTACTGTGTCGTGGTCGATTGGAAAGGGGTGTGGCCTTACTTACCCGAGAGTAGGAGGCATTGTTAGGCTGAGTTTGACCAGCTCGTGAATGGGTCCGCTCTCGACATGCTGGATAGATATTGACAGACTATTGGTCAGGCGGATAGTGAGGTTTCTTACTCTCACTTGGACTATGCGCCTGTGAAAGGGGCAATGCCATTTGGAGTGTACTAAACCCCAATGATTTTTCAGAATGAGAACTGTAATGATATTTGATGAGCTGTATTGATATGTGGATTTCGATGAGGATTGATATGCTTGAGTTGCATCCCGCATCGCATGATCTTGATATGGCCGATAACATTCATATCCCGCACTGCATAACCTTGGTACGGATGATTGCATTCATGTACTCATCAGCATGATTCCGCATTACTCTGACCATGCATTCTGCGCACGCTCATATTGCGCACACACTTACACCGTCCTTTAAGCTTTCTATAAGCTTATGCACGATTGATGCGTGCAGGTGACGCCCAGACGTAGCCGTAGCCTCGTCGCAGTTGGAGCGTGCAGTCGAGCTTTTGGAGTTTCTGTTATTATCATTATCTTGTATTTCCCTTCATACACACTGTATTTAAAGTTTTTAATCATAGTGGATTTTGTGATGATGTTCTTGTGGTTGTTGTTCGTGGGTTATGCTTATGGTTATGCTTATACTGAATCAAAATCATGTTTGAAATCCTCTTTGTAGGATCCCAGGATCGGAACCTGGTGTATGGGTGCCGGGAGCCGAGAATGGGGTACTATGGAGGCTGTCAGCGCCAGATTCGGCGATTGAGAATTTTGTGAGCCCGGTTTCCGAGTTTTGGGCGTGACATAAGATACACCAAGGCACCTCATATTTACCTATTTCTTCATTCCTTAATGCATCATGTCTTTATGTGTCTTCAATCTTCATTGTCTTCCAATGGAGGCTCAATCGACTCATTGACATAGAGACTCACGTGATTAACCAACAAAGTACAGGAATAAGTGCACAATAGATATGGTGACAAAATTGACAATTTACTGGTTAGATCAGATGGGTCCACATGTTATAACAGTGGAACGTTGGATAGGTGGGTTTGACTGAAAATAGTAGATGATTCTAAAATTACCCTGATTGGATGACCGTGAACATACAGAGTAAGGGCTTGAGAAATGGACGGCATGGCTATCTTTACTCTCACCATCTATTTTTCATAACTATGATTTGATGGTTTTGATCACCCAACAATGATATCGGGCCATTGTGCAATCTCCGATGGACCATTTCTATCCATTGGATGTTGTTGATCACAGACGTGCACACATGGTTACATATAGTGTTGGGCACGAACCGAGCTGAATCACGTTTGACCCAAGTTTGGTTTGGCTTGTTTATGTGACAATGTTTGTTTGAGCTTTACACAAGCCGAGCTTTGAGCCTATCTTTATTGTTTGAGCTTGGTTTGGTCCAGATTATATGAGCTTGAGCTTGGTTTGGTTAATATCCAAGTCGAACCAAGCCAAGTTCGAACATGAGTTATATTGTTTTTTTTTTTTTTAATTATTATTAAATAAACAATATACATAATATGAACTTTTTTAGTATAAAGATAACACTACAAAATAATATTTAAAAAGATTAATACAAAAGTAACAACACTAAAGAATAACATAAAGTTTAATATTCTTTATAGGATGATAATAATGAATAAAAAGTTACGACTAAAACATAAGCATATATGCGTCTCAAAGTTCACAATCATAGAAGGCTACGACCAAAGTAATATAATTACATGAAATAAACATCTCAATGTAGGTAAAAGAGTATAATTACATGAAATAAATATCTCAATGTAGGTAAAAGAGTGACCTTCATATAGATGTAGTCTCGCCTTTATCCTCGTGCTCATCCTCATCCTCCTCAAAATCATAACTACTGCTTTTCCAGACTAGATGCAACCAATCTTAAGAACATATAAATCATATTCAAAGCTCAAGTTAACCAAATAAAAGATAACAACAGTGTGCATTCATGTATTTGTATTATGTATTATCCACATCGTCATACATATATATTATCAACACCATCCAACATTTTTACATATCATTTTAGGACATTATCTCAAAATTGAATCATATCCAAAGCTCAAATGGATCACACCATAACAAACAATATGCATACAAGCTAGGAGCGGCATCAAGCCGAATCAAACCATGCTGAATCAAGCTAAGCCAAGCCGAGCAGGTATTGCCCTAGTTTGAGCTTAGTTTGTTTTTTTAAACGAGATTGACAGCAAGGTTTAGTTTGGTTGAACTTCTATTCCAACCAATCTAAGTCAAAACTTTTTCAAATCAATCAGCTCTAGTTGCATAGAGCTCACTGGAATAAGGTAAGAATAACATGTACTGATCATTTCTCATGAATCATGTAGCACTTTTACATACAAAATTATTCAGCAAAAATAAATAAATAAATAATCTATTGAGGAATTATATAGTGTTATCCACATAGCCAAATATATAAATTTCATTCATGTGGGCCCATGTTTTAATAATGCCAAGCCGTTGATACGGTGGGCCTCGCCATAGATGGAGTACGCCCAAAATTGGAAATCCCAATTTTTTTAATATCGTGGAAGGTGGACTATAAATACACGGTGAGATGTAAAATAGGAAAGGTGCACATTCAATAGATAGAATGCCAAATATTGTGAGGGTTACGGTATTTCAATGTGTTATGTTTCCAAGGCATCCTCAATCAACGGTTTGGATAACTGAACCATGGCCCCAAGATCCAACTGAATCTGTACAGTGCATCTACTGATTGAGTGTACTTTGGGAATGAACGGATCCTACTTTGGGAATTGACCGTGTACGTTCAAACGCATGTGAGTTCCTATGCAGTGGAGCTTCTGGGCGGCTCAGAATAAAGTGTGTAGAATTCAAACTGTGCACCATGTGTGCTCCGCAGTGTTCACCGAAGCTCCCAAAAATAAGGCTGCTCAAAAAACTTAGGTGGGTCACACCATGTGAAAAAAATGCAGAATCACTCCTAAAACCTCTAAATTCATGTGGTGTGGCCCACCTGAGTTATGGAACAGCCTGATTTCTGAGGCATTCCTTGATCCTAGCAGGGTGCGATCTGATGAACGGGTTGGATGGCATATAAACATCAGGTTGGGCCCCATACAAAATCAAGAAGCTTCTATGGTGGGTGTCCTATCCCCATTAATCCATGTTGTGTCTCAGTGGTGTGGCCCACCTGAGTTTGGATGCTAAATCCCTCCATGCTGGGTGTTCCCTCAGCTGATCCATCAAAATTTAGTTTGACCTAGTTTGATTTGATAGCGATCCATTTGAGGAGGTGAATTTTAATTGGGCCCACTTAAGGTGCTCTTTTGAGTACTAAGTCTTGGACAGCAAACATTGCGGAATTTCATGATTTTGAGTACTAAGTCTTAGACCACAAACATTATTAGTGGGAATGACCTTATGAACGGTTTGGACCGAAAATAAACAACAAGGTAGACCCTGAGAAGGTTTCAATGGTAGGCATTTCCCTCTCCACTTTTTTCTATTGCTCACTTGATTTTTGGACTTATGTCATGACATGAAGCAGCAAAACGGATGAACATGGTAGATTTCTGACAAACATCATAGTGGGCCCCTCCTAACTTCCGATCATAGTAACTTCCTGTGATGGAGGTGGTAGGCAATCCACGTCTTTGCTTGTCTATCAGGATCCATCTATCTTGCCAGATGTTAATGGACATACTGTTGCCTATTGTAAGCTTTTGCAACATCCAATTATACACACATGTGGCTTGTAGTACACTTCTTTGACTTAAAAGGAACCAAGGATCTCATCCGCAACAATGACAGTTATAATATTGAGAAAAATGTTGATAATCTGGAAGTTTGTGATGAATGATATCCGGTCCACTAATTAATTGCTTAGGGCCTGTTATGAAAGATGCATTGCATTGTATTAGATGGAATTAATATCATTATTGTATAATGATTATATGTCTGGAAATATCATGGTATTTCGACCATCCAATACCAAATTTGGGATCTAATTCTTCCTTTAGGAGTATTATGAAAAACCAGCGGTAGGTGGATACTGTAATTGTAATCAATGACTAGATTTCACAACTGATCCCACTCACCTATATTCACGTTCAACTCAGTTGTCATATGTAAAAAGCAATATAGATGGATGGCATAAATAAAACACATGCATCAACATGGGACTATAAATGCAGTGGATTTCAAAAGTATCTTTTGTTGGGACTGAAAGGTCAAATATCAGGATTAATTCAATCATTTCCATTGATTTCAAATGCAGATGAAATTTATATGCCACCTAATACAATGCAAGACCACTTAATCCCGCCTTCCAAATAGGCCCTTAGCAGCTGCATTCATGGCATACAAGTAATTTAAATTAAACTGTCCAATTTTTATATATCGGCTTAAGTTTACTGTAAACAAAAAATAAAAATAAATGCTTATTTAGTTATCTGAGTATCAAATTTTTGGATTGGACTTTTAAAACTGAAACATATCTGATTATCATCCTTCAGGAAACAAGTTTCCATGAATTAGAGGTTAGGATTGTAAAAGCCATCCAATTTTTGGAATGGAACTTTGTGACAATGAGTTCCACAGTTTAGCCGGTTGTACACCAGATGTGTCACCATAAAGTGCCTGCATATCAAGCGTAGTAGTAGTACGCCGGAGTATCAAATAACTCTATAATATTTCTCTCTTCACACATAGACTCTCTCCCTCTCTCTCTCTCTCTCTCTCTCTCTCTCTTCTCTCTCTCTCTCTCTCTCTCGTGCATCGCACACGTTGGCGACAAGTTAAGACATTTAATGAAGAAAACCTTGGGCCCGTAAGCTTTCTTAGTAAAATCAGTAACACGGCTCTTATATTTTATATTCTATGTTCAGTAAGAAACAAAAACTAAGTGCCCCACCTCTCTCTCTCTCTCTCTCTCTCTCTCTCTCTCTCTCTCTCTCTCTCTCTCTCTCTCTCTCTCATCCATCCCATCCATATAAAGCAGTCACGACAAGGCCTACTCTTCCCAAATGAAAATCCCCATGTATGGCTTCAAGAAACATTAAACTAGTATATCTCTAATTGTAGTGATTGTAATGTATTTCACATTCAAATAAAGATAAAGAACAAGGTAACCTATCCGCTTTCATATTGATTGAGAGTCAAGGTGCCGTCCTCACCCTACCTTCTCTTTTATCTAAAAGCAGCGCATAGATTCATCATTCATCACGTGGGACCCTTTTCTTAAAATGCCCTTGCTGAAAAATCAGGGCCGTCCACTTATCAGCCGGGTCACAAACTCACAATGCATGAGAGGGAAAAAAAAAGAAAAAGAAAAAAAAAAAAGATTAGATAAAGGAAAATATAATGTAAAGTCTCCACGCAATATAAACTGGAGGTCCACCTGAGACTTATTTTTGAGCCAAGAGGGTCCCACTTGATAAGTGGCCAGGATCTCCCGCGAGTCACCTCTTGAAATTTGTAGAGGCGAAGAGCCACAGCAATTCCATTTAATATATTATTTTAATGCTTATTTGACAGTATCTGAGGAGGTTAACGAACGATAACGTATTTAACTAGATCTCGCAACTTAAGGTGGTTCTATTGTGTAACAGTGACGTAGGAGGAGGTGGGCCATTTGATAAAAGGTCCTGATGTTAAGCTCCAGTTTGATGCTTTGATTCAGACAAGTTTGCTGATGGTTGCAGCAACGTTTCCTACTTTTTGGATGCTAGTGCGGTTGGGCATCCCACTCCCAATACTATTAGCTTCTCCACAATCAAAACAAGTGGACCTCTACCGCATTTGAATCTGTTTTTATATATATTTTTTATACCTAGATTTTTATCATACTTGCATGAACATCAGTTTCTTTGTTCCACTTACACATCCGGGCATCTGGGCCGTCCATTTCTCCACGCAGTGAAAGTTGCACCAACCATCTGTGACACGTGTGAAGAGAAAACTGAATGAGATTACCCTTCTAACAGGGATGAATCTGTGTACTTTTACCTAATCTGACTCAACAAGAGTGGGGTTCATCACATGGATGGTCCGGATGTATGGGATCCGACAGGGTCTAAGCCCTTATTTGATAATGCAAGATGGTCCACTTGAGATTCAACCAGTAGTGAGTCTTTACTTGCTTGAAGAAGAAGGAAAAGAGCTCTCCTCCATTTGAGACAACAAGGGAAGAGGAAACTCAGCTACCATTTTCTGACCGTCTTATCTTCTATATCTCAATCAGGAGCCATTCACCTTTCTTGTTACTTGTCCCATCTTCTCTTCGGTCTAATCAGGCAATCCTCAGCCACTCAGTTTCCTCCAGCCAAAATTGCGCAGCAACCCTCAAACGACCCGCTTGCCTAACCATGAATACCTATTACAGATTTACACCTCTTGCTGGAGAAAATTTCCGTTTTGGCCACCCAAAAACTGCTCACAGCAGATGCGAAGATCCAAGTCGATGGTTGTCTTGGGTGCGAACTGCCTCAGCCAACGGCTCAACGCAACTTGTTATAAGTTGGTAAATCAGTCCATGTGGGCCCCACAGTCTCTCTTAAAATTAGCTTGGTTCTAACTCTCTGTGACCACAAGACACTTCATTTCATTTCACCTTTCATTAAAGAGATCACAGAAACCTGCAGAAGATCTTGTCTTGCATTGCAGGATTCACCAGATTTCATTTCTCCTTGGATTACTTGATTTCTGGCATATGATCCTCTTCAGCATCCACATTCATTCACTCTCTTGATGCAGACTATCCGTTTCTGTGGGCAATTTTCTGACCCAGGCCTAGTAAATTTAAGGGGTAAAAAATAAAAACAAAAAAAAAAAAAACAAAAACAAAACAAGCAAAAGCCGATGGTTATTTTGCATTAAATCCTCATAAGTCCTGATGTTTTTGAAGGCCAAAAAGAAAACGAAAAAATTAAAAAGAAAGAAAAAGAAAAGGAAAAGGAAAGACGCGCACAAGCCAAAACAGTCCAGGAAAGTAGAAAAACCTAGACATTGCCAGTCTAATAACTCGAAACGAATTATAATGATGGGAGGATAATACAGTTCAAAAGAACATTGCAAAACATGAATATTCTACAGTCCTTTTATTTGAACAAACAATATCAGCGTAGGCCCAGTATCATCTCCATAGAAGTGATTGCCCATCAACAATTCGTCAATCAGCCAGTGATAACACCTGCAAGAACATCACTCTTTCCACGTGCAAAGATGGTGTAAACAAGGCGAATAGCATCCAGCCAACCGTCCAGGGATTCCCATGTGTCAGCAACCTGAAAGACATAACATAAATTACAGATTCCGACTTCAATCAATGAAAAGAAAAATTATGCTGTACTTGACAAAATCAAAATAAGATAAATAAAGCATGTACTACAGATGCAGTTGTTCTAATATATATGTGGTGCTACAGATGGAACCCATTTTTTTTTTTGCAAAGTAGCATATTTCACAGTCCTGCCTGTAAAACTGAAAGCCTCAAATTATAAGTAGACAACTTGCTTCAGGAGAGCTTCAAAATGTTAGAGTTTTGTTAAGCCGTGCTCCCACTACATGCAGTCACAGGTGCCCACCTGTTTGTGTTTGGGACATCCAAGCCATTCATAAGGTGAACCCCAACATTGTCATGAGCTGGACGAAAAATAGGCTGGTCAACTCATCCACTTGGCTACACATGTACAAAACAAAGGACAGTTTCAAAAAGAACGCACATGGTCCCCATTCAACATATGCATGATCTGTCTGATGAGTTGACTGGCCCAATATTTAAAGTCAGGTAATCCACTGGGCAAGGATCAGATGCCTGCATGGATGTGAGGTCACAGCTTCCTTTTTCTTTCTGCGGAAAATCTACTGTTAAAGAGACAAGTCTGAAACTTTTTTACTCTTGTCAAGAAGACATCAACACTAACCTAACCATAGTGCCATACATCTAAGCTGATTGGCAAGACATGAGAGCGAAATATTTAAGCGTTCTATGAAGCTTGGGGTTCCAAAGACCAAAAGGCCAGGCAAATCATGAATAACAGGATGAGTTAGCGATATGAAAATGCAAGCATTATCATGATGAAGATGCATCCAATTTAGACGTCCGAGAACAGATAGACAATGCTTTCTGCGCGGTTTCTTGGTCAAGGGGGGCTATAATGGAGAAGCCACACAGGCACTTGAATAACGCACCAACCCATTGGAGCCTACCAAACATTTGGTGGTTTGACTGGACTGGGAACACAAACAATTATAACTTTTAGACAGGCTGATGGTAAGTGGATCATTAGGGTCTAGATGGATGCCAGGAGTAGAGGTGAAATATACTGCCATGGAGTTGGCCATCAAAATAGAAAGGAAAAAAAAAATCTCTGCTGACTATTGCTGAAAATGGTCATTTCTAAATCAACATCTATCACCTCTCCAGATCATACAAGAGCACATTCCACGTTTTCGCAAATCAATCAAACCAAAACCGTGCCAGCTCCTCTCTGTATCTCAATTTTTGGGGAACCGTACTTTCATCTCTTTTAAGCAAAACATCAGAATGACGTTCTTGAAGAACAAATGGAACTGAGTAATTATATTAGTTATTTCTTGTCCTTCTCTTCTCTTCCCTTCCCTTTTTTCTTTTAGGTTATTAATACACTCATCATGATAATCATCGTCACCTAAGCCTTATCCTAACTAATTGGGATCAACTATACGAATCCTGTTATGGAATTCTACTCTATCAAATGACCATATCTTCAATTAAACCATATGTGATGCAGGATATATGATTTAATGCTCGCATGCCACGTGGAGATTATGAAAGAGTCCATAAAGTAATTCAATTAACAAAAGATGCTAACCTACCAAGTAATTAAGAGTAAACAATAGGAAATAAAATCTGATTTAACCTAAATCACATACCTGCATGCTAAGAAATCACATAAATCAATTAAAACTAGGACCGATGGAAGGATAGAACTACCAATTTAGCATAGGCACGTTTCACACTCAAGGGATAGATTTGTAGGTTTTGTGATTAGGTTTAGGATGGGGTAAATATGAAATTTGAAGAATTAGGGTTCATGGGAATTGAGAATTTTGGAATTAGGGTTTTTGAAGAAATTGGGAAAAATCTAGGAAAGTTAGGGATTTAGGTTTATGGTTAGGGTTTAGGGAATTGAAGAAAGGGGTTTTGATATGAGGATGATGGAAAGCCAAAAGGGGCTAGGTGGGATTCACACGTGTGGTCGTACGGTCACATGTGGGGCGTGAGATGGATGTTTAGGTCAGTTAGGGCCCGTTTGGCCGGGAGGATTGGAAGGGATTGGAAGTTA
Source organism: Magnolia officinalis (assembly GCA_021015155.1). NCBI lineage: Eukaryota > Viridiplantae > Streptophyta > Magnoliopsida > Magnoliales > Magnoliaceae > Magnolia > Magnolia officinalis. Next base: position 23,046,440 of record JAJHSJ010000007.1, read on the forward strand.
AATTCAAGGATTGGCCGGGCGTGCCAAACAGACTGGGTGATCTGATCCCGGGATATAGCAATCCCATGGATCTTAAGACAATCCACTAACAACACCATCATTACCTTTAAATCCCATCCAATCCACCCTAATCCGTTCAAATTTGCTTGGGACGTGTTTGGTTCGAGGGATTGGAAGGGATGGGAAGGTTTAATCCTGGGATTGGCCGGGCGTGCCAAACAGACTCGATATAGCAATCCCATGGATCTTAAGACAATCCACTGACACACCATCATTGCCTTGAAATCCATGCCATCCACCCTAATACCATTCCATCCCTTCTAATCCACTCGTCCAAAAGTGCCCTTAGGGTTTAGATTATGGATGGGTATGGGAAAGTTGGGTTTGGGAGAAGACGAAGATCTGGGATGGGGAGAATGAAGAACCTAAAGTAAATATGGGGAAGAAAAGAAAAGGTGTGGGAATAGATGGAGACCTCGTACATCCATTGATGAAGATTAACCTCGCACCAATCTTCCTTCCAAATCGCATGGAAGTATCTTCAAATCGCATGAAGATGGGAGAAGAAAGCAAAAGCTTTTCTCTTTTAAAAATAAAAAATATAAAAAATTACAAAATCCAATGTGGTTGGATCTCCACCCCCTGTGCTTTTATTATTAAAAATTTGAAATTAAAAATTCAGCATAATTTCAACTATGTCACCCACTTAAGTGACACATAATCCAAAATAAGAAAACTAAAACGTTTATTATCAATCTCAACAGTCAAATAAATCTTAAAAATAACAAAAAAAAAAAAAAAAAAAAAAAAAAAAAAAACATAAGGAAATCAAGATCATAGTCCAAGGGGCCCAGATCTAAAAGATCTGGTGGCCCGATGGCCTGATCGGCAAGATCCAACGGTCGGATCGACATGAAATAGAAATCCTATGACAAAAATGATCTCCTAAGCAGCCCACATGCATCATCCCAAGGTGCGGTCTTCCTGATGCACGTCCAATGTATGTGGGGTCTTCAAAATGGCCCGGCGGGCCCCATCTGGAACTCGTCTCCCATCCAGAAAGAAAACTAAGCTAATGTGGGTGGTTGTATCTGTCTTTGGTACACCTGAGTAGGCCCTCTGATGCCCCATCAATTCCCCTCGGCTAAGAAGATTTCGCCTCTGGCGAAATAAATCTGCAGTGATGCGTGAGGAGATCTGAGTCTCGTCACTGAAGCTCTGCTTCTGTGATCCACGTACTGTCTGATTTTGGTCCGCCCTTCCACTTGACAAGGTACTCTTAGTAATCGCCATGTTATGTGGAAACTGCTTCTTCATCTAAGATATCCTCAATCTCCTCTCTTCTCGTAGGTATGAATGGTAAAGGTTGAGAAGAGGGGTCAAGTAATGGAATGGGATATGGGGCAAGTCGGGAGCATCATCATCAAAGTTCATGTGAGGGTTAGGGGAATGTCCATGAAACGGTACAAGATCTTCCACACTAAATGTGGAACTGATACCCATGTTAAGTGAAAGATCTATCAAGTAAGCATTTGAACCCAGCCTTTTCAAGATTTTATATGGTCCAGTGTTACGAGCTTATAATTTTTTTACGGTTCTCTAGGGAAACCCATTTGGACGTATTTTAATCATGACTTCATCACCCATAACAAACTCTTTAAACCTATGGCGTGAGTCAACAATCATTTTGTATGTTTCATTACTTGTATTGATTCTTTTTCTAATCTCCACATGCAAGTCATGCATATGTTGTGTGCATGTGCAGACTCTGAAGGCCTACAGAATACAGTCATGGATATGCAATCTATAGGGGTCCTAGGCTCATTTACTTGTCTTTCCAAATCTACTTCATCCCCAGTACTCATTTGATCGTGATGAAGGTTTGGTGGAGTCAATGCGTGAATGTCCCGCACGGATGTAAGCTCATCCGGTATACCCTCTGGACTAACAACATTGGACTCCTCTAATACCGAACTCACCTCAGATGGTAACTCTACACTACCCTCAGGTGGCATCTCCATAATAACCTTAGGTGTGATCTCACTTACCATGTGGGCATACAACGTCAAATCAGTTTGTCTATCTTTCAGACTCTTTGGCATTAACTATAAGAAGAGACTCAAGCTGGAGTTTCATCACACCTTCAGGACTACGTTTCTTGACGTCCTCCTTTTCCGAAGTGCTTTTGAGCGGGAGAGGCTTCAAGACAATCCTTTTGCCTCCATATAGAAACGAACACGTATTCGAGCGACCGAACAGTGTTGCGTCCCTGTCATACAACCAAGGCCTGCCCAAAATGATGTGGCCTATATCCATTGGCAAAACATCACACCACAACGTGTCCGTATAGGAACCAAGCTGAATGGGAATGGGACAACACTGAGAAATCGGAATCGAAGATGCATCAACCCATGAGACTCGATAGGGCTGAGGGTGAGGAACGACTAGCATACCTAAGCGGTCCACGATGTGAGCAAATACCACATGGATGCAGCTGCCACTATTAATGATCACCTTGCAGTTTTTGCCACCACACTTAGCATAAGTGTGGAAAATTGAATACCTACACCAATCATCACTTTCTACAATTTGGCTCAAGACACGGCTAATAATTGCAAGTGGCACAGTCTCAACTCCTTCAATTTGATCCCCGGCTTGTGATTGAACATCTTCCCCCATGTCGAGGTTCGCTTGAATGAAGGCTTTAAGCCGATTGATACGCACATTGGTCATGGTCAATTGAGTCATGGTGGTCTTATTGTGTGCTTCAATAGCCGTCAGACGATTGTTGATAGCGTTAAGGGCCTCGGCAATCTGCTCTAAATTCATAGTGGGATGTAGACCAAAGCCACGTCCAAAATGAGTGGGCATACACAAGGACACTCTAAAAGGAAACCCTAGGTCCTGGGACAATGTGATGACAATGATAGTATTAACCTAGAGATCACGCTAGACACACTAACCAGAAAATCCAGCAAGTTGCTATCCTCAAATCTTACATTGAAAATTCAGCAAGATAGAAATCCTAGGGTGTCAAACTGAAAATTCAGCACGGGTGTAATCCGAAAATTACAAGCTAAAAATTCAGCAATGTGATAACCTGAAATTACTATGCTGAAATTTCGGCAATGGTATAAGTGGGGATGCAAATTGAAAATTCAGCAATAAGATACTCCAACAAAAATTCAGCAATATAATCTTGTATGCAATGCATACTCTACTAACCCTAGATGTGACTCTAACCTAGATGCAACACAAAAATCTTATGCTAAACCTATCTCCCTGATACCAAATTTGATGCAAGACGCATGATTTAATGCTAGCATGCAACGTGGAGATTATGAAAGAGTCCACGAAGTAATTCAATTAACAAAAGATGATAACCTACCAAGTAATTAAGAGTAAACAATAGGAAATAAAATCTGATTTAACCTAAATCACATGCTCGCATGCTAAGAAATCACATAAATCAATTAAAACTAGGACCGATGGAAGGATAGAACTACCAATTTAGCATAGGCACGTTCCACACTCAAGGGACAGATTTGTAGGTTTTATGATTAGCGTTGGATGGGGAAAATATGAAATTTAAAGAATTAGGGTTCATGGGAACTGAGAATTTTGGAATTAGGGTTTTTTAAGAAATTAGGAAAATTATAGGAAAGTTAGGGATTTTAGGTTTAGGATTAGGGTTTTGGGAATGGAAGAAAGGAGTTTTGATATAAGGATAATGGAAAGCGAAAAGGGGCTACGTAGGATTCACACGTGTAGAGTGGGATGGATGAGTTTAGGTTGGTTAGGGTTTTAGAATGCGGATGGGTATGAGAAAGTTGGGTTTGGGAGAAGACGAAGATCTAGGATGGAGAGAATGAAGAACCTGAAGAAAATACCTGGATGGGGAAGAAAAAAGAAGATGGTGTGGGGATAGATGGAGACCTCGCACCTCCATTGATGAAGATTAGCCTCGTACCAATCTTCCTTCTAAATCGCATGGAAGTATCTTCAAATCGTATGAAGATGGGAGAAGAAAGCAAGATTTTTTTTTTTTTTTTTTTTTTGTCTTTTTTTTTTTTTTTAATCACGAAATCTAATGGGGTTGGATCTCTACCCCCTTGTGCTTTTATTATTAAAAATTAAACATAATTACAACTATGCCACTCACTTAAGTGAAGTGGCCCATTGTCTAAAATAAGAAAACTAAAACATTTATTATCAATCTCAACCATAAAATAAATCCTTAAAATAAGAAAAATACATAAAGAAAGCAAGATCAGAGTCCAAGGTGGCCCGATGGCCTGATCGACAAGATCCAATGGTTGGATCGACACGAAATAGAAATCCTATGACAAAAATGATCTTTTAATCAGCCCACATGCATCATCCCAAGGTGGGGTCTTCCTGATGCACGTCCAATGCATGTGGGGTCTTTAAAATGGCCTGGCGGGCCCCGTCTGGAACTCGTCTCCCATCCACAAAGAAAATTGCGCTAATGTGAATAGTCGTCTCCGTCTCTAGTACCCCTGAGTAGGTCCTCTGATGTCCCCATCAATATGTCATCAAATGGTTATTTATCCATTCAATTTTCTTGTATCTGTAGTCTGTAGCTATGGAATGTTTTTTGTACCTTCAAGTAGAAATTATGGCAGCAGTAGTGGAAGATGAGGGCTTCAGGTGAGTGAATTTATTGAATTTACAAACAAATGCACGTCTATTCAAGAAGTGCTACCAAAACAACAGACACTCCAATATGCAAACAGTTTTCATTTGTGAATCGAACATCAGAATAACGACATGAATTAAGGCACCACCAATAGTGTAGGAGATGCCATTCTGTAGTGTTTCCTGCACTGACCTAGGACTATGAATGGGCAGTCAAGATGCCAGAGCACAGTCACGACTGATTATGTGCTAGGTTGTCACTGAAGATGGAAGATAGGGAAGGGTGGCTTATCACATGGAGTATGGCGTCAAGTAGTGGAGCACAACTGAGGCAGCACTCTATCAGATACTTCAGTAGCGTGACAAAGAATTTTGAAGTTCAAATAATAAACCAGCCACTTACATGACTAAAGACAACATCCTTTCTCCTGCCTACAAACAAATAAATTTCCAATGGACTTGAGGAAGGAAATCTTTACCAAGTAAACTGGTCCATGAATTGTATCAATACAGAGTCCTGCACCTGGTGGTAAGGTAAGATCTACACATGCTGATACAGAAACAATGTCTGGAACATCGACTTTAACAGCTGATTTACCGATGTATGCTGCAGTATACGACCTAACAGAAGGACTTTCAACCTTGTTAACCTGCAGAAACAGATTTAGCACATTCACTTGAGAATTTCAATAACAACAACAATCAGCCTCAAACACCTGAGTTCGATCAGGCGCTACCAAAACCAAATAAATGCATAAAATAGGAGAAACTCCATTAATGGAGAGTAGGGAGAGGGAATGAAATGGTAAGAGGAAGAGTATGGTTGGTTTTTCTTGAGAGTTTTGGAAGGATTAAGGGGCTTTTCAAGAGGTTGGGGTGTTTGAAATTACTAATAACATTGTCATCAAATCCCAGCACCCTCATTCAGCTCCTCTACCGCTCTGTCCCCCTCCACATCTCCTCCCCTATTTGGCATTCTATGACACCAGATACTGGATATCTTTAAAATCAAACTGCTCCAATGGATTTAGTACAGTTGCAGTCTCTACCATTATCTGAAGAATTAGTTGCTCATGCTTAAATTCAAAAATAAATAAATATAAATAAATAAATAAATAAATATGGACAGAGGAGAATACATAATATCCAGATTTTTGGAGGTTGCATTTAAAAATAAAATAAAAAATAAAAAATATCTTTTGAAGGTTATTTCCACTCACTGCTCACTGGTAGAGGAATCATATATCATATTTATAGTTTAACCACTTGACTTCCATCTGAGCTGAAAATAAATAAATAAATATCTATTCGAGCTAAACAAGTTGCCCCATTGTTTTTAACAGCAAGTTGCAGCATACACATAAATGCGGTAAACAAATTGCAACGCAAAAAGAAAAATAGAAAAAAAAAAAAAAGGTTTTTAAATTAATAAATAAGATTTTATTAAGAAAAAGAGAAGGAGAAAGATTACAACAGAGGAAGGAATCCCTGAAAAGAAGGGGTCTATCCACCCTTTCTCTAGACACAGTATCAACAACAGAATTTCCCTCCCATGAGGATGAGAAGTAACCCCAGCAGAACTACAGAATTCCTTAATCTCTTCAACCCAGATAGGAAAGCCCCAGAGACAGTTTCTTGAAGCAGCCTATAAGACTCTATATAGATTTTATATGGGCATTATATGATTCATGATCGAGGATCACGCATCCCTTTTACCATACCAAATATAAAATCCAAAATGTACAAAAGATAATGACAAGATAAATCTACTGTGAGAAAATATTTATATGCATTATTTATATGATATTTTCCTGTGATAAATAAAGGATAATAATTTACCCATCTGAAGCTCATTTACATAAAAAGCCAGGTACAGTAATCTGACCTGCTGAAGTCCTTCATGATTCAAAACAAATTGGGATCTTCTCCAATCACTGTGAGGTGCAATTGGATTCCCTGCAGGAGGTGCGGTCAAATATCCCACCTTAAAATAGGGCAGAGGTAGCTGGCAAGAAATAGCGTCTTTTGTCAATAAACTACAAAAGCACTCATAACCTGGCAACGCTTGAATTTAACAATTAAAAATGGTAATAAGATTATTTCCCTACAAATATTTAGTCATCTAATTTTCTTAGTAGGTGTGCTGGGTGCAAATCCAGAAATCAATGTTGAAGCCAAGAATGCCTACCATTGATCTATGGGCTCAAACCCATCACCTAGATTCCCAAAAGGCAAGGCATTTCTAATATAATGTTTTCCAAGAGTTGGGTGAACAATTTGTCTTACAGGAAGAAAGAGAGGAATTCCTGAACACAATCAAGCATGGCAAGTTATGTACAAGCAAAATGGACAAATGAAATAGCTGAAATAATCTACTTTTATGATTGACCAGAGATAAAAATTAGTACAAGGCCATAGGATTTGTAACAGACATTGGTGGAACAATTATCACCAGAAAAGAACTATTGGTTCCTACATTGTCAGGTAGATAATATCAAAAGCCAATGCGTTCAAATACTAATATAATGTGTTATGGAACCGTAACTCACTAGACTAATTTTGCAGCAGACATCAAACATTTGCTGGATTATACTTCCACAGAATCATGCCGACAAAAGAATTTAAAAGTAATACTCCACGTATTCCTCATCCTACTAGAATGACAAACACACATCAGTCTCATCTGTGAACTTAAGTGGAACTTTTGTCCCCAAGTAAGCTTTTGAATCTTCCCATCTCCCTTGGATGACATTCACTGGAATACTCGGCTGGTTTGGCATGGCTTTATTTATTTATTATAACAAATTTGGGTGCACAGTGTTGAGTGTGTAGGCAGCTGATTATCATAAGCATGAAAAGGTAATTAAACAAATATCTGGAGGCCATTCAAAACAAAGGCAAAGTTTGCCGGCTCATCTGCCATAGTTTCCTTCTTGTGAATATTCACAAATTGAGAGCAGACGAAAGGTCAGTGGACTGGTTCCTTTTGGTGACTACTGGGGATATGAGAGCTAACAGGAGGTCAATGGACCCCATGGAAAGAATTTTGGAAGCACTGAGAGAGGTCCAAGTTGTCCCAAGTATAGCAGAAAACAAATATGAGAATCCCAATGATCCATATAATTGCTGATGTAATATCCAATACCACCTTGACCTGGGTTACCTTCAACTTGGCCATTGATTCAGGAGCATCAAAGAAGCAGGAGAGTCAAAAGGGATCATGACACCAATAAGCAGTAACCTATTTTTTATCACTTTTTTTTTTTTTTTTAATGAAACTTTCCAGGTAACAAATTGATGACGAGATAGATCGAGTGATGGCACTAACAAAGTAGTCCTTGGATCATATTCACAGTAACAAGAAGAATCGAAAGAGTCTGATCTGAAATTGGATGGCTGAATTAGTGAATGATCTACGTGGGAGACCCACAACCCTACTCTATGATTAGATCATTATTCAAGGAAGATATTTCAGGAATTTGTGTTAGGCATCTTCTTGTGTAATTAATGGTTTAAATGTCTAGGTTCATTGTAAAGTGTCTTCAAATTTATTGTTTAAAATAAAGTGTCTAGATACATTGTTTAAAATAATGTCTAGATTCGTTGTTTAAAATTAAGTATCTAGGTTCATTATTTATAATAAACTGTCTAGGTTCATTGTTTAAAGTGTCTAGATTCTAGTTTTCCGTCTATAAATATGTAGCCCTTGCTAGAAAGAAAGGACAATGGAATCTCCATAATTCTTTGCATATTAAAGAGTTCTTAGCTTGGTTTTTTGGTGTGAGAACCTTGTTGGTAGAGCCTGTTAGGACATGAAATCAACAACAGCAAGGTGGTATTTTATGTATCTTGCTTGTGCCAACTCTTTAGTTCTTGTGATATCTCACATTAAGGAGTTGTGGTTGCTTCATAAATGATGTCAGAATGATACAAAATTGCACTCGTAGTCCCGTTTGAAGGCATATTGAATTCACTCCCTAACAAAATCAAGATCGTATTATTCAAACATATTTTTAGAGGTAATGGTAATTTTATTAACAAATTGCCAAGATGGTGCCAAAAAAAAAAAAAAAAAAGGAAGAAGAAGAAGAAGAAGAAGAAGAAGAAGATCATAACAAGCAAACCTCCCCACTGAATTACATAGACAAAATACACTCATTCTCCCACCTAGTGTTTTAAATATCGACGATATCAGCCGATATATCCCACAATATATCTTGTATCCCACTTGTGCAATACGATACACACAAGTAGTGGGATATATCCCACATGTTCAATCCAGTGAGCATTTTTTTTATTTTTGATCCTTTTTTTTTTTTTCTTTTGTAAATCATGTTAAATCAGTGTCCAATTGTTACAAATCCATGATTTTTCATGTTTTGCATGAAAAAGATTGGAAGCTTCGCTTTCGAGATTTGGAGGACATGGGCCCAATTGCAGAAAATTGAAAAAAAAAAAAAAAAAAAAAATCCCAATTTCGCGCAAATCAGGTGCAATCATTATGTCCAAACATAAAATCAAACATGTATGTAACCTGATCTAGTGATTCTTCTTTTGCTTTTGAATGTATTGCCTGTGTTTCGACACGTCGTCTTACATTTATAAATGATATGAATAGACTTTGAATATACTTGCATCAATTCAGTTAGACAACACATAGATTAAGACCCCATACAAAGAAAACCTATTATGCGCACTTGTTTTTGTAACGTTTTGATTTATAAGTGTGCATTTATGTCTTTTTAAACAATCATTGAAGTTTCATTGAAAAATACGACCAATTTCCCAATGTTTCCCCATGTTTCCAACAACAGCGATACATTATGCGATACAATTGACATATCTCATGCGATAACCGATATGTATCCGTATCCCAAGGGTGCGATACGTAACGCGATACCAATATTTCGAACACTGCTCCCACCATTACACGCACCCCCATTCCATGGCAAAACCCCTCGCCCTCACCGATAGCCACTCAAGAGTTCTAGCTAACATTATTGAAGCACCTCCCATTTCTCTCTTCCCAAATCGCCCAAAGACTCACGAATAAACATTGCCGCCACAAAGCCTTCTTCTCCATAGCATGCCAAGCCATCTACGAATTACTAGCTGAACTCAGCAAGACCCAAGATACACTTAAAATAGTGAAAAAAACATTCCACACCTTGAGAGAAAATGGGCAAAGGAGGAAGAGATGATTGACTGATTCGGAGTTAGCACCGCGCATCAAGCAAACATTAGGTAATATCATCCCCTGCTACTAACGATTCTCCAGGCCCAAGACACTTTCCCTACCAACAAGCCAAGCCAAAAGCTACAATCTTCGGAGCGGCACTGTAGAACCACATATATTGTATTCTTGGATGCTCCATCCACCCCTAGCTTGTGAAGCATTTGGTAGAATGACCTAACTAAGAAACTCCTTGATTTGTCCCTTCGCCACATCATTCGGTCCTTTTACCCACTAGCCAAATAACACAAATGAATGAGTTTAAGAAGCAAAGTCATTATTATCACCTCTTCATCTGAAAGGAACAAACAGCATGGTGTAGGCCACACCACAAAGTTACTACACATCTAGACACAACATGTTACCAGTACGTTGTGGGTCAAAGTCAGTCAAGCAATTTTTAGAAACAAAGTTTGCAAAGGTGTATCCCCAAACCACACATCTTTCCAAAATTGAATCTTCTCCCCCATCCCTAAGACAAAAACCAATCCCTTCAACAAAAGCTTGACTTTATTGAAAGAATCCTTGTCCAAATCATCAAGGTTCTATACAAGGATGATTCCTTAGCGCACCACCCTCCTACACCACAACCATATTTGGTATCTATTTTAACCCTCCATAATGCATCTTCCTTCATCTCCAACCTCCATAACCGCTTACACAACATCGCTCTACCCATCACCTTCGAGTCCTTAATTCCAACCCCTCCCTCATCATAAGGCTTACACACCTCTTTCCAACTTAACAAATGGAACTTGGAACACGATCTATCCAATCTCCTTAGCACTGACTTTGGACAGCAAAAGAGTGACATAAAGTACATAGGCAAATTTGTTTCAATTAAAGTTATACGACCCAGAAGGGATAGATACCGACACTTCCATCGAGATAATTTCCTTTCAACCCTTTCCACTACTACGTTCCACAGATGTTTTTCCAGCTTGCCAATGCACAATGGCAACCCAAGATAGGTGGAAGAGAAAGATCCCACCTCATACCTAAAAATGTTAGCCAGCTTCAGAAGATCCTCCCTAGGCAAGTGAACACCCAGCATTACACTTTTAGCAATATTCACCTTCAATCCGGAAACAACTTCAAAACATCGAATAACCGTTTTCAAAATTTTCCACCACAACCTCATCACATTGCAAAACAAGAGTGTAGCATCTGCTAACTAAAGATGGGAAACCAAGGAGCTCATCCTATCCGCACAGAAACAACAAAAGAGATAACTTTGTTACCCACATTCAATCATTCTACCCAGCGCTTTGCCACCACAAAAATGAGAGGGGATAGCGGATCACCTTGCCTCAATCCTCTCGAGCAATGGAAAAAACCTTCCGACAATCCGTTAACCAACACCAAGAATCTGGCAAAGCTAATACACTTCTTCACCTATCCCCTCCACTTCACCCCACATCCGATTCTCCCAAGCATGTAGTCCAAAAAGCCCCAATCCATATGATCATAAGCTTTACAAATATCCAGCTTACAGACGACGCTACATAACCTTTCCTTGTATCTACAGTCTATGCACTCGTGAGCTATTAGAGCACTATTCAGAATTTACCAACCCTCAACGAAAGCACCTTGGAACTTGGAAATTACATTTGCTAGCATCCCTCTGAATCTATATGCTAGAATCTTAGCAATGATTTGTAGATGTTTCCAATTAAGCTAATGGGTCTATAATCTTTTAGTTTTTCTGCTCCTGTAACATTAGGAATCAACGCAATGAATAAGGCCCCGATTTCCTTCGAGAGCTTCCCCCGATTGTTAAAGTCCGTCAAGAACTCCCTCACATCCCCTTCCACACTTTCCCAAAACATTTGGAAAAAATGCTAAAGGAAATCCATCCGGCCCTGATGCTTTCTCTTCTCAAAGAGTCCACAGCTTCCTTGATTTCAGCTTTAGAGAACTCCTCCAGCGAGTCTGCTTTCATCCTTGAGACGCTTTAAAAGTGCAAAATATCTAGAATTGGCCTTTTCCACCCTTCTGTTGTCAACGACTCTTTATATAATCAAACTACCATATTACAAATCCATTTTTTTTTCTCTTCCTTGACTTCAGCTTTAGAAAACTCCTCCTCATGCAAGTCCACTTCCATCCTTGAGATGCCTTAAAAGTGCAAATTATCTAGAATTGCCCTTTTTCACCCTTTACATCTTGCTCAAGGTGCTCACTATGCCATGAAAAAAATCTTGTATTCTTGTCACTCCCCTTTAGCCAAGCAACCCTCGATCTTTACTTCCATTTGATCTCTTTCACCTTAAGACAACTTGTGTATTCTTTTTTTTTTTTTCTTTTTTCTTTTTTACATTGGATAATTTTATTCAGAAAGGTCGCAACCAAAGATTTACAAAGAAACCAAACAGAAGCCAAACAAGAGGGGGGGAAAACAACTCTAACAAACTATTAGGGAAATGAGTGATTGCCTTTGCCACAATTGCCCACTCCATCACATGCATTTTGACCCTATTAAAAACCTCTGATATATGCACTGCCTTATTCCTGAAGCAACGATTATTCCTCTCCAACCATAGGAACCATAGCCTTGCTATTAAGCATATCGCTCTGCTTTTTTCCCTCTCTTCCCTAAGCCAACTCCATGCCACATTAGAAAGAATTGACCAATGGATCCCGGCTACACCCATACCATTCCAAACAAATTCAAAAAACATTCCCACATCCTTCTTGCAAACGAACAATGATGAAATAGATGATCCACCAATTCCCCATCCTAACAGTACATTAATCAAACATTCGGAATAATCGGCTTCCTCTTGTGAAGATTATCAACCGTTAACACCTTGTTACACCCACAAGCCAAGCTAACGCCGCAAGCTTAGGAGGAGCCCCATATCGCCAAACATAAGTTGTCTAACAAACCCCCTTGCTAGAACCTCCGCCACTAAGCACTTTGAAGAAAGATGTTGCTGAAAATGTAACAGACTTTTCAGGGATCCACAATAACAAATCGAACTATGATAACATAGGATACACCTTGTAGAGCAACTTGAGCTAGTTAACCAACTCCTCGATCTCGTCATCGTCGAAATTTCTCTTACACGACAATGCCCAAATAATTTCCCCACCTTGCACATTGAAACAATTAGCAACCGAAATATTCATCTCTATCAAACAACTCGCTAGACAAGGAAAGACCTCACACAATTTCTATTGCCCCACCCATGTCCTCCCAAAACCTGATGTTCAAACAATTTCCTGAAGAGAAACCTACCCCTTCCCACACCTTGCCTTTTATTGATGCCATCGATTTCCAAAGATAGGAAGATCTATATAAGGGAAGATGATCGAATCCACCTTCTTCTTTTCCTACCCACCACCTCTCTCCATAGGCTACCCTCTTCCACCCCGAACCTCCAAATCCATTTTCCTAATAAAGTCATATTCACTACCTCTAAGCTTCTCAAACCTACTCCCCCTTGATCCCATGGTTTGCACACATCCTCCCACTTCATAAGATGAAATCTGTTTTTCTCTTCCGCTCCCCTCCATAGGAAGTCCCTCTTTTTTTTCCTAGTTTAATCAAATATCGACTTTGGGCATTTAAAAAAAAAAGACAAGAAATAAATCGGGAGGTTCAACATTACCACCTTGGTTAAGTTTAGCCTCAGACATCTTGTGTATTCTTGCCCAAAACTCCTTCAACGAAATGTATCTTTGTCAGATAAAACCACATCCTTAGCTCTAATGTCAAGTTTATGAAATCCTACTTAGGATTTCCTCTATTTCCCCCTACCCCCCTACCTAATACCTCTCTTTTTTTTTCTTTTTTTTTTTCCACTTTTTGATTTTCCTCTTCATTAGTTTCATCTTTTGACTTAATCTACTGTCGGATGAGCCTTTTCTTCTTGAAATCACCACTTCAGATATAATTACAAATCTCCCAAACACACACTTGAAATTGAGCTCTGTCCACCCCTCTAGGTAGTTTTCCACAAAGAGGGTGGGGAGCTTAGGGATTGAGCCCAGTTGTATCGAAACCTTCTTCCCTACTGTCAGAGGATTCATGCCTATTTGCTTCCATCCATCACCCTTTGCCTTCTCATTCACCATTTCTCCATCAACCATTTGCCCTCATCACTCCTGCTAGACGTTTGACCCTACCATCCACCGACTATTTCTCTTTTGTTGCCCCATCTAGCCGATGCTCACCCCTTTGTTAACCACCCGACCTGCTTCATCATCCACCTGCTTCATCATCCTCCTTCAACCCTTGATTGGAGAGATTCTCGATACACCATTAAATCCTACTCCACCCTCCAACTCGACACCCCTTTCCCGTGAGCCTCCTTCGATAGGTATATATTTTTTCTCTTACTTCCCACCTTCCAAACCGACTCTTGATCTCTTGAACTACATCTTCGTGTCCTGATTTCCTCTTATCCTCATGAATGATTTCCTCGATCCCTGCCCTACTCCTAATCTTTCTTCTTATTCTTTTTTTTTTTTTTTTTTTTTTTTTTTTTTTTTTTTGAAAGATGATAATTTTATTGGGCTAACGACCATAAAGAAAGACAAAAACAAAAACGAACACAACTGAGAAGAAAAGTCAAAAAGGAAACAATGAACCAAAGACCCCAAAACTTTACCGGACAAACCCAGCAAAAACTAAACAAACACACCGCATTAGGGAGCCCACTCCCTAACAAAACAAGCTACCTTAATAGCAGCCCTCCCTCTCAATTCCTTAGAATTACAGAAGCATTAATTATTTCACTCTAACAAATAGCTCAAAACGAAGCTAGCAACACGGCTCTCCACTTTTTTTTCTGCCCAAGGACCCTCCTTCAAAGTGCCATAAAAGAAACAAATCAGGAACCATAACAACCATCACCCAGCTGACTAAGGCTGCTCTAAAGATGCCTAACCAAACTATTCAAGAAAAGGAGCAATGAAGAAACAGGTGGTCCACTGACTCTTTTGCATTCAGACATAACAGGCAACCGTTGGGGATTATGAAGGACCTCTTTCGCTGATTATCCCAAAAAAACAAAAAGGAGAAACAACAAACCACAAAAATGCCCTCAGTTGGGCAAAGATTTGCTAAAGAAGGGAAGGAATTCTTAAGAGGAGAAGCACAAGAAACGAACTCTACTGCCCTTCCTTATCATAAACCTGAACCTAGCTGAAACAAAATGGGACATTTTAGCTATAGACTTCCAGAGAAAAGAAGTCCTGTAAAAGGAAGAATCTCTGGTCCACCAACCTATAGTCATGGTATCATATTTAGCAGTTATAACCCTTCTCTAGAGGGAGGAGTCCTCGACCCCAAATATCCACACCCACTTCCCAACAAGGCTGAATTGACCATCTACTGACTTTTTATACCAGCACCTTCAGCAAATGGCTTGCAAACCTCATTCCACTAGGGAAGGAGCCACTTGGAAAAGACCGAGGACAACTCTTCCCAAGAACTGGGTCTAAGTGATGGGTTACCATACACTCTCGAAAAGACCCACTTGAATGCAGACGCAACCTCCATGAAGACTATATTCACACAAAAAGAAAACCCCACTCAAGAATCTTCTTTCCTCCATAACATCAGAATCCCTCTCGATGCCCCAACAAAGTCCAGTGCTACCCACCCAACAGGCTTACGGCCCCAAACAGACTCAACTAAATGATGGTCCGCACTTTGGAGCATAGACTCCTGGAGGACAATGATAGCAGCCCTGGACTTTTTACAGACCGACTTTACAATGAGACGCTTTTGGGGGCATCCCAACCCTCAAACATTCCAAGATAGAAACTTCATTGGGCAACTATTCTCACCCTCTGCCTTTCCTCTCACCAAAAGGGAAAACTACCATCTTTGGACTGACCAACTTCTCTCGAAGGAAGAGAGCAGGATAGGGGAGAAAAGAAATAAGAAAAGCAAAAATGGGAGAGGAACTCGAGCGGCTTCCTGATGCAGGACAATTAACCACTTGCTCTAAAAGCTCCAACTGTTAGAGTATGGCGAATTAATCCCTTTATCTCATAGCCCAGGCCCCACATCGCATGGGTTAGGACCTCGGCCGAACCCCTTACGTGGGCCCCAAATCACATGGGCCGCCCACCCTAAGTGTGTCCCCGCATCTCACGGGCTACTCCACTCGAGCCTGGTGTGAAATGCGCATTAATCAACCCCGGTGAGGAGTCTCGAACACGAGACCTCCTTCGTAGGCCGCGCCCACCCCGAGTGTGCCCCCGCATCCCACGAGCGACCCCACTCGAGCCCGGTGTGAAAATGCCCCTGCATTACTTCCTCTCCTGCACAATCAGCTAGAGACGAGGAAAAGAGGCCGAGAAGGAGACTCAAGATTCGAAAGATTGACACAAGGGCCCTAACCTTGGAGATCTAAGGCAGTAGGTGAATGACGCTTGTCACCGTTACAGGACGAGAGATCATTGGAGCCCTCCACTGAAGACCCCTCATTTAGAGAATGATCTTCGCCATCAAGATTTAGGGATCCACGTGTCGACACCGAAGATGACCTTAACAACGAGATCTGACTGCAACTGTCATCGTCATAATGACGAAGGGCACGGAGGGTTAACATGTCAACCATTGAAGGACCAGATGCCCAAATGTCTAGGGGAACGACAGAAGAAAACAGCAAAGGGTCGATCTCCTCAGGACACTTATCCTCTTCAATACCCGAGGGACCAAAAAGAGTCACCTCATCATTAATAGCAAGATACAAAGGAGATCGACTCAGTTCTAGGCAGTGTTGTCATGTGTGACCACACATTCGCATATGGGCACATTGGAGTGCAAAATCGCATATGCGACAGTGGCATATATGATCGCATACAGCATATGCGATCGCATATTGGCCAACGGTCAGAAATTTGACCATTTTCTTACCATTTGAATTTTGTTCTTTAAAAAAAAAAATAAATAAATAAATCAACATTCATACCCTCCTATTTGCATTTTACATGCACTCAAACTCTCTTTATACTCTCATACACTTTCAAAGTCTCAAATCTCTCATTCTCTCTTACATAATTACATTCTCCATCTTTCAACTCTCAAATTCAAAGCCTCCAAGGCCCAAGCTCCATCTTTCTTTCAAGTTTCAATCAAGATTCAAGAAAATAGAAGCAAGAATACATCAAAATTGAATTCCAAGTCAAGTCTCACATTTCATTTTTTACATCTATCTTTTTCTAATTTCTAGATATCATTTCATTTTCTACATCTCATAATTCTCATTCATTTCATTTTCTACATTCTCTTATTTATTAATCCATTCTCTAGTTACATAATATACATTCATAATCATACACGCGCTCTCTCTTTCTCTCTCACTTTCTTTACATTCAAGAGTCAAGAGACTCAAAACATTTTTTATTTTATTTTTTCTAGTTTGTTACAACTTACAAAAAGATTTATAAGATTCAACTTTCAAAAATCAAGAGTTCAAAGGCAAGAATTTACATTCTACAAGAGCAACAAGAGTACAAGACTACACTTACAAGTCTACAACATTCAAGAGTCAAGACAAGAAGTCAAGAATATATTTTTGAATTTTAGATTGTGTAATTTGTGTTGTTATAACTCTCTCTCTCTCTCTCTCTCTCTCTCTCTCTCTCTCTCTCTCTCTGGCACTCTCTCTCAGACTCTCTCTAATCTCTATTTCAGTATTTCTCACTCCCTCTTCCTCTCCCATCTCTTTAATCTTGACTCTTTACTTTAGTTTTTACTAGTTTACAACTTACAAGCTATAACAAGAAGAATCAATACACACACTACACCATGTCTTCTTCCCAATCTTCCTCTTTGAAACCCAAGTCGAATGACCCAGGTTAGAAGTATGGGCACTATCGTAGTGCTACAAATAAGACTCACATAGTATGCGAGTTATGTGGGTATGTGGGTTCTGGTGGCATTACGTAGTACAAGCAACACCTTGAACATTTACCAGGGTCAAATGTAAAAGCATGCGACAAATTATTTCGAAAATCCGAAAGAAGATCATGGAGTATATGGATAAACAATCGAGAAAGCGATGTGATAGTGTCCTACGTCACGATGAATATATAGAACAAGACGTGTACAAAGATATAAACATAATTGATATAGATGAAGCTAGTCCTACTCCCCCCTACTTCGACAAGCCGGTCTAGACTACCACCAACGGCGTCGAAAAGAGCCTGAGGGCATGGGCCCATGGATAGATGGTGTGGACCACACCCCGAGAATGTAGCCGACCAAAGGAGTTGGTGCAAAGGACCAGCTCAAAAAACTTTAGAAAATTGATATAAACAAAAAGATAAGAAAACCACCATTCAATATATTGCTAAGTGGTTTTATCAAATCCGTGTTGCTTTCAACAAAATTAAATCGAGAAGCTTCAAAGTTCTGGTTGACACTATAGGTCAATTTGGACCTAGGCTTAAACCTTCTTTATATCATGAAATGAGGGAGACGTGCCTCAAAGCTGAAGATAATTATACACGATCCTTTATAGTCGAATATAAGGAATCGTGAAAAATGTGTGGGTGTTCACTCATGACCGATGAATAGACCGACAGATCCGGTCGGTCTTTCATTAACTTTCTAATAAATTGTCCAGCTGAGACAATGTTCTTAAAGTCTGTGGATGCATCAGGTCATTCGCATACTGGAGAGTACTTGTTTAACTTACTAGATTATGTAGTTGAGGAAATAGGTGAGGAATACATTATCCAGGTAATTACAAACAACACAGCCTCATATATAATCGGTCGTCTTCTTATGGAGAAGAGGCGCCGTTTATTTTGGACCCCCTGTGTGGCTCATTGTGTTGATCTGATGTTAGAGGATATAGGTAGGTTATTTTTAAATGTGATTGTAAGGGCTAGAAGAATCACGATATTTATGTACAAACATGCCCTTCTTCTCAGTTGAATGAGAAAACACATTGAGATAACTTCCTACGTCTAGCAGTCACCCGTTTCGCTACAGCTTTCTTAACGCTGTAAAGATTACATGCAAAAAAATCAAAATTTAGAAGATTTGTAGTGTTGGCCGATTTTATAAGTGGGCCTTAGTCAAAGAAGGCTGAAGGGAAACAGGTTCAACAAACAATTCTTTCACAAAGTTTTTGGACTCAGGCGGTAAAAGCATTAAAAGCATTTGAGCCCTTAGTCACTGTGTTGCGATTGGTGGACGGGGACGAGAAGCCTCCAATGGGTTACATATATGTTGCGATGGAGAGGGCGATAAATAAGATCATGGACCGTTTTAACTATAGAGAGTGTGATTATAAGCCTATTATAGATACTATAGATAGAAGATGGGGTAGCCAAATGTCATCTCCATTGTATTCGATTGCTTACATCCTTAACCCAGCCTATTTATCCGCTTTCCTGATCCAGCAGAAGCACTTACTATACATATGGTTGGATTTATTGATGTGTTTGAAAGAATGATTCCAGATAAAGAAGAACATGACAAGATCTCAGCTCTACTGGACTTCTATACAAAGAGTGAGGGCATATTCTCAAAGGATATCGTTATCAGCCACCGGACAATGAAATTGCCCAATAAATGGTATGAATGTCTCAGCTCTTTTACAAATAGTTTTTTTACAATGTAATCTACAAAGTCTAACCTACTTAAATTGTTTTTCTCAGCTGACTGGTGAGTTACCTATGGATTGGACCCGAATAGGAAGAATCCGACTCTAAAGAAGCGGCCATTAGGATTCTTGGACTCATGTGTTCTATCAGCGGTTGGCGCAACTGGAGCACGTTCGAGGTAGTAAGTTTGGAATGAAAATGTTAATATGTTAGTATGTTAGAGACTTACAATTTGGTAATTGTAACTTCAACTTATAAGTGTAAGCTAATTAACTAAATAGCTAATGTCAAATGCATTTTCTTTCATGCAAATTCACACCAAGAAAAGGAATCATCTTGAGCAAAAGTAACCCAACGACTTGATCTTCGTCCAATACAATCAGAAATTGTGAGAATGATTCCAGACTAGAAAAAAAAAAAAGTTTGGTTTCTTTGACCCTTGTCTTCTTAAATGAGTTGGATGCAGATAACGAGTGGCTCGTAGAGACTGAGAACCCGGTATTTGCTGGGGATGACCTAATATGAGTGGAAGTTGAAGATGTCACATACGAATGGAGAAGGTACTTCTACTTCCACTTGAACGCGAATGACATGGGAGCAAATAGTAGCAGTCAACTCGTGGAAAAGATTGAAAAAAATAAGGGAAGAAGATGATGATCAGGCTGAAGATCCATCATTGGATGTTGATGAAGTATTAATATATACAGATAATAAAGAAACAAAAGAAGAAGTGTATGTAGAAGAAGGAGATGACTCGGATGACGACGATGGTGGTAGTGATCAAATGCCACAATGGCAAATAGATCAATGTATGTAGTAGCATTTACCATTTAGTATTATTTTGTTATAATAGATCAATAATAAATAAGTAGTTTCTTCATTTTGTTTACTTACTAAGTGTGTTGATTGATATTTGTTAACTATATTGTCGAATGTTGATGACTTAATGTTTAATTCATTGTTTAATTGGTTTTATTTTATTCAAATGTATTTTAAACATATAAAATTATTTATCTATTAACTTAGGAAAGTTCCCCCTGCTTTCTTATATTTTTTCATTTTTTTCTTATTTTCCCCGTATTTTTTGGATTTTTTTAAATTTTTCGAAAAAAATATGCGACCGAATATGCACACAGGCATATGCGATCGCATATGTGATATGACAACATTGGTTCTAGGTGTCTTAAATCAAGAACGGGACCAGTTGAGGCATCGACATGTGGGTTCCAAAAGGGTTAGAGGAGAGGGAGTGGACAGTTGGGCCCCTGATTGAGAATTGGGCTTCCAGAAGCTCCCTTCATTCCTAGAACTGCCCAAACTACGAGAGGGCCCAGTTGACAAATCTAACAACATGTGGCAAGGGAGCTCCCGAACGTGGACACCGCCATCAGAAGAAACACACCTCCAAACCAAGTGCACATATAAACCGAGCTCCACAGGTGGGATTTGCAGGAACAGTGGACTCATGGGAAATATCTACAAGACAACCAAACTGTAGCCCGCCCCTCAAGAACATGGTGCTCTTGCAAGGAACGGTAGCAAGACCATCGAGCATTATGGCTCACACATCAGGAGCACCCATTGCCATAGCCTCGACACTAGCCGCAATTAACATCAGCCCACCACCATCACCATGGAATCCGGCAGGGAGATGTCTTGAACACTGGCTTTCCCAATAGACTTTAACATGGAATTTAACCTCCCCTACCAAGACAAGGATAATGGAAGGAGGATCAGCCCCATTGACAATGTTGATGCATATACGAACCCATCGAAGCTCTTTCCAGTTGAGAGAATTGTCGTCTATACTGACAACATTCCCTATACAAGAATTGATCGCCCTGAACGCCTCCTCAAACCAAAGTTCTAAGGGGGCCTCATACAGACGAAACCAAACATCAGATCTGCTAAGCCTCAACCACTCGTCACATCTACATAGAGAAAGAACAGGGTCATTATGGAAATTTTGACCCACCAAGATAATCCTATAGATGTTTTCTCTTGGACTAAGAGAAACCCATGGCGCCAAATCAGAAAAATGTTTGAATAGGAAATTGTCGACCAACAAACCACAAGCGTGAACAAACTAGAAAGACTAAAAGAGGGATCCCAAGGAGAGAAGCCTTCTTTGAGGAAAACAACAAGACTCTGTTGAAGCCTAGACTTGATGGATTCAATGGCAACAAGCTGAACAAACACCTCTCCATTAGAGAGAAAAGGCTGAGAACACAAGGCCATGGGAAGGAGGGGAAGCGAACGATGAAGAAAGACCATGACCGGCCAACCTCATGGCAGAACCAGGAGGTCCCTGACGGAGCGAAGGGGTACTTCCGAGGACCTCCTTAAAGGACACCCTACCCACCTTCAGAGATTGCCCCAGATAACCTCTAGAATGAAGATCAGAAGGGGCGAAGATCTGGCGCCATTCATAAATTCGCTTCATGATCGCAAGAGCTTTTCTGGAGCTCGCTCTTTGATTCTCTATGATTTGAGGAAATGATGGCAAAATTATGGTTTAAATGCATGAGTGTGATGGAAGTATTAAATTTAGCTCTATTTTAACAAGTCGTTTGGTTTATTAGTTCTTTGAGCTGGCTTTTGTATCTATCTTAGAGAAAAGGAAAATATGTTGGTCTAGGGACTCTTTTCAATGTGTTTTAGGGTTGCTATTAGATTTCATGCATGGCTAGGATTAGACTACGGCTTTTCTACGCTTTGGGACAATTTGTATGCTTGACAGAGCCTCCTTTGGATGCTATTTTATGAAGAATGGGAGACATCTCCAGTACTCAAGCAAATTACTGCAATGCTAATCTACATCAAGGTACGGAGAGAAATCTGCATTTCTGAGATTTGATAGTGTTTAATTTGCAGCCTTTATTCATTACATCAATCACCGAATTGATCAACCACAGCCAATGTGTGGCTATTACTACATTCTTTGCTTTCTTTTCTATCCACCATGCAAATTTTGACATGAAAACTAAATTGATATCAATCAAGAAGATATGTTAAGCACATCAATGCTCAAACTTGCTCACGCGTAAAGCCAACTTTGAAGCAGATTTCTCCACCCATTATGCTGTTAGTGCAGCTCAGTTCTCTATTTTTAGGGGAATCAATCAAATAAATTTCAGTCCCACTAAAAGTCTCCACAAGACAGCTTAAGCATATCAATGGTCTGCTCTGGTTGTGTGAAGATATATTCAACATAGATTTTCAGTTTGATGAAACTCTCCTCCCTCTCCTTCCACAACCCCCACTCCCATTACACAGTCCCACTAGAGTGATTCCAGAGGACTATTCAAGCACATCGATGGTCTACACTGGTTGTGTAAGGATATTCAACATAGATTTTCAGTTTGATGCAACTTCCTTCTCCTTCTACAAGCTCCACTGCAAGACCTATGACCGATATCCAGCATGAAAGATTTTGCGGTACAGAATCCAGATCATAGTTCTATCATGAAATGTAGGTCATAACAAGTATGCCACCAAAAATTTTCATCAAAAGAAATACTTATCATCATAGCCTTGTAACAGTTATTTGGGGTCAGCACATTCAAACATAAGTAACTGAGGGGAAAAAAAATAATAGAAATGATGACCTACAACTGGCTGTAGGTTAACCTTGCCTACAATTCATTTTTACAAGCATTTTTTCCCTTGAAAGTATCATATATTTTAAAGGCAAAAGTGGAAGAAGATTTCTGAAGGCATTAAAACTGAGTTGTAGCATAAAACCGGTTGAGGTGATCACTTCTCAAAAAATTGTATGCCACCTTCGAAGAAAATTGTCTGAGGGGACAAATATAGATAAATAATTCATTTTATAAAGATTCTCCATTTGGAACAGGGTGCAAATTCCCGTTGCACCTTATTTAAAAGCCTCTAGGAATGGAGTCCTTTAAATTGGCTTGAGACGAAAAATCAATGCAATACTGCTCCAGATTTAGCAATGGCCATGTCAGCCAATAGCCATTCTGCTTAATACAAATATGGTAACTTCCAAATGGAGCCCTAAGAATGCATAACAATAGAAGTCCAAATAACTCTGAAGTGAAATTAACACTGACCATAGAGCGGACCAGCCTCAAGGCACTGCGATAAACCTGCATGTCAGAGACCAGTTAAAACATTAGTCTATTTCAGCAGCAAAATAAATATAGTATGAAGGGATGTTGTTAGAATTTTATGATTCATGATCTAAATCACTGATAGAACTCCTTTTTTTCAGTACAAATTTCACAGTCATGATTCAAATTCAAATCGTGAACTGCAAGCTTCATATGATTGGTGCA
The DNA here is from genome assembly GCA_021015155.1 of Magnolia officinalis. Taxonomy (NCBI): domain Eukaryota; kingdom Viridiplantae; phylum Streptophyta; class Magnoliopsida; order Magnoliales; family Magnoliaceae; genus Magnolia; species Magnolia officinalis. The sequence goes on from JAJHSJ010000007.1 coordinate 23,070,212, forward strand.
ATTTCACTCACAGTTGTTTCGACTAAAAGTTAAGAAGTCATAGTTTGGGTGGAAAGCATCACCTTTTTTCATGATTTTTGTGTTCTTTTGCTGCTTGGCTATCATTCAGAAGTTTTTTTGTTTTTGTTTTTCTCTTTTTTTTTTTGTTCGGATAAAAGAAAAGCCTTTGTTTAATAATTAGAGGATTTGAGGTGGAGTTTGAAGGCACTTGTATTTTTTTCATTTTTTTTCCTTTCAAACTTTAAACCATGAAAAAAAATGACCATTTTGTTTACATCACTAGTAGTATTCAAATTTTATCTTCTGCCTTGTGATTCTAACCAGTGGAACAGATCACCATTGGAGGAACAAGTCATCATCTCTTTGTGGAAGATTTGCTGCTGGTGAGGCAATACTAGGATCAGGTTTCCTCAGAAATCTAAAACACTAGTTTCTTTCTTCTCCTTTCTTTCATTTTAGCTTTTCCTTCTGTGTTTTTGTTCGTGGGTGGCGAAAATGGTGGAAGAGGTGGACACGAATGCTCCCACATGTATTTATTTTATACATAAAATAATTAGCTTTTCCTTCTGTGTTTTTGTTCGTGGGTGGCGAAAATGGTGGAAGAGGTGGACATCCACAAGGGCCAACCTATTGAACAGTCTGGATGTCACACAAACATGACAGGTTGGAAGATATCTGATGGGTGGACAGTAACTTACAGTCCACCAGTGTGCGAGAGAGAGAGAGAGAGAGCGAGAGAGAGAGAGAGAGAGAGTGAAGGATTCCATCCCTCCCTCTTTCTGAAAAAGAAAAAAAATTTTTTCCATTTCCGTATTCTCTGTCATTGTTTTCAATAAAATCAGTTCTTTTAACCATTTATTAAAAAATAATAATAATAATAAATAAATAATAGAAGTGGTGGAATCAAACTCAGAAATCTGGAGATCCATTCTCTAGTAGAATTCAAGTTTTTATACTTATACAGTAAAGATAGCATTCCTCTTCATTAAATTTGCCTACACCCACAGAGATATGAAACACAGGACAAATTTTAGGAATGAAAAGGGAATAAAAGTGATGAACATGCAAATTTACCGAGTAATTTGGTTTCAAAGCATGAGCAGCCGCAATATATATAGCTGAATTACTGTAAAGTTCATTAGGGGAGACTTCTTTTGCATCAACTGGCCTACCAGTTCTTAAAGTGTCCTCTGCCAACCCATACTGAAACCCATTTAAAATAACAAAATCAGATAAGATCGTAATCAAATTTGCATTTTAACACAACTTGCATAGAATAAGAAGACCACTGTATGAAGTATTCTATGTTTTGTTCTAACAATATATGGCAAGTATTCAAACTGAAAAAGAAAAGCATTCAACTTTGGGACACCAAATTTGAAAGGAAAAGAGTTCTATTAAACCAACCAGAACTGTGCCAAGGTTGTAGATTGCTCGATGGAAATCAAATTGCAATTGGATTGATGCACGGAACTGCCAAAAAAAAATACAAACGGAGGGCATCAAACATGGATAAAACATCAAGAAATTACCGGTTCTTAAATAACCCATTAAGAGGCAAATCTTTTTGGCTGCTTACTCCTACACCTGCATCTTGATAATCCGATGCCTTCGAATAAGTTTCTGTACCTTACTTATTGCAGTTCTTACAATAGTCTGCTTTTCCCGGGCAGGAACAATAGCACTGAGTTCCTAAATAGCAGCAAAAGAAGCGGAAATCAATGCTACCATCATAAGCACATTATGGAAAAGATTTTCAAAAAACTTTGGTAGAATCAAGAGACATACATTATAAACATTAATGATATGGTAAAAAGGAAAATAGAGAAAAGTGCATTCATATCATCAAAGGTTAAGAGGAATGCTAATTGCAAATGCCCCATCTTCAAGTGCCAAACACACACACCATCTATAGCAGCATGGCATGTGTCTGAGGTTCAGGAAATTCATAGCACGGTGCATGTGTCCTATCAAGAATTAGGCCATCCCACTCATCAGTTGAGCAACAAACACATTATATGCAGACATTGGTTAGCATTTTTTATATTATTTGATGAATGACAATCAATTAAAGAAAAAGAGAAACAGATCAATGACAACACTGGTTATCATTTTTCTGACTATCCATTTCTTTGTACATGTGTGACCCCCGACAGGAAAGGTTTTTGGGCTAAAGAACATTTATCATGAGCATCCTCTATGAACGTTCCATTCACATGTGTTTGTGTTTGGTGCTTGAACAAGGGACATCGGAAATTAGTATTCCACAAAGGTTTATCCAGTTCCTTGACTGAAAGAGAAGATACCTGCAGAGCAAGTCCCCAATTATTAAGTGCCTGCCATCAGTAACAAGAGAAGTATGAGAATATGTGCAATAAATGTAACTAAAAAAGACTTCTCAGTCAACATACTCAGAAATTAGAAATGATATGAGGATTAAAAAAAATCCCCGGCGGAACAACAAAATAATAGATATTAACTTCCAGCTTATGCCCCTCAGTTATGGTACAAGATCAGCCACAATGATTTTAGAGCAGCATGAAAGATGATCATGAAATGAGGTGGAAAAATACTTGAAAAATGATAAAATTTTCAGAATAAAAATTTAGCAGCATGAAGCAGGAGCAATTATTTGGTTGTTCTTGAACAAAAGGTACCCCTCAGAAGCATTTGTACACAATAAGGAATGAGTGATTTGAATTTAGATTTAATTAAAGAATTACGAAATTTGAAAGAAAGTCTCAAGATACATTTACATGATTAAGGATATGTATGTGGGAGTGGTAACAAATGTGAGGACCACTAATGGAGAGACAAATGAGTTTCAAATTATGTTGGGCTTATACCAAGTGTCGGCATTGAGCTAATGAGCTCTTATCTTTTCGTATTGGTTTTGGACGAGTTAAAAATGCATTTGCAAGAAATGGTCCCAAGTTGTATGCTGTTTGCAGATGACAGTTTTTTTATGGACAAGACAAGGGAAGCCATAAACATAAAGCTAGAAATATAGAGGGATGCCTTAGAATCTAAAGGTTTTAAAATAACTAGAACTAAAATAGAGTATAGGGAATGCAATTTTAGCAACGATAGGAGTAGCAAAGAGTAATTTGTTAAGACAACTGACCAAGAAGTTCCAAAACGACCATTTTCAAAATCTTGGGTCGATAATTCATGCGGGCGGAGGGATGTTGCCCATAGAATTCAAGCTGAGTTGAAGAAGTAGAGATGTACCTCTAAAGTTTTATGTGATCGTCATGTGCCAATCAAACTAAAGGGGAAATTTTTATAGGATAGCTAGAAGACCAGCCATGATTTATGGGGCAGGTTTTTTTTATATAGAGAAGTTAATATGAAAGAATGTTGGCCAATTAAGGAACAACATGCTCATAGGATGAGCGAATCTGAGTGATGCTGAGATGGATAACTGGCAAGTTGAGGAAGGATAAAGTTGGAAACAAATGCATCCAAGGGAACTTAAACTTGGGAGCAGCACCAACAGGTGATAAGATGAGGGAAGTAGACTTAGATGGTTTGACCATATGCAACAGAGACCAAGAACTGCACCAGTTAGGACTTTGGAGTGAGTTGGTTCAAGTTGAAGGCTCTAAAAGTGCAAGGGGAAGGCCCAAAAGGATGTATGTGGAGGTAGTAAGAAATGACCTGAGGACCTATGGTTTAGCCAAGGATATGGTACGTGATAGAATGGAAATGGCGAAATAGGTTTCATGTAGCTGACGCCAATTAGTTGGGACAAAGCTAAGATGATGATGATTTTGACTGAAGAAAAAAATGCACAAAGCAATTATAAGTTTATAACTATAAACTCTTAGTACATTTAAAGCCAAAAATGATAGAACTTCAGATAGTAAAATTTGATTAATGATGATCATGGTTTAAAGACAATTAAGCTCAAACAAGTCAGCATCGGTTGGCGTCATTACAAGTCACATATATAACACACCATCATATTTTTTATAAATATGTCAGGAAATTTTATTAGAAAAGATGAAAAAACAGAAGAAAACAGCAATCAAACAAAGACAATAACCCAAATCCCAAATTGAACATACAACATGCATCCCTCGCCTCCAATCAGTTACCAACAGAGATTCCTTAACAGCCCCCCCACAACTATATGCATCTGAATCTGCTTTACAGTGCACATTGGAAAAGGAGCCAGCCCCTACATTGTTTCTATCAGCGCTTGCACAAAAGAAATTTCAAGACCCATGCAAATCTCTGATTTCTTCTATCACATCAGCAATTCTCCATGGGCTTTCACTTGGCTGGTTGCTAACAAAAAAAATTCTCACGGTCGACAACCTGGTCAAAAGAGGAATGGTCCTCCCCAACATCTGCCTTTGCTGCATGAAAAACGAGGAGTCGATGGATCACTTGCTGCTGCACTGTCTGTTCATCTCGGTTTCATGGGCTGATTTCACTAGCCGTTTCAACATGCACTGGTGCATTTCTGGATCAGTGGACCTCCAGCTCAAAGCTTGGCATGGAATCAGGCTCGGGAAGACGAAGAATCAAATCTGGAGAATGGTAATTCTTGCCATTTGGTGGTCCGTTTGGCTAGAGAGAAATGACAGATGCTTTAGAAACTCCTCCTCTTCAGCCGAGTCAGTTTCCTTCAAAGCTCTAAACCTGGTGATCGAATGGGCCACGTACGCCGACTCCTTAAGGGAAGCAAATCTTTCCTTTCTGTTTGCTTAATGGCTATCGCTATCTCAGTGCAGCCTTTCTGTTTTTCTGTTTTTGTTTGTTTTGTATGCTCCTCTGGTTTTAGTTCCTTTTCCTTAGTTTCCTTCTGTCGTTTTTGCGAGTTTTTGCCCCCTTTAATGCAATATCATTAATTCTCAAAAAAAAAAAAAAAAAAAAAAAAAAAAATCCTCCATGGGTAGATACATCCTCTTGCCAATGAAATTGTATTCTTGGAGTGGATAGCAGCAAGCTAATCATTGAGATTATGAGGGAAGTCTACCCTTGTTATCTGGTAAGGTCATGGAGTGCCATCATGCGTTGTTTCTGTTAGGGTTCTGGTGGGAATTTTTTTACCAATGTGTGGTGCTATGTTTTTTCTTTCTTTTTGAAGAAAATGGTTTTATTACTCTGCAATAAAAAGCACACACGAAGTAAGCCACACAAATCAAACACCTCGATCTGATGGGAAGTCTTCCACAGGCTGCGGCCAGTGATGGTCCACCTTGTTGCCTTCTTCGAGTCTCCCCTCAATTTTTTCACACTAGTCATATTGACCAGACATGATTCTCCGATAATTATTCATATTTGCCAAACTCAATTAGACTAAATCGTTACAGAAAAGGGCACCCCAAATTTAGAAAAACTTGATAGTGTTTTCGTAAATAGTATAAATAATTGGTACATACGTACGTATGTATGTATGTACGTGTGTCTGTGTATTAGATAACACTTTATTTCCAAACATTTCCCCATTTCCTATTTATCTTTCTTTTCTGGATTTTTCTAAAATAAAATGCACTCCACATGACTTAGCCAAGTCATATCCAATTGGTGAGCCATACCTATTTTAGCCACGGCCAAGTTTGGCCACCCATGCCTGAGTCTTTAGTCTCAATGATGGTATCGATTTGTGGTGTTGGGAGAAAGGGGAGGTTCACAAGTGGAAGCAGGAACGAGATTTCATAGGAAAAAAATAAATAAATAAAGCACCTTGAGTAGGAGAATCCTATTGCCAAGGAATTGAATACGAGCGACTTGCATAACACATCAAAACCCAGAGAACATAACAGGAAAAAAAATATACAAATTTTCTTAAAGCATACCTGAGGACTGTTCCAGTTGAGTTGAACGGCTTTCTCGTAATTTTTTGTGGCCTGCAAAGAATTGTATTAATGTTTCCAGTGCTGCATTATTCTTCGGAATGACAAGAGTTATTGTGACATCTCACTACATACTGCAGATAAACTATTACATGCAAGTCCTACATTGTGAAATTATACAAGCAGCTAAAAAGTTACCACATCAAGCATCATCAATAGTTTCAAATTTAAAACTTTATCGTTTCTTGAAACTTTAATTTCATATCCAAAAATAAGCCACGAGATAAGCATAATCATGTAGCGGTCACACAGATATGATTCAGAAGCCAAATCAAAGATCTAAACCAATTCTCTATGATAACATGCCAGAAAGTCTCTTCCCATATTGACCATAAATTTGGTTTAAAGACTTGGCGATTCAGCTCAACAGCTCATTTAGCCGTGGGTCAGGTCAACATAGGGTACAAGGTGTCCCGTATCGGTATCGGTTGGCGTAACGGTGCCCTCCGAAACCGATACGGATACGGGGGCGTAACGGCGATACGGGGGTGTAACGGCCCGTAACGGCGCAAAAAAATTTTTTTGCCAAAAAAATATGAAAAAATATGGATTAAATCCGGAATATTCTAAGCATTCCAAATATGCATTCATTTATAAATTGGAACATGTTTATGGTGGTGTAACGGTCCACTCTTTGGTGAGAAGTTGTATCGGACTGTCTGATGAATTTATGAACCAGATAACCTAAATTTGACTACAAAATTCATATATTTAATTTTCTAACTTACTATCAATGATAGATATATTAGAATGAATGTAATATAAAAATATCTTACATTTAGGTGCTTGCAATTATTTTTGAGGGCCAAAATTCATGCGTAAATAGAAAAAAAAATAAAAATATATATATAAAATGGCACCCCAAATATGTAAAATGCATATTAACATGTTCTACTATGATTAACACATCATATGGCATCATTAAAACAGCAAAAGAATCATTAAGAAATGATTTTTCGAATTTTCAAAAAAAGGGCCAAAATAAATGCGTAAATAGAAAAAAATATAAAAATATATATATAAAATGGCACCCCAAATATGTAAAATGCACATTAACGTGTTCTACTATGATTAACACATCATATGACATCATTAAAACAGCAAAAGAATCATTAAAAAATGATTTTTCAAAATTTCAAAAAAAGGGCCAAAATTTATGCGTAAATAGAAAAAAATATTAAAAAAATATAAAATGGCACCCCAAATCTGTAAGATGCACATTAACATGTTCTACTATGATTAACACATCATATGGCATGATTAAAACAGCAAAACAACTATTAAAAATTGATTTTTCGAATTTTCAAAAAAGGGGCCAAAATTCATGCGTAAATAGAAAAAAATATTGAAAAAATATAAAATGGCACCCAAAATCTGTAAAATGCACATTAACATGTTCTACTATGATTAACACATCATATGGCATCATTAAAACAGCAAAAGAATCATTAAAAAATGATTTTTCGAATTTTCAAAAAAAGGGCCAAAATAAATGCGTAAATAGAAAAAAATATTAAAAAAATATAAAATGGCACCCCAAATCTGTAAAATGCACATTAACATATTCTACTATGATTAACACATCATATGGCATGATTAAAACAGCAAAACAACTATTAAAAATTGATTTTTCGAATTTTAAAAAAAGGGGCCAAAATTCATGCGTAAATAGAAAAAAATATTTAAAAAATATAAAATGGCACCCAAAATCTGTAAAATGCACATTAACATGTTCTACTATGATTAACACATCATATTACATCATTAAAACAGCAAAAGAATCATTAAAAAAATGATTTTTCGAATTTTCAAAAAAAGGGCCAAAATAAATGCGTAAATAGAAAAAATATTAAAAAAATATAAAATGGCACCCCAAATCTGTAAAATGCACATTAACATGTTCTACTATGATTAACACATCAAATGGCATGATTAAAACAGCAAAACAACCATTAAAAATTGATTTTTCGAATTTTAAAAAAAGGGGCCAAAATTCATGCGTAAATAGAAAAAAATATTAAAAAAATATAAAATGGCACCCCAAATTTGTAAAATGCACATTAACATGTTCTACTATGATTAACACATCATATGGCATGATTAAAACAGCAAAACATATTAAAAAAAGTATAAATACCTATTTTGACAAATTTCTGAAAAATGGCCTACCGAGCTTTGATTCAAGAAAATCCGTAATATAATGTGTTTTTATTTCAAATACCTAGTCAAGGTTGGTCGAAATTAGTAGTAGAAGGAGTGAGAAACAGTTTGGAAGCAAGAAGTTAAAAAAAAAAAACAAAAAACAGAGCTTAAAATGGGAAAAAAAAAAAATTCGGCCGATACGGGCCCGTAACGGCCCTGTAATGGCCGTAACGGCCCGTAACGGCCGATACGCCCCGTAACGGGCCCGTATCGGCCGATACGGGTACAAAATTGCGTAACGGCCGATACAACCCCGAAACGCGTAACGGTTCACACCGTTACCGTTACGTATCGGCCGATACGTAACCGTTTTGGCATACCATGGGTACAACTCAGACAAGTCAGACCGAGTTGCCCCAACTCTTTTTTCTTTCTTTCTTTTTTCCTTTTCTCCTTTTTTTTTTTTTTTTTTTTTTTTTGAAAGATACTGATATTATTGAGGCCAAAAGGAAGAAGAAGAAGAAGAAGAAACAGGCAGACAAAGAAAAGAAGAAAAATACTAATACAAAGCAGCCAAACTTAAGGTGCCCATTCCCTTATAAATGAATTCACCCTATTTATCACCCAGTGCTTGGAATTCTTCCTATTCCTGAAGCACCGATCGTTCTGCTCAAGCCAAAGGATCCATATAACTGCAAGGAGGGTGATCTTCCAACGAGCAGAGGAATTCTTATCTGGAGCAACCGAGTGCCAAACTTGGAAGTTGGAACAGAAGATCTCAGGAATAAGGCATCACCCACTGCACACTGAACTGACACAATATGCTGGTCCGACCCTCCCTTGCTAGATCACAGTGAATGGAAATATGATTAACAGATTCCGCATCCTTGAAGCAGAGGAGGTGGATATTGAGAAGCACTATTCATCTTTTGCTCAAGTTATCTACTGCCAAAATCCTGTTTCTTACTGCCAACTAGGCAAATGCTACCACCTTAGGGGGAGCTCCATTAGTCCAAACTGCTAATGCGAAATCACGAGCAGTGTTCACTATATCGATACAATCGGCCGATATATCAGCCGATATTATCGTTATCGGTCCTCAGCAGCACAAAACCCCAGGAAATTATATTTATAAAAAAAAAAAATCCCCTATTTCTGGATATCGTGCGATATGTCGCACAATATCGCAATTTATCGTGCGATATCACCAATAAATGCATGATACTGTGCGATTTTATAAAAAATATATATACATAGAAAAAATCTCTTGCCTATTTTATTTGCCTGAGGGAGCCTCAATCGAGTGGATTTGGGGGGTCCAAATCATGTAAGAAAACCCTAAACCCCTTGTTTTTCTTCGAAGAGAAGTATTTTGGAAGGAAACCAAATTTCCGGCAATGATTATGGGGATTTGAAAAAATAAATAAATTTAGGAGAGATTTTTGGGATAATTAAGGATTTTGAAGTCGCTGAGGCTCGTGGGTTGCCGGTTTAACAAAGAAGAGAAGACAGGAAGAGAGTTTTCGAACTGTCGGTCTTTTTTTTTTTAGGGATATAGGATTTGGTGCGACTCAGTTGCACAAAAGACGGTGCAACCCTTACGGTGAGGCCCACCTTGATGTATGTATTTTATATCCATGCTATCCATCCAATTGGAGATATAATTTTAGGTCAAGAGACAAAGAATGAGTTAAATCCAAAGCTCAATGGGATCCCACCACAGAAAACTGTGGGGATTGAACGCCTACCATTAAAAACTTCTTGGGGCGACAAAAGTTTTCAATCAAGCTAATATTTGAGTTTTCCCTTTGTCCATATCTGGTTGGACTTATGAATAGGTTGGATCTCAAATAAACATTATGGTGGGCCCTAGAAAGGTTTTAAGTTTCAACGGTGGGAATCACAGTCCCCACTGTTTTCTGTGATGGGTCCACTTGAGCTTTGGATCGGCCTCATTCTTTTGCTCTTGCCCCAAAATGATCTCTCAAAATGGATGGACGGTGTGGATACAACAGATACATCATGTTGAGGCCCACAGTCAAGGTCCCACCAACATTGTTGGTTCCATATTGCGTGTGCAGGCGTGGGTTGGGTACTACCCAGCTCTGGGTGCAGTTTGGATGGATCCCTAACTGTGAGGTCCATTGTGATGTATGTGCCTTAAATCCACACCATCCATACATTTTGCAAGCTTATTTTAGGGCATGATCCCAAAAATGAAGTAGATCCAATTGTTAAGTGGACCATGGACCATAACACATGAAACAATAGTGATTGAATCGCCATCATTAAAACTTCATGGCGTCCACCAGAATGTTTATTTGCCATCCAACATGTTGGTAAGGTCACAAAGACCTGGATGAATAGACCACACGAATATCAACTTGAACCAAAGCTTTCGTGGGCCAATGATTTTAATGATCAATTACAATTGTTTGGTCCACTTGAGATTTGGATCTGCTTCAGTTTTGGGACCATGTCCAAAAATGAGCTTTCAAAATGGATGGATGGCGTGGATATAAGGAACATAAATAATAGTGGGCCCAAAAATATAGTATATCCAAAGCTCATGTGGACCACACCACAAAATCAATGTGAATTAAACGTCTGCTGTTAAAAAAATTTAGGGGTCTACCATAATGTTTATTGACCATCCAACCTATTGATAAGCTCATAAAGACTTGGATAAAAGGATATATATATATATATATATATATATATATATATATATATATATAGCGTAGCCGTAGTGCTACATAGCGTCCCAAATAGCGTAAATCCCTTGTAGCGCACGCTACAGGGGTCATAGCGTACGCTACAGCTACGTAGCGTCCGTAGCATAAGCTACAATGTATTTTTTTACTATTTTAGTTTTTTATTATTTTTTCATGTTTTCTTTATTTCTAATGTTAAGGAATGTGACACTTGTATTGTACTTGATACTTTTAACCTATGGGATTTTTATTTCTTTTCATAATTGTGACTTGTGGTTTCAATTAAACATTATTAATTAAAGTGGTTTTCTTAGAAAGTTGTTGATGTGATAATTATTTGATTTAGCTTATATATGTGGATTGGCTTTTGATAAATGATAACTAATAACTTTTTTTAACATGCTTATAATTGATAAAATGAATCATCTTTTAGGCATTTTTATATTTTTTCCCTTTTTTTTTCCACTATTTATTATATGTCCTATTTTTAAATTTAAAAATAGAAGTATTGTGTAGCTTACGCTACACGCTACGTATTTACACTACACGCTATAGAGGGCTGAGCGCTACGCATCACACTACCGCTATTTAAAACACTGATATATATATATATATATATATATATATATATATATATATATATATATATATATATATATATATATATATATATATATATATATCAGATTGATCCAAAAATTGTGTGGCCTACAAAAGGTTTTTAATGGCCAATAACCACTGTTTCATGTACAGTGGTCCATGTCCACTTGAAATTTATATTTGTGTCATTTTTTGGACCAATCCCTAAAACCATGTGGCAAAACAAATGGACGGCATGGATATACCACGCATACATCGAGGTGGGACCAACTGTCAGGGTCCCACTCACATGGCTGGTTTCATGTGGCATGTCCCAAGCGCGGACTATACGAGTATGACCCAGGTAACACCTGCTAAGGTGTTATCCCTATTGTGGGGCCCACCTTGATGATGTGTTGTATATCTACACCATTTCTCTCGCCCATATTAGGATGTGATCTAAAAAATTAAGCAGATTCAAATCCCAAGTGGACCACACCAAAGGAAACAATGGTGATTGAGTGCATCACCATTAAAAATTCCAAAGGGCCATCATATGGTTTTCGTAATGTTTATTTTCCATCCAACCTGTTAATAATGTCAAGCATACCTGGATGAAGGGAAAGTATAAAGATCATCTTAATCAAAAACTTTTGTGGGCCACATAAAATTTTTTAATAGTCATTCATCATTGTTTCTAATGTTGTGGTCCACTCGAGATTTGGATCTTCTTAAGGTTTGAGATTGCGTCCTAAAATGAGATGTTAAAACATATTGACAATGTGGATGTACAACCATTGTTCATAATATCGATACTATCGGCCGATATTATCGTTAGGCCAGCGAAACGAAACCCACCGAAACCCCTCGGAAATTTTTAAAAAAATACAGATTTCTATGTATCGTGCGATATATCGCACCATATCGCACAATTTTTTGCGATATCACCAAAAAAATCGAAAAAAATAGGGAAAATCATTCAATCCAGAGGATTTCGGTACCTATGGAAGAACATTGCGTGATCGGAAGCAGAATTTGGTGGGCCACTCGATCGATCCATAGTGGTGCTTCGTAAGCTCCACGAAATCTCGATTTCCCTTGATTTTCTTCGAATAGATGCTCCATTTACATTGTATAAGAGATTTTGGCAAGAAATCTGCGAAAGCCCTAGAGATTTGGGTTTAATTGAGAGATTTCCCTTGATTTTAGGGATTTTTTTCGAGAGATTTTCCAAAACCCTCTCTGTTTGCAGGTTTTCGAATATGGGCTTTTAAATCGTTTTATCAACGCGGGTGCGTCACGCTAGCTAAAGACGGACGATCATATCACGGGCTTTGTGGGGTCCATCTTGATGTATATGTTTTATCCAATCCGTCCATTCATTATGAAAGAACATTTTATGTCATGAGTCCAAAAAATAGGAATTGTTAAGGCTAAAATGGACCACACCACGAGAAGCAGTGGAGATGAACGCTGACCACTGGTAACTTTTCGATAGGGATAGAATTTTTGGATCAAGTTGATATTCAATTTTTACCTTCATTCTGGTCCATGTGACCTTATGAACAGGCTGGATGGCCAAATAACCATTACGATGGGCCCTACCACGTTTTGAACAGGTTGGATGGTAAATAACTTAATTACCACTATTTAATGTGGTGTGGTCTACTGAAGCCTTCAATTTGCCTCTTTTTTCAGATTATGCACTAAAATGATCTGTAAAAATGGATGGACAGCATGGATAAAACATACTTAATATGGTGGGCCCCATACAGTTCTTGATAGTCCATCCGTCTCTTACTATGCACGGGCGGAGGGAGCGGATTAGCTGTTACTAGATAAGAGCTTTGTGGGTGTTAACCTTACTATGGGGGGCCCACCTTGACGATTTTTATCCATATCCACGACGTCCATCTGTTTTATTAGCTCATTTAAGGACGTTATCACAAAATTTATGCAGATCCAAATCTCTAGTGGACCACACCACTGGAAAAAGTGGTAAATAACTATTAAAAGCTTTTTGTAGGCCACAAGTTTTGGATGAAGCTAATATTTGTATTTTTCCTTCATTCATTTCTGCTTGAACTTATCAACGAGTTGGATGGAAAATAAACATTACGGATCTGCTTGAAGTGGGCCTTAGGAAGTTTTTAATGGTGAATATTCAATCATCACTGTTTCTTATGGTCATATGGTGCGATCCACCTAAGATTTGGACATTGTTAATTTTTAGAAACTTGTCCTAAAATATTCTGGAGAAACGAATGGACAGAGTGGATATACTAAATGTCATCAAGGTGGGCCCTATGGTAAGGGTAACACCCAAAGAATTGTTACCCAGACAACACCTAATCCGTGTCCGATCGCAACTTGGGTGAGTCCCCGAAACCAACGATGTGTGTGGGACCGCTGACCATAGAGCCCACCTCGATGTATGAATTATATATCCATGTTGTTCATATGTTTTTTTAGCTTATTTTATGTCATGGTACTAGAAATGAATAAGATAAAAGTTTAAGGTGGACCACAGTACATGAAACAACGATTAATGACCACTCCGTCCATCCATGTGTATTATGTGTCTACTCCGTCCATCCATTTTACCATATAATTTTATGGTTTTAGGTGAGACCTCGGCCTCACCCAAGACCGTAAAACCCTATCGTGGAGCCCAACTTGACATGTGTATTTTGTATCTACTCCATCCATTCGTTTTTTCAGATCATTTTACAACATGATCCTAATAATTAAGAAAATCCAATTATCAGGTGGACTATACTCAAGAAAACAGTGGTAGTTGAATACGGTACTATTAAAAACTTCTTAAGGTGCACCTTAATTTTCCCTATATTTTATTAGGCATCCAATCTACTCATAACTTCACATAAGTTTAAATGAAGAGAAAAAACAATTATCAAATTGATCCAAAACTTTTGTGGTCCACTAATGGTCAATCACCATTGTTTCATATGGTATGGTCTACCTAATTATTGGATCTGCTTCAATTTTTTAGATAATGTCCTAAAATGATATGGAAAAACGGATGGATGGGGTGGAAACTGAATATAGTTGTCTTAGTTCAATGGGACAGCGCATAGCTTAGACCCTATACAAAGGAAACCTATTATGTGCACTTTTTTTTTTTTTTGGAGAATTTATGATTTAAAAGTGTGTATTAAGGTTTTATTTAATAATCCCCGAAGTTTCATTGAAAAATTCAACCATTTTCCCAATGTATCCCCATGTTTCCCAAAAAGTGCGATAAATTACGCGATACAAACGATATATCCTGTGCGATAACTGATACGTACCTGTATCCCAAGGGTGCGATACATTGTGCGATACCGATATTTAGAACACTGTGTACAACAAATACACCAAGGTGGGCTCCACATGGTCAGGGTAACAAATACATCATTGTTTTTGTCAGACAACGCACAACTTAGAACCTTATACAAAGGAAACCTACTATGCACACTCCTTTTTTGAGAAGTTATGATTTAAAAGTGTGCATTAAGTTCTTTTTTACAATATTTGAAGTTTCATTGAAAAATTCAATTATTTTTCCAATGTTTCCCGATGTTTCTCAAAAAGTGCAATAAATTACCCGATACAAATGATATATCCCATGCAATAACCGATACGTATCTGTATCCCAAGGGTGCGATACATGGTGCGAGACCGATATTTCGAACACTGATCACGAGGAACCGAGAATGAAGAGGTTGAAATCTGAGTGAAGAAAGATCTCACTGAGAAAAGACTAGAATTATTCAATCTCCACACCAGAGAATCCTTCTCGACTGGGTTAGGTTGAATCCCTTGCAACCGAGACAAAAGACTAACCAGCTCATCAATCTCCTCATCCAAGAGATTTCTATGGTAAGGTGGAAAAGCAATTTAAGATCGAAATATCTGGACCCAGACTAAGCCCAGCAAGCCTGGGAAAGGCCGACCTTAGAGTTGAATCCCCGCACCATAAATCTTCCCAAAATCTAACCCGAGAACCCTCCCCAACTAAAAATCCCATCCCCTTGAAAACCTTGGGCGCTACCTTGGCTATATATTTCCAAATAAAGGAAGCGCGATACAAGGATGATCCTTTATCCACAACCCCATATGAGAGGCTCCATACTTTCCAATAATAATGGACTTCCAAAGACCGTCTTCTTCCAACCCAAACCTCCAAACTCATTTTCCCAACAAAGGCAGATTTACGTCCTCAAGCTTCTTGATTCTTGCACCTCCTTCAGAACAAGGTATACAAACCTCCTTCTAGCTTAACAAATTGAATTTGCTAGAAGGAGCCCCTCCTTGCCAAAGGAAATTCCTCCTTAGTCTATCCTTTCTAAGACTAACTTAGGGCACTAAAAAAGAAACATGAAATACCAAGGAAGATTAGACAGAAAAGCCTTGATTAGGGTGAGTCTACCCCTGGGAGCTTATTTTTCGAGGGAGAAAGCTTTCTTTCCATCCTCTCCAACACCTTATCCCAAAGGTGCTTCGATGTTTTCCCTACACAAAGGGGCAACCCGAGATAAGAGGGAAGGGACCTAGCTTTAAACCCACAAATATTCGCCATAAAAGAAGATCTCTGAATCAGACAGATGAGCTCCAAACAGCTCACTTTTGATCAGATTGACTCGAAGACCCGAGCCCACCTCGAAACACCTTATAAGTTTTCCAAGGTTATCCACCATCAAACCATTAGCTTTGAAAAAAAAATAATAATAAGAGTATCATCTGCGAACTGACCCACAGATACTCAATGCTTCATAAATGATGACAAAGTACCCCAAAAATTCTAAAAAAGACGGAAGAAAAATATATATATATATATATATATATATATATATATATATATATATATATAATTTCTAGAAAAAGGAAAATGCTGTTTAGGCAACTTTCGAGTTAATTTGTTCAATTAGGACCTAAAAGTACCCAAAAAAAATACATAAATCCGTTAACTATTTTTCCAATTAAAAAATATTTTTAAGTAAACTATTTTTGTTAAATTAATATATTTATGCATATTTTTTTATTTTTTTTCGAAGGATAATATATTTATGCATATTAACAAAGAAAACCCAAAGATGTTTTCTTTAATAATATTCAAGCAATAATCCCCTCAAAATTATCTTTTTTTATTTTTGAAATTAAAATAATAATAATAATAATAACAATCTTTTTACATTTCAAAGACTTTATACTACAAAAATCTTTAAAATTACCTTTAAATGCAACATTTCAACATGGATACTATAAAGGGAAAGCAAAGTCATGTAAATGCACAACACAATTTACTTTCATAGCAAGAAGTGCAAAGAGGAAAGCTGAAAAAAGTGTAAAACTTCAAAGATATGAATACAAGATTATTTCCAAGAGCAGTGTAATGATGGCACCAGTAAGAAGGTACCAAAATAACTAAAATAGCTACATCAATGACAACATCAGTATTGTAAAACACTAAGACCAGACCTGTTTCCAGAGTTCTTCGGCCTCCTTAGTACGACCACGCATTTTTGCTCGATCAGAGATAGCAATAGCCCAATTGTAAAAGGCCTAGCATAGAATGACAGTAACTCATCAAACTGTGCTAAAGAGAGGAAATGTAAACAAGATTTCAGAAGTAGGGTAGAGCATACATCATGAAGAGTAGGGCAAAGTTGGGTAGCCTCATCATATTTTTTACAAGCCTCCTCAAGCAAAGCATCTTTTGAGGGTGAACTAGATTCTGGACCCACGTTGTCTGCACTTTCCTGTTAAGCAGAATTAATATCGGTAAGAAAGACTACTTGCAGCTTGATGCATTTTGAGCCTGATGAGAAATGCTTGAAAACTCATATTGCAAAATGAAGGATCGAATAGGAAAATCATTCAAATGTGAACTCCAAAATTTACAGAATCAAGCAGGAAAAAATTGTAAGCTTGCTAAGAAAAATCAGAATCAGAAAATTTCTTTTTTTTTTTCTTTTTTTCATTTTGCTTTTTAAAAAAAAAATTATTTGAAAGGGAATGATATTTTATTAAAACTATCAAAGACAAAAACAGACTACAATAATGCATCCTAATACACCAGAAAGATAACAATCTGCACATAACTCTAAAAATGAAGCCCACCCCATAACATCCAACTTGGCCCTTCTAAAAACCTTTGTGACTGACCCACTTCGATTTCAGGACTGATTATTCCTTTCCCCCCACAAAGCACAATCAGAACCAGAAACTAATGGAGTTAAATAAGAAAATTGATATTAAATTCCAGGCAAAATGAGATTCTAGTCATGATCACATCGATATATTGAGAAGACAAGGTAGGCAGTAGACAGACACGTCAAGAAAATCAATTCAGCTAAAGGGACCCTTGTAAGGTTTCCAACACATTCTGATTATCCCAACAAACAAGCATCATACAGCCATTGAATAGGCATAACAAGCAATAGATACACATTTATTCAGTTCACTAATTTTTGCTGCACATGTGCATTATGTGAGAAGGCAGTGCAGAGCCAACATGAGGCAGTTATGTAAACAGTTCTTTATGCATTAATGCCTATCAGATACAGTTAGGAAAAAACAAGCATCCAGAATGTTCAAGCAATTGGTATCAAACCTGAAGAACCAAAGCCCAATTGTAAAGCGCATCATAGTCTTCGGGATTTCTCTCTATTGAACTAGCATACCTACAGAAAAACAACAGGATTGTTTATGGACGTATGAGAAACCAGTTAGAAGCGTTGACATAATTGCTTAGCATGCATTTCATCACAATAGACCTTGAAAAGGTTGTAAGAAGTAAAAGCTAGAAAGATAGTGAAAACAAGAACCAGAATAGACACCTAGAAAGGTATAAACTTCCAGTGATAAAAGTACAGTTTGCAAAGGTAAGAACATGAAAATTAATATGGTTTTCAAACATAAAGAATGTTCTCAAATAGTGTAGAAAGTGAGAACAATGAGTATGGTAAAGAAGTCCCTAATTAGATGAAATCTTGGCAAGCGTATCCCAATGCCATCTGATGTTTTAACACTTGAGGACAATTTTCCATCAAGAAAATTGCAAGAAAAATAAAGTGAATATCCGAGTTAGTATGCTCTGATATAGACTGTCGCAAGAACATCACATTGACCAACAATGAAATCCTAGTTTGTACAGAAATTTACGGTAGGAAAATATATGTAACTGTGTGTGTATGCTATCTATGTACTTTTGTGGAATTCTCTTATGAGTTTATATATATATATATATATATATATATATATATATATATATATATATATATATATAGAGAGAGAGAGAGAGAGAGAGAGAGAGAGAGAGAGAGAGAGAAAGAAATGCTCACCCACGCACCTGCGCACACGTGTCTTGGGCACAAAATCTGAATGGTCCATGTGATGCAGCACCCCATGAAACCCCCAGGGACCAACTTTCGGCCCGATCAAAAACTCTGGCGGGCCATGGCAAACAGAAATAGTTTCCTCCCTTGATTTGCCTCTATCTTTGCTATGGCCCACCAGAGTTTTGAATCAAGCCAAAAGTTGGTCCTAGGGGGTTCGACCGTTCAGATTTTGGCCCAAGACGTGTGCTGCATACGTAAGGTGCCTCTCTCTCTCTCTCTCTCTCTCTCTCTCTCTCTCTCTCTCTGGGGTTTTGGTGACATCCCCGCCCTCATGGGATCATTAGCAATGCCCATAGGATGACCTATTGTCGATCCGAAGTGTTCATGCATTCATACAACTAGGAGCAAGCCATGGTGCAAAACTCATGCCAATATGAAAATGTATAGTCAAGATTGACGGGAGAAACAAAATAGCTCCAATCAACCTAAAAACAGCTAGTAGATAAATCCCACTTTGTATTTCTAGACAGCTAGCTGATGGGGAGGATGCGCCCAAGCATAGGCACCTCCAAGCTAAGCACAAGAATTACACACAAAGTAGAAAGAGACAATCCAAAGACTTTATTTAATTCAAAAGTGCCTTATACGACTCATGCCATGCCCTTATATAAGCATTGAGACATACATATAAGGAAGATTCTTAATGTCATTGACAACCAATAACTTATTACAAAAATTTAATATTTAATTCAAAAGTGCCTTATACGACTCATGCCATGCCCTTATATAAGCATTGAGACATACATATAAGGAAGATTCTTAATGTCATTGACAACCAATAACTTATTACAAAAATTTAAAAAATAAAAATAAATGCCCAAGGGATAAGAATGTAATTAAGAAGTTTGACTGATTGATTATTGCATGGCTAGCTAATTGATTTTGTTAGCTAGCTACCTACATAGGAGGTTTGGGGCCTTTGGGCCTCTTTATTGATGAGCCAACTGTGAGACGGGCTTAATGGACCTGAGCTTGGCCAATAGATCATGGGACTAGTTCAGCCTGCATCAGTCCTCCCCAATTTGAAAGAACTCGACTCCAGCGAGTTAATAGCCTAATATTGATCATAGAGGTCAGGAATCAAGTACTTGAAGTCTATAGTTGTACTCCACCTAGCATCAGAGAGAGGTCGTCCTTGCCAACGGATGAAAATTTTCTAATAACCAGCTTGACGCGTGGAGATGATCTAGTCATTGAGAACATCAACGATCGTGTCTGTAGATGGCAAAATGGTCACAGGTGTGATGGCTTGTTCTTCGATACCATTGTCAGTATGGTGCCTATGGTAGATTGAAAGATCTTCCATATTGAAAGTAAGATTGATAAGTAAATCTAGTGAGAAATCTAAAACATAAGAATTAGCACTAATCTTCTTTATGATTTTGAACGATCCCCCATTGCAAGGATGGAGCTTCTTCGAGGTACTGAGGGACAACTTTTTAGAACAAATATAGGCCATAACAATGTATCCTTTCACAAATTCAACAAAACAACGTCTTACATCTACATATTGCATATAACTTTCATTACTTGCAGCGATATTGCGTCGAACTCGTCATAACATGCTGCATATGACAGATGAAGTCATTAACTTTCGCGCTTAGTCTCGACTATGTGAGTAAAAGAACCAAATTGATTGGAAGATGCAATCGTATACCAGTTACTGCTTCAAAAGGTGACATCTGTATGAACCTATTGACTAAGTTGTTATAGGCAAATTTAACCATGGGTATTACTAAGTCTCACATAGCTATATGATCGCGAACAAGACACCAGAATAATTTGCCCAAGCTATGGATCACTTTTGTTTGACCATCGGTCAAAGGTTGGTAGGCACTAGAGAACTAAAGCTTGGTTTTTGTTGTTGCCCAAAGAGTTTTCTGAAAAAATAACTCATGAAGTTGGTATCACGATCTAACACAATTGTCTTCAGAAGCCCATGAAGATGAACAACATCTCGAAAAAATGATCAATCTTGAGAGCGTCTATTGCATTCCAACATGGTATGAAATGAGCCATCTTTGAAAATCGATTAACCACCACAAATACTGAATCAACTTTCCAAGCAGTCTTTGGCAAACCCAAGACAGTCTATACTGAGATCTTCCTACGGAGCATGTGAGAATGGCAATGGTTGATACAATCTACTATTTTTCTTTTAACCCTTAGCAAGCTAGCAAACCCTACATAACTGGCAGATCTTCATGACATCTGATTGTAGACGAGGTTAAAGCATTTATCTCCAACGAGGGCTAGGGTCTTATCACAGCCCAAGTGACCACTACATCAACCAGCGTGGAGCTGTACACAAACCAAGTTAGCTCGGTTAACTCACTCAACTCAACTCAGAAAAGCTCGATTCGACTTGGCTCGAAACTAGGTTCGAGCCGAGTTGAGCTGAATTTTTTAGCTCAAAAAAATTTCAAGCTGAGTCTGAGCTAGCCCAAGCTCGACTCGACTCGACTCGGAACTTGACACGAACTTGACTCGGATCAGGTTCACTTAATATAAATATTTTGTAAATATTTATATTTAAATAAATTATATTATATATATTATAATATAATATATATAATATAATATATTATATACATTGAAAATCCTAAAATCTAAACTCGAACTCAGATCGTAGGCTGGAACTTGAACTCGGCTCAAAAGATCGAGCTCAAACTCAGCTCAAGCTTGCCCAAGTTGCTAACCGAGCCGAGCCGAGCCGAGCCGAGCTGGCCAATCAGGCTCGAGGACCGAGTTGAGCCAAGTTCGAGCTGGGGTAGCCTGTTGGCCAAGCTAAGCCAAGCTCGACTCGGTTCGGCTCGTGTACAATTGTACACCAGCGTATAAATCCCTCGCAATATACTCACAGATGGACATATTGGGTAGGCAAAGTTGCGTCCCCTAGAATAAGTAGCCATCATGAATATAGAAATGTGGGTCTTGCAAGATCTCCACTAAGAACGTCTATATAAGTATGTTAAAAATTCTTGTCGTCAACATACTCACGTATCTCTTCGAATCTCGAAACAGTGGCAGACATCGATGACAATAAATGTGCACGACAACTCAATGCATCAGCAACCTGATTATCCTTGACAGCCTTATTGCCAGCCTTATGACGGATGACAAAAGAGAACTCCTGAAGGTAAGCGCTCCACTTGACACGACAAGCACTTATCTTCTGTTGAGAGTTTAGGTACTTGGGTACTTCATGATCATAGTATAGGATCATGACGAGCATAAAAGTGATAGGCACGTTTGTGAGACCGAATGGCATAATCAGCCATTCATAGTGGAACCAAATCTATGGCATGTTAAATATCCCACAGTGGAGAACTCCTCAGACAGATCATCGAGCACTAAATCTTGAAAGTCATGCAACATGGATTTGACTTCATCAGGAATGGACTCATCCTGGTCAATAAAAGGCTCTTGCACCTATTTTGCGAGTAGAGTGAACATTATGCCTCTCCTTGTTTTCTTCCTCAAACTTTTGCATGGTGAGAACACGAGAGTTAAAAAGAGCAGCTGATGTCGACGACGAGGGTGTGGATGAAGGAGGCGACGTAAGCTACAACGGGCAAAGATGGATACGATGGCCTCGTCATAGGAAAGTGTGTGTGTGTTAGCCTCATTGTCGCTTTGTACCGTTCAGTCAAAGAGCCAAGGTCGACTAAGAAGGATGTGAGCGACATTCATCAAAATTATATCACACCATATGCCGTCCTCATAAATGCTAATTTTAAAGGACACCAAACACCTTCGAGTCACAGGGATGGCAATGCCATCAACCCACACAAACTTGTATGGTTTTGGATGCCTTTCAGTTGGCAATTGAGTTTATCAATCATCACTTGAGAGACGATGTTCATTGTACTGCCACCATCGATGATTATGTTACATAACCTACCCTAGCATTTTACTCATGTACGGAAAACAATGGTCCATCGCCAGTTTTCCTCTTCCTCTTCAATGGTGGTAAGAAGGCAGCATATCATAAGAGTAGGGCCTTCAACCTTTGCTTTGATTGCAGTTTCAGCAGGGGGGTCCTCTGGCTATGATCCAGGCTATGCATACGACTATTCCATCTCGATGTGTTCATCATAATACTCAAGGTCGTCCGAGTAGTAAGTGTCCTCCTTACTTCCGCAGTAATCATGGTGTGTCGTAAAGGTCATTATGGGGCCGTTACATAAAGGTAACGGTGGCAACCGTTACACGTTACGGTGTCATAACGGCCATAATAGCCATTATGGAAGAAAAAAAATGACTTGTAACCATCGTTAAAGGCCCATTACATCCCTTGTAAAGGTCATGGCATCCCTGTAATGGTCTGTTTTTCATACTTACAGGGCAGATACAAGTGTTTCGGGTTTTTTTTTCTCAATTTATAAAATTTTTAAAAAAAAAGTAATCATAATGGTCGTTATGGGGGTCGTAACAACCATTACAACCTGTATCGTAACAGTAATGGTGGTGGCCATTATGCCCACCGTTACCGTTACTGAATACCTTGGCAATAATGGAGGTTCCTGGCTTGCAGACATTCATTAGAAAAGTGTCATATCTGTCCACAACGTTAAACAATCAACACACCTCCATTCTTGACTAAGGGGAGGATTAGGGCCTTGCCCTCGTGTTATGTCCCTGTAGTGCTAGTTGCCTTTGGTATAAATTTTGTGGTAGAGGGTGTTGCAAAGGTTGTGGCTTCCTTAACATGCAGAGTTTACATCTGTGAGCGCGACTTAAAAGGGTAGGGGGGTGGTCGATAGCCCTGTGGTGGAATCTGGTTAAGATGTGGATTCGAACCCTTTCTCACAGAAGGTTCCTCGACTAGAAGAGAACCATAACGTCGAAGAGTATGCTATCACAGTTGTTGTTCAACTTATCGAGACTTCTGATAAATATCATCAACTGACTCGAAATCATACATGATCATCTTTGGCATAACCTTGCCAGATAGTGGTTAGTCGTTACACAGTCTATCTTTGTAAGCTTACAATGGACAGAAAGCTCATTGAACTTCTCAATGTAGTCATTCACCGATAAAGTACCCTATTTGAACACAGAGCTCCTAAGGAAGAGTATCCATGTAATTTGAAGGCAAATACTTGCCCTCTAGCTTCCTTCTCATGTCAGCCCACTTGGCGATAATAAGACAACCCGTGATGAGATTGTTATCGTCAATGCTTCGCCACCAAATTCTTGTTAGGCCCTTCAACTTGACCTTGACAAAGGCCACTTGTCGGACATCGTCCATGTCGTTCCATGCAAAATAATCTTCAAGCATTGTAATCCGATCGACAAAAGTCTTCACATTAAGACGGCCTATGAAGTTTGGTAATTCAACTCTTACTTTCTTGGTGATATCGTCTTTAATAGGTATTTCTATCGAGGCGTCATGGGCTCTCTACAAAGAGTCATTACATGAAGTCATAAACAGACTCCTAAGGACCCATACCATTTTGATTCACCAAAGGTTTTGGTTAGAAACCTTGTCGTGGATTTGGATCATCGTCAAGATCTTTGACGGGGTCAGGCTGCTCTTCATGTTGTTCTTCATGTAGTTGGTCGACAGTAGTTCCGATGCTGGTAACCCTCGCGAATAGCTCGATGATTCAATTGTCTCGTTGTTGATTGGTAAGCCTCCCTCAATTTATGTTACCACCATGGGTAGACATCATATTCAAGGGTGACGTCAGAAAATAATGGATAGAATATACAGCGGCCTCTAGTTTAGAGCAGAAGATTATTAATGGGCAAAGATTCTAGGATTTAATGGGTTGAAATAAGGTTGGATTGGGACTATTATTGGTTTGGGATTTTGGACTTTTAATAGGTTGTAATGAGGGCAAGATTTGGAGTAGAATATGGCTGATTTTTTTAGGGCTTCTAATGGGTTGGAATGCGGCTGATTTTTTTGGGTTTTCATCGGTTGGAATAGGGCTGATTTTTGTTAGTTTTAATGATCTAGAATGGGGCTGATTTGGGGGGGTTTTAATGGACTGGAATATAGGTTAGATTTTGACTAAAATAGGGTTGTTACTGGGTTGGATTATGGAGGGTAGATGGCTGCCAAAATTTCAGAAGTCTCCCCTTGTCAATTGGACTGTTGGGTTTTATAAAATAAAAGAAAAGGTGATTGGGGGTAGGAGGGATGGATGCAATGAAGAAAATAAACGAAAAGATTCGGAATTTTCATGATTAAAGAACCTGGAAACAAAATTTGGAGATTGTTGTTGATCCAGGACTTTAACCCAACTGTTGATACCCTCTCTGATACAAAATTTGTGCAGACAGCTGATGAGGAGGATCTGCCCAAGCGTAGGCACCTCCAAGCTAAGCATAAGAATCACACACAAAGTAGACAGAGAATCCGGAAATCTCATTCAATTCAAAGTTGCCTTGATACTATTCATGCCAAGCCCTCGTAAAAGCTTTGAAGCAGACATATAAGGAAGATTCATAATGTCATTGACAACCAATGACTTATTACAAAAGTGGAAAAGTAATAAAATAGATGCCTAAGCAATAAGAATGCAATTAAGAAGTTTGATTGATTGATTATGCATAGCTAGCTAATTAATTTTGCTAGCTAGCTACCTAAATAGGAGACTTGGGCCTCTTTATTGATGGGTCAACTATGAGGCTCGAGCTTCAGCTTAAGGGGCTTGGGATTGGCCCATGGATCATCGGCGCAATTTAGTTTGCATCAATTTCTTATGATTTAAGAGTAACATTTTGATTTGACAATCCTAACCATGTGATTTACGGCTCATAAATAACGGATGGTTGTAACAAATAGGCCCCATCCAAAGGGTCAGGATCATTTGATCTGCATCAATTTCTTACAATAACGGATGGTTGTAAAAAATAGGCCCCGTCCAAAAGGTGTGCCATTTAAAAGGTCTGGGGGTGTTAGCAAAAGCCATATGGTGTGTGAGTGGGGGTAGCAAAAAGGCATTTTGATTTGACAATCCTAGTTTTACTATCATGTTAAATCTCTCTCTCTCTCTCTCTCTCTCTCTCTCTCTCTCTCTCTCTCTCTCTCTCTCTCTCTCTCATCGCTTACTAGTTAATAGAGCAAGCTTTTGGCCCTAATCACAGTCTATGATAGTAAGACACACTATCAATGTCATCTGGCCATATGTATGGGATCAGTAGGATACGGTCAAGTGGACATTTGAAGCAGAAAAGTATGGGATCTATAAGAAGATGACTTTTGAGAATTTTTCTTGTGATTTTTTAACGGAAAAAGTCGGGAAATGGTTCAAATTTCAGTTTTCTCGCTGTGTTGAAATTCTGCCAACATTTGGGTGGCTAGATATTTTGTGTGAGAAATCTGTTTTGTACCCTTGTTTTGGGTCCTAATGCTGAAATTTCCTTGTGCATTCATGTTTTGATGTTGTGAGTTTGTTAAATAATGTGTGGATTCATGTTGAAGATGGTGGTTGTGCAGTTACTGTTCTCCTTTTGCACTTCAGGGTAATAGACACAAACCGTTGGATGATATGCTCAAGCCAACTTGACATGGAAGATTTCTACAAAAAATGGAGCTTTCCTTTTCCGTTCATAGTTCCTTCCTTTATTAGGCATTTCTCATCAGTTGTGTAATGTTGCAGGTGTCTTTAAAAGGATTTTGCATGTGAATGGTGGTTTGGTGGCTCAATTCTGGTCGAGTTTGGACTTTGGATAACCTACTATGTGAAGAGAATATTCAATGGACGTGGAAAGCTCATTCTAAAAACAAGCAGCAATCGAAGATCCCGTATCCCACCATGGTTTGTTTGAGCGTTAGTGTAGGAAAATATATGTAACTGTGCGCGCACTATCTCTGTACTCCTGTGGAATGCTATATGTTTCTTTCATGAGTGTGTGTGTGTGTGTAGAGAGAGAGAGATGCTCACACACTAGTTGTGCATTAAATATTAAATAAAAAAATTCCTGTGGATATTTCAAATTCATCCAACTAGTTGTGCATTAAATAGTAAATAAAAAAAAAAAAAAAAAAAAAAAAAAAAATCCCTCCATGCATAGGTAATGTGCCCTCATGAGAGACTACTAGGGCTGTTAATGGGCTGGGCTCGGGCCTTCCAAATTCAGGATTTTGAATAGGCCTGGCCCAACGGCCTAGCCTGAAATAGTTCAAACTCCAGGCCGAGACCAGCCCCAGGCCCGGCCTGTTGACAGCCCTAGAGACTACGTAACATCAAATTCTACATAGGTGCAATGGGAACACGTGTTAAAGATTCGGCCCGTTCATCAAATAGGGCTAACTAATTAGATGTTATGTTCCAAAAATTAGCAAGTGGTTATCATCACTGGAGCCACATATGCAAGTTGAATTTGGACTGTTTGAACAGATTTCTAACAGGCCACTTTTCTTTTAGAAGAATATTTTACTATTGATTAGAGAAAATTCACATTTTTATATCCTTCACATGCTTCCAAGGTACCCTACCTAAGTAACGGACTGAATTTCTTACACATGTGGTGCATCACCCGAATACATCACACATGTACAACTCTCTCTCTCTCTCTCTCTCTCTCTCTCTCTCTCTCTCTCTCTCTCTCTCTCTCTCTCTCTCTCTCTCTCTCTCGTATGATTACATTCTTTCATGGGAGCTTCATCTCTCTCCAACTAGCCCACCCTTGATTTTTTACGGGCCCACTGTGATGTGCATGTGAGATCCACTCTGACAATTAGATGTGTAATCCCATGCTGGGCCCAAAGACGAAAAAAATATCAGGATGACCTTTAATTCTGGTGGACCACACCAAGGGGAACAGTTCGGAGAGAGATGCCCAATGTTCGCAATATCGATAATATCGGCCGATATATTGGCCAATAATATCGGTATCGCAGCCCAGCGATACGAAACCCGCAATATTTCCATCGGAAGCCTAAAAAATTCCACAAATTCAGTTATCACACAATATATTAGCCGATATCACAAAATATATCGCAGATTTCATGCGATATCATCGATATCTTCACGATATCCTCAGCTTGACAGAGTCACGGGTTCGTTGCAGAGGACTCACGAGTCCACTGTAGCCAACAACCCGCAACGACGATAAAAAGGAGTTGCATGTTTACCAAAAAATCAAAAAAAAAAAAAAAAAAAAAAAAAAAAAAAAAAAAAAAAAAAAAAGAGGAAAAATCGTAGAGTGCATGTGGCCATAGCGATCGGAGATTCGGAGGTGGACAATTCCATCGATTGACGGAGGTAAGTTCGATTTCCCTCCTTTTGCTGATTTTCTTCTATTTTTTCTTCGAAATAGGATATCTCAGAGATTCCGACGAAAAATCGGGCTGGATTGAATGCGATTGAGGAATCCTCTTCCTTCTGAAACCCTTCACTTCCAAAACTCTCGCCGAAATCTCGCTGCCGTAACCCTCGCGGCCCTCTTTCATTTCGAAAGGGAGGGAGAGGGATGCGGATTAGGTTTTGATTGTTGAAGAGAAATCGGATTGGGTACTGAGTTACTTAGTATGCTCTTATCGTGCTAAGTAAACTCTACTGGGCCCACTGTAAATGTTTGTGGTTTATCCACACCGTCCATCCGTTTTTTCAGATCAATTTAGGGGTTGATAAAAAAATTGAAGCTTATCCAGAGCTCAAGTGGACCATACCACAGGAAACAGTGGAAATAATTATTTCCACCATTGAAACATTTCTAGGCCAATATATCAGGTTTATTTGTCATCCAACCGGTTCATAAGATCACGTTAAACATGGATGAAGGGAAAAAACAAATATAATGTTGATCCAAAACTTTTATGGGCCCTAAGAATTTTTCAACGGTAACATTCAATTCACACTGTTTAATGTGGTGTGGTCCATTTTAGCTCTATATACGCTTAGATTTCGATCTAAGGTCCTAAAATTATCTTGTAAAATGGTTGGACGGATTGGATAAAATACATAAATAACACTGGACCCCACATAGTTTACTCACTATGCTTATCGTACTGAGTTACACAGTACGCCATCCGCTTCCGTTTGAAGAAAGCTTATTGTACTGAGTAAACTCTGTTGGGCCCACATTGATTGTATGTGGTCTATCCACACCGTCCATCCATTTTTAAGGATCATTTTAGTCGTTGATCCCAAAATTGAAGCATATCCAAACCTCAAGTGGACTTATACCACATGAAAGAGTGGAACTATTGATGTCCACCGTTGAACCTTTCTAAGGCCCCTAGTGATGTTTATTTGTCATCCAAGATATTCATAAGATCACACAGACAGGGATCTTCCACTTGCGAATGGAAATTAAAAAATATCATCTTGATCTAAAGCTTCCGTGGCCCCCAAGAACTTTACAACAGTAGAATTTCAATTCACACTATTTTTGGTGGTGTGTTCCACTTGCGATTTGTATATGCTTCATTTTTGGGATAGAGCCCTAAAATTATCTGGTAAAATGGATGGATGGGGTGGATAAAATGTATATATATGATGGTGGGCCCCATGGAGTTTACTCTGTACGCTAGGGAAACGGATTGGCTACTCCCCCTGCCACCAGTGTTCTGTGGACCTCACAATAATGTATGTGTTTAATCCATGCAATCCATATATTTTAATAGATCATTTTATGGTATGGGACCAAAAATGAGGTAAATAAAAATCTCAAGTGGACCACATTACAGGAAACGGTGTTGAATGAACTTCAACCATTAAAAATTTTTGGGGGGACATAAGGGTTTTGGATCAAGTTGATCTTTGTTTTTTCCCTTCATCTGAGTCTGTATGACCTAATCAACAGGTTGGATGTCAAATAAACAGTTCAGTGGACCTTAGGAGGATTTTAATGGTGGATATCCAATCACTATTGTTTTCCTGTGGTGTGGTCCACCTGAGATTTATTTCCTCTCATTTTTTAGATGAATCCCTAAAATGATCTGTAAAAATGGATGAACGGAATGGATGAAACACACACATCATGGTGGGGCCCACAAAGCACCGACCACCAACCCCGTGAAACGGGAGTAGCCAATCCGTTCTCGTACGCTAGGGAGAGAGTGACGCACACCGTTGAAACCTTCTTAAGGTTCACTGTGATGTTTTTTTTTTTTTTGAGATCCAACCTGTTGATAAGTTAAATAATATTTTAAATTAGGAAAAACACAGATATCATTTTAATCAAAAACTCTTGTGGCCCTTAGAAGTTTTAAATGATAGGCGTCACTCTTTCCACTGTTTTTTGTGGTGGGGTCCACTCAAGATCTGTATCTGACTCATTCTTTGGGTCATGTCCTAAAATGATCTCTTCAAATGGATGGACGGTGTGGATACAAAAAATACATCATGGTAGGATCCACCATGCAGATCATCCCGCCAGTGACTCAAGGTCTATCAGGTGAGCCATATGACATGGACAAAAGATGATGGCCACGCACAAGCTTGCACATTGGTTAAGTAGTCCTGCAGCTCATCAAGTAGTTCTAATCTTCTGATGAATGGGCCATGTCCATTTCAACCATCTGAATGGATAGTAAATGTGTTAGCATATATGGATCAAAAGATCCAAAGACAGTGGTGCAGATTTATTATTCAGCCCAGAAACAGTGCATCCAAGGGTCCACATTTAATGGCAGCCAAATCAGATGGCCAAGATGATCAATGGGAGAGATTTTTTAGGCTATTTCCCATCCAAGCTGGAGCTCACAACATGAACGGTTTGGATCACCATGTACCATCATCTACTAGGCCAAATGTATATTGCATAACAGATTACGTTGATCCACATACATGCACACTGCTGTGCACCTGGCCTCCATTTAATTCAATCCTCACCATCCAAATCATACGCCCACCGTAGATGGGCCATAACTTGAAAAATAACAGGTAGTAAGACAGATTATCGGCCTGGATATAAAAAATAATATTAAGGTGGGCTGCACATGGATTCTTTAAGTAGTTTTCAGTTGAAGAATATAATATTATTCTTGTTCATACTCATGCATGCCAGCATGCAATTTTCTATAATACACATTCCTATTGTATATAAACATCTCATCCACCCTATGACGTGGCCTTTGTCATTTTCATATTTTTTTATTTTTTTTTATTTTTTTTATTTTTTATTATTTTTTATTTTTTTTTGTTTCCAATTTAAAGATATGAGCTTCCTGCCTCCAGAAAAAATACGTGAAACATGTGATAACTAACATAGACCATGTGATTGTCAAAAAGTACCATGAAATATGGCCCACCTGTATAATACGGAAACTTGGTGAACAGGCTTTCATGAAATGTCATGATGGACATACACAATATAATATTCTTTTACAGATAAAATGTCAGCAGGCAGAGGAGGGAGACAACCAGATAAAGGGTGGCAATATGGCCGGCCCACTCCCGATAATCGATTCGGGAGTATATGTAATTTATGTGGCCATGTATCAAGGAGTGAGGAGGGTAACCCGCTTGAAGGAGCATTTAGCGGGAGGGTATCACAATGTTGTATATTGCCCTAAGTGCCCACAGGATGTGCGAGAAGAGATGAAGGCCATATTGAAAAAAAAAATGTGAAGACAAAAAATGAACGACATACATGGGATAGGGAGATTAGGGAGGAGTTGGGGTGACCACCATAAGTAGGTGAGGAGGATGTAGTGGATCTCGATGGCGATGATAATCCCGATTATAGACGCGTAGTTCAAGAGTCCATGCGGGATCAGTGGGAGAGAGATCAGGATAGGAGGTGGGACACGAGTAGGCCTAGATTTGAGGGGTCTATCCATGAGCGTGGTGGGGGGAGTGGAGCAGGAGGTAGTGGAGCAGGGGGGAGTATGGCAGAGGGTAGTGGAGCAGGTGGGAGTGTTAGGGGTGGACCAGGGGAGGGTAGTAGGCGGGGAGGATTATGGGGCACGAGTAGGAGTAGTAGCGTGCGGGTGCCGGATCTACCTTCATATCTGAGGATGTACAAAGAGGTAGGAGGGACACAAAAAAAAATAAAAGAGATGTTTAGTGGAAGGGATATAAGGAAGAAAGTTAGAAAATTTATAGCAAAGTTTTTTTTATATACGATCAAATCCTTGCGAATACCGCCACAAGCCCGCACTTTAAAAATATGATAAGTGAAGTGCAGCGTGGGGATGAGGGTGTGCAGCCGCCCACGGTCTTTGAGATCATGGGAAAGTATTTGGATGATGAATATGCAGAAATGAAGACATGCCGATTCGTATAGGCAGTCATGGGAGACGTACGGTTGCACCGTCATGTGTGACGGTTGGACCGGACCGACGAAGATGTCGGTTATAAATTTTATGGTCTATTGCAGGGGACGAGCGGTGTTCCTAAAGTCTATAAATGCGAGTAATAAAATTAAATATGGTGACTACATCTACAAACTAATGCACAACGTCATGCGAGATGTTGGGAGGAGAAACATTGTGCAGTTTGTTACAAACAATGGGAGTGCATTTGTCAAGGCGGGGAAGGATATTCAGGCGAATTATCATATGTATTGGACCCATTGCGCAGCCCATTGCATCGATCTCATGTTGGAGGCAATCGGGGATAGGCCGTCGGTGAAGACCGTAATTACTAATGCACGGCTCATCATAAACTTCATATACAACCACACTTGGTTATTAGCCGCGATGTGCGAGAGGTGTGGTGGGGATATAGTGCGCCCCGAGGCGACGCGATTCGCCACAAATTATATCGCCTTAAGTAGCCTCCTCAAACACGGACAAGGGTTACCGGAGCTTTTCGCCTCTCATGATTACGAAGAATGGAAAAAGAGGTTGACAAAAGTAACCTGGAGAATCGAGGAGCTGGTGCTGAGAAATGAATTTGACGTGTTGGGTATTCTAGAGCCCATTTATATAGTGTTGAGGATGGTGAACAATGAGACAAATCCGTCGATGGGGTCACTATATCCGTCCATACAGCTGATGAAAGAGGTCATCATGGCTAAAGCTCCCAACGCTTATAAGTGGGTGCATGCAATAATAGACGACCGCTGGGAAAAGACGCTTTCTCACCCATTACTTAATTTACAAATATATATTTTTTTTTATATACAATAATAAGCGAGGGTTGTACTGATGTGTAGATGTTGGTTTTCAGCGTATTTCCTGAATCCCAAATACCATTACAGCCGGAAACTCTACGAAGATAATTCATTAAAGATGGTTGTACATGAGATGTACGATCACTTATTCCCCGATTGTCCGGGGAAAGGCACCTTTGGTACTGAGGTAAATATGTTCCGCACTTACATTCTTCGTATCTTCATCTTAATCATTTCATACTTATCCTGGCTGTTATACGCCATCAACAGATTGTTAGATTCCGCGACGCGGTTGGAACGTTTGGGTGCCACCTTGCAGTGATGTCAAGGAACACCATGATGGCATGTGAGTTAATGCGATAAACATAAATTTCATATTATTTTGGAATATCTAAAATAATGAAAGAAATTTATGATATGCAGGTGAATAGTGGTCCATGTATGGAACTGACTGCGAGGTTTTACAGCGACTGACTGTTCGTGTGCTTGCACAAACGGTGTCCTCGTCACCCTGTGAAAGGAATTGGAGTACATTCTCCCTCATCCACACAAGTAAACGTAATAGAATAGGATATGAAAAGCTTCAAAAGCTAGTGTATTGTCACTACAATATGAAGTTACGAGAGAAGCTACTCCGCGCAGAAGGAATAAGAAAAGCGCAGGAAGACCCACTGAACCTGATGAGGGTCGAACAGCATGCATATATTGGGGATGAAGATGATGATCCAGTTTACCAATGGGTTAGGTCAGATGACTTGGATACCTCGGATGGGCGACCAGAGCCACATGTTACTACGGAAGCAGAGACACAAGGGATTGATGTTGACGCACATGTGGAGCAACAGAGGTCTCCTGATGAGGCATTCGACCCATTGACGAGGAGTCTGGTGGGTAGCCCGCGTCAGTCACTATCACGCAGGACACGTGGCGAGGAGACATTGTCTGACACCGAGATTGAGTCAAACAGTGATGCGGGGAATGGGTCTGGTGATGGTGATGGCGGCGATAAGGGTGAAGATGACTCTGATGACAGTAAGGAGAATGATGATGATGATGATGGCGACGGGGATGATGGCGGCACGAGTGAGAGTCAGGATAAGAGGCCTCTTAGCCCTTTCACTGGAGAGGAGAATTTCGATCATTCCACGCAAGACCCTGACCATGGTTCTCGTCCAGGAGAACCACGACCCCGTCTTGTTTACAATAAGACATACACGCATCAAAAGCTACTACAAAAAAAAAAAAAAAAAAAAAAAAAAAAAAAAAAAAAAAAGACTAAAAAACTTTCGGATTTTGAGGAGCTGCTGGCAAAATGGATGAGGGACACAAGCGTTCGTGACAGGCGAGGTGGCTCTAGATTTGGATCACGGACGAGGAAGGGGAGCTCGAGTTACAGGCCATAACATGAATCCAGATCACGAACACAGGAGAGTAACTCGAGTTATGTGCCACAGTATGGGCATGGATATGGACCTAGTGGATATGCGGCGAGTGACTCCAGCAGTTACGGCACATCATTTTTCAACTATGGTCAGGAGTTCACTTCTGCATATGGGCAGGGATATGAGCAGCAGTATGGATATGACCAACAATATAGATACCAGGGAGCTTCATATGTGCCCATCCCAGATCCATATCAATTACAGACTGACGATTACGCAGTACCCATGGATGGGCGTATTGATTCAGTTCGGTGAGGATGAGTATCAGCGTTATGTCAGGGAGTATCTTAACTAGTACCACTCTACTATGACCTGGGCACAATATTGTCGATTTGTGGAGCAGCAACACTATTCCCAGCCCCATCGAGATGGAGACGATGATTACGAGCCACCGCGCAACTCTGTGGGTCTAGGCCACAACAGTCCCATTATTGATATGTATATTTTTCAATTTTTACTTCTTATTTTGCTTTTCAATGAATAGATTGTGTTTGCATACATGACTTTGATATATTTATAAATATCATGCATTCAATTTAAATATAGTTGCATTAGTTCGGTTAAACAACGCATAGCTTAAGACCCTATACAAAGGAAATTTATTATGTGCATTTTTATTTTTATTTTGAGATCTTATGATTTAAAAGTGTGTATTAAGGGCTTTTTTAACAATCCCCAAAGTTTTATTAAAAAATTCAACCATTTTCTCAATGTTTCCCCATGTTTCCCAAAAAGTGTGATAAATTATGCGATACAAACGATATATCCTGTGCGATAATCGATACATATCTATATTCCAAGGGTGCGATAATGGTGCGACACCGATATTTCGAACATTGGAGATGCCCAACCTTGATTTTTACAAGGTCCATTGTGATGAGTACATAAAATCCACTCCGACCATTAGATGTCACACCAAAGGTCAGGCTTGGGGCCCAAAAATCAGGCCCATGCATGATTCAAGTGGGCCAAACCAAGGGAAATAGTTTAGAGCATGAGTTTTACTTGTACACTGTTTCCAATCGTGTGGTCCACCTGAAACACGGATGGGAGTCATGGGACGATTTTCAGGACCTGGGTCTAACATGGAGCGACGCACCTAATGGTCGGGGTGGATTTCACATGAACACCATGGTGGGGCCCAACCGAGCCACTACCCCTTTTCGAAAGTGATCTCTTAACTCCTCTCCGAACACTTGTTAGCATTAATTAATCCCCAAATTAGGCACTCAGTTGTGTGTGAGCATTTCATATTCACACACACGTGTGTGTGCATGCATACATACATACTTGCACAAATATACATATACACACATACATACGTGTGTGTGTGTGTGTTAGTCTTTTGGCTAACACACAACCCTTGTTGCCCTAAACTTCTCCCTCCCTTCCCTCTTTCCATCTCACCACTTCCTACTTTTACAAGTTGGCTTCATGAAAGAATTTCAAAAGTAACAAACTAGAGAATTTGCAATGCAAACTCAGTATCCATCGTGTTGTTTGTGCAGATAACACAAAATGCAACTAAAATAGAAAGAACCTGGCAACAGCTATTAAAGTAACATCTCTCTCAAGATTGGCATACCGGAATGGCAATCAGAAAATAATAGAAAGACAAACAATATGTTAATACCTTTTAGCAGCAAAAGCAAGAATGCGTTGGCGAGAACGACCTTCCTCATCCACGCCAGTGACACTGTTGATCAAGTTCATGGCAACATTGTCGTGGCCTACATTCTGTTGTTGTGGGCTTTCTTGACTGAAACAAAATCAACAAAAAAGAATATTAAAGAACAAAACATTAAGGTTTCTTTAGGAAAAATAAATGTAATAAAAATAATTAAAAGAATAATTCCCGTAAGTACTGGCAACAAACACCTCCCTTGAGAAAGTAAAAACGGAAAACAAATGAACCCACAAGTCCACCCGAACATAATGGGTTAAAAATGAAATAATATCACATTATAAAAGAAGAAAACCTACAAAGATAACAATTGCTCCAAATGCCTACTGACCTAGTTTCTTTCTTTTTAACACAATATAAACGCAACAATGAATACTTCTAAACCAGATAATATGGACTATTTTAGTTTCAAAAGTTCCAGAATGAAGTACTGATCCAATCATCATTCCTGATCAGTTGAATGACTAAATACATAACTCACATATTCACCCTTTTTAGGCAGAGAAAGGGGGAAAAAAATGGCAACAAAAATATCCCAGAATGATGGCAAAATTCAAAAAATACATATCATCATCATCATGCATGTCTTATCCCAATTAATTGGGTGAAAATTCAAAAATAAATATCACATATATTAACCCTTCCGCTCAAACTTTTTCTTTGATAGGCAATCTAGTATAGAATCCACAACCTCGAGATTGCAATACAGCACCACCCAATTGAGCTAAAGGGTTGAACCCAAGATTCCCGTGCAAACTCTTGTACACCGACAAAGAGGACCATGAGTGCCCAAATGGAATATCATATCAGGTGATAGTGAGTCTTTCTTACTGAATAAGACAGTAAGGAAGAAGAGAAATGGCATTGGCATGATGCCTTCGAGAAATTTTTTTGTGAAAGTAGTGGTAGTTATATCCATATGTTTGGTGTATGCATGAAGGGGATTCAATGTGAGATCCTAACAACATTTTTATTGTCACAAATAATGGCAATGGGATCTTTAAATGAACAAGCAAATAGGAAATGACTAACAAAGCCACACATTCTCTGTGGTTGTGTGGTATGGCCGCAGGGCATAGAACAGTACTCAACTTCTAGAACTCGCAAACATCTTGAGTTTCTAGAAAAATGCATAACCCTATAGTGCACCAGCCTTAACGATGGTCAGTCCAATGCCAGCCCAATTGGCATCAAAAGAGAACAAGTGAGGCAACATAGGAAGAAACAGATCTTGAGAAGAGGTACTGCAAACACTGGTCAAAATTAATCAACCACTACATGGGAAGCAGCAACAAACTGGGTCACAATATGAACAACGGATGAAGTGTTTGAGTTAGAAGACATAAATAAATCAAGTTTCCAAGTTAACATTGGCCCCTATGGTTGGAAAGGGATAATAGGATCCTTAGAGGAAAATCCTGTAGGATGAGCACTGTCTCACAAAGTAGTAAGAATAATAATTAATACAAAATAAGGTGGTTGATCTTCATTGGAGCAGAGCGAACAATAATATTAAAGGAATCTCTCATCATCTTATCAAACAGAATTGAAGAGAGGTATTAAATTGTGGTTGGCAGGTTAACAAAGTTAAAGGAAGATTGTGAAGTCCACCCAAAGTATGCTACAAGCTAAAATTCGATGGCAGTTCCTTTGGAAATCTAGGTCTGGTAGGCATCAGGGGGATTATTAAAAACCATCAGGGAATTACTATGCTGGGCCTCTGGGCATTTGCAATTATAACCATGCCAAACCGGCTTCTCTTCTTCATAGGGTTAAACTGGCCATCAGCTATAACTTTAACCCTATTATCTTTGAAGGTGACTCGAGCAACACCATTACGTGGACGAAAGCTGGGCATATTGCCCATGGAACATAGCTAAGCTCGTTGAGGAAGCACTAGATTTAGAATTTTGCCCATGCCCATTGTGAAGAAAATCCAGAGGCAAATGCATTAGCAAAAGAGGGTATCACCAAGGAAACTATACACATTATTGGCAGGAGATGGGAGTTCTTTTTCTTTTCCTAAGGTTGGAAACAATGTTGGATGTTGCTGTAAAAATAGTGCAATGCTATCATACTGTGTATTTGGCATCAGCTTGCAGTTTTCTTCTTCTTAATTGATGAAATAGTTCCATAGTTTTCACCAGTTGCAATCGTATCATCCATGTATTGAGGAAGCATGTCCTCTAGGAGAGAGACCAAGATTAACGTGGACGAATGATGATGGTTTTGAGCAAACAAATCTTGGCTAATTTTTGGCTTGAACTTCTTTCCAAAGGCAACAAACAAGAGGACAGGCAGAAATAAATACAAGAGAAAAGGGGTTGGAGGTGACATGTAATGAACTTGTCCATTCAAGAAGCATGCCAACATCCAACTAATAGAGCAGCCAACAACGAATAGCTGCAACGGAAATAGTGCAGGCATTGGCTATCCTGTCTGCATGAGCAAAGTTCCATTCCGTTCACTTCGGTATGACCGTTGGCAACCACTTAGTGCCGTACACGTCAAAATAACTACCAAATCATGTCCTAACTTCACAAAACCAACATTTCTCCAGTTGCAGTTTTTACTAGATGATGGTATGGGAAAACGATCCAAGTCTCATGCTGTTGGAGGCGTAATGAGTGTTGTAAACAATTTATTTATTTTTGAAATGATAGTTGTAGACATTTTTTTTAGAGAGAAATGACAACCATATTATTAAAAAGCTCGCAGAAAGCGAAAAAAGAATACAAGCCAACTACGACCAAACAAACCAGCCTAAGCCAATTTGATAACAAAAGCCCAATCCTCTATAAAAGCATTAATTCTTCTAATGAGCTCCTCAAGATCTGCACAATCCTCTATAAAAGCACAAGAGATAGATAATTAATGATTTGTGTGGAAGAAACAATCCTCAAATTATTTGTCTTCAGGAAACCAAGGTGCAGAATTTCGATGATCGTTTGATGAGTTCCCTCTGGAAGGCGAAATATGCCAAATGGGCCTCTTTAAATGCAATTGGGTCTGCCGGCGGTATTCTGGTTGCATGGAGGTCCTCCGTTTGGGATCTTCAAACGAGCTGGTCTAGAAGGTTTTCTCTGTTAGTTATTTTGAAGGAGATAGCCTCCACCTCTTCAATCCTCATATGCGCCGTATATGGTCCTTCGGTTGATGCCGATCGGAAACTTCTCTGGGAGGAGCTTTCCGATGTCAGACGAAAGTCCCTAGGCCCCTGCTGCTTTGTTGGTGACTTCAACACCATCAGATTCGTAGATGAAAAATCCGTTGGCTCCAGAATTTCAGCAGCTATGAAAGCTTTTTCCGGGTGGATTGACGATAATGACCTCTTGGACCTCCCTCTGCTCGGGTCAAGATTTCCGTGGACCAATGGCAGACTTAACCCCATCCTCTCTAGGCTGGATCGTTTTCTCCTCTCAACCGAGTGGGTGGACCAATTTCCTTCAGTGATCCAGTCAGTCCTTCCTCGCATCACTTCCGATCACTGGTCGATCATGCTTTTCTCGGAAGAACCCAATTGGGGTCCTAAGCCGTTTTGATTCAATATCTCATGGCTCGAGATTCCGTCATTTTCAAAGATGATTGCCGAATGGTGGAACAGTTTCTAGGTCGAGGGCTTCGCTGGTTACAGACTTAGCTGCAAACTAAGGCTCTTGAAGGCCAAGCTGAAACAGTGGAAACAGAGCGAATGCAATGTCAGAATAGGAGAGTCCGAAGCCTTGCTGGCAGAGATCCAGTCGATCGATCTTCAAGCGGAATCTATTCCTATGACGAAAGATATTCTGGCCAGGTGAGTTCATCTCATTCAGAGCCTTTCTGCCAAAGTTCGGGAAAGTGAGATTTCCTGGAAGCAAAAAGCCCAAGCT
Source organism: Magnolia officinalis (assembly GCA_021015155.1). Lineage (NCBI taxonomy): Eukaryota > Viridiplantae > Streptophyta > Magnoliopsida > Magnoliales > Magnoliaceae > Magnolia > Magnolia officinalis. Next base: position 23,109,937 of record JAJHSJ010000007.1, read on the forward strand.
AAATGGATTAAAGAAGGGGATCGTAATTCAAAATTTTTTCACAGTCTTGCCTCCATGAGTTCCAGCGCGAACAAGATCACCAGCATTCTGATAAACGGCTCTCGTATTGAAGACCAAAAGTTGATAGAAGTGGAGGCAGTCGCCCATTTCAGCAGTCTTCTTAAAGGCAATCGGTGGACCCGTCCCCGCCTTGACAATCTCCAGTTCAAATCCCTCTCCGTTGAGGAAGCGTGCTCCTTGGAATCCCCTTTCTCTTCTGAAGAGGTTATTTCGGCGATCAAAGCCCTTCAAGGTGACAAGGCCCCCAGCCCTGACGGTTTTCTGATCCACTTCTTTAGCCATTTCTGGGAGGCGGTGAAGCCGGACATCATGGCTTTTATGGCTGAATTTTATGACAGGAGCAGACTATCCAAAGATCTCAGATCTTCCTTCATTGCTTTCATTCCCAAGCTTCAAGGTGCGTCTACCTTCAAAGATTTCAGACCCATCAGTCTTATTGGCAGCCCCTACAAAATTCTGGCTAAGGTGTTGTCTTCCCGGTTGAGGAAGGTCATCGGTTCGATTACATCCTCTAACCAATGTGCTTTCATTCCCGGCAAACAAATAGTGGACTGTGCTCTTATCGCTAACGAATGCCTCCACTCCGCCTCCAGATCTGGTTCAAAGAGTATTTTTCTGCAGCTTGGATGTCGAGAAGGCCTACGATCATGTCGACTAGGATTTCCTCCTTTACATGATGCATCGGATGGGTTTTGGGGCCAGATGGAGCAGCTGGATCACTAAATGTATTCGATCGCCTTATTTCTCCGTGCTCCCAAATGGCTCTCCGAAGGGTTTCTTTAAAAGTTCCAGGGGTCTTAGACAAGGGGACCCTTTGTCTCCTTTACTGTTTCTCCTAGTCGGCGAAGCTCTGTCCAGCATGCTTCTTAAAGGCCAGGCAGAAGGCATATTAAATGGCATCAAAATATAAGGCATGGACATCCAGGTCTCTCACGTGCAATACGCAGATGATTTTCTTATCTTCTTAAAGGCCTACTCTGAAAAAATGGACAACCTGCGTACAGCAATCCGCTATTTCGAGGTGGTCTCTAGACTACGGGTCAACATGAGCAAATCTAGGATTTATGGGGTTAATTTGGAAGAAGGCGAAATCCTGTCCTTCGCAAGTAGCTTTGGATGCAGTGTCGACTCCTTCCCGACCTTCTACATCGGCCTCCCGCTCTGCATTGGGACTCCCCCTAAATCAGCTTGGAACAGAGTCATCAGTAGGTTCGACCATTCGCTGGCCAAATGGCAATGCCGCTCTCTCCCTAAGAGGTTGCCTTACCATCATCAAATCCGCCCTGTCCAATCTTCCCATTTACTTCATGTCCTTACTGAGCTGTCCTTCTTCTGTTCTGGCTTCGATCGACAAGCTGCGTCGCAATTTTGTGGCACAAGAAAAGAATTCACCTGCTGGATTGGAAGCATGTTTGTAGACATCAGAGAGAAGGTGGCGCAGGTATCAGAGACCTCAAGTGCATAAACAGGGCCCTTTTAGGTAAGTGGATTTGGAGGCTAGGTTCGAAGGATGGTGGTTTATGGAACTCTCTCATCAAGAGCAAGTACAGTCGGGGGGGGGGGGGGGGGGGGGGGGGGGGGGGGGGGGGGGGGGGGACCAATCCCTCATCTGCTTACAGAGCCTCCAACATTTGGAAAGGTATTCTTCGTACTCAAAGTGAGGTGGTCAAAGGTGTCAGGTTCGCGTTAGGCTGAGGAGACAGGATCAGATTCTGGAAGGACTTATGGATTGGCGAAAGGCCCCTTAAAGAGGCTTTTCCTGCCATCTATAGGATAGCCTATTCCAAAGACATCTGTGTTGCCGATTGCTTCTCCTGTTCGGATGGGAAGAGGGAATGGAATGTCCAGTGCAGAAGGAACTTGGAAGACTGGGAGATCCCGACCCTGGCTAATTTGCTCGACACTATTTATCATTCCAACCTTAGCCCCGACGTGAAAGACAGTTTAATCTAGAAAATGGAAAAGTCTTCATCCTTCTCAGTCAGCTCCCTTTACAGGATGCTTCATCTTCCTCCTTAGTTCATGGAAGCAACCCATCCTTCTTCCATTGTTTGGTCCCCCCCCCCCCCCAAAAAAAAAAAAAAAAAAAAAAATTGTGGCGTTTGCCTGGTTGGTTGTCAACACGAAGATTCACACCACCGACAATCTGGAGAAGAGAGGGATGATTCTCCCCAACATGTGTCTGTGTTGTATGACGAACGCGGAATCGATAGATCATTTACTTATTCATTGTCCTTTCATCTCCCAAATATGGGTGGATTTTGCTAGAAGATTCAGCATCAATTGGTGCATTTCTAGCTCGATGGATCTCCTTTTTCAAGCTTAGCAGGGGTTCAAATTTGGGAAGAAGAAGACTTAGATTTGGAGGTTGGCCCTTCTCGCTATATGGTGGGCAGTCTGGACTGAGAGAAATGGTAGATGCTTCAGGAACTCCTCTTCAGCAGAGTCCATGTCTTTCAAAGCTTCGAACCTCCTAATTGAGTGGGCCACATACTCGGATTCCCTAAGGGAAGTAGACTTTTCTTTTCTTGTTGCTTAGAGGTCTTCGCTATCTCAGCGTAGGCCGTTTTTTTTTTTCCTTTCTGTCGTTTTTTCTTTCTTTCTCTTCTTTTTTCTTTTCTTTTCTTTTCTTTGGTTTGTTTTTTGTTTCCTCTTTTTTTGTTGTTTCCTTTTTTGCTTCAATAAAATGCGTAGCCTTTCAAAAAAAAAAAGATTTGCACGACATTTCCTAAAACAACGATCATTCCTAGCCCCCCAAATAGACCACATCGCCATAATTAGAAGCCTCCATCTAGCTCTCCCCACCTTGCTTACCCCTCCACCGTGCCACCCCCAAAGCAACTCCTCGACAAATCTCAACATCACCCAAGCCATGTGGAACAATGAAAAGAAGTAGCTCCAAACCTTACCGACGAAGGAGCAATGGATAAATAGGTGGTCAATTGACTCTCCATCCTCCATAAGGCATATGTTAGGAAGAATCATGGCCCGACGCTCAAGATTATCAATGGTTAGGATCCTCTTCCGACCTAAAAGCCAAACAAAAGTTGTCACCCGGGGAGGGACCCCATAGGACCAATGATGAAACGGGTGAGAAAAGTAACCGGACTGCGACTTTCCGAAGAGGCTAGCTAATGACTTAACTGAAAAAGACCTGTTTGGTTTTGACGCCCAAATAATCATGTCCTCCCTTTGATCCAGAAATTTGACCCTGGCTAGAGTTACCAGAAGCTTTATGAATTCTCCCAATTCATAATCCGATAGGTTTCTTCTACAAGGTGCCGCCCAAACCACCAAGTCCCCTGAGAAGAAAAAACATTTTGCCACTGGAACAAGGCGATCAAGAGCAAGGTGAGTGATGCTTGGAAATTGGACTTCAAGCGCCTGGTTTCCGCACCATACGTCCACCCAAAAATAAATACAGCGACTATCAGCCACCGAGAATGCTAATCCTTGACGAACAATGGATTCAGTTGCCGCCACGACTTTCCAAATGGTGGAAGCTCTATAGAGAGATGAGTGATTAACAAACCAACCACCCTCAATGGATCCATAATTAGAGTCGATCAATTCCCTCCACAAGCTGCCCCTCTCAACCCCGAAGCGCCAAATTCATTTGCCAAGCAAAGCATTATTCATGACTCCCAAGGGTTTAATCCCTTCTCCTTGGGCTTACATACCTCCTCCCGTCTAAGCAAATGAAACTTCCTCCCCTCACTAGCCCCTTTCCAAAGATAATCCAACATTAATTTTTCTAGCCTTTCCATCACTGCCTTGGGACATTTGAATAAAGACAAAAAGTAGACAGGCATATTGGAGAAAGTTGCCTTAATAAGCGTCAACCGGCCCCCCAAAGAGAGATGGCATCACTGTCAAGAGGCTAACTTCCTCTCAATCCTGTCAATAACCTTGTCCTAAAGATGCTTAGCCGGCTTTCCAATGCAGAGTGGGAGGCCCAAATATGTGGCCAAAATACGAAGCTCCTCCTTTCCCATGTTAATACCAAGCATTTCCGACTTAGCAAAATTAATCTTCAACCCAGAAACCACTTCGAAGCACAACGTTAACTTCCGAAGGCTATCAACCGCATCTTCACTAGCATCACAAAATAAGATCGTATCATCAGCATACTGAAGATGACAAATTTGACTTCCCACGCTTGACACTTTGAACCTATTGAACAACCCACCCTCAGCACCTTTGTACAGCATCCTACTAAGGGGCTCTCCAATAACCACGAACAAGTACAACGACAATGGATCCCCTTGCCTCAACCCCCACGAGGATTTGAAAAAGCCTTTAGGAGATATATGGACAAGAACCTAGAAGGAGAGGGATTGCGCACAAGAACTAATCCATCCCCTCCACTTCAAACTGCATCCCAGCCTATCGAGCATGTAATCCAAGAAATCCCAATCAGCATGATCATAAGCAAGGTATTCAAAAACGGTAACGGTCACCGTTACTGTTACGATACAAGCCATAACGGGCATTACGGCCCCCATAATGGTAGTTATGGCTTTTTTTATATTTCTGGGGAAAAAAAAAAAAACATTTCGACACCATTACGAGGCCATTACGATCCGTACGGGACCGTTACAGGCCATTACGAGTAGTTTTCCTATAACAGCCATTTCAACCTCATAACTCGTTCCATAACGGCCGTTACGTAACCGTTTTTTAATAGCTTGGTGATGAGCCTTCTCAAAATCCAGCTTGCACACAAGGCCACTCTTCCCCTCCCAGTTTCTAGAGTTGATGCATTCGTGAGCCAGTAAGGCGTTATTCAAAATCTGACGACCAACAACAATGGCGGACTGATTTTCCAATATAACTTTAGATAACACCTCCCTGACCCTGAAAGGTAGCACCTTCGCTAGAATCTTATTAGGTCCCCTAATATGGTTGATGGGTCTGAAATCTTTGAGATGCTCGACCCCCTCTACTTTGTAATAAGATCTATGAAAGAGGCCCCAAGTTCTGTGGATAAACGGCTCCTCTCCGAAAATTCAGACACAAAATCCATAAAGTCCTTCTTGATCACGTGCCAAAACTTCTAAAAGAAAAGGATAGGAAATCCATTGGGGCCCCACGCCTTGTCCCCACACATGGACCGAAGAGTCACTACAACTTCATCTTTTAATATTGGTCTCTCCAACAATGAAGCTTCCTCTGGGAGATTTTGGAAAAATGAAGGTTTTCCAATCTAGTTCTGCCCCAACGTTCACCTATCAACATGTTTTTGAAATAAGAAACATTAGCCACACTGATTTTGAATTTATTCGCGATCCTCTCTCCCTCAAATCTCTAAGGAGGATATTCTATTTGTGCGGACCCGGGCACTAGCAATACTGTGAAAAAAGTGAGTGTTCCTATCTCCTTCCTTCGACCACACCGCTTTAGATCTTTGGCACTATTTGATCTCCTCTTCTTTAGCCTTTTTCGTGAGGTTAAGAGTAAGGATTTCCCTCCTAGCCCTGTTTTTAGTTGAAAGGACACCCCTTCTTGGATATCGAGCACTTGAATTTCTTCCGTCATCCTATCGAACTTAGCCTCCCTCAACCTGAGAACCTCTTTTTTCCACCCTTTTAGCTTGTCCTTAAGCATTCTAAATTTTTTGAACAATGTATTTAATTTATTTGGAGCTATTAGAACGGGATCCATTTTTTAGGGATATGAGTCCCAAGCATTTGTAACCGGCGTAACCTTCCATCGAAAAAGAATCCCACCAATCTGCCACCAACAGAGAAAAGCCATCTACTTCCAACCAGGCCACTTCAAATCTGAAAGGTTTTGGGCCCCAATCTTCTTTGGAGATCTCTAGCGCAATTGGCATGTGATCAGATACCATCTTGGGGACCACGTTGATGCACCAATGGATACTGTTACAGTTAACCAACCAACACCAAAAATCAATACAACCTCGACATCATCGATGGCTCCTGACCATTCGACCATGTGAAAGTGGGCCCACTCATCGGCCAGTCCACAAGTCATGCCTATTGACCCAATCTAAAAAGGAAGCCATGCTCTTAGACACTTTCCCCCTTTGACTTCTCATAGGAGAAACTCACATTATTAAAATCACCACCAAGACACAATGGCACATCCCACCTTCCTCTAACATTGTCAAGTTCTTCCCAAAAGCTGTCATGGAGAGACGATTGGCATGGCCCATATACAAAATAAAAAAACCCAACGAAAATTAGATGAGATGTCCTATAGAAACACAGGAGCAGAAAAAGAACCAAGAAAATAATCGATTTTCTTCCAAACATCGGACCTCCAAGCGACAAGAATTCCCCCCACAAACCCCATTGCATTAACTGCAATCCAATCCACGCTCTTCGACTCCCAAACAAAATTAAGCATACATGGATCGCAAGAAGGGAGCTTTGTTTCTTGAAATGTGATTATGCCTGCCTTCGATTTCTTGCAAATCTTCCTGATCTAGGCCTTTTTAATCCTACAGCCCAGCCCTCGAACATTCCAAGAAAGAATTAACATTGGGCACCTCCTTTCCCTGTTCTCGCCCTCTTACCGCCACTTGCTTTCGTCGCGAGTTCGTAATTGATGGAACAATTGATACTTAACAATTCTCTCATACTCTTGGAGGACTTCTTCGGCTTGGAACCTTGTCCCTCTTGCTCCCTTTGCGCTGCCCTGGCCTCAGCAAAATGAAAAAACTCATAGACATCCTCGTCCGAGAACCATAGGATAGGCCCACCAGTCCTTCCACTCTGAACAGTGCATCTTTTGCCCACATAAATTATTCCCTTGTGATTGAACCCTCCCATTGTAGATTCCGAAAAGATGAAGAGTCTTCAATCAGCCCAATAGAAACAATCAGAATTGTGGTAGTAGATGTCTTCTCGCAACAAAGAGGTGTGACCATCAACGCTCTCTCAAGTTACTCCCCAACTAAAACCTCCACTGCCAATTGTTGCTCCCCTTCCTCCAGGATCGAGTTGTCCTTGCTTATCATAGGCCCCACGTCTCCTTGAGAATCATAGCTAAAATTGTTCCTGGCAAGTTTGATCTTCTCAAAGTCATCTTCCGCACTTACTTAACAAGGTCGTGTTTCTCCAAAGCTCCCTGATCTTCAAAAGAAGTCCCTAGCGAAAGGATATATCGAGGGGATGGACTAAATGGGAGGCATTCGGATCACACATGACTTCACTTATGTCACGTGTGGGAGTAAAAAACCCCACCTGCACGTGCATGGGAATCGGATTCACTCGAGACACATGACTGAAGAATGAATGCGTGTTCCACTTGGCCTTCTACTTGCCGCGGGTCACCATCTAGAGCATCAACAAAATCAGACAGTTGGAATCCACTTTCGAGACAATTGTCCAGCTCGACACTCTGAACCAAGCAATGAGGATGAGCTTCGACGTTCGAGCCATGGTTTGGGACAGGATTGGAATCTGAACCTGCCATTTGAAATAGGCCCGGAGCTGCATATGTATGCTCCTACGGAAGACAAAACACTAGATGTCTTCTCCCAAAGCTTCCCTACCTTACCTACCACGTTTACAGCCACCGCTTCTCGACAAGTGTCATGGATCATATCTGGTGCTCCCGTGGATGACCTTGCTTGTAGTCCTTCGTTGAAAATGCCCTGGCATCCATGTCTATCGTTGTCACCCCCAACCACCCACAACCTCCACATTGCACCCCATCGAGGAGAAAGGAGCCTTGGCTCCTCCTTTTGCACCCGCTTTGATACCTGCCTATCCCCGATCATCACCTTCATTGAGCTTCGCATAGAAAGACCCCTTCTTCTGCCTCACGCGGACTCGAATCACCCCCATTTCCTCACCAGCCTCCGTGGTAGGGCCAATTTGCAGCACTTTCCCTAAACAGGAAGCTACTCCAGCAAAAAAATCTAGGAACCAGAACTCCAATGGTACTCCCCAAACGAGAAACCATGAGTCTTTAAAATCGAACATAGGGAACTCTTCCCATCTCCATATCTTCCCAATAGGTCCATCTCCATTCAAAGCTGCAGCAATGGAAAGGGTGTCGACATTCACATCAGACACTGGCCAAAGCCATACTTCATTCTAACCTATGGATTTAATTGAGTACTTATTCAGCTGCCAACGACAACACTCGTCCAACCACTAAGCAATCTGGGATACTATAGCCCATGGGATGGTGGAGAGAACAACCTATAACGCCCCGAAATTCTGACTCTCGTGGACAACTTGCTAACATTGAGTGAAATTGGCACGGGACCCCATGCAATTCCATTTAATGTAATTCCAAGCTTTTCCATTCTTCCCAAACATGGAGTGGAATTGGCACAGGACCAGATGAATCCCATCCCACCTAATCCCTTCTAATCCCACCGCCCAAACAGACCCTAAAGGACTTAGAGAAGGTCCCTCCCCAACCAACCTTCTCTTCGATTCTCTCGAGAGAATCCTCTCCTATTTGGCTTTCCCTCCGCTTTGCTCCCTCCCCCTATGGGACTGCTCGGGACCAAACCGAGCCCTTTGGACCAACAGTTTCTTCCCCCCGAAACTTTCACCATGCAACAGCGTCACTGGCCTAGCAAGCTCTTCCTTCAAGTTCATTCTCACGAATGTGAATCCTCTACCACTCGCCATGAACCTATCTCGAGGGATCACAACATCCATCATAGCACCAGCTCTGCCAAAAACCCTAGCAAAATTGACAAGGAGCCACCCTTCCGGAAATCCTTGGATGAACAACGTGGGGTAGCTTGAGAGGTTGGTCGTCCTTCCCGATTTAGTCTTCACATGCTTCCTCATGCTGTTAACTGTTTCCCACTAAGCATCCTCTTCTACTCCAGTAGTATCTATGATCTTCTCCTTGCCCTTTGAGGAATTCCCTTAAGACAAAGAACCAGTTACATTTAGAGGAGCTGTAAGTGAATCAGTCCCAACTTTCTCCTCCTCTCCCTTTTGTCGTCCCTTCTTGCTCTTGTGCGTCATTCCAAATCCCTTTTAACACTTTCTTCTTCTTCTTCTTCTTCTTCTTCTTCTTCTGATAGTTAAGCTTTCTTCTTCTTCTTACTCTTACACGTTTGTAGACATGTTGTTTATCAATAAAAGAAAAAATATTAAAGAAAAGAAAAAGTTTCTCTAGGCATTATTTGTTGCCAACATGGACTTGATATTCCCCCCTAGAAGATTGATGATCCCAAAAGAACAAAAAGCAACCAAAAATGCATGATGATGGAGAGTAACAAGTAATGTTCAATGGTCAATGAAACAAATAAGATCGAAAAAAGGCCGAGAAAAAACATGAATACAAAGTTTTATTGACGTAGAAACAACCGGAGATAGCTAATTGAGGGGGCACTTGTAAAGAGCTAGCACTAGAGGAGCAAAGAAGTGAACACTCACAGCTTTCGTGGGAGAATAAAAAAACGAGATATCTGATCTAGAGAAGCCTTGTGCTATTAAAAGTACTGATGGGGGCCAATGTAAGAGTGTTGCATAGAACAGAACGAGAACATAATTGCTTAACCGGAGGACGAGGAGCAAAAATACTATTGACCGAGAGAATCCTCAGATAAAGATGAGTTATCCATAGAAGAAAAGAGAATGAACACTGAGTAATTGGCACGAGGAAATCAGGGAGGAGGAAGAAAAAAAAAATGCTTTCAAGAAGTTAACATGTATAAAGATCTGAAGTCAATGGGAGATTTGAGGATCATAACATCAACAACCCTTTGCGTGAGTAACCAATCCTGAAAAAAAGAAGATGGTGGCGAGCAGCAAGAGTTTATCAGACTGGTGGAATGAAACATAAAGGTGTGGACGAGGAATGCTATTTGAACCAAGCATCACCATCTGACAAACACAAGCACCCAACACATGCCCACATCACGTGTGAGAAATTTGGATCGTTCATCAGGTGGACCCCACCTCAGATGTTCCTTAGCCCAAAAACCCAGCCTAGCCACTCATTAGTTGAATCACACATGTACGTCAGAAACGGATGGTTAAAAGAAATATAACCAATGGTGCACGTTCTAAATATAGCCCACCCAGTGAATAGGCTAGCCTGACTTTTAGACCATCACGCGTCCATTGAGGAACTGTCATGATGAAAATCCTAGATCTCACACCTGTGTTACGCATCGGCACATGTTGGGCAGGAGTGTGTAGAGATAGCAATAAAGACCTGATGACATATGGTTTATCTTAGCACATGTCCTTGATAGAGTGGAATTGCATAACAGGATTCGGGTAGCCAAACCCAATTGTTAAGGCTTAGAAGACAATTGATGATGATTTAAAAATGACCAAAATAGCTTTGAATCCCATCACAATCATATAGGTTTTTCTAAATGGTTCGTATCTCACTCAAACAGTATTGGAATTGCATGATCTCCAGCTCGTTTAGCTGAATAGACCTTCAAAGGGGACCAGTTGTGCATCACACTGACATTGTTCGATACCCAAAAAGTAGCCCACTAAAAATGTGACAAAAGTACTAGCAGAAAGATCAACTAATTCTAACTGTAATAAGTAACTAAATGACCACCGATTAGATCCATAGTGCATGTTGGGAATGCTATCTTCTATCAGATAAACATAACCATCAAAAGGTTGGATTCTTCAATCTAGACTGTTGGACACTCCAAATCCTTAATCAGGGTCCTCAAACAGGCCTGTTCTTCAAGCATCCAACTTGTGTGGGCTGGATGCATCAACATGTCCCACAGATTATCATATAACTCTACTAAATCTAATCCTTCTCAAGAAATCCAGTTGCAATACTTCAACCAGCAATAACATGACAACCATTTTTCTACAAAATCGACATCTGAACCGATATTGAAAACTGACCTATGTGAGGAGCCCACATCCCGCCTTTCACCGTCGGAGGTAGTGGCCGTGCTCCTACGCAATCCCCCTCCCTCTTCAGAAGCCTCATTTCGTTCCGGCGATTTCTCTTCCTTCAACTCATTCAAGAGTTCCCTCATCGTGAGAGTCCGATTTTCTTCGCCGTTCCCGATCTCAGAACGCTCGATCTCATCAGACGGTGAGGGTTTCTCCACGTCGTTCGATCTGATCTCGGTCTCTTCTTCGACTGCAGGATCCGGATCGGCTTTTGTAGGTAGATCCGGCTCGCTTCCGTTAGGAAATTCCGGATTCTCCCCGTTTTTGGGTTCCGGTTCGTCGCCGTTTGAAGGCATTTCCAGATAATAGGGTTTTTGTGAGGGACAAGATCTTGGGACGGGAAAATTACCGGGTTTTCCTGTGAGAGAGAGAGAAAGAGAGAGATCTCCTGGCACTGCCTTCAGTTCATTCGCAAAAGAGAGGAATTCTGAGGGAAACAGTACGGTGCCCACGGTTGTATTGGAAAACCCATGCATCTTATCTCTAAACCGTACACGTGGTTGATTGAGACCATCCGTTCTTCGTAGATGAACAGAATCAAGATGCATTCCACGATACCAGGCATCCGATCAGTAGATTTAAATGCAAAGTCAAATCAAAATAATTGAACGGTTACAACACAGCAGCAGAAAAAAAAAAGATACCTGAGATTCTCCGATCAGTGTCGTTTCTTGATTTCCCACCGTCCATTGGCAGGGACACTGGATGGATGGTCTCGATTTAATATTATTTCTTCCGATTGTATTGTGGGAGGTAGGTTGTATGGGAATTCTCATGTAATAACATTCCACGCGTTTAGATAGTACAAACGGTTCCGTCTCGATTAAGCACTCACCGTTAGAAACCTTCTAGGCCCACTATAATATTTATTTGCCATCTATTAATTAGATCACGTAAACGTGGATGAAGGAAAACGCAGATATCAGCTTCATCCAAAACTTTTTTAGCCTCTAAAAAGTTTTTAATGATGTCCATTCAGTCACTCTTGTTTCATGTGGTGTGGTTCACATCTGATTTGGATATATTTTATTTTTTGGCTCATACGGTAAAATGATGTGAAAAAATAGATGAATGGAGGTGATAAAATGCATACATCGTGATGGCCCACAAAGTACCATCTAGGATGAAGGGAAACACAAATATCAACTTCATCCAAAGCCCTAAAATGTTTTTAATGATGTGCATTCAATTATTCTGGTTTCATGTAGCGTGGTTCACATAAATTTAAAGTTGCCTCTTTTTTTAACACGTCATAAAATGATATGAAAAAATAAGTGGTTGGAAAAGATGAAATCTATGCATAGTAATGGAGCCCACATAGCATCATCCACTAAAAGCATCAGCAGGAAATCCGCATCCATTCCATGGAACACGGATTTTCTACTGACACTGCCAAGCCACTTCGCTACTGGATAATGCCCGGTAGGCCCCACATACTGGATGGTGCCCTGTAGGCCCTACAATAATGTATGAGTTTTGTTCATGCCATTTATCATTTGTTATCTTTACTTTAGGACATGATCAAACAAATTAGTTAGATCCGAATCTTAGCTGGACCCCACCATAGGAAGACAGTGGTGATTGATAGCCGATCATTAAAAACTTACCAGAGTTCACTGTAATGTTATTAGCCATCCAACTTCTTGGTTAAGTCACAGAGACTTGACTAAGGGAAAACACAAATATTGGCTTGATCCAAAACTTGTGTGGCCCCAAAAGATTTCATGGCCAGTGTTTAATCATCACTGTTTCCTTTGGTGTGTTCCACTTGAGATTTTTATCGGCCCTAGTTTTGGACTCATGCCCTAAAATGAGATCAAAAAATGGATGGATGGCAGGAATTTAAAAAGCATACATCATGGTGGGGCACACAGAGGACCATCCAGTAGCGAATCACCACGGCAGTGTCATAGGTAATCCACATCCATTCACGTCGGCCCATGGGCCATATGATGGTCAAGCTGCATGTAACACTAAGTACACAAGCACTAAAAATTTGTTCACATGGTGGCATGTATTTACTCAACTTAGATGAACTAAATTGTGCAACCTATTGTCTCTAATTTACAGTTGTTATATAATACTACTTGAAAAATCAACTCTTAACCTTCCATTAAATGTTCATCCATCTGACTCTCAGAGTTATGAAATAAGTCATGTAATTTTTAATTCATGATGCATCAAACAGGTACTACCCCGTCTGTCTCTAGCCACCAATGGGCAGTTCTGTGGGCAGGCCCATCATGATGTATTTGTTTATCTACGTTATCCATCCCTTCTCTCATATCATTTTAAGGTATGTGGGCAAAAATGAGGCAGATCCAAACCTTCAAATGTGCCACACCAAATAAAAAATTTGGATGCATGAAATGCATAAAGCATGAAATGTAGGTTGCATTAAATGCAAGAGTCATATGTTGTGTGGTCTACTTAAGCATTGGATCTCCTTTATTTTTGTGCTCGTGCCTTACAATGCTCTAAGAAGAGAGATGGACAACATAGATAAATAGATGCATTGTGATGGGCCCGCTCATAGAATTGTCCATTTGTGGGTAGAGACGGGCGGGGGTAGGACGCAATCTGCATCCCATCAAATAAGGGAACTATAATTTGGATAGTTTAACTTCAATTACTTACTATTGGAAATTTACAGAATAATATTTTTTCTATAAAATATGGAATCCAAAAAATGCAAATTAATCTGAAATATGGACAGGCTGAAGCACGTTTGAAACGATGTCCTTAAAGCGTTATTTACCCCTACTCAAGTGAATTGAGTATGTTGATAGGTTACAGGCAAATCGCTTTTAAGCTACGACGAGCCTGGTGTGGGTCTGCATTCAGCAAACACGAAAGCCCACCTATTGGAACTCTATTACACTCAGTCTGGCAGAAATACAATAAAAGAAAAAAATCCTAAAAGAAAGAAAGAGAAGAAAATATGTGATTTAGACCACTGCTCTGGTCAGTTCTTCAGCCATTGGTTCAATTGAACCGTTCTAGACCACACCGTTGGTATGTTCTTCAAGTAAAGGTTCAACCCTCGCAGTCTTGCTGGAATCACTGGAGTATAGGAGATGTGGGATGTCTCAGTTCGTATGGGTCTAATGGAGTGGGTTGAGAGATGGATTGAAAACCCATCTAGGCCCTCCTTTTATAGGCTATGGTGGCTAGGGGTTATGGTCTAGGGAAATAAATTCCATGACCGTTTTCTAGCTGTTGGAGAAAACTAGCCGTTTTATTGCCATTTTTTGACTGTTGTGCATGGGCCATTAAGCTGCTGCATGCTGACTGTTGTGAGACAGCAGCTAACCGTTTTCTAATTGTTGGACTAGCTATGCAGCAGTTACAGCTGTACCCGACACTAATGGCACAGCTGTTACAGATCTGCTGCAAGCTCTCTATATATACTGGAGGACTCTCATTCAATCCTTTAGTCTCCCCTTCAGCCAGCCATCTGCCTTAACCACTTAGTCGCACTGCAACTCGATCCGGTTTGCTCAAGGTCACAAAAGAGCGACCCTCTGCGACACGATGCGGACGTGCAAAGTGCACCACTAGCGCCTCCACAGCCACACTGTCTCACATGCCCACGCCCTCGCACCGAGCCCGAGCCCGAGCCCGTGCGCGAGTGCGAGCATGTGCGCGGGTATTCTAATGTTATGCACTGGAATAAGCAAGGTCCATAATCCTTGGACTAGGTAAGCAAATATTATAATACTCCATTGTTTTTATTGAAACCATAAAATCTTTTCTTCCCTTTCCCATGTAGGACTATTCTTAAAAACCTACAAAAAGGTGTTTTTCAAACCTTTTTTTATATATTATATTATTATTTTTTATTTTAAAAAATATATTTATAAAATCAATATTTTGCAACAATCCTCCACTTAATTTTTAAAAAATATATTTTCTCGGTTAAACATTTCTGCCAGAATAATCAGCTTATATGCATAAAAAAGATATCTTTTGATTTTAATCTTTCTTTAGTGTAAGTATCTCAAAACTCTGTCGAAATGATTAGTAGCTGTAGCGTTGAACCAGTTATTCCTAGATAACAAAGTCAGAGAAACCACACACATATTCGCTATGTGTTTGCTAGAGTTCCCACAATCTTGCTTAACACAATTAATGGTCATGTGCTTATCCTATTTCGTGAACGATCCCGAGAGAAAACTCCTAACTCTCATGAGAGACAGCACCATCTCTACGTTCATATAGGTGAAATCCTTCCAGTGTCTCCGTTATTGTAAGACACTTGTCCTATAGACTAAATTTTATTAAGAGTTCTAAGATTCAACCCTCTTTCGTAACGCTCAACACTAATCTATTATGGATGAGGTTTTTATATTTTAGTGCTGAAAAAACTTTTCACATATCAGTGACTTGTTTTTACCCATTAAACCCAAAATTAGAGATTCATTGACTTTAGGTTGGGTTACCATCACTAGTGAAACTTTGGTTGAAGAGTTTCGACCCCATCCCTCTAAATGTAGCATTTACTACCTCTCTTGGTAGATGTTTGGTGAAAGGATCTGTCAGGTTATTGCTTGATTTCATATAGGAAATAACAATGATTCCATATCGAATCAATTGTCTGACATAATCATGTCAAAGACTGATATGTCTAGACTTACCATTATATGTGTCACTATAGGCTCTAGCTAATGTGATTTCACTATCACAATGTAGTGACACAGCCGATATAGGCTTTATACAGAAAGAAATTTCTAATAGAAAATCCTTTAGCCACTCAGCCTCTTTGTCTGTTGCAGTTAGGGCTATGAATTCATACTTCATAGTCGAGTGTACTATGCAAATCTGTTTCTTAGATCCCTAAGATACAGTCGCACCTCTTAGGGTGAATACCCACCCTATAGTAGACTTGTTGTCCCCTGCACTCGATATCTAGCTCGCGTCGGTATATCCTTCCAATACGGTAGAAAATTCTGAATAAAATAGTCTTAAGTCTTTAGTTGTTTTTAAGTAACTAAGTACTCTACTGATTGCATTCCAGTGTTCAGTACTGGGGTTACTAGTAAACTTACTAAGTTTACTCACAACATATACGATATCAGGTCTAGTGCATTGCATAGCATACATAAGACTCCCTATAGCACTCGCATATTCTAATTGTGCAACTGTTCTTCCGTTATTCTCTTTTAGCTTGATACTTGGGTCAAATGGGGTTTTCGCTTCTTTTATATTTAGATGGTTAAACTTGTGTAGTATCTTCTCAATATAGTGAGATTGACATAAAGCATAACCCCCACAATATTTTTTAACTTTGATACCTAGGATGGTATCAACTTGTCTAAGATCCTTCATTTTGAATACGAAAGATAGAAATCTCTTTGTTTTAGTCACACCTTTCATTTTATTACTTATTATTAACATGTCATTAACATACAGACAAATAATAACGATACAACTACCATTTACTTTAGAGTATATACATTTGTCAGCTACATTATGCATGAAACCATGAGATAGTATTTTAAAATCAAACTTCTCATGTCATTGTTTTGGTGCTTGTTTTAATCCATATAGAGATTTAACTAATATACATACTTTGTTTTCATTTCCTGGTAGAACGAATCATTTAGGTTGTTCCATGTATACCTCCTCATTGAGGTCATCATTCAAGAATGTGGTCTTTACATCCATTTGGTGGATATGAAGATGATGTATAGAAGCTAATGCAAATAATATCCTAATGGATGTTATTCTAACTACATGAGAGTATGTGTTAAAGTAATTTATCCATTCTTTTTGTTTAAAACCCTTAACTACTAACCGAACTTTAAAGGTTTGGATAGTCCCATCAGTGTGATATTTCTTCCTAAATACCCACTTATAACCTCTGAATCTAGAACTTGGAGGTAAGTTAACTAGTTCCCATGTTTGATTTGACATTATGGATTCCATTTCATCGTTTATAGCTTCTTTCCAGAAAGCTGAATCTCTAGAGGTTACAGCCTCTTTATATGTTTTAGGATCATCTTCTATAGTCATTACTATAGGTATTTGTCTTCTAATATTTTCTCTATCTCATTCCACAAGATAGAAAATGACACGTTGTGAGTCTATGTAGTCATCTCCTAGACTCTTCTTTATTCTTGTCCTTTGACTCCTCCGAGGTTCAATAGGAGCTTGTACTATTTGTGGCGATGTGCTATCTGGTTCTCTATCAGGAGTTTGGACTTCATTATCCTTTGATTCCAAGGATAGTGAATTCTCAAAGAATTCAACGTCTCTTGATTTTATTATTGTATTAGACTTTATGTCTAGAAGTCTATAAGCTTTACTATTTTGTACAAACCCTACAAAGGCGCACTTAATAGCTCTTGGTCCTAACTTAGTTCTTTTTGGATCAGAGGTTGTATAATGTGCAAGACACCCCTACACTTTAAGATATCCTAGGTTAGGTTTTCTACCTCTCCATGTTTCATATGGAGATATTTTATATTTTTTAGACAGAATTCTGTTTAGTATATGGCACGCTGCAAGCAGTGCCTCACCTCATAGACTTAGTGACAACTTTGCTCTTATCAGCATTGAGTTGACCATTTCTATTAATGTTATATTCTTTTTTTCAACTATTCTGTTTTGTTGAGGTGTGTATGGCGCAGTACATTGATGTAATAGTCCATGTTCTTCACAGAAGTTATCGAATTCATTGGAGAAGTATTCTCCTCCTCTATCGCTACGGAGAATTTTTATCTTCTTATTTAGTTGATTCTCTACTTCTGTTTTATATATTTTAAACATGTTCAATGCTTCATCTTTGTTCTTTAACAGATAAACATACACATATCAAGAGCAATCATCTATAAAGGTTATGAAGTACCGTTTATCCCCACGAGTAAGAATGTCGTTTAACTCACAGATGTCACTATGCACAAGATCCAATATTTGAGACAATCTTTCAACACTTGGAAAAGGTTTCTTCATCATTTTGGATCGTATGCACACTTCACATTTATTGGTTTCATTATCTATGTATGAGATTAAACTATTCTTAGCCATGAACTTTAAGGTATTATACCCTATATGGGCTAGTTTGTCATGCCATAGTCCAGCGGATTCAACCATATACGTAGAAGTACTACTTTCATTCAGAGAAAACTTAACCATCCCATTACAAGCATATCCCTTTCCGACAAAATTCTCATTCTTGGACAAAATCAGTTTACCTGACTCGTACACCACTCTTATGCTTGGTTTGCCCAGAAGATCCCCAGAAATTAAGTTTCACCTCATGTCTGGGACGTGCAGTACGTTAGTCAGAATCACTTTCTTCCCAGAGGTGAATATCAATTAGACAGTTCCTTTGCCGACAACCTTTGATCGGACTTCATTACCCATTTGGATTTCTTGACCATTGGTAAATTCCTCATATGTCTTGAAGGCTGATTTGTTGTAGCACACATGTACTGTAGCGGCAATATCATACCACCAACCTGGAACTTTGCCTTAGATAGTATTCATCTCAGTGATCATAGCCACAATATCGCCTTCTTCTACTGCACTTGTCTCTTTTTTAGATTTGCGATATCAGCATACTCGAGCATAATGCCCGATTTTCCCACAGACATTGTATGGGCCTTTGAACTCTCCATTCTTCTTTTGGACATTTTTCTTGAATTTTCCTTTATTGAGTTTCAGGAAATCGTCCTTCTCGGGATTCTTATCATTAGTGTTCTCTACTGCATGTACCTTGGACGAGGCATTCCCGTTATTATTCTTTATGTCATGGTTACGAGATTCTTCCTCAATCCTGGGGTGTTTCTGGATTTGTTCCAGTGTGTCGTCCTCAGTTTTATGCGGCAACTTCTTTCTATAGTCTTTCTACATCAGTGGCAATTTGGCGATTATAGTCCCGACTTGGAATGATTCAGGAAGATCAATTTTGATTGCTTTGATTTTGTTTACTATTAGCTGTAGTTCTTGAATTTGGGGTAGCAACGGTTTGTTATCTACCATGTTGAAGTTAAAATATCTGGCGATGAGGAATTTGTTGGTACCTTCTTTTTCAGCCTTATATTTAAACTCTAGAGCGGCCCAGATCTCCTTTGCTGATGACGTCTGTTGGTACAGAACATACGGGCAGTCGAATAGCGCGTTTAGAATGTGTCCTCAACACAAGAGTTCGTCTTCAGCTCGTTTGGTGCGGGCAGCGACCTGTTCAGGTGTGTCTGTGTCGGATGTTTTAGGTAGTGCTTGTAAATTTGGATCTAATATGTAGTAGATCTTTAGCGCCGTCAGAAGAAATTTCAGCTTGTCTTGCCATTTCGTAAAATTGGTTTCATCGAACCGATCAAGACGTATCAAGTCCTGATTCATCGACTTGATGGATGAAACATTGTCGGCTTCCATCAGAAATAACGCTTTAAGATTGTTAGAAATTTACAAAATAATATTTTTTCTGTAAAATATGGAATCCAAAAAATGCAAATTAATCTGAAATATGGACAGGCTAAAGTACGTCTAAAACGCTGTCCTTAAAGTGTTATTTGCCCCTACTCAAGCGAATTGACTATGCTGATAGGTTACAGACAAATTGCTTCTAGGATACAACGAGCCTGGTGTGGGTCTGCTTTCAGCAAACACAAAGGCCCACCTACTGAAACTCTGTTACACTCAGTCTGGCAGAAATACATTAAAAGAAAAAATCCCAGAAGAAAGAAAGAGAAAAAAATATGTGATTTAGACCACTACTCTGGTCAGTTCTTTAGCCACTGGTTCAGTTGAACCGTTCTAGACCACACCGTTGGTCTGTTCTTCAAGCAAAGGTTCAACCCTCGCAGTCTTGCTGGAATCACTGGAGTATAGGAGATGAGTAGTGGGCTGTCTTAGTTCGTATGGGTCTGATGGAGTGGGTTGAGAGATGGATTGGAAACCCATCCAGGCCCTCCTTTTATAGGCTATGGTGGCTGGGGGTTATGGTATAGGAAAATAAATTCCATGACCGTTTTCTAGCTGTTGGAGAAAACTAGCCGTTTTATGACCGTTTTCTGACTGTTGTGCATGGGCCATTAAGCTGCTGCATGTTGACTGTTGTGAGACAGCAGCTAGCCATTTTCTAGTTATTGGGCTAGCCATACAGCAGTTACAGCTGGACCCTGCATAATGGCACAGTTGTTACAGATCTGCTGCAAGCTCTCTATATATACTGGAGGACTCTCATTCAGTCCTCTAGTCTCCCCTTCAGCCAGCCATCTGCCTTAGCCACTTAGTCGCACCGCGACTCGCTCCAGTTCGCTTAAGGTCGCTAAGGAGTGACCCTCTACAACACGATGCGGACGTGCAAAGTGCGCCACTAGCGTCTCTACAGCCACACTGCCTCCATGCCCACGCCCTCACACCGAGCCCGAGACCGAGACCAAGCTCGTGCCCGAGCCCGAGCGTGAGCGCGAGCGCGCGTAAGCAAATATTATAATACTCCATTGTTTTTATCTAAACCACAAAATCTTTTCTTCCCTTTCCCATGTGGGACTATTCTTAAAAACCCATAAAAAGGTGTTTTTCAAACCTTTTTTTATATATTATATTATTATTTTTTATTTTAAAATATATATTTATAAAATCAATATTTTGCAACACTTACATGTTATGAATGCAACTTCTAAATAATTTTTAAGCGCCTGCATATCATTCATTAGACTTTGCAAGAGCATCAAAGGTTTTCTTAGTTATTTATGGGACGACGCTCGCTAGAGAAGGCGCAATCAGGCAGACAGTGTGACTGGCGCTAACTCGCGCTACATGAGAGGAACAAGCATCAATCCATGTCATCCATTAAGTGTGCGGCCACCTTTTTACCATGGATCCTAAGAATTATAATTATTTAATTGGTGAATGGATGTGAAATTTAGCAGTAGGGGGATGCTCTGTCATATAACGCATTTCCATGAAAAGAAATTGATGGATGTAAAAAATCACATACAACTTAGCATTTTTTAGCTATCCACTGAATTATCAAAAGCAGAAGGGGAAAGAAATTGTACTAATGAATGTTATCGTTGGGATTACTCACGTTAGCTAGGACTAGTACTGGCCTACCACCAAAGCACACTTTTAGTGATTTGTTGAGCAGGATGCCTTAGATTCTACCTTTAAATCTATTGTAGGTGCAATTCGGTTGATGGAGAAATTCGTGGGTCGATCGAACCACACCATGATATTTCCGATAAACTGAAGATTTTTTTGGTTGATCGAGAATTTCTATTGATATCTCAATCGATCGAGAAATTTGTGGGCGATTAAACCACGTTGTGATGTTCCCGACCGACTGAATATTTTTTTAGTCGACCAAGATTTTTTGTTGATATCTCAATCGACAGAAGGTGTGATCGACAATTTGCACGTTTTTGCATAAGTAAAGGGTATTTAAGACTAATTTTGAATTAGGGCTTATACCGGATGAAAGCTTTCTCTCTAAGGGCAAGGGTTTGTGAGGTGAGAGGATTTTCAACGTTTGTAATGGCTTGGGAATGGTTTTCTAAGGGTCGTACATCACAAGGGGAGATAGGGTACATCTGTAATCAAAGAAGGTAAGTACGTATAACTCTAAGGTTTTGATTATAGCGGATTTATGTCACTTTGTACCGTGTTTTTTTTTCTGCAGGGGTTTTCCATGTAAAATATCAATTTGTTATTTGCATGATTACTTAATTGGTTATTCTACTTTATTGCATTGTTATATCTTCATTATATGTGCTTCCACAAAGCACGCAGATTGACAGTGGTGTTATATCTGAATTTCTAATGCCAAGAGTTGATATGTGTTTTGTTGGGGCGTCTGAATCCTAACAAAGCGATATCAGAAAAGTCAAGTATAAGGATATTTAAGAATTCATCAAACGAGTCAAAATCGAAATTCGATATCCATAAATGCAATGGGAAGAACAATTTTTATTTGTGGCTGATATAATCTAGGGATTGCACAACCCCAAGTGCAGGGTAGCAAAGTAATATATTCTCGATGAGATCGAGGTCGAACCACATGGAGTATGAAAACACAACTAGAACTAATCTAAAGCTAAATGGATTGTCTGTATTTTTAATCCAGCTAATAAATAAAGGTAAAAACAATTAATAAAAATGACTAAGGATTCAGGGATTCACTTCTAGTAAATCACAATGCATAATTCATCGATTCATCTTATATAACTCAATTAGAACTGAATTTCAATTCATTCTAATAAGAAGATCAAATAGTTAAACTAATATCAACATCTAACAAGGTATGATTTCAATTGAACAATTCTCTCATGAAGTACTCAGACATCAATCACAGGGAATTCAACAATCTATCGTGCTCTGAGTATATGATAGATCAAAGAATTTTATAAATTGATTCATTCTCTAAACAAGCATTATAATTGCACTTCTAAGCATCTAATGTAACCGGAATCGATAATAAATTAAAGACGAAACAACACAAAAGCTTTTAAGTCAAATCTAAATCTATTTCAATTAACTATCATCACGAAATCCCAAATTATGAATCTATAAACTAGAACATCATAATAAACTCGAAGATTCACCTATTAGCTTTAACTAAGAGATAGCTACTCATAGGTATCTCTAAAATAAAAGCAAAAAAAAATATCTACTATAACTCGAAAGCAAATTGAAGCAAAAGGGTGTTATTAGCACTCTATCTGAGCCTTCTCTCTCCCCCAAACCCTAGAAGATGCTTAAAAATGTATAAAATAACATTAATTATATTTCTACACTTTCGCACCAACTTAGAAATTTCACAAACTTACACACTAACCACCATTGTTGATCGATGAATTGATCAATCGATTTAATCGATGGATCACAATAACTTTCAGCGATCAAAATTCAAAATTTTGTTAACTATTAATTGATCGGTGGCTTTCTCAATCAATCGATCGAAGTTGGTGAAATTTGTTCAGCAAACAATCTAAATAAATTAGGTGAGTTTCGATTGATCGGACCTTGGTTGTTGATCGATCGATGGAACTGTCGATCGATTGGTGGCTTTATCGATCGATCGACAGGATTTGTCGATTTGACCTTGCAGTTTCAAAACTGTCTTTCTGACCCTTAAATTTTATGACTTTTTTTTCTTAATTTTTTTCACTTTTGGTTGCACTTGTTCTTCGATCGATTTCTTCACTTTTGATGCTTATTTTCCTTAATATTTGGATCTTTAAGTCTTCAAATTCATCTTCTAATTTTTCATTTCTTTCATCATAATTTTTGCCTTTGAAACCATCCTGCATGTTGAAAACGTATCTAATTATATCAATTCAATACTTGAATGCAAAGAAAAATAATATAATTAGGAGATAAATATGCAATATTTAGGCGTTATCACTAAAAAGGTAAGAGATGCATTCAATTGTATTTATGATGAGTATCAAAAACTTCAATCAGTTGATTCCTCTTTAAGTCAAACCGTTAATAACATGGAGGTTGACCAACCAAATATTAGTACAAGTGAGCAATTAAATTCTCTCAAATCGAAGTTTCAAAAATATTTGGAAGAAGAATAGAGTAATATAGGCAAGTCAAAAGTGAACAAATATTTGGAAGAATCTTGTGAAAATGATGATTAAAACTTTGAAATTTTTAGATGGTGAAAGGTGAAAAATTCAAAGTATAGAGTTTTTTCTCAAGTTGTAAGGGATATTTTAGTCATTCTCGTATTTACCGTTGCTTGATGTCGTGTAACACCCTGATTCTCATAACCCGAGGATGATCGCTCGAGTACGAAAACTTGAGGGTTACGTCATAAAATGAAACTATCATAAATCTAATTAGTGGCAACTCTCATAACATCAAGTAAGGCAACTACTGCATAAACTGAGAATATCATGAGTAACGACAAAGCAGTTCAATACATGTAAGTGACAACAAAATGAAATCCCTCAGCGGGGGAATTTTTATTACAATTCAAGTGAAATGTAAAGTGTGAAACATGAAAATATGTAAATCCGAAATATCAGTTGAGCTCCAACAACTCAACTACATTCACATAGAACCCTTCTTCGCCAAACTCCTCCTCAGTCATCCCTAAGGTCCCGTCATAGGGGTCTCCACCTGTCATCAACCTTGCATCTATTTGGTACAATCGCACAATTGGGTGAGTAAAAACTCAGTGAGAATTTTTCGCAAGGATTCATACATGTCATGTTATTTCAAAACAGTTTAAACCAAACATATTCAATCATAATGAGGATAATATAAACTTAAATGTAAATGTATTGATATATAAATGTATGCTCAAGTCACAGATCTGGGGATGCACATCCAGCTGTCAAAATAAAAGGTCGCCCAAGGAAAACTAGCTACCCGGAAAAGTACACAAAGGTATGCCCAAGGAGAACTAGCCACCCAAAAAATACCATAAAATAAAGATCTCCCAAGGAGAACTAGTCACCCGAAAAAGTACACAAAGGTACGCCCAAGGAGAACTAGCCACCCAGAAAAGACCATAAAATAAAGGGTCGCCCAAGGAGAACTAGTCACTCGGAAAAGTACACAAAGGTACGCCCAAAGAGAACTAGTCACCCAAAAAATACCATAAAATAAAGGGTCGTCCAAGGAGAACTAATCTCCTGAAAAAGTACATAAAGGTACGCCCAAGGAGAACTAGCCACCTAAAAAGACCATAAAATAAAGGGTCGCCCAAGAAAAACTAGTCACCCGAAAAAGTACACAAAGGTACACCCAAGGAGAACTAGCCACCCGAAAAATACCATATATCATGAGTGGATGTCATGCACCATGATACTCATGTACACTCTATAGGATTAACAAGATTACTCTTATAACATTGTCAAAGCTTGAGGTCTCAAATAGGATATCAACATCCAAGCATAAGCTCAACATAAATCATTTACTTTCTCTAAGTCCAAATGAGGGCCCATGTATGTAACATGTCAAGTACGATTAATTACTGGTAAGTTCTAGCTACGTTTCTTATAGAAATTAACATTCCACTCACAATCTTCATTGTGCAATGTGTAACATAGAATGAAATGAAATTTCATAACTCTTATCTTTGCTAATTGAAATATGCATATAATCAAACAATTGCTAATAAGACATAGGGAATACAAGATTAAATTATATCCACCTAGTTATTGAATTTGAGGTTGAAGTAATAAGGAATACAGTATTTCCTCACGATTCATCGATACACCTTAGGAATGAAAGGGTTCAATTACCATCCACGTTATCTAAACTAATGGAGTCTAGCACATGTTAAGAAGTAATCAATACAATTTATAAGATGGGTGGAAACAAGAATCCTTACTTCATATTATACTAATAGGAAGGTTCATATAACCAGACAATTTCAAATGTAGCATGAGAAGTATATTACCAAAATCCTATAAAGATGAATTAGAGTAATATGATTTGAAACATCAATTAGTGATTATCAATATCAACTAGACAAATTAGTAATTATTCTACTCATTAGGCTTAAAACCAATTTGGATTAAGATGAATGAAAGAAGCCATGTGGGACATTCCTTACCTTAGGGCTAGATCATTCCTCTTTCTTTCTATCTCTTCTACTGGTCTAGCAATGGAAGTCAGTTTAGACCTGACTCCACTCAACTTGATGAGTTTCAGTCGAGACAACTGGGCAATGCTCCACCAATCTATCTTCCTTCTTCCCTTTGCTCCCATTTTCTTTCTTTCTCCCCCTTCTGACCAGACAACGTCCAGATATGACCAGACTCACATACAACTCGGGCGATCTCAGCCTAGCGAGTCGAACCGAATTGACTCGAGTCACCGACTCGCTCCATTTCTCTCTCTCTCTCTCTCTCTCTCTCTCTCTCTCTCTCTCTCTCTCTTCCTTCTTCTTCTCTTTTCTCTCTTCTTCTCCATTCAACTTTCATCCAGCCAGCTCTTTGGCCCTGGCAGAACTCGACTCGATCACAGCGAGTCAGATTTACTTGACTCAGCAGCAACCCCATGAAGGGAAATGACGCCCTTCACTCGCTTCTCTTTCTTCTTTTCTTCCTTCCGCTTTCTTTTCTTGCTTCCCTTTCTTCCTTTCCTCCCCTTTTCCTATTGCTGTTAGAAACGACCAGATGAAGCCTTGGACTCGACCAAAGTAGGGCCGATATCGGGGTGACTCAGTCCGGACCCAGTTTCGCAACACGCTCGAGTTGAGCTAGTGCGGTGGACATCACTTCCCAACTTCCTTCTTTCCCTTCCTTTTTTTCTTCCCATCTTCTCTTTCGTTCTTCCGTTGGGAGTCCAACAGTAGGACTCAACCGAACTCGGTCCGAATTGTCAGCGAGTCCGCACACATGGCACAACAGAGGCGCACCCGCACCTTCTCTTCTCTCATTTTCTCCTTCATCTTCTATCCTTCTCTTCCCTTTCCTCTCTCCCCATTCTTCTTCCTCTCTTTTCTTTCTACTCTCCTTGGATAGGGGTGAATCTCAACTCAAACAGGACTCGATGCTCGGGTGAGCCGACTCTGTGTAACATCACAGCCGCGCCCTCCTCTTTTCTCTCTCTCTCTCTATTTTTCTCTTTTCCCTTTTTTTTTTTGAATCTGTTGCCCTAAAAGGAAAGATGCTATTTATAGCCTTTCTTCTTCCAGATATTTCTACAGTTAATCAATAGGATTAGCACGGTGTTAGCAGAAGAAGGATCGAAAATGCTGGCTAAGGGACTTTCCTATTTGGTTTATCATTTGCATGGACCTATAGGATCATTCCACGTGGCTTTTTGGTGAGGTGGGCTGTAAGATAGACATCTCGGATTTGTGAGTGGGTTCGTTTTAAGAAGGTGGGTTTTCTGTTTGAATTGGAGAAGATGACTCCATGATCATGGCAATTTTGCAACGACCAGTTGATTCACTAATCTGAGTCATTTGGACAGTCCTGATATATTCTAAAAGGTGTGTGGAGTCCATCTAATGGTGAAAGAAGTCCGAAGGTTAGTCGAGTTTAGCCGCAAAGAGACTTTTGTGCCGATCCATTTTTTCATCAGCTTCTCTTGATATTCTCGTCTATCTACGAGATTTTCAAAGAGCCCTAGATTTCTACGTCCCAGATCTCTCATGGGATGCTTCTGGAGAATGGGAAACGGCTGGGATGTATAGTTTCCTAAAATGGAAAGGTTCTTTCCGCTTCTAGATAAAGGCGGATACATTCTGGAAATAGTAGGGGTGACGAGGACTCCCTCGCGTACGTGGCTTCCGTCCGACGATTTCCAACGGTCAGATTTGCCAGAGAAGCGGCGTACGTGGATCTACTCTCCTTGTCAGTGCCTTCCTTTTGCAATGCCTGATCGGTCACTGACCGAGATGGCGCAGGTAACTTCTGACTGTGGATCTAACCATGGTTAGGGTCGGTGGGACCCTATTTAGCAGATGGATGGTTTGGATTTCGCTACTGGGATCGGATGGATGGTCGTTTGCATCATCAAACGGATGGTCTAGTTTGAATGCACGTCGAGCGGGAGAATTGGCTGGAATTTGGTTTTCTATCGGGTCAAAGCTTGTTTGACCCGATACTTAGACTTTGTGCACGCGTGTGCACACTATCTGTGAACACACACAGATCAGATGTGGGGTCCACATCATGATCTAGACTGATCAAAACCGTCAATTCGTCTTGGAAGGTCATTAAACGCCTAAGGTTGGAGTTTTGGTAAGTCCTGATTGCCTGTGGATGTTATCTGAGTTGTCTGTTCCTCTTACAGGGTTTATAAATTGCCCTGGGCTGAAGATTAGCCCGTTTTTATTCTCGTAAAGGATAATTAGTGGTGGATTCAATGGTCCAATAACTTAATTATGATGGTCGATGCTAGATTTGTATATCGAGTGACGTGAGCCTAACAATAAATGTATTTAGTGATCTATGCCACCAATTCCATGACAATTGCATTCATTTAGGAGTACCTATAGTACAAAATTAGGGATTTTAGACAATGATGTTAAGCGATCTAATAGTTGAATAGCTTGATTATCGATAGTAGAGTTTTCTAATTTGATATGAGTTAGAATTTGTAGCTGATTATCTGGTTTACTTAAAGTGTTCAAGTGATGATTGAGTGTGGATTATAAATCTTAGTTATTGTGGCTTGATGAGTGGCGGGTTTGATGATCAGGAGTTTGTTATTGACGATGGGTGGTTCAATCTATGGATGATGAATATACTTGACGGTTGGATCAGTGTATGTTTGAGTTCGTAGGTTAATCTTGATGCTGATTTCATGGTTGGCCCTATTCTACGGTTAGGGTGAAAATAGTTTAAGTCGATTTAGGATCAAAGTTGAGAGATTGGTTTATGTTTGTAACTGTCTCTATAGATGTTTCTCGTGTATGTTGTCACTCACTTCAAGTAGCAAATTTCTTGATTATGGGTTGGATTATCATTGTTGATGTAAACTTAGGTTGAAAGGTCAAGGGTTAATTCGAAGTACCTTGCAGATACGTTGTGGCTGTCATAGTTTGAATCTAATGGTCAAGATGGATAGATTGAAAAATTTTGGATGGAGGTGTCTGGTGTAAATTGCATGTGTTCTCACACATGTATAAAATTATTTAGATCTCCATAGTAACACCCAAGTATAGAAAATATGGGGTGTTACATGTCGTGTCTTAGATCAATTTAGTAATTCTCTTACCCCTAAACTTGTGGAATGCTTAATTTGTGCATAATATTGGTTATATGCTTCACCTCTCCCTGTTGAAGTCGAAGAACATATAGATGAAATTAAAGCTCTTGAATTAAGTAAATATTCATTTGATCAATTTGATTATGTCATAAAATTTACTTTTAGGTATTGTGTTCTTGATTTTAATAAATTATTATATTTTTTGCAGCCCTAACTTCTGTTTGAGGACTTCCATATTGAGTTTTCATTTTACAACGTACTGCTAATATGCTACTTTGCGACGATGTGTATTATATGCTTAATTGGACTTGTCTTAAAGCTATTTTATGAGTTTACAATGTATTTTAGTTATTTATGTGACTCATGATTTATGGTTTACAATGAGCTCTTTGATTGTTTCTGTAGATGTCTTTTTGCACACCTTATGCGATATTTAGACCATTCATCAAATGGATCACAACACGAATAGACATTGGCAAAAAAATCATTTTATTAACACGAAAGGGTCATAAAAATAAACCATGACAAGATTACTTTATGTGGAAATTTTTAGTAAAGGAATTTCGGCTGGATTATTAGAAAACCATGCCATTGGGTTGGATTATAAAAATAAACCTTGCAATTGGACTGGATTATAAAAAGCCCAGAACCATAGAACTGAATAGAAACTGAACTGATTTTTTACGATCCGATTCCAATTCGTTTCTAGGGTGAAAACGGCCCGGTTTCGGTTTTGGTTTTCCTATAACCGTTGGGAACGGTTTGGTTTCGGTTTCACCCCATAACCGGATCGAACCAAACCGCGTGCCCCCTAATTCTCATTTATGTTTATGTGTTTGATTAGTTAAGTTATATGAATACTTGAATTAAATTGTATGCTAAGCACTTAACTAGTAAAACACATAGAAGCACTCTATCGATTATAGACTAGTTGTTTTATTGGCATATCTATTATAGTCTATGTGATTGGGCACATTATTGGCTTTGAAGCCTTAGTGTTATTTGTTTTACTTAGTTTCAATTGGTAATTTATTTAAGTAGGCAATTGAATTTAATTAGAAAAATTTTAATTGGTCCTAATTACCCCCTACAACATAGTCATTCATTCTTTAGCTTTGCCAAGCTTCTGCGTGCTGTGGTAGACTATTCCATGCAATTTCGGGTGGGGTAGTCCAATGGACAATCCAGATCGTTGGGTCCGGCCCTATGGTGATTAACAAGTTAGATTCGGTGGGTCTAGAACTCACCACGATTTATATAGATGAAGTAGAAGGATGAGAGAAACACGGTTCACGTTTTTTTAGTAATGTGTAACAACAACTTCTGTTGCTAACTTTTTTTTAATAAAATCTCGAGCCAATGGGGATCGGGTAGACAATCCAATTCATGGCTGGACAAGTGGAACCCACAATTTACACATATTTGTATATATGTTACATTATATATATATATATATATATATATATATATATATATATATGTATGTATGTATGTATGTATGTATGTATGTATGTATATTTCTCTTATTATATTTGATGTAAATGTCACTGGACTCTATCCAACAACTTGGGGTCTCTTAGCCTCTCTCTTGTGCTCAAAACTTAGAATGTGCATAACTCGTTTTTAAACCGTCCGTTTAAGATGAAATTGGACGTCTAGCCACCGATTGATGTGCTCTATCCAATGAGCC
Source organism: Magnolia officinalis (assembly GCA_021015155.1). NCBI lineage: Eukaryota > Viridiplantae > Streptophyta > Magnoliopsida > Magnoliales > Magnoliaceae > Magnolia > Magnolia officinalis. The sequence continues at coordinate 23,140,207 of JAJHSJ010000007.1, forward strand.
TAATATCACTATATGATCCAACCACAGTGGTCATGATATGTTTTAATGGTTTATACCCTCTTGTGAGTCCAAACAATATGTATAGATATCTAAAGTGGAACTTACCAGTCGATTTGATGTATACCACACAGGCTTCGCAATGGATAGTTTTTCTTGGTAATTGGGTGGTCTAGTTGGCGGATATGAGTACGATGTATGGTTAGATGATGAGATATGGTTGAAATAATTAGACAATTAAGAGTCAAATTCGATATACAAGTTAATGTATGACCATTTTTTAAAATGGATAAGTACAAAGTGGATTTTGAGATAGGTCAATCTGCTGATCCAGTGAATGAACAACTTAGATCGATGCTTGGATAAGTTTTCTATGATCACAAAATACATGAATGATTGGGTGATCATCACATACTTTGATATGATGTGGATCGAGTGAGGAAACAAACGGATGTACGGTCAGATGGTCGCCCTTGTACCTATATGTGCATGAAAAATTTTGGATTATTACAACCGAGTCTCAAGCTATCAAAATTGTGGCTAAACTTGTTGGATTTTGATGGCGAATAAGATATGTAATCAATGGACGCGAATTGCGTCCTACCCCTGCCCGGATGGTAATCCGTCCGGGCAGGGATCTGTGGGGCCTACCGTGATGTAAGTGTTTTATCCATGCTGTTCAACGCTTTTTTCAGATAATTTTAAGATAAGAACCAAAAACTTAGGAAGGTCCAAGGCTTAAGTAGACCACAATGTGGGGATTGAACTTCCACCATTAAAAACTTATTGGGAGCCGAAGAAGTTTCGGATGAAGCTGATATTTATGCTTTCACTTCATCCACGTTTACATGACCTTATACATAGGTTTTATGGTAAAAAACATCACGTTAGCCCTTAGAAAGGTTTCAATGGTGGATGTCATTATTAGTGCAGGTTCCTTTAGTGTGGTCCACTTAATCCTTGGACCTGCCTCAATTTTTAGTTCACATATTAAAATTATCTGAAAAAAATCGTTAAATGGCATGGATAAAACACTTTTAGTTCACATATTAAAATTATCTGAAAAAATCATTGAACGGCGTGGATAAAACACTTACGTCATGATGGACCCCACAGAGCCCTGCCCAAACGGATTACCATCCAGGTGGGGGTAGGACGCAATCCGCGTCCGTAATCAATGGGGGCTTCATAGATAGGACAGTTGTGGCGGCTGTTGCACCATTACCGGTGTTTAAATACCCTGACTAGTGGTGGCAATGCTAACTGCAACAGGCTAAAACAACTGGAAGAAGGAGAAAACAACAAGATGTAGTTGGATTCTGTCATGGTCAATGGAGGTGTATCGGCTTTGATACTAACTGTAAGCAATTTCATGATCGAAGTGCCACCCATTGAGCATGGGGAAGAAAGATTATACATGAATCTGTCATCAATGGTAGTGTTAGAGCTTGCCAGAGAAGGTGGTTGTTGGCAATCGTGTCTTCTGCTCATTCTTACATCCGATTGATGGGGCTTTTTCTATGGTTTTAACTTGTGAGAGGAGGGGTTTCAAGCAATGTTTATAGCACCTGATGTCACTTTCAATGATCCAGGCCATCCATTCCACTGCCCTAAGGACAATGTTATGCGTGACCTAAAAAAATTCTTACAATCAAAGGTAGAGGAAAGGTTGCACCGGCTTGAGAAGATTAGAAAAGAGGAGAAGGAAAAAGGAGAAGCTAAATTATTTTCTGCTTTCTTATTTTTAAATTGAGGAAGGATAAGATTATTGGTCAGGATCCAATTTAGACCATTGATACTACTAGGGTTGCTATTGATGGCCATATCATTTAATGGACCAACAGATGTGTAACAACCCTAGTGGAATTTAAGGTTTTCTTGGACATGCGCATGCCTACATTTAGAGCTAGTCACAAACTGAGTTAACTTGGTTAACTGGCTCGACTCGACTTGAAAAAGCTTGACTTGACTCGACTTGAAACTAGGTTTGGGCTGAGTCGAGCTATTTTTTATAGATAAGAAAAATTTTGAGCTAAGTCTAAGCTCGACCGAGCTCGACTTGACTTAGCCAAGAATGCGACTCGACTCGGTTCGAATCAGATTGACTCGGTTCTAGTTACTTAATATAAATAGCCCCTCGAACCCTAAAACGCCCCCTATCCGAATGCCTGAACCCTAAACGGCTAAACCACCTCTCATTTTCCCTCTCTTTGTCTGAACACTCAACTCCCACCCCATTTCTGTCACGCCCCAAACCTGAAAACCGGGCTCACAGAATTCTCGATCGCTGAATCCGGTGCTGACATCCTCCGTAGTACCCCATTCTCGGCTTCCGGTACCCATATGCTGGATTCCGATCCTAGGATCCTACAAGGAGGATTTTCAGTATAATTTTTTTTCTTTTTTGAATGGTTAATATGTTTAGGCGATTACACATTTTGTACATGGTATCAATGCATATCGAAGAGACGAACTTGTTTGATATAACACACATAATGAGGTGCACTAGCTCAACAGTAATGAAGGAAATAATAACAACTCCAACAGCTCTTACATGCCTCCTGAAAAAGTGTGAGTCATCTATATGAGTAAACCACAGCTCGTGAGTCTACTGCATGTCGGGAGTAAAACACAGCTTATCAAGGCGCTCCCGTAAAGACATCCAAAATAACCATATGCATGTTATCAACCGAACATGTTATCATATGTGAGCAGGTAGTCAATTAAGCATGTCGTATAACTACACAGGTTATTATGAACATGACATCAATAATAGGCATGTAACTCAACAAGCAAATTCCATTTTCTACTATATGGCATACGATGGAAAGGTAATGGCAGAGCTAGCATGTGGAGTCATAGTAAGCCAAATGTCATATGCTGAGGGTGCAATGCAATATGCAATTCCTGACGAGTCCACGAATATCGTCAGCCTTATCTAGGCCATGTAATGCAGAAACATAGTAACCTAAATGTCATATACCGAGGGTGTAATGCAACATGCAATGCAAGGGAATGATGAAGCTGGAGTGTGTAGCTGAGGGTGCAATGCAACATACAAGCCGTGTGGTTCATCACAAGGGACTTCTATCCAAACCAGTCTCATACCTAAATTTGGATAGCCAGACTCAATGTGGTAAACTCCTGATCTCAGGTTGGTTGCGTGCCCCAACCGAAATCATGGTCAATGCAAAGGAACACATAATGATTTAGCTGCATACCACCAGCCCGAGTGGATAGTGAATGAATGAATGAATGAGTCAAATGCTGAACATGCAACTCCTACTCAGTAAGTCCACATATCAGTACAGCTCATCTTTGGGATCATCACCGGGGTCTAGTACAATGCTGTCAACAATACTAAGGCTATGCAGTGCAAGGCCTACTTAGCCAATGTCATATGCAAGATGCAATCACAAGTCATGTCAGTCCTCATCTGAATCCTCATATCAGTACAGTTCCTCTTTGGACAATCACCGGGGTTTAATACACTATACACTACATTATTGTCCTACACTGGACGCACAATCGTGTAAGTGGAAGAGACCTCACTATCCACCTGGCCAATAGCCAGCCAATATCTATACGACAAGTCGATAGCGGACCCATTTACGAGCTGATCATACTCAGCCTAGCAATTGCCCCTACCCTCGGGTGGGTAAGGCCACACCCCCTTCCAACAGACCACGACACAGTGGGAGACGAAGTCTCTTGGTATTCGGCCCTCATGTGCTCATACATCCACTCGGTCTAGACATTGGAGCATCCTCCATGGTACCATAAGGGTTTGGGGACTTTCACCCTGGGACATCCTTCTCGCCCCCGTGCTTAATAAGAGTTTTCGGTGTCTAATCCTGCCATCCACGATATATCTGTGGAGGCTACAACCCTGATGTCGCTAAGGCGTACAGTAATCATAACACACAATATAAGATGCATGAGTCACGCAATTCAGTCATGCATCAATTCAGCGCATACAGTGCGCTTATGCGGGACAACTCCGCCTATCAAGGAGTCCTATAAATAACCTACCCAATGACACATGCAATGGTCAACCACATCTCATAACAAACATGCAGATGATGCGTATGGGCATGTATTATGATGCTATGCTATCACATACTTATAATCGATATCGATAACCGACCTATATACAAAGCGAGGTTCATAGATGGACAGCCAATCTAAACCATAATATAAAGATCGGCCCTCGACTGTGGATATATACCAAATCTAATAGCACGGATCCCTCCTTCTACGGTGATGATGAACTCTCCTCATATTAAGGTTGGGCCTAGGTGACCTACCTATAATCCTAAAGATCCAGAAAGGGCTTCCTTCACCATACTATTATATGGCCCACTAGATGCCCTAGGGGGCCTAAATAAGTCCTAGATGGACTCCAAGATTAAAACAATCCTACTAGCAACCAATGGGGGCCCAAATCTTGGGTTATCCCAATATGAATAGATGGATCATACACATATCAATGGGGCCCAATGTTTAGGTTCAATCCACTTAGAGAAAGATGAGAATAGGCCTAATAAATGCCTAAGGGAAGGTCACAATGTGGACATTTAATCAACATTTCTCCCAAGGAGTGGCCCACATAGAACATAACATATAGTGGGGCCCATGGCCTCACACAAGGGCCTCATACACAACATAATGGGCCTCACACAAGGGCCTAATGAAACGACCCATAGCCGTCAAATGGTTGGGAATAAAATGGACTTCTATCATGTTATCTCATACATCATTATGGCCTCACCACATGGGCCTCTCATATATCACAGTGGGCCTCGTCATATGGGCCTCTCAAACATTACAATGGGCCGCACATATGGGCCAGAAAAACATCATATTGGGCCACACATATGGGCCACCCAAACATCATATTGGGCCTCACCATGTGGGCCACACAATATCATATATTTATCATCATCCATACATCAAGCAAAACATAGTTATCTTGTCCACAATATCATCACGATAATCAATACGTGCATTATTATCACTTGGATATCAAGCATGGTGGTCAACTAGCACGTTTTGTCATCATGCATATAAATATATAATATCATTATCATTACCATGAGGATCATCTTCACTTCATGATTAACATAAGAAATTTCATAAGTAACGCAAATAATTACTCATCCATCATCAATGCATATGTCATAATTTACCATCCATTAAATCATATCTATCATTTCAACCAACAACTCATAATCATCATTATCACGTTACCATACATGTATCATCATCTCACCCATCACTAGGTGCGTCTTACCTAATGTGACTCCCACACTGGACTTGAACTACATGCAAGGCATGAGGTTGTATAGGTTAAGTGTGATTCCCACTTGGTGAATCAATAAGCCAACCCAAGGGGATAAATGTCCAACCACAACGCTTTCAATGGTGTGGATCTAGTTCCACAACTAAGTGAGCGCCACACATTCCACCAACTAGAAATAATGCACAATCTCAAACATAAAGGATAACATGCTAACATCTTTCATGTCATATATCATATTGGGCCCACTAGCCACTTACACAACAAACCAAGAAAAAGCCCAATAATATCTGAGAGTTATTTTTTAGAGTTTAGATGCTGCATGAAATGCATTGGAAAGGTGGTGGACCACACTAACGTGGCCCCACATAAATTTTACATCAAACAGATTTTTGTACAAATGTTGGTTTCTGGCCATCTTCAATTTAGATTTATGATCATGTGGGACTCACATATGGGGAAAGGAATAGTCCATTTGGTAGATCTATGTATGAGATCTAAGAGGTATAAGGCGGGCCTCATTGGTTGGGTCTATACAATTTACGGTGCTAGCCCAAACATGGGTACTTGGAAAAACCGTGTAGGAAATATAGTGCAGAATTGGTTTTTGCCAAATTTTGAGTATGTCCCATGATCATAAGGGACCACCTTTCGGTGTGCCGTCTGGTGCCTTTGGTAGTACTATATATGTACTTTAAAAAGTATAAGCTGGGACCAACTGTTTGCGTACACATAATATTTGGTATAGGGCCAAACATAGGTACCTTAATTTTCTGCACATAATTTTCTGTACAACCATGCCTGGTCACATTTTGGGATCCACTCCCTGATCATGTGGGATTTAATTTAACCCGAGCAAAATATTATTTATCTATTCATTGGTATAGGTTAAAGGTTCCAAGTGGTGACCTACTCATATCTCCAACTTGTGGTCCACTACAGAGGCCCAAAGTTGGTACAAAATACAAATAAGTAGAGAGTTTTCAGTAATGGGGTCTGTCACAACTTAGGGCCCAATTTTCAAACACTTAGGGATCATTTCTAACAAAAAGGTGGGACATCCCAACTCAATTATATAAGGATTAAACATCTCCCAAAGTGGGATCGTTAACTACAGAGTGTGGGGCCCACTACAAGGTGTCAAGGATGCTTACATGCAATATAGTTAGGTACTTAGAAAATTTCAGCAAACAGAAAATGCAAAAGAAATGAAATAGATCAAATGGCAAGTGGGGCCCACATGCTAGCAAGGCATAGATAAGAGACACACAACAATGTACATGGGTTTCCAGATTGGATGAACTAATAAAATGTATAAATCACAAGTTATCCCACACCCCAGTGGGTCAATAAGAGGATGAATGTTATGTACAACATATATCTAACATACACATTAAGTAACACATGAAATGTATTGATCAAATCTCTATGATCAGATTCTCTGTTAGAAAATCAGAGCCAATGAATGGTTTGGGAATACATCATTCAGGCCATAAATAGGTTTCCAACCAAACAGAGCCTTTGATCCATCTGGACCATACAAAACAATTTAAGGTTTATCCATATGGAAGTATCTATCAGTCCAGAATTTTCTAAATTTTATCATGAAATAATCTGACCATAGGGACCACACATATGATTTTTTACTATCTAAAGTAATTTAAAAACAAATATCAAATACATCGGACCATTGAAATCACGGATATGGCCCACACAAGAATGGTCATAACAAGCTCCCAAATACATATTTCGTATAAGGGTAAGATCTCAGCCGTCCGAACTTCGATTGAGGCTTATTATATAACGTTGGAAAGCTAGTTTGATTTTTCTATGAATCCAATAGAACATATATTTTTAATACATTTATTAAAAGAATTAAAAGTGGGTCCTTGTTGGCAAATCAGAATCCTACATGTGTTGCTGGACAACAGCCAAGTAAACTTGATGCTACGGATGATTGGACCGTTGGATGACTACAAAATTTGGCCTAGAATTAGATAATATTTTTTTTTCCATAATATTCTCAAGTTTCAACTCCGATCTTATCACGATTGATTTTATATGATTTTTAGATCTTGCTGTTCAGATACAAAAACAGGATTACATGAGAAGGGTGTGGACATGATGTTCATCATGGTGGACTATACTAACATAGGCCACTTTGCTGACCACCATAGCCATAAATACATGCACACAAGAACTCCACACTAGTGGGGTCCACACATATCAGGAAAATAAAGAAAAGGAAGAAAGAGGAGGATGAGGAGGATGGGAGGAGGGATGTAGACTCACCTCAATGGATGGATGGTTGGATGATGATGTGTGGTCTACTCCCTCTGAGATTGATGGTGGGTCACACCTTGGCCCCACTTTCTCTCACTCTCTCTTAAAATCTCAGAATTTTTCTAAGTATAGGAAAAGAATAAGTGCAAGAGAGCTCCTACTCTTATATAGGGAATTAGGGGTTGAGGTGGCAAGATGATGTGGCAAGTTTATGGGATCTTATTGGTGCTAAAAGTGAGGTGAAATGTGGTGTACGACATGGGTAGTGGATGGATAAAGTGGATGGTGCTAAGCATGCATTGGCTAAGGTGGAAAAAATCTAGACATGCATTGGCTAATGGATGGATAAGAGTTATGGGTTGTACATGATACATGGTGGATGATGAAGTGGAGTGTTGCAATTGGTTGTTTGAAGTGATGTAGCACAAATCAAGACATGCATTGGATGCATGTATAGGATGAGGTGGACATGGGCCATGATGAGTTTCTAAGGCATGGGGAGAGAGCTAATGATGGGTTTTGGGAGATCCAATTTTATCTTTTAGTGCTTGTCTCATATGTGCTAGCTCATATTTTTGTCATGTAGCAATTGCCCTATTTTATGGTAATTTTCATATTCTAAAAGTAGGCTTTAGGCCCACATGGGCCTAAGTCCAATGGGCCTGGCATAATAAAAGTTGCTTGTGTTACAGGATACATAATTTGGGCCGTACATTCAATGGGTCGTATCTCACTAATGGAGCGTCAGATTGACATACAGTTTTCACCATTGCGACCGCAACGATGACGCGGTCCACATGATAGAGATCTCAAGATCATCTGGAACAAATCACTTGGGTGATTTTTTTTAGGTGCATTAGGGTGCAGTGTGTGGTCTATCAATGGTGCGAGTTGGGACACGCATGCATAAGTGGCGTTACAAAATAGCGGGATCCCACAATTTCTCTCTCTCTCTCTCTCTCTCTCTGCCTGAGCACCCTCCGACCCTCCCCTTTGTTTATTTGTCTTAGTTCGCCCCGACCCGAGCTCGTCCCTGCCTTCGAGCTCGTCCGGTTGTGCTTACTCCTTTCTATGTACTCCGTCCAATAACTCTCACTCTCTTCTCCCTTTGCTTCTCTCTCTCTCTCTCATATCTGTATTTGTAGCGACCAACGGGGTGCTGTCTATGACAGTTCGGTTGGTGCCAATTACTTTATAAATATTTATATATTTAAATAAATTATATATATATATATCTAATGTATTACATATATTATATATTACATATTACATATTATATATATTAAAAACCCTAAAAAGTAAATGCTAGGCCGGCTGCTGTCCATGGCAGCCCGGCTAGGTGCCAAATAATTTTAAAATATTATATTATATAAATATCTATTATCTATTATATATTATATATTAAAATCCCTAAACCCATATATATATATATATATATATATATATATATATATATATATATATATATATATATATATATATATATATATATATATGTTAGTTATGTAATTGTTAATATTAATGTTAGATTATTAATATTATTATTATTGTTTGGTTATGTGATTGTTAATGTTAGATGGTTAGATTATTATTTGTTATATTGTTAATGTTAAATGTTAAATTGTTGTTAATATGATTGTTAATGTTAAATTATTGTTATTGTTCAATTAGTTAGATAATTTTTTATTTTTTTTTTACATAATTATAGTATAAGATAGATAATCATGCCCATTTGAGGATTTTTATGTTGTTAGGCATAAATATATTGTATTTTTAGAGGCATAGAAAATTTCAAATTGTTCATTTTTGGACATTTCAAGTTAGATAGATTGGAATGATTTCGTTTATTCTAATTTAAATACATATGCTTGTTTTGATTTGTCTCTCGTTTTCTATTTGGATATATTTATTGCATTTATTTCATTCGTCAAATATCCATACTCTGTGTGGATACTTGATGTTGAAATTAAACGCAAGATCAATATATCTGGAGAGATAATGGGAGATGCTGTTGGAATTTTCACCCGGCATTTAAATTGAAAAATGAATGCATTACATTCTATCCCACCTTAAATGGGTGACTGATTTAGATAGTTTAGCCATCTAGAAAGCATTACAATTTACAGTCTATAGAGTGGTGTGGTGAAGATTATATTATGTCAAACTTTGTCTTATAGATGACTAGTGAGGAAGTTCTATCTATCCCCGGTGCCGGTGTGTCAGCCACATATCATATTATTATAGATGGAAAAGTGTTTTCAAGTTTAGTCAGAAGAAATAAAAGATAAGTAATATGAGAAATTTTTGAAGAAGTCATGGTTAATGGTGTGGTGAATATTAAATGTATTCATTGAAAGTCGTTATATAGTAAGAATCTTGGGGGTCAATTACTCATTTAAATAAGCATAAGAAAAATTGGTCAAAGTGACCAAGAATCTCACTTTCAAGCTAATAATTGTTGTCATTTAGCAAGTCTGGAAGGGACTACTCTGAAGAAAAAGTTTTCACTCATAAATTTGAGAAAGAAAAACTGAAATAGTGGTATGCAAGATTGATGATCGTTAAAGAAAAATATTTTATAATGATAGAGAGCAAAGTTTTCATGTCTTTCTATAAATTCCTTAATCCTAAAGTTAAGAAGGTATCTCATGTCACTGTGAGGAGAGAGTGCATGAATATGTACACAAATGAGAAGATAAAACTGAAGGAAGTTTAGGCATCAGTCTTTAGAATAAGTTTGACTTATAATTTATGGACGATGTCCAATTAAAAAAATAGTTACATTTCATTAATCGCACACTACGTCGATGAATATTGGAAACTCGACAAGAAAAATTTAAACTTCCAATACCTTCCTCCACCTCATACTGGTTTGGTTATTTCAGATTGTATCTATAGTTATCTACGAGACTGGAACATTGAAAAAAATTATGTAATAATTTTAGATAATACTTCAGCAAATAATATTGTAATTTCATGTCTGGGTAACCAGTTTAAGGCAACCGAAAATTTATTTTTTAAGAGAAAAATATTATAAGTTAGGTATTGTGCCCACATACTAAACTTGATTGGACAAGAATGACTGAAAACAATTGACAACACTATAGAAAATATAAGAGAGAGTGTGAAATATATAAGGGGGTCGCCTTTAAGATTGAGTATATTGAGTAGAATGATCCAATCTTTGAATGTGACATCTTAGAAAATGTTGAAGTTAGATGTATGTACATGTTAGAACTCGACTTATGAAATGTTGCATACAACCATGGAATTGGAGCTTGTTGATTGATACAAAATGATGACAACTCCAAATGTAGTGCTGTGATGTAATTTCAAATCAGTGAGACCGAGATTGAATCCTCATGGACTTATATTGGTACATTCTTAAAATACTTTAAAACTAAAACTAAACTAAAACTAATTATGAAACTTTGAATTAGAGGAAAATAATAATGAAAATCTAAGTATTATAAAGAGAAAATCAATAAGACAAAACACTAGAGTGACAATGATCCACTTCTAGCTATTCTCAATGCTTAATTCACTTGATTCAATTAGATAATACAACTAGAATCAAAGTCCTATCCTATCTAGCCAGATAATAGAGTGGTTAATTTAAAATTCATAAATCAAAATAAATATGAACTTCAATTGATTTAGTTCCCACATGAAGCACAAAGTTATTAATCGTAGAAAATCCATAGTATCTATCGTGCCCATAGTTTATGATAAATCCATGAAATTTATAGATCAATTTGTTATAAAATAAATAAATAAATAATCTTAGCATTCCTAAGCATTCAAAGTGCCCGGAGTCGATAATGGATTAAAGTAAACTAAAACCAAAGCTTTATTCAAACTAAAATCAATGAATTGTTTAACATTCAAACTATAAAACTTGAATCAAAGTAAACTAGAACATTAAAAATAACTATAAGCTTCACCTCTTAGCAATATTTAAGAAATTTAGTCAACCATTGTCATAGTTGATCTAAACTTAAATAAAAACATGAAAAATAAACTAGAAATGAAAGACTAAGAAAGAAAAATGACTTCGTAGAAGTTTCGCCACCTTTTACTCTCTCTCTCAAATCCTGATTTGTATATTGAATGGCATAAATCACCCATTTAAATAAGAAAATCTCGCACCAACTTCAAAATTGTGCACTTTTATTATGCTGCAGTTGCATCTACTAGTAACTTTGGTCTGACCGAAGTCGCATTGAAACCAGCCAAACATTCATTCGGTTGGAGCTGAATTTCTCTAAAACTTCACTAAACTCTATCTCCTTTGGTCGAGCCGATCCACCTTTTGATTGAGCTAAACATCACTCTAGTCGCACCAAAGCGTGATTTATTCTAAAAAGCTATTATTTGTTGATGGAATGTTGTTGGCACTTTTAGTCGGACCAAATCTGCCTTAGGTGAGACCAAACAATCTATTATTTTTGTTATTTGTGATTTTTCAGATTTTTCTCCATCTTCAACACTTGGTTTTCTTGAATTTTTTGCACTTGAATTCTTCAATATTATCCTCCAAGCATCTGATCTTCCACTTGATCATTCTTTGAGCTTTTAATCATTACTTTAATTGCCTTTTCGTCTTAGCTCTCCAAATTACCTCGTATAGAAAAAAGCATATAATTAAATCAACTTAGCATATTTATGTGTATAAAACCAATACATAATTGTGGGTAAATATACAATATTTTACATTCACCACTTGCATTTCCTAAATATGCAATGCGTGACAAAACGTATTCTTAGTTGACGAGTAAAGACGAATAGAGCAAGGCAAAAGAAGTTCCTGAGTTTCTTAAAGTTTTTTATGACTGCACAACAAATTTTTTTTTTTCTTTTAAAAGTAAGTATTCAACCACAAATTTATTTATTCCATCTCTTTAGAAGCTTAAGGATGTCTTAAAAAAATTGCCAATGAGGGCCCAAAATTTCTACTGTAAATGGTAATTGGTATGCAAATGGAGTTTGATAAGTGCTGGGATGAATGCTATTTGTTGATGGCCATAACAGTTGTTCTTTATTCTCGTTGCAATATGGGCTTGGTTAAGTTCATTTTTGTGAAGATTTATTTTGTTGAAAGGGCAGTAATGGAAACCTCAAAGGTTCGTGATGCAATCGAAGAATTATACAATTCGTATGTTTCTACTTTACCCACAACAAGGCTAAAAAAAATTAGAGCTCTATATGTTTATACAAGTTGTTTTGATAAAAAAACATGGTTATGAGATTGGAACATTTGCATTATAGGAATAAGGAAAACTCAAGTAGAAGAATATTCGTTAACACACAACTTTATTGATTTGAGTTATTATTACATTCTTCACATTGCCTTTTATTCTACAATAAAATATAATTGGCAAATAATGATTGAAAATAATAATTTCGGCAGCATTCCGTTCCCTGTTAAAGGTCCGTTGAAATGATAGGAGGTTGAGCATGTTTTAAGCTCTTTCCGTATATTCCCGAATGACATTATCCTAAACTTGGAAAAGTGTTTAAACCCATTTTTTACAAAGTAATTGCATGGCCACACTAGACTAATAAGTTGTGTGGTCGTGCAACTTATCTAAGAGCCTTTAATTGCTTTTAACTTTGGTTTTCTCTGTCTCTAGGATACATAAATTATGGCCAGTGTATTATTCCTGAAGAGGAGTTGTTACGCAGATCCTCCTCGATGCCTTTTGCTTCCTTAGGCAAGATCTTCTGATTGCTCCAAGTTCTTCAAAAGGTGTTGAATGAGAGGAGATGAGGGGTATTTATAGGCACTCACACATGCAAAGCCTGACTTCCGCACAATTTGATCAAATTGCGCGAGCAATTTTTCATGCTTACTAAGTTTTACGACAGTTATGTGACCGTGCAACTGGACTTAGTTACGTGGTCGCATGATCAGTAGAATCCCCCTTTTCCATTCTTCTTAACTCACAGCCGCACAACGCCTATAAGTTGCACAGTCGCACAACTTATACCTCAAATAGATGTTTTACTCCTATGCAATTTCTTCTTTAAATCAAGATTTTTACTGCCTCAACACAAGTGATGACAATGTGCTTAGCGAATAAATCTCTTTCTTAGCACAAGAAACAGAAGATTATAAAAATGAGTCAGAGATAACCTTGTATATGAAAGAGCCAATCGTAAAACGCCTGGATCCAGACTTTAATGTTTTGGGATGGTGGAAGATGAGAGTTAGTGAATCAAAATATCTTACACTATTGGTGATGATACGAGACATATTATCAATACCAATTTCAATAGTGGAATCAGAATCCGCTTTTAACACATAGAGTAGGGTTGTAAGCAAACATCGAAACTCACTTTCACAAAAAACTTTCGAAACATTAATCTATACAAAAGATTGGTTGCCCCAGATTTATGGAGGTAATATTTTTTATATTAAGGATGAGGAAGAAGAGATCAATTCTCAAGATGAGACTACACTTGCAACAACAAGTATATGAAGGCGGTTATAAATTATTTATATTTTATTGAAACTTGAAAGTGGTATAATATGTACTTGAGTTAAATGTATTAGACATCTAAAGAAATGCAATGACTTTTATTCATTTTAAAAAAATATTATGCTTATATATTTCACTATTACTTATGTGCTTTTGTTTATTATATTGCTTCTATTTAGCTCTTACGTCAATTCGTTTGTTTTTAATTTCTATTTTGTTTTTAGAAATATTAAATATACTTATTTTTTCTTCAAAAAATAGTGTAGATATTTCGTCATCCTACCCATCGATCAACATTTAGGACTATGGTTTCCTGGTTGAATCCCCAAGGTCTAGAAGAATGAAGATTATGTAGGGTTTGTGTGCAGCAAAGTTTGTTAACAAAACTAATCGGCTTATATTACACCTAGTATGTCGGGGTGGTGATGCAAAATTGTGCTCTAAAGCCCCAAAGGAGGCCCAAATTATCTTTTAAGCATTTATAGATTTAAATAAGAAACATTCCACCCCATCCAAATATTCTGGAAGAGTTGTAATTGGTGAAAGTTCTGGTACATGAAGAACTACTAGGGAAGAAGCAGAGGAAGAAACTATATCAAGAACATTGGAAGAAGAGCAATTACAACTTGCCTTAAAACGTAATATGGAAGAGGCTTCTATACATCAACAATATATTTCAAAATAACATGATGCTGAAGTAGGATCAACCATGAGCAAAAAGAAGAAGAGTAACAAACCATCCAAGTTTCTCGCCATGCTTAGTGAATTTTAAAAGGCATTGGGTACCATGTATAAATATGCTCACAAATAAAGTTTGAAAATTTTAATTCAAACTATACGAGAGCACAATGAAAAACTCTCTCTACCTTCTGATTCAGAAGAGGTGAACTAATATGTATATGAAAGTATAGATAGTAGCTCGGATGGATCAGATGACGAAAGTGATGGATCCGGTTCAGATGCAAGAGGTGACTATTATGGACACGACTATAGTTATATGCCAGGTAGGTACTCCTTATATGGAGGATATTAAGTTAATGTTATGAACACTAAGTTTGTAATATTTTCACTTTTTCACTTGTAAGCTTTTGATTTTCATTTCTACTATAGAAATTAGAATGGATTGTATTTTATGCATTGGGTTTTGTGTAGAATATTGAACTCGAATTCGAACTTGACTTGACAGGTCGAACTCAAACTCAGCTCGAAAGCTCAAACTTGAAATCGGCTCGAAAGCTCAAGCTTGAACTCGGCTCGAGTTGGCTCGGGCTGTTGATCGAACCGAGCTAAGTTGGCCAGTAAGGCTCGAGAACCAAGCCGAGCTGAGTTCGAGCTAGGGTTGGCTGCTAGCTGAACCAAGTCGAGCTGTGCTAAGCTTGACTCAGTGTCTATCTCTACCTACATTGTATGATATTCTAAGTGTTCAATATGTGACCTCACATTTAACATACCATGTCAAAATGAGTTGTTAACTCATCTTCGTGTGGCACTTGGGTGAGAAAAAATAACCTTGGGGGTGTTACTTTGGCTGACGTGGATAAAATGATTTTACAAGGATAAGATCCACTCTTTGTTTGGATCAAGACCCAAAAGTTAGGTTGATTTAAGATTCTTTTGCACTACATTAGAAGAAACAGTTAAGACAACAAGTTTCACCATTAAAATAATTCAAAATGTGTGCACGGTGAACATCATGGTGTGTATATTGCATCCAATCCATTTCATTGATGTGCCACATAAGGAGTGAATTCTCAGGAAATCAGGACTTTTGAAAACTCATATGATCCTCAAAATGTAAATTTACCACCTAAATTATAAGATTTGTATCCTAGTCCGTACTGTTCTGTCGACTTCAGCGATCATTCTCGTCGAATTTCGACAACTTGCGACGTATAATCAACGTTTGCAATTGACCCTAAGTCGTATCCTGTAGAATTGAGTTGGCTTAATCTGAGACTGGTACCATTGCGACTGCACCGTCGCCGCGGTTCCGACGCCGCAACTCGCGCATCGATCTAATACTCTAGCCGAAAGATGTGGGCCGGCGTTTATTTCGAAGAAAACGCCGCGCGTTTGCAATCCCAAGAGAATCTCTACAACATGTCCCATCAATCAATCAATCAATCACCTTATGTCAAGTACACACAGCCATGCTTTCTTTCTCCGCAAGTCAAGCAACCACCAAATCAACTCTCATGTCAAGTATACCATCACCTCACCCATCACTCACATCCATCACCCATCTCTCACTCTCTCCTTACAACTCTCTCTCTCTCTCTCATTTCTCATCACACTTCCCAAGCAAGCAAGAGCATCACATGTCCAAGCTCTTCCATGAGAGAAAAGTGAGTTGTGTGACCCACTTTTCATCCCAAAAATCCATCATCCTAGCCCTTCATTTCTCATCCTCTCCATCAAAGTGAGACACGAGGAGACCGACGTTCCAACGGACCGAGAAGATCGAACGGTGGGTGCTTCTATAGGCTAATTTTCATGTTTTTATGAAGGACCAAGTGAGGCCTACCGATTGATGGTATGGATCTCACTTTGGACCCTAGGTGTGGCCGATGGCCACCTTGATTCTCATGATCATTCCATGATGGGTCATTCTCCATGGACCCCATCATGATGTTTATTTTCTTTGCATGGATAGAGGTCATCTAGACCTTTCATTTTGGGGGAGAAGGAATCTCCACCATTGATCCTTGATTTGGTGGGCCCACGTGTATTGGGGCCCACTTGATGTACGATTGAATGTAAGAGAGGGCCCATAGTGTTGGGGTCCCTCCATCAAGCGTGTCCCATCTCTCTCTCTCTCTCTCTCTCTCTCTCTCTTTTTCCATTTTCTTTGTGATGATGTAGTTGTGTGGCCCACTTGGATGGACCCCACTTTGATGTGTGTATTACCCACACCATCCAACCATTTGGGTGGTCCACCTGGACAGCATGTCCGTAGGTGGGTCCCACCTTAAGTATGTCTTGTGCAACCGTCCAACGTCCAGGGACGCTGGACGTTGCAAGTTAGTGAAGGGTTAGCTGACAGTGGGTGTACCTACGTCAAAAGGAAAGGGGGTTTTGGGTGGGCCACTCATGCAGGCCCCACCTTGATGTATAAGTTTAATCCACGCCGTCCATTCCATTCCCTAGCTCATTTTAGGCATTGAGCTGAGAAATGAAGCCAATCTGATCTTCTGGCGGGTCGTAGCAAACGAAACAATGACTTTATCGTTGAAACTCACTCTGATGTTTCTACAAGCCGAAATACATCGGATTTTGGGCTCGTTTGGACGATCTTGAGCCATAAAGTGCAATGGATGGGCTGGATTCAGCTGATGCGGGCCCCACGTATGAAAAACCTCAAAGAATACAATTTTTTAAAGAAAAAAATAAAATAAAATAGGCAGCAGCGCCTGCTGCGGCATACGTTGCTGACGCACGCAGCAGCGTGCGCTGGGCGTGAAAGGCAGGGACCCTTGACCCCAACCGTGGGCTCCACTATGATGTGTGTAGAACATCTACACCGTGCATGTGGTAGGCCCCTTAGGGCAGTGGGCCCCTCCTAAAAATTAGCTGTATTTGGAGCTCGGGTGGTCCACACCACAGGAAACAGTGTTGATTGGATCTCCACTGTTGGAACCCCTTTTGGGCGTCCAGGCGTTTTGGATCAATATGAAATTTGTTTTTCCTCTTCAAGCCAGGTACGTGTGACCTTATCAACGGATTGGATGGCATATAGACATGATGGTGGGCCCCACGTGGGACCCACAGTGATGTATGTGTTCTAGTCACATCGTCCACTGCTGTGGACGGTGGATCCCACCTAGATGTATGTGTTTTATCAATGCCGTCCAGTTGCTGGACGGCTAGTGAACCCCACCATGATTTATGTGTTTATCCACACCGTCCACACCAGGACGGTGGGACCCACCATGGTGCATGTGTTGCATCCAAACCGTCAATCCATTTTGCAAGCTCATTTTTGGGCATGAGCTAAAGAATGAGTCAGATCCATCCACCTATGGGACCCACCATGATGCATGTGTCGCATCCAAGCCATTCAACCATTTTGAAAGCCCATCTTAAGGCTTGAGAATAAAAATAAGTTAGGTCTTAAGTTCAAGTGGATCTCACCATTTAAGTAGTGGATAGTGACATCTACCATTCAAAATTTCTAAGGGGCCATTGTAGTTTCCTACTAAGCTGATATTTGCTTCCACTTTATCTATCACTATGTTAGTTTATGAACAGGTTGGATGGGAAATATATGTTATGGTGGGCTTTATGAACTTTAAATGGTGGAAATCATTATCACCACTCTTATTTGGTTGTGGCCCATTTGATGTACATATGGGGTCCAATTGGTGTGGCCCATCTGATATACATAAGGCCCATGTGATTGGGCCCATTCGATGTATTTGTGGCCCGTTGTTGAGGCCCACTTTGATATATATGAGGCCCATTGTGATGTTTTCAAAGGCCTATGGGATATGGCCCATTGCAATGTACATAAGGCCCATTGATGCGGCCCACTTGATTTATATAAGGCCCATATGAGGCGGCCCATTTGATGATCTAAAGCCTATGGGTCGAGGCCCAATGAGATGTATATAGGTCCATTGCAATGTGTGATTACCTATGGTTTGTGTAATAATATTTTATGGCGGGCTATGCCTTGGGAGCAATGATGGTTTGATGCCCACATTGTAAATACAATGTTGGTTAAATGTCCGTATTGTAACTCTCCCTAGGGCCCATTGATAGGCCCATACTTGTCGATAGTTCATCACTTTATAGCATGTTTAGTATAATTCCATGATTCATGCCCATATGCATCATATGTATGTTTGATATAAGGAATGTTTGACCATAGCATAAGCCGTTGGGCTGAAACATTTACGGGATTCCTTATGAGACAGAGTGCCCCACATGATCGCATGGTACGCGCAGGATTGTTGCATGATTGTACGGTGTGACTCATGCATCTTGCATATGTGTGACTTGATCACTGCACCCCCTAACGACATTAGGGTCGTGGCCTCCACAGGCACATCGTGGATGGTCGTATCGGATACCGGAAATATTGGCTCTAGCATTGTGGGCACTTAGGATGTCCTTGTGTGAAAATCCCAAAACCTTTTTGGTACCAGGAGATACTCCATCGTCTAGACCGAGTGGATATATAAGCGCCCGAGTGCCGAATACCAGTAGGTCGCGTCTCCCACTGTGTCGTAGTCAGTTGGAAGGGGGTGTGGCCTTATCTGCCCGAGTGAGGGGGTTATAAGCTAGGCTGAGTTTGACCAGCTCGCAAATGAGTTCGCTATTGACAAGCCGGGTAGGTATTGACAGACTACTGGTCAGGCGGATAGTGTGGTCTCTTCCACTTACTTGACTGTGCAGTTAGGGAGGAGACAGTCAGTGTGAGGTGTATTGGACCCCGATGATATCCCAAAGAGGAACCGTACTGATATGTGTACTTGATGAGTACTGACACACTTGCTTTGCATCTCGCATATGACATTTGGCTACATAGGCCTCACATTGCATGGCCTTAGTATGGCCGATAGCATTCATGCCTTGCATCACATAGCCTTGGGTACAACTGATAGCATTCATGAACTTACCGCATATTTCCGCATTACTCTGATATTATATACTTGGCACTCACCTTACGCACACACTTACACCACCCTCTAAGCTTTTATAAGCTTATGCACAACCGTTGCGTGCAGGTGTCGTTAGACAGTAGCAGCGCTGAGGCACGAGCGTGTACCAGACTATTTTGGAGCTTTTTGATCACCCTGTATTTCCCTTTTCGCATTGTACTTAAAGGTTTTGATATAGTGGATATGTGGTGATGTTGTTTAGTGACTTGGTTATGCTCCATTACAAAAAAAAATCATACTGAAAATCCTCCTTATAGGATCCCAAGATCGGAATCTGGCGTATGGGCGCTGGGAGCCAAAAATGGGGTACTACGGAGGCTGTCGGCATCGGATTCGGCGATCGGAAATTTTATGAGCCTGTTTTCCGAGTTTGGGGTGTGAACTAAATGTTGGATGTGATTGAATTTTTGGATCAACGGGAAAATGTGATGGGGCATTGATGATCATAAGCCTATTGAAATGAGATACCGATTTGGTGGATCTAGGGAATTGTTGGGGGAGCGCGTGTAACGCCCTGAAAATTGGGGGTCGAGCAGGAGCCCAATTCCCGAGTTCCAACGCATCACTTATGTAACATAGATAATGATGATCAAATGTTGACTGTATTAGTGCATTAAACATGAATGAGATTATACCAAAACAACATATTATACTCCAGAAACAGTTAATTTACACAAGCGGAAGGATGCGATAAGTATATATAAACATATGTGTAATTGTACGTCTCTTGAGTATGATCATGTTACCAGGTCAATTAACTACACGTAAAACTTCAAAATATACAAAATGTGTAATGTCTTCTAGTCAATATCCCAGTAATCCCCGTCGGTCAGGGCACGACTCACATGAACCCGTCTGAATACTGCATATATGAGAATGCCTTCTCATCATCATCAAAGTCTGGCTCCGCCTCACAGACCGCGCCATCATCTGAAACTATAACAGGGTCTGGTTGGTGTTTAAAACACCGTCCCAGAATATGGGAGTGAGTGATCAACTCAGCAGAGCTATAAATCAAAGGTTAACATGTTATCAACTCAGTCAAGCAGTAATGATAAAGCAATACAATCAAACATCCCTAAATACTCTGATTAATACAAGAATGGTATGTAGTAATGATGCATGCCCTCGCCTACACTCCCTCTGCGATCTTCATCTCACGGTCGCGGCATGTCAGTCACTTCCTTAGTACTCTACTCAACGCCAAACGACACATGCAATACGGTGCATGAGCATGATTTCTAAGTTCTTATTAGTCTTTTTCATATAGCAGGATTGGAAAACTAAGGTACCTCCCTTATATCATTTTCCAAACAATGATCCATTCTAGGGTCGTCAGTCCTAGTAAATATCATACGATGTTGCGGTTCTAGGTCACTACAAAGGGCTCATCACCTGATCATTGTAGGCCTAGTTTATACTCTACTTGCTACGGAAAGGCTCGTCATCTCAACGCAGTCTCAAAATACGCTCGAGGTCACTACAAAGGGCTCGTCACCTGATCAGTGTAGGCCAACAGCTCGAATACAGTGTCTCATACCACCGTATTCGGCTCACGAGGTGGTGTTTCTCACTGGTCACTACGGGAAGGCTCGTCGCCTCAGCATAGGCTGACAGCTTGACCACGATGTCCCATACCACCATGTCCGGCTCATGAATCTTAGCGGATCGAGGTACCAAGGTTAACGGGATTCATTGGTGATTTTGGTACCTTAGGTTCAAGCGGTAGCGTTCATACATGGTGAACATACATAAGGCAAATCGGGTTACTTGACGAGCTCGACTAGTACGAGCGCATCTCGAGTTGATCGACATGAAGTGTGTAAGCACTCCATGTGGCCAAACCACTGCCGACAACCAAAGTACGACTCGGATCCATCGAACATGTCTCGTGTGGCGAAAACAACCTCAGCCACCTAGTCAAGACCTGTTACCGATTGCCTGGACTATACCATAGTCCCAAACACACTCTGATGTATGAAATATGTACATGTGGTAATCATACAACACTTAACAACCATTGCAACCATGGATAGCATTTGAAAATACAATGAAACACATATAACATGCCATTTTTCATGTACGTATTCTACTCAAGACGCACCATATAGATTTACAACTAATTGAAGGAATTTAGATACATAGATAAGGTGGTTGAGAATCCTATCTCAACAACCTTATTAACTACAGTTCATCTAGCAACAACTCATTCAGGCATTTTGTCAAACACTTAGACTACACATAACCGACATACATAACGTATGTTGATTTCAACACATAATAGGGCAATTCCTTTCACCGAGGAGTTGTCTAATACACATCAATCATGTTCTTACATTAATACATATGGCAGACACAAATCATAAATCCATATTCATTCAGTCATTTCAACAAACACTTAAACTACACACTATAACATACATGACGTATGTTGGCCATAATAGGTACTAGGGCAAATCCTTTCGCCAAGGGGTTGTCGCACATACAACAACTCTATATCCACGACAGATAATCATGTCAAGCACGAATCCAAATTCCAAACTCATTCAAACATTTCAACAAACACATGAAATACAATATATTCAACATAGTTCATATATATCTGCAAAGCGAAGGAAACATCGCATTTTGCATGTGAAATGGCACCCAAATCAGTTATAAATCATTAGCCGACGTTGAAAGCCTTGAAAACCATAACCTAAACGTTTATAGTCCGCACCTTTCGCCGATAAACAAGTATCGAACTCAGTTTGTATACCGAGTCTGTGTCCACAGCACAACGGCAACCTACAGTATGAAATAGGTTAGCTATTTCATTCCTTACACTATTTGAATCTCTAGAACAGATTAGGGTTAGGTTTTCTTACCTAAGAACGCTGGAATAGCGATACAGAAGTAGTAGTTAGGTACATGGAGCGTCGGGATTAAATCCCAGGAACCAACTCCAACTCTCTTTCTCACTTTCTCTCTCTTTCCTTCTCTCTTTTCTCTCTTCTCTCTCCTAGGGTTACAAATTCGTATGACATGAGAGAGTGAGGGTTTGAGGTCCTTATATAGGCCCAGAACTGACCGGAATGGCCCCAGGGCCATGGTATACTTAGGTTATATCCAAATGGGGGCTGTTTCGATCCAACGGAGCATTTCTAGAGGACTTTTTTCTGCATGCGGTTGGACTTAAGCTCCCTGGTATTGGATCTAGGTCGAGTTAAGTTTTCAGTTCGATTGCATTTACAGATCGCCCGCAGCGGACCAGTTTCAGTTCAATGGTCACCGGTACTCGATCAGGGCCACAAGTACACTGACATGTGTTAAAAATTTCTCCTGATCCGAGGGTGTAATTGGGTATGAATCTGATGGTTTGAATCCTTAGGTTCGGCCCGCAAGTGAGACGACTCAATTCACTTAAGTCTCTGTTCATTTTCTAAAGCTATTCGCGTTTCTCACACACTTCTCTCTAGGCTCAAGTTGTGCATTTCTGGATTCTGTTAGGACTTGATTTCCGAGATGGTTGTCAAGCCTAGTAAGACGGTCATAACTGTATAGTTTCACGATCATCGGACTTTCGACGTTCGGTCTAGGTCCGATACGGAGTTTTGTTGTGCTCTCGAGAGCAACTAGGTTTAGAGATTGATTCTAGATTTTCGGGTAATGTAGCGTTAATGATTTTACAAGTTTTGGGTCTTGCAGTTCATATTTAAAGCGGTTCAAGCGAAATTCATAGCTAATCTAGTTTAACACTTAGTTAATTTCGTCTAATTTCTAAAGGATTTGGTCCTGAATAATTTCTGCCTGAGGTGGTACTCGGGTCTTTGTACAGATTTTTTTCGAGACGTTACAATCTACCCCCCTTAAAGAAAAATTTCGTCCTCGAAATTAGTACCTTTTCGTACTCTCGAGAATCTTAGGTTAGTTCTTGCAAACCTCGGCTTCTGTTTCCCAAGTAGCCTCTTCCTCCGTGTGATGCGTCCACAGTACCTTCACAAGTGGGATAACCTTGCTGCGCAATACCTACTCCTTCCTGTCTAGGATCCGCGTCGGTCGCAGTACATATGTAGCGTCCTGACTCAACTGTACCTGCTCCCATTTGATAATGTGGGAAGCATAGGGAAAGTATTTCTTCAGCATAGATACATGAAATACGTTGTGCACGCCTACGAGTGGTGTGGACAAAGTAAGGCGGTATGCCACCTCACCCACTCGATCAAGTATCTGAAATGGGCCAATGAATCTCGGTGTAAGCTTCCCATTCTTTCCAAACCGAAGGACTCCCTTCATGAGGGAAACTTTCAGAAACACATGGTCTCCGACCTCGAACTCTAGCTACCTCCGCCTCGTATCGGCGTAGCTCTTTTCTCTGCTCTGTGCTGCCAGGAGTCGACGCCGATTAATGTTGATCATCTCTGAGGTCGCCTGAACTAACTCTAGGCCAATCAGGCTCTTCTCGCCAACTTCTGCCCAGCAATGCGGTGCCCTACACGGACGCCCATACAGTGCCTCGTATGAAGCCACGCCAATACTTGCCTGAAAATTATTGTTGTACGCGAACTCGGCATATGGAAGACAGTCATCCCAACTGTCCTTGAAATCAAGCACGCAACCTCGCAACATGTCCTCTAACAACTGGTTTACCCGTTCCGTCTGCCCATCCGTCTGTGGGTGGAATGCAGTACTGAACTTCAACTTCACACCCATCACTTCCTGGATATGAGTCCAGAAGATAGATGTGAATCGTGTGTCTTAGTCCGACACGATTTCCATAGGAACTCCATGCAGACGCACTATCTCCCTGATGTACAATCTGGCTAAGTCATCTGGCGAGTTCAAAACTCTAATAGGGAGGAAATGGGCCGATTTCGTTAACCGGTCCACAATCACCCAAATAGAATCATGTCCCTTCCTCGTCTTTGGTAGCCCTGAAATGAAATCCATAGAGATGAAGTCCCATTTCCATTCTGCTATGGGCATGGGCTGAAGCAGTCTAGGAGGTCGGCGATGCTCTGCCTTGACCTGCTGGCAAGTGAGACAACGGGACACATAATCTGCTATGTGGACCTTTATGTCGTCCCACTAGTACGATCTCTTCATATCTCGATACATTTTCGTGCTTCTAGGATGCATCGCCAATTTCGAAATATGTGCAGCCTCGAGGACCTCCTATCTCAAGCCATGAAGATTTGGGATGCATAGGCGGCCATGGTAACGTAAGCCTCCATCCGTACCAACTCTCCACTTGGCGTCCTCATCGTTGCTAGCCTGCTCTCGAAGCTCAGACAATCATCTATCGTCCTTCTGGACCTTAATGATCCTATCATCAATAAATGGCAGCACACGAATGTGCGCGATGCTCTCGAACGGCTCCTCCACGGTGAGCTTCTGCTCAAAGTCTCGCACGAACTCTACCATACCCCATTCTGCTACCATTAGTGGAGCCGCAAACTCTATGATCTTCTTGCGCCTCAACGCGTCAGCCACAAGTTAGCCTTGCCCATATGGTAGGAAACCTCGAACTTGAAGTCCTTCAAGGTTTCCATCCATCGCCGCTGCCTCATATTCAGGTCTCGCTGAGTGAATATGTATCTGATGCTCTTGTGGTCGCAAAAGAGCTCGAACTCCTTTCCGTAGAGGTAATGTCTCCAGAGCTTCAGTGCAAAGATGACGGCTGCCAACTCTAGGTCGTGTGTAGGGTAGTTCTCCTCGTGTTTTCTCAACTGTCTCGAAGTGTAAGCAATCACCCTGTCATTCTGCATAAGGACACAACTCAAACTAATGCGAGATGCGTCGGTGTATATAGTATACCTAACCCCCTTGCTTTAGCAATACTAGCACAGGGGTGGACGTTAGCTTGTCCTTCAGCTCCTGAAAAGCTGCTTCCGCCTTCTCATTCCAGGCGAACTTCAGATCCTTCCGTGTCAACTGAGATAACGGTCTGACAATCTTCGAGAAGTCCCTAATAAATTGACGGTAGTACCCTGCAAGACTAAGAAAGCTCCTCACCTCAGTAACCGAACCGGGCTGCTCCCAGTCCTGAACCGCGGCTAGCTTAGCGAGATCAACTGCTATCCCTTCTTTGGACACCACATGTCCCAGAAACAGGTCCTGACTAGGTGGCTGAGGTTGTTTTTGCCACACGGCGTTACAAGTTGCTCTGATACCAACTTGTAACGCCATGAAAATTGGGGGTCAAGCAGGAGCCCAATTCCCGAGTTCCAACACATCACTTATGCAACATAGATTATGATGATTAAATGTTGACTAAATTAGTGCATTAAACATGAATGGGATTATACCAAAGCACCATATTATACTCCAGAAACAGTTAATTTACGCAAGCGGAATGATGCGATAAGTATATATAAACATATGTGTAATTGTACGTCTCTTGAGTATGATCATGTTACCAGGTCAATTAACTACACGTAAAACTTCAAAATATACAAAATGTGTAATGTCTTCTAGTCAATATCCCAGTAATCCCCATCGGTCAGGGCACGACTCGCATGAACCCGTCTGAATACTGCATATATGAGAATGCCTTCTCATCATCATCAAAGTCTGAATCACCTCGCAGACCGCGCCATCATCTGAAACTATAACAGGGTCTGGTTGGTGTTTAAAATACCGTCCCAGAACGTGAGAGTGAGTGATCAACTCAGCAGAGCTATAAAGCAAAAAGGTTAACATGTTATCAACTCAGTCAAGCAGTAATGATAAAGCAATACAATCAAACATCCCTAAGTACTCTGATTAATGCAAGAATGGTATGTAGTAATGATGCATGCCCTCACCTGCACTCCCTCTGCGATCTTATCTCACGGTCGCGGCATGTCAGTCACTTCCTTAGTGCTCTACCCAACGCCAAACGACACATGCAGTGCGGTGCATGAGCGTGATTTTCAAGTCTTATTAGTCCTTTTCATACAACAGGATTGGAAAACTAAGGTACCTCCCTTATATCATTTCCAAAACAATGATCCATTCTAGGGTCGTCAGTCCTAGTAATATCATACGATTTTACGGTTCTAGGTCACTATAAAGGGCTCGTCACCTGATCAGTGTAGGCCTAGTTTATACTCTAGTTGCTATGGAAAGGTTCGTCGCGTCAACGCAGTCTCAGAGTACGCTCGAGGTCACTACAAAGGGCTCGTCACCTGATCAGTGTTGGCCGACAACTCGAATACAGTGTCTCATACCACCGTATTCAGCTCACGAGGTGGTGTTACTCACTAGTCACTACGGGGAGACTATTCGCCCCAGCGTAGGCCGATCGATCAACCACAGTGTCCCATACCACCATGTTCGGCTCATGAGTCTTAGCGGATCGAGGTACCAAGGTTAACTGGATTCACTGGTGATGTTGGTACCTTAGGTTCAAGCAGTAGCGTCCATACATGGTGAACATACATATGGCCAATCGGGTTACTTGACGAGCTCGACTAGTACGAGTGTACCTCGAGTTGATCGACAAGAAGTACATAAGCACTCCGTGTGGCCTAACCACTGCCGACAACCAAAGTATGACTCGGATCCATCGAACACGTCCCGTGTGGCGAAAACAACCTCAGTCACTTAGTCAGGACCTGTTACCGATTGCCTGGACTATACCATAGTCCTAAACACACTCTGATGTATGAAATATGTACATGTGGTAATTATACAACACTTAACAACCATTGCAACCATGGATAACATTTGAAAATACAATGAAACACATATAACATGCCATTTTTCATATACATATTCTACTCAAGATGCATCATATAGATTTACAGCTACTTGAAGGAATTTAGGTACATAGCTAAGGTGGTTGAGAATCCTATCTCAACATCCTTATTAACTACAGTTCATCTAGCAACAACTCATTTAGGCATTTTGTCAAACACTTAGACTACACATAACTGACATACGTGACATATGTTGATTTCAACACATAATAGGGCAATTCCTTTCACCGAGGAGTTGTCTAATACACATCAATCATGTTCTTACATGCAATACATATGGCAGGCACAAATCATAAATCCATATTCATTCAGTCATCTCAACAAACACTTAAACTACGCACTATAACATACATGACGTATGTTGGTCATAATAGGTACTAGGGCAAATCCTTTCGCTAAGGGGTTGTCGCACATACAATAACCCTATATCCACGACGGATAATCATGTCAAGCACGAATCTGAATTCCAAACTCATTCAAACATTTCAACAAATACATGAAATACAATATATCCAACATAGTTCATATATATCTGTAAAGCGAAGGAAACGTCGCATTTAACATGTGAAATGACACCCAAATCAGTTATAAATCATTAGCCGACGTTGAAAGCCTTGAAAACCATAACCTAAACGTTTATAGTCCGCACCTTTTACTGATAAACAAGCATCGAACTCAGTTTGTATACCGAGTCTGTGTCCATGACACAACGGCAACCTACAGTATGAAATAGGTTAGCTATTTCATCCCTTACACTATTTAAATCTCTAGAATAGATTAGGGTTAGGTTTTCTTACCTAAGAACGGGGTCGGAATCACTAGAATAGCGATACAGAAGTAGTAGTTAGGTACGTGGAGTGTCGGGATTGAATCCCAGGAACCAAGTCCAATTCTCTCTCTCTCACTTTCTCTCTCTTTCCTTCTCTCTTTTCTCTCTTCTGTCTCCTAGGGTTACAAATTCGTATGACACGAGAGAGTGAGGGTTTGAGGTCCTTATATAGGCCAAGAACTGACCGGAATGGCCCCAGGGCCATGATATACTTAGGTTATATCCAAATGGGGGCTGTTTCGATCCAGAGGAGCACTTCTGGATGCCCCCCCTTTTCTGCATGCGGTCGAACTTAAGCTCCCTGACATTGGATCTAGGTCGAGTTAAGTTTTTGGTCCAATCGGATTTACAGATCGCCCGGGGCAGACCAGTTTCAGTTCAACGGTCACCAGTACTCGATCAGGGCCACAAGTACACTAACATGTGTTGGAAATTTCTCCTGATCCGAGGGTGTAATTGGGTCTGAATCCTTAGGTTTGGCCCACAAGTGAGACGACTCAATTCACTTAAGTCTCTGTTCATTTTCTAAAAGTATTCGCGTTTCTCACACACTTCGCTCTGGGCTCAAGTTATGCGTTTTTGGATACTGTTAGGACTTGATTTCCGAGATGGTTGTCAAGCCCAGTAAGACGGCCATAATCGTATAGTTTTACGGTCATCGGACTTTTGACGTGTGGTCCAGGTTGCAAGACCCGTACCCTAGTCCGTACCATTTCGTAGGCTTCCGCGATCCTACCGACGCTGCGCACGATCCTAAGCCGAGTCCCGCATGCCGAAGTCGGCTCAATCCGAAACTTGTATCCTAGTGATTGCGCCGCCGCCGCGGTTCCAACGCCGCGACTCACGCATCGAACCGATACCTTGGTGGGAAGATGTCAGTCAGCGTTCGGTTCGAAGAAACGCCGCACGTTGCGAATCTCGAGGGAATCTCTACGAGATGTCCCATCAATCAAGTCATGTACACCACCATACCTCCATGCCACCTCACCCAACAATAAGTACACACAACCCATCCTTCTTTTTTCAAAAGTCCACTCTCTCTCTTCCATCACCATCCCTCCTTTACCCATTTTTCAACTTAACCCATCCCCATTTATTACAACACCACTCCACCCATCCCTTCCATCCATATCTCCCATTACTTCTCTCTCTCTCCCTCATTTTTCTCTCAAATTCCTCCAAGCAACAAAGCTCCATACGTTTCAAACTCTCTCCCTCTCCAAGTGTGGCCCACTTTCCCCTACTCTCACATCTCCCATCTCAACCGTTAGATCATCATCAACCACCATTGAAAGAGGAGGCTAGGAGCTAAGAAGCCTAAGGGAGCAAGGAGGAGGCCAATAAGGTGGGTGATTCACCATTAATCTCATTTTGTAGGGCCACTTGTGTGGGACCCACTTGATGAATGCATTGTATTTGGGAGGGCCCATTAGTGGCGGGGTCCCTCCCCTCTATCACCGTCTCTCTCTCTCTCTCTCTCTCTCTTTATGAATGATGATGATGATGAAGGATGATGAGGCCCACCATGAATCATATAGTTCATGTGGGATCCATTGGATGAATGGGTTGAAGCTACACCATCCAACCCATTAATGGGCCCATATGGAAGGAAAAACACATGTATCAGGTGGTCCAGATGGGCGGGCCACGTGAATTAGGAACCCACCATGATGCAGCGTTTATCCACGCCGTCCAGCGTCCCTGGACGCTGGACTATGGCTGGGTAACATGGGGTCGTGTACTGACACGGGCGTGTACTTCCAAGCTAAAAACAAAAAAAGGAAAATTAACTTTTTGGGTGGGCTTACCATACAAGCCCCACCTTGATGTATGTATGTGATCAACACCGTCCATTCTGATCTTCAGATCATTTTAGGCGTTGAGCCGAATTTTCAAGATGATCCGATCACCGGGTGGGCCATACCCTCTAAAACAATGTAAAGACATGCTAGAACATATAAAAGTGCTTGGTGGGACCCACCTGGAGTTTGGATGCATCTGAAATTCGGTATGGACGGCCAAACAATTGGGACACACATAATGGGTGGGTAGGATTGTGAATCACATCTCGGTGGGCCCCAAAGCAAAAAA
This sequence comes from Magnolia officinalis, assembly GCA_021015155.1. Taxonomy (NCBI): domain Eukaryota; kingdom Viridiplantae; phylum Streptophyta; class Magnoliopsida; order Magnoliales; family Magnoliaceae; genus Magnolia; species Magnolia officinalis. Next base: position 23,170,572 of record JAJHSJ010000007.1, read on the forward strand.
AAATAATTAAAAAATTAAAAGCAGCAGCGCTGCTGCTGCAACAGACGCAGGTAGCGCCTGCCTGCATGGGTGGCGGACGGATGCTGGGCCGTGATCGTGATGTGTTTCGAAAATCAACACCGTGCATCCTGATGACCTCCCCTTTTTATCAGGGGCCACTCCAAAAATCAGCCGTATACGGAACTCAGGTGGGCCATACCATCTTAAATCATGTGAAGATGTGCCTAAACATATACAATCACTTGGTGGGGCCTACCTAAGATTTGGACACGGCTGAAACTCGGTCTGGACGGCCAGACTAGTGGGGCACTCAGATTGGGCGGTCTGGATTCGTCCAAAATGGACCCCACTTACCACAAACAAAAAAAAAAGAAAAAAAAAGAAAGCAGCACGGCTGCTGCTGCCAACGCAGGCAGCAGCGCCTGCGGGTGTGAATGAGGCAGGGACCCACGGCTCCCTGCCGTGGGCCCCACATGATGTGTGAGTTTCATCCATGCCGTCCATCTATTTGATGAGATCATTTTAAGGCACGAGCCCAAAAATGAGGTAAATCCCAATCTCAAGTGGACCATGTTATAGGAAACGGTGTTCATGGGGCTGACCCCATGAACAGTTTGGACGGCATTTAAACTTTGCGGTGAGCCCCTCCCTGGCAGTGTGGCCCCCTGGATAGGTTGGGTGACATATAAACATTCCAGTGGGCCCTACCTTGGCCCCACCGTGATATGTGCTGGCCCACATTGCTGGCGACAGTGTTGAATGAACACCCACCGTTAAAAAAATGTTATAGTGGGCCCCTAGGTCTGTGTGACCTCATCAACAGGTGAATGGAAAATATATATTATGGTGGGCTTCACATGAGGCCCACTTGGATGTATAGGGGCTCATGTACTTAGGCCCATCTTGATGTACTTTTAGGCCTATTATTGAGGCCCACTTTGATACATATGGGCCCATGTGTGTAGGCCATCTTGATGTATTTATGGGCCCGTTGTTGGGGCCTACCTTGATATATATATATATATAGGCCCACGTCATGAGGCCCATTTGAGGTATTGTGGCCCATTGTTGAGGCCCACTTTGATATGTATATGGCCTATGTGATTAGGCCCGTTTGATTCACATAAAGCCTATGTGATTAGGCTCATTTTAATACATGCCCCATAAAGCCTATGTGATTAGGCTCATTTTAATACATTCTCAGGCCTGTGGATGATGGCCCATTGCAATGTACCTAAGGCCCATTGGTGAGGCTCATTGAGGTGGCCCACTTGATGAATATAAGGCCTATAAGATACGACCCATTTGATGTATTTGGGGCCCAAGGGGGTGTACCTAAGGCACATTGCAATGTGTGATTCCACCATAATTTATTTAATGGTATTTAAGGCGAGCCGAGCCTTGGGGACAATGTTGGTTTGACGTCCACATTGTACGAGTAATGTTGGTTCGATGTCCACATTATAACTCTCCCTAAGGCCACTGATAGGCCCACATCTGTTTCATGTAGGCCATATAGGCCCATGTTCATTGAGAGGATAGTTTATTGCTTTATAACATGTTTAGTACAGCCCATGATTCATAATCATACGCATCATATGTATGCTTGAGATGAGGAGTGTCTGATCATAGCATATGCCTTCGGGCAGACTGTTTACGGGCTCCCTGATAGGCGGAGTTGCCTTACATGAGCGCGTGCTTCTGCAGGATGGTTGCATGATTGGTAGTGTGGTTCATGCACTTGCATCTGTATGATTGAGATATGCCCTAGCGACATCAGGGCCATAGCTTCCACAGATATATCGTGGGTGGCTGGTTGGATACCGGAAAATCTTGTTCCAAGCAATTAGGGCGTCATAGATGTCCCTGGGTGAGAGTCCCTGAACCCGATGGTACCAGAGGATGACTCCAACGTCGAGACCGAGTAGATATATGAGCGCACGAGGGCCGAATACCATGAGGCCGCGTCTCCCACTGTGTCGTGGTCGTTTGGAAAGGGGTGTGGCCTTACTCGACCGAGAGCAGGGGGCATTACTAGGCTGAGTTTGACCAGCTCGGAAATGGGTTCGCTATTGACGTGCCGGATAGGTATTGGCTGACTATTGGCCAGGCGGATAGTGAGGTTTCTTACGCTTATTTGGACTGTGCTGCTTGGAGAGAGACAGTGTCATTTGGAGTGTACTGAACCCCGGTGATTATCCAGACTGAGAACTGTATTGACATGAGGATTTGGATGAGGGTTGGCATGCTTGACTTACATATTGCATCGCATGGCCTTGGTATGACCGATAGCATTCACATCTTGTACTGCATAGCCTTGGTACGGCTGGTTGCATTTTCGTACTCATCAGCATGATTCCGCATTACTCCGGCATTGCATTCTGAGCACATTTGCACACACTTACACCGCCCTCTAAGCTTTCTATAAGCTTATGCACGATTGATGCATGCAGGTGACGCCAGGACGCAGCTGTAGTCTCGCCGCCGTTGGAGCGTGCCGCCGAGCTTTTGGAGTTTTGACATTACCACTATCTTGTATTTCCCTTTATACGCACTGTATTCAAAGTTTTTGTTAATAGTGGATTTTGTGATGGTGTTCTTGTGGTTATTGTTCGTGGGTTATGCTTGTGGTTATGCTCATTACAAATCAAATGGATTATTAGAAATCCTCCTTGTAGCATCCCAGGATCGGAACCTGGCGTATGGGCGCTGGGAGCCGAGAATGGGGTTCTACGGAGGTTGTCGGTGCCGGATTCGGCGATCGGGAATTTTGTGAGCCCGCTCTCCGAGTTCAGGGCGTGACAGAAGTTGGTATTAGAGCATAACTTGGGAATAACCGAGAACGGCATCACATGTTTACTATGAGATCGAGGCGGTTAGGTTCCAAGTGCAAAACCTTTCGATTGAGTTCCTTAACGCTCGATTCTCAAGATTGATTGGCACCTTATCCTTTCCATAGGACATGCTGCCCAGGAGAGTGACCCGTTCGACTCCCACTCCGCCACCTGAGGCTCCAGCCTTACCACCCGCGCCTCCCGTTCCACCGCCAGAGATCCCTGCTCCCTTTCCTGAGGATGATGTTCCTCCACCCGATACCGGTGCGGATCCGACGGTGTCTGCGAGTGCCTCGCAGTTACAACAGATGTTACAGGCTGTGACAGTTGCACTTCAGGGGCAGGACAGACGCCTAGTTGTTTCTCCAGCCCAGACAGAGCAGGAGAGCGCGAGTGCCCTTTTTCGTGAGTTCAGACGGATGAATCCTCCACGATTTCAGGGCGAGCCAGATCTGACAGCAGCTGAGAGATGGTGCTCCGATGTGGAGAAGATTTTTGATATTATATCATGTACAACCGAGCAGTGAGTCCGATTGGCCACATTCCTTTTCCAGGGCGAGGCAGAGCACTGGTGGACCTCTGTTACCCGTGTCGCAGGACCTGATCATGTCTGGACATGGGAGGATTTTGTTAGCTGATTCGAAGAGCAGTACTTCCTCGACCACATTCGTCGTCAGAGGGCACGAGAGTTCGAGACTCTAGTACAGGGAGACATGTCCGTGGCGCAGTACGCGGCACGCTTTACGGCGCTGTCACGGTTTGCGCCATATATGGTTGATGATGAGGGGCGGAAGGCTCGCCGTTTCGAGAGCGGCTTACGTTTCGGTCTTCGAGGCCGTGTTATTGGGCACGAGCTCCCGACCTTTCAGGCGGTAGTACGAAGGGCCCAGATCTACAAGACTGAGTGGGCGACTCTCAGAGCGGTCGAGATCAGAGGAGAGGCCGGAAGAGGCCAGCCCAGTCCAGTAGCTCTCAGCAGCATCGACGACCACAGAGGTATAGGGATCATCCACCTGCTAGAGTACCAGCAGTACCAGTGACACCAACAGCGTCAGCGGCACCTTCTGCGCCACCCCAGCAGCTGTTTCCAGGGACGTGTTTTGGGTGTGGCGGTTTTGGACACCGCATATCTGAGTGCCCCCGTCCTCATCTGCAGCAGTCTAGAGGGCCGCAGCAGTCTCCAGGACAGCCGCGACCACAGCAGCAGCGGCCCCACCAGAAGCGACCTCAGCCACCTCAGCCACCGAGGCCCCAGCAGCAGCAGAGACAACAGCATAGGCAGCCGCAGAGGCAGAAGTAGCACCAGGGACCTCAGAGGGGACAGACACCTCCCCAGCCAGCTCAGGCTAGGTTTTATGTGACTCAGCAGGACCCACAGACCTCAGCAGGAGTCGTTGAGGGTATACTTCCTGTCTCTTCATGTATCGCCCGAGTATTGTTTGATTCCGGCGTTTCGCACTCATTCATGTCTGAGGATTTTTACCGATCGACTGGATTACCGACTGAGTCTGCCAGTGAGGGATTGACCGTATCGACGCCCTTGGGGAAGACCGCAGTATTGGGCCGTTTCTGTCCGTCTTGCCCTATTCTGGTCGGTGATATATTCTTACCTGCTGACTTATTTGTGTTGCCGATGACGGACTTCGATGTTATCTTGGGCATGGATTGGCTTGGCGAGTACCATGCCATCATGGACTGTTCCGCGAGGACAGTCACGTTCTGCATACCCGGTTTGCGACAGTTTCAGTTCGTTGCAGAGCTCCGAGGAGAGCCATTGTCACGTTTGATGTCCTGCGCAGTTGAGGAGCCCGTTGCATCGTGTATTGATCGGTTGCCGGTTGTCTGTGATTTCCACGACGTATTCCAGGAGATTCCGGGGCTGCTGCCTCGTCGCCATATTGAGTTCGGGATTGATCTTGTGCCTGGTACCGTGCCTATCTCGAAGGCCCCGTACCGTATGACACCGATGGAGTTGCATGAGCCGCAACGTCAGTTGGACGAGTTGCGTGAGTTAGGATTTATTCGTCCGAGCAGTTCGCCTTGGGGAGCGCCGGTACTCTTCGTCAGGAAGAAGGATGGCTCGTTGAGGCTCTGCGTCGACTACCGCGAGCTCAACCGGGTCACGATTAAGAACAAGTACCCACTCCCGAGGATAGACGATTTATTTGATCAGCTGCAGGGTGCACAGTTCTTTTCGAAGATTGACTTGCGTTCCGGTTATCATCAGATTCGTGTCCGAGAGGAGGACATCCCGAAGACGGCTTTTCGGACGCGTTACGGTCATTTTGAGTTTCAGGTCATGTCTTTTGGACTGACCAATGCACCCACCGTCTTCATGCAGTTGATGAACGAGGTCTTCCGTCCATATCTCGATCAGTTTATTGTAGTCTTCATCGACGACATTCTGATATATTCGAGGACCCGTGAGGATCATATGCAGCATCTGGAGATCACCTTGCAGACCCTCCGTGCCCACCAGCTGTATGCGAAGCTGGAGAAGTGCGAGTTCTGGCAGGAGGAGGTGAGATTCCTCGGTCACGTGGTGACGAGAGAGGGTGTCGCAGTGGACCCCTCGAAGGTTGAGGCAGTGCGTCAGTGGAGCCAGCCCACGACAGTGTCCGAGATCCTAAGTTTCCTTGGTTTGGCGGGCTATTATCGGCGTTTCATTGAGGGCTTCTCCCGTATTGCTGCCCCGATGACCAGGTTGACTCGGAAGGGCGCAGATTTTGTTTGGACTGATGCATGCGAGCGAACATTTATGGAGTTGAAGGACTGTCTGACGTCCGCTCCTGTCTTCACTCTTCCCTCTGGGAGTGATGGATTCGTTGTATTTACTGATGCTTCGCGTATTGGATTGGGTGCTGTCCTGATGCAGCACGGCAGGCCTGTAGCCTTCGCGTCTCGTCAGCTCAAGGTGCATGAGCTGAACTACCCCACACATGATTTAGAGCTGGCGGCAGTTGTCTTCGCACTGAAGGTGTGGAGGCACTATCTTTATGGGGTCAGGTTCGAGCTCTTCTCTGATCATAAGAGCTTGAAGTATTTATTCTCTCAGTCCGAGCTGAACATGAGACAGAGACGCTGGATGGAGCTTCTAAAAGATTATGATTTTGACCTCCAGTACCACCCAGGTAAGGCGAATGTGGTGGCGGATGCCCTCAGCCGTCAGCCACGAGGCCTGGTGGCACATATGATGATTCAGGAGTGGAGGATGCTCGAGGATATAGCAGAGTACGACTTCGATTTTGGTCTGTAGTCTTCTATCGTTCAGCTATCGAGCCTGTCAATTCAACTCTCTCTTATTGCAAGGGTGATCGATGCTCAGCAGACAGATGAGTCGTTACAGGATTACCGAGCAGAGGCAGCATCTGAGAGTCAGACAGATTGACAGATTGGATCTGATGGTGGACTTCGCTTCAGAGGCCGATTATGTGTCCCGGATATTACAGAGTTGCGCAGAGATCTTATGACCGAGGCACATCGATCGCGTTTTTCTATCCACCCTGGCTCGACGAAGATGTATCGTGATATGAGGAGACAGTATTTCTGGGCGGGGATGAAGCGCCAGATTGCCAGTTTTGTGGCCGAGTGTGACACATGCCAGCTTGTCAAGGCCGATCATCAGAGACCTCCTGGTCTATTGCCGCCGTTGAGCGTCCCGATGTGGAAGTGGGAGCACGTGTCGACAGATTTCATTATGGGCTTGCCGAGGACTCAGCGCGGTCATGACGCCATTTGGATTGTTGTGGATCGTCTGACGAAGTCGGCACATTTTCTCGCGATGCGTGCGACTTGGCCTTTGGACCGACTTGCGAGGTTATTCATCGAGGAGATCGTAAGATTGCACGGCGTTCCAGTCTCGATCGTTTCTGACCGAGACTTGAGGTTCACATCTCAGTTTTGGAGGAGCTTCCAGAGAGCTATGGGCACTGATTTGTAGCTCAGCACCGCGTATCGTCCGCAGACCGATGGTCAGACCGAGAGGGTCAATCAGATACTTGAGGATATGCTTCGTGCCTGCGCGATTGATTTCGGGGGTAGCTGGGATGAGCATCTGCGATTGGCTGAGTTCGCATACAACAACAACAGCTATCAGACGACCATTGGCATGGCTCCTTTTGAGGCATTGTATGGCAGACCGTGCAGATCTCCGAGTTGTTGGACCGAGGTTGGAGAGCGGCGTCTCCTAGGTCCCGAGCTTGTGCAGGAGACTTCAGAGGCTATTGATATCATCAGGCAGAGGATGCGCACAGCTCAGAGTCGGCAGAAGAGTTTTGCTGATCGCCGGTGTCGCCCCTTGGAGTTTGACGTAGGGGACCATGTGTATCTCAAGGTCTCGCCCATGAAGGGCGTAGATCGATTTGGAGCGAAGGGCAAGCTTGCCCCGAGATTTATAGGACCTTTCGAGATCACTGAGCGCATTGGCGCTGTGGCCTATCGGCTTGCCTTACCACCGCAGTTGTCTGGCGTCCACAACGTTTTCCATGTCTCTATGTTGAGGAAGTGTGGGTCAGACGTAGTTCCTGTTATTGATTGGTAGCCGTTGGAGGTTCGTGAGGACGCTTCTTATATTGAGCAGCCAGTTCGTATCCTTGATCGGAAGGAGCAGGTCCTCTGGACCAAGGTCATTCCCTTGGTGAAGGTTCAGTGGGGTCACCATTCTGCTGATGAGGCATCTTGGGAGCGCGAGGCTGAGATTCGGGAGCGCTATCCCCATCTTTTTGATGATTGACTTTATATTGTATCTTGTATATTGTCTTGGATTTTCTATGATGATGACTTGTTCCTCTTCTATTATGAGTTATGACTAGTTGCGATGATTGTGCAAATTTCGAGGACGAAATTTTTATTTGGAGGGGAGAGTTGTAAGACCCGTACCCTAGTCCGTACCGTTTCGTAGGCTTCCGCGATCTTACCGGTCGAATTCCGGCAACCCTCGACCCATTTCCGACGTTGCGCACGATCCTAAGCCGAGTCCCGCATGCCGAAGTCGGCTCGATCCGAAACTTGTATCCTAGCGATCGTGCCGCCGCCGCGGTTCCAACGCCGCGACTCACGCATCGAACCGATACCTTGGTGGGAAGATGTCAGTCAGCGTTCGGTTCGAAGAAACGCCTCACGTTGCGAATCTCGAGGGAATCTCTACGAGATGTCCCATCAATCAAGTCAAGCACACCACCATACCTCCATGCCACCTCACCCAACAACAAGTACACACAACCCATCCTTCTTTTTTCAAAAGTCCACTCTCTCTCTTCCATCACCATCCCTCCTTTACCCATTTTTTAACTTAACCCATCCCCATTTATTACAACACCACTCCACCCATCCCTTCCATCCATATCTCCCATTACTTCTCTCTCTCTCTCCCTCATTTTTCTCTCAAATCCCTCCAAGCAACAAAGCTCCATACGTTTCAAACTCTCTCCCTCTCCAAGTGTGGCCCACTTTCCCCTACTCTCACATCTCCCATCTCAACCGTTAGATCATCATCAACCACCATTGAAAGAGGAGGCTAGGAGCTAAGAAGCCTAAGGGAGCAAGGAGGAGGCCAACAAGGTGGGTGATTCACCATTAATCTCATTTTGTAGGGCCACTTGTGTGGGACCCACTTGATGAATGCATTGTATTTGGGAGGGCCCATTAGTGGCGGGGTCCCTCCCCTCTATCACCGTCTCTCTCTCTCTCTCTCTCTCTCTTTATGAATGATGATGATGATGAAGGATGATGAGGCCCACCATGAATCATATAGTTCATGTGGGATCCATTGGATGAATGGGTTGAAGCTACACCATCTAACCCATTAATGGGCCCATATGGAAGGAAAAACACATGTATCAGGTGGTCCAAATGGGCGGGCCACGTGAATTAGGAACCCACCATGATGCAGCGTTTATCCACGCCGTCCAGCGTCCCTAGACGCTGGACTATGGTTGGGTAACATGGGGTCGTGTACTGACACGGGCGTGTACTGACACGGGCGTGTACTTCCAAGCTAAAAACAAAAAAAAGAAAATTAACTTTTTGGGTGGGCTTACCATACAAGTCCCACCTTGATGTATGTATGTGATCAACACCGTCCATTCTGATCTTCAGATCATTTTAGGCATTGAGCCGAATTTTCAAGATGATCCGATCACCGGGTGGGCCATACCCTCTAAAACAATGTAAAGACATGCCAGAACATATAAAAGTGCTTGGTGGGACCCACCTGGAGTTTGGATGCATCTGAAATTCAGTATGGATGACCAAACAATTGGGACACACATAATGGGTGGGTAGGATTGTGAATCACATCTCAGTGGGCCCCAAAGCAAAAAAAATTAAAATTAAAAGCAGCAGCGCTGCTGCTGCAACAGACGCAGGCAGCGCCTGCCTGCATGGGTGGCCGACGGACGCTGGGCCTCACGGCCCAGCTGTGGACCCCCCATCGTGATGTGTTTCGAAAATCAACACCGTGCATCCTGATGACCCCCCCTTTTTATCAGGGGTCACTCCAAAAATCAGCCGTATACGGAACTCAGGTGGGCCATACCATCTTAAATCATGTGAAGATGTGCCTAAACATATACAATCACTTGGTGGGGCCTACCTGAGATTTGGACACGGCTGAAACTCGGTCTAGACGGCCAGACTAGTGGGGCACTCAGATTGGGCGGTCTGGATTCGTCCAAAATGGACCCCACTTACCACAAACAAAAAAAAAGAAAAAAAAAGAAAGCAGCACGACTGCTGCTGCCAACGCAGGCAGCAGCGCCTGCGGGTGTGAATGAGGCAGGGACCCACGGCTCCCTGCCGTGGGCCCCACATGATGTGTGAGTTTCATCCATGCCGTCCATCTATTTGATGAGATCATTTTAAGGCACGAGCCCAAAAATGAGGTAAATCCCAATCTCAAGTGGACCACGTTACAGGAAACGGTGTTCATGGGGCTGACCCCATGAACAGTTTGGATGGCATATAAACTTTGCGGTGGGCCCATCCCTGGCAGTGTGGCCCCCTGGATAGGTTGGGTGACATATAAACATTCCAGTGGGCCCTACCTTGGCCCCACCGTGATGTGTGCTGGCCCACATTGCTGGCGACAGTGTTGAATGAACACCCACCGTTAAAAAAACGTTATAGTGGGCCCCTAGGTCTGTGTGACCTCATCAACAGGTGAATGGAAAATATATATTATGGTGGGCTTCACATGAGGCCCACTTGGATGTATAGGGGCTCATGTACTTAGGCCCATCTTGATGTACTTTTAGGCCTATTATTGAGGCCCACTTTGATACATATGGGCCCATGTGTGTAGGCCATCTTGATGTATTTATGGGCCCGTTGTTGGGGCCTACCTTGATATATATATAGGCCCACGTCATGAGGCCCATTTGAGGTATTGTGGCCCATTGTTGAGGCCCACTTTGATATGTATATGGCCTATGTGATTAGGCCCGTTTGATTCACATAAAGCCTATGTGATTAGGCTCATTTTAATACATTCTCAGGCCCGTGGATGATGGCCCATTGCAATGTACCTAAGGCCCATTGGTGAGGCTCATTGAGGTGGCCCACTTGATGAATATAAGGCCTATAAGATACGGCCCATTTGATGTATTTGGGGCCCAAGGGGGTGTACCTAAGGCACATTGCAATGTGTGATTCCACCATAATTTATTTAATGGTATTTAAGGCGAGCCGAGCCTTGGGGACAATGTTAGTTTGACGTCCACATTGTACGAGTAATGTTGGTTCGATGTCCACATTATAACTCTCCCTAAGGCCACTGATAGGCCCACATCTGTTTCATGTAGGCCATATAGGCCCATCTTCATTGAGATGATAGTTTATTGCTTTATAACATGTTTAGCACAGCCCATGATTCATAATCATACGCATCATATGTATGCTTGAGATGAGGAGTGTCTGATCATAGCATATGCCTTCGAGCAGACTGTTTACGGGCTCCCTGATAGGCGGAGTTGCCTTACAGAGCGCGTGCTTCACGCAGGATGGTTGCATGATTGGTAGTGTGGTTCATGCACTTGCATCTGTATGATTGAGATATGCCCTAACGACATCAGGGCCATAGCTTCCACAGATATATCGTGGGTGGCTGGTTGGATACCGAAAAATCTTGTTCCAAGCAATTGGGGTGCCATAAATGTCCCTGGGTGAGAGTCCCTGAACCCGATGGTACCAGAGGATGACTCCAACGTCGAGACCGAGTGGATATATGAGTGCACGAGGGCCGAATACCATGAGGCCGCGTCTCCCACTGTGTCGTGGTCGGTTGGAAAGGGGTGTGACCTTACTCGCCCGAGAGCAGGGGGCATTACTAGGCTGAGTTTGACCAGCTCGGAAATGGGTTCGCTATCGACGTGCCGGATAGGTATTGGCTGACTATTGGCCAGGTGGATAGTGAGGTTTCTTACGCTTACTTGGACTGTGCTGCTTGGAGAGAGACAGTGCCATTTGGAGTGTACTGAACCCCGGTGACTATCCAGACTGAGAACTGTATTGACATGCGGATTTGGATGAGGGTTGGCATGCTTGACTTACATCTTGCATCGCATGGCCTTGGTATGACCGATAGCATTCACATCTTGTACTGCATAGCCTTGGTACGGCTGGTTGCATTTTCGTACTCATCAGCATGATTCCGCATTACTCCGACATTGCATTCTGAGCACGTTCGCACACACTTACACCGCCCTCTAAGCTTTCTATAAGCTTATGCACGATTGAAGCGTGCAGGTGACGCCAGGACGCAGCTGTAGTCTCGCTGCCGTTGGAGCGTGCCGCCGAGCTTTTGGAGTTTTGATATTACCACTATCTTGTATTTCCCTTTATATGCACTGTATTCAAAGTTTTTGTTCATAGTGAATTTTGTGATGGTGTTCTTGTGGTTATTGTTCGTGGGTTATGCTTGTGGTTATGCTCATTACAAATCAAATGGATTATTAGAAATCCTCCTTGTAGCATCCCAGGATCGGAACCTGGCGTATGGGCGCTGGGAGCCAAGAATGGGGTTCTACGGAGGCTGTCGGTGCCGGATTCGGCGATCGGGAATTTTGTGAGCCCGGTCTCCGAGTTCGGGGCGTGACACAGGTCCGATACGGAGTTTTGATGTGCTCTCGAGAGCAACTGGGTTTAGAGATTGATTCAAGATTTTTGGGTAATGTAGCGTTAATGATTCTACAAGTTTTTGGTCTTATAGTTCGTATTTAAAGCGGTTCAAGAAAATTTCATAGCTAATCTAGTTTAGCACTTAGTTAATTTCGTCTAATTTCTAAATGATTTGGTCTTGAGTGATTTCTGGCTGAGGTGGTAATCGGGTCTTTGTACAGATTTTTCCGAGACGTTACACCGCGGAAGCACACAAAGATGAATCAAGTGAAGTAATCCAATCACACTAATCAAGCATAATGCAAACACACGGTTTTTTAATGTGTAAAAACCCTTACAGGAAAAAAACCACGACACAAAGCGACGGATAATCACTATGAAAGAAGAAATTACAAGAGTTTAGAGAATACTCGATTCGAATGAGCCTCGAATCACCCTAAGTTGTACCCTTGAAACCCTAGGAACTAATTGGAAAATCTCTATATTACCCTATTTCCAATTTTTACTCATATTTATAGCCATGGGAAGAATCCCAAATAAAATTGGAAAGAAATTCCACAGATACGCAGATCTGCGTAAAATCTGTGATACGTTCTATGTGACCTTTGATAGGACTTCGATGTCATCGACAAACCATCAATGGCATCAAACCTCACTTCGATGACATCAAACAATCACCAAAACAGTGAAGAGACAATATAGAAAATTGAATTTTCTTGATTGCACTTCGGTGGGTCTCGATGGCATCGAACTTAAGTTTCGATGACTTTGAAATTAATCTCGATGTCATCGAGCAGGTACCCAAATTGTCCAGCAACCAATTGGAGAAATTATGAAATACTTCAATGCAATGAGCAATTGTTCGATGGCATCGAACAGTGCTTAACGGCATGACCCTGTTGCTGAATTGATTTAAGATATCAACAACAAACTCTACCATGTCTTCAATCTTCAACCATGTAACTTCTTGTCCTTTTCTCTTATCTCTGCCTTGATCATAGTTCCATCATTTCTTCTTGTGCACACTCCGTCCTCCTTTTATGTCTTCGCCAAGCCCAGAGAAGTTGCATAGAACTTAAACTTCTCTATAAGAACTACCTTGGTGAGCATATCCGCTGGATTCACATTAGTGTGAATCTTTTCTAGAGTTATGCCTCATTCCTCAAGCACTTGTTGGATAAAATGGTGGCACACATAATTATGTTTAGTACGTGAGTGATAAACAGAGTTTTTAGACAAATTGATCACGCTTTCGCTATCACAATTAACCGGCACGACCTCATGTAGAAGCCTCAACTGATTTATCATCCCACTCAACTAAACACCTTTCTTGAATGCTTCCGTCACTATCATATACTCAGCTTCGGTTGTGGAAAGAGTCACTATGGACTGAAGCATCGACATTCAACTAATCGCTCCACCAGCTAGTACAAACGAGTAATATGAATCTACTTTCTAGAATTCACATTGTCTGCTTAATTTGAATCCACATATGCAACTAACTTGGCTCCTAATTTCTCAAAAGTTAAAATGTAGTCTTTCATACCTCAAATGTATCGAAGTAGCCATTTTACCACTTCCTAGTATTGCTTTTCGAGGTTAGACATGTATCTACTCACAACACCAACCGCCTGTAAAATATCCGGTCTAGTACATACCATTGGATACATCAAACTGCCAACCACATTCAAATAAGGCACATGAGACATATCCTGCTTTTCTTCATCTATTTTAGGACATTGTTATGAAGATAGCCTGAAGTGAGCCGCATATGGAACGCTAACCGGCTTTGCCTTGTCCATCCCATATTTGATCAATACATTTTCAAGTTATTTTTCCTGTGATAACCAAAGCCCACTCCTCTTCCCTTCTCTTTATATATCAATGCCAAAAACCTTCTATGCAGCCCCCTGATCTTTCATCTCGAATGTCCCTGATAACTGAGTCTTCAGTAAATTGATTTCAGACATGTTATGACTGACAATCAACATGTCATTAACATACAACACCAGGATGATGAATTTTCCATCACTTATTGTTTTGTATTAGACACAATGATCATATTCACTACTCGTAATCTTCTGACCCACCATGAAAGATTTAAATTTTTTATACCATTGCCTATGCGACTGTTTTAGACTGTACAATGACCTTTTTAACCTATAAATCTTGTTATCTACCCCTTGTACTTCGTAGCCCTCTGGTTATTTCATATAGATCTGCTCTTCCAATTCTCCATGCAGGAATGCAATTTTCACGTCCATCTGTTCCAACTCGAGATGTATTGGGTAACCAACGCTAACACGAATATGATAGATACTTTCTTTACAACCAGCACGAATATATTTGTGAAGTCGATTCCTTCTCTCTGAGTGTAACTCTTTACTAGGGTTAAAAGTCAGGTGGGTTGGTCGGGTTGCTGCTCAACCCTAGCCCAACCCAAGGTTCCTATACCTCGACCTTAACCCAACCCAACCCAACCCAACTTCGGGTTGGAAATTCTCAATCAAAGCCCAACCTACGCGGGCTCAGTCGGGTTGGTCGCGTTGGTAGGGTTGATACATGTTAATATTTTCATTATTACATTAGTCTATTATATTTCAATACACACCTTATTTTTTGTACATATGATTTTATTAATTATATATGCAGTTATTTATCACCAAGAACTTTATTTTTTCTAAATAAACAAGCTCAAATATAAGACAACTACTCCTTTAACACTCAAGTATATCAAATTTCAAGTATTATCAAATATTAACAACATATCAATTTTCAAATAATATTATAATTAAGAAAGAAAACACAGTAGAAACTATAAAGACAAGAACATAGCTCCAAAAAATAGAAGATCCAAGTTGTACATATATGATTACTTTTGGAATCCAACAATGGATGGCTCACAAGATATTGAAACACAATAAATAAATATTATATTAATTAATCAATAAAGATAAAAAATATTTATAAAAACACCACTAAAGTAAAAGTTTAGTTTAGTGACTTAATTCATCATCTTTTAACTCTTCCAATTTTTCTTCAATATTGATTGGAGTTGATGAAATCCATAACCAATCTTGTGTACATATCAAAGATTCCACAATATCAGGTGTCAATGAACTCCGAAATTGATCAAGAATTCGACCCCTAATACTAAAAGCTGACTTTGAAGCAATGGTGGATATCGGAATTGCAAGTATGTCACGAGCCGTGTGTGAGAGTACGCAATACTTTGAAGAACTTACCTTCCACCAATCTAAAATGTTGAAATTGGGCAAATTTACTTCAATGTCTTCAAGATATCGATCAATCTTAGATTTAGTGGCAAAAACTGTTCTTCTTACAGAAATATGAGATGTTCTTGCCTAACATCCACAATATGCCCAACAACTCCATCAGAAGGAGTATCAATGCTCTTTTGCGTTAATGCATTATCTTCAGCTAAATCTAGAGTTGTTGTAAAAGAATTGTATTGCTCAAAGAGACGATTTAGTATCTTTGATTTTCTCAATCATCTCATTAACCTTTTCCATTGGATACAACTTGGAATAACAGAACTTCAAATAGTTTAACTTATAACAAGGATCCAAAACCACAACAATCACTAACAATATACCAATACTTTGCAAACTTCATTTTCATCTTTAATCCCATGTCACGAAAGCTCAAATCTTCACTTACAGACCATGAAGATAAGAGTCCTTCAATCGCATAAATCTCATGAAAGTATGCATTTGTAGTAACATACTTCGAACCAGATAGACGTTTGGTGACATTATAAAAAGTTTTTAGAAGCTTGCATAATACATTTGCTTTAACCCAATCTGCATTTGTTGTTGTTGGCATCCACTCACCAATGTCTTTTTGATATTGCTGGTCATTTTCTTCTATTCTCTTAAAAGCCTTTTGGAACACTAAAGTGGATTCCAACATGAAAAAAGTAGAGTTCCATCTAGTGGCAACATCCAAATAAACAACCCTTTTATTGGTTATTCTCTTTTCCGCCACACAACATTTGAAATCTTGAAGTCGAGAAGGTGAACTTCTAACATACCGTACACAATGACAGATACAAATGATTGCTTCTTTAGCTTCGTTGATACCATCTCTTACAATCAAGTTAAAAATATGTGCACAACAATGCACATGAAGGAATTCACCATCTAACAACAACTCATTCCGTTTAGTTAGTTTTCTTTTCAATGAACGAACTGCTACATCATTTGAACTTGCATTGTCTACTGTCATGGTTTGTATATTCTGTAACCCCCATTTTATTAGACAAAGTTCAACTGTATTAGCGATGTATTCACCACTGTGAGGCTTTGGAATCACGCAAAAGTTAATAATTTTTTTCTACAACTTCCAATCGTTATCTATATAATGTGCAGTGAGGCACATATATCCAAGATTTTGGATAGATGTCCACATATTAGTAGTTATACAAACTCTTTGAACCGACTTCTCAAATTCACCATTCAACTTAACCATCTCGTACTTGTATAACTCAAGACAATATTTCCTTAAGGTGATGTATGAAAAAATCTGAAACTTTGGCTGTATTACTTGACAGAAGTTCCTAAAACCCTCATGCTCGACAAAATTGAACAACAATTCATCAACTATTATCATATGTGCAAGGGCTTTTCTACAAGCTTTTTGATTAAAACTCCAATTTACAATCCACAACTCTCACCATCTTTCTTTACTAAGACTGCCAATGTCTGTTGTTTTGGATCTTTATTATTCAGATATTTCTTACATTTATCCAAATGTCTCTAAAGTGCAGTAGTGTCTTGCTTACTATCAGCTTGATATTCTTGATTACAGTAATTGCAAAATGCTCTTTTCTCTTTTATTTCTGACTTCTCAACTTTTTTAAAGTGTTCCCATATTTCTGAGACGTTATCGTGTGTCGTTGTCGTCTTCCTTTTCTTTTTTTGATGTCACTTGTTCATTAACTATAGAACTACTCGTAACATCAACAAGAGCATTACTATCACCATTCCAGACATCAACTTATATATCTTGATATTAAAAGAATTAAAAATAAATAAATCCATACATAAGAGACATGTTGAAAATAAGTCATCAATATTACTAATCACGTGCATTTCATATTTCATTATATGATTACCAAAAAAAAATGAAATCTAACATGTGTTGCGCGCATATGCTGATCATGACCGTGAAAAATATCAAAATAATTTCAAATGCAGGGAAAAAAAAGAAAATAAGAAAAACGATCAAACTAACCTTTGTATGATGCAGAGAGAGAGAGAGAGAGAGAGAGAGAGAGAGAGAGAGAGAGAGAGAGAGAGAGAGAGAGAGTAATAGATTGATGGTGATACATAGTTACATACCTTGTGAGATGCTCTCTCTCGATCTCTCTCCAACGCAAACGAGCTCTTTGACTCCCTCTCTTACTCGTACGCTTGAATTTCTCTCTCCAAAATAGTTTGCCTATCACACACCATGACTTTTAACATATGAAACTTCTTAGGGCCCCACAGTGATTTAGGTTTTACATCCACATTGTCCATCAATTTTTACATATCATTATAGAGCATGAGCCCCAAAATGAGACACATCCAAAGCTCAAGCGGACAACACCACAGGAAGAAACGGGGATTAAATTACCGTTGAAAACTTTTTGGGGCCATAGAAGACTCTGATCAACCTGATATTTGTATTTTAACTCATTCCAGGTGTGTGTGTGATATTATGAACAGGTCAGATGGAAAATTACAATCAAGCTTGGCCCTAGGAAAGTTTCAATGGTAGTTTGTTCAATCCCTATTACTTTTTGTGGTGTGGTCCACTTGAACTTTGAATTTGCCTCATTTTTGGGGTCATGCTCTAGAATGATCCATAAAAATTGATGGATGGTATGGATGTAAAACACAAATCATTGTGGGGCCAAAGAACTACCACACGTTAAAAGTCATAAGGTGGATCACGCAATCAAGATAGAAGTTATGCCGTGGGAAACGGATTGACTACTCCCCTATTGGCTAGTGGTCGGTGCTCTATGGACCCCAACATGATGTATATGTCTCATCCATGCCGTCCATCCATTTTTCCAGATAAATTTATGCTATCGGCCCAAAACTGAGGTAGATCAAAATCTCATATGGGGCCACATAGTGTTGATTGAACTCTCACCATTAAAAGCTTCTTAAAAATTTCTTAGGGCTACAAAAGTTTTGGATCAAGCTGATTTTTATTTATTTATTTCCCTTCATCCAGGTCTCTATGACCTAATCTATAGGTTTGATGTCAAATAAACATTATCGTGGGCCTTAGGAGGTTTTTAATGGTAGATCTTCAATCACTAATGTTTTCCCATGGTGTGGTCCACTTGAGATTTTGATCTGCCTCAGTTTTGGGTTGATACCATAAAATCATCTGGAAAAATGGATGGACGGCATGGATGAGACACATACATCATGTTGGGGTCCATAGAGCATCGACCACTAGCCATTGGGAGTAGCCAATCCGTTTCTGCTACCGTGGAGCATGCAATCAGATGCGGATTTCCTGTAAAAGCCTTCCGCAAAAATTTTTTGTGTAAGGATTCTGGGTGGGGCCCACTACGATGTTTATTAGAAATCAAACCCGTCCATATGTTTTTGAGTTTATTTTAGGACATGTGACTAAAAGTAGGATGGATCCAAAACTCAAATGGGCCACATGAGAGGAAACAGTGGAGATTTAATGACCACTGTTGAAATATTTATATGGCTAAAAAAGTTTCGTAGGTTTAAGTTTTTAGTGTTTTTACTTCATCCTAGTACAAATGACCATATAAACGGTTTGGATGGCATATAAACATCAATGCGGAGCTTAGAAAGGTTTCAATGGTAGGAATTCCTTTTCCCACTGTTTCATCTTGTATGGCCGTGTTGAGTTTTGGATCCTCCTCATTTTTAGTTGAATGTCCTAAAATGAGCTAGAAAAATGGATGGACGGCTTGGATTTCTCATAAACATCACGGTGGACCCCACATTGCATCCTTGCACAAGAACTTTATGCGAAAGGCTTTCGCACCAGATCCACGTCCCACACAATCTGGGAGAGAAAAATATGGTGCATGAGAGAGAAAAATCTGGCTCATGGTAGAGAGAAATCCTTAATTGGAAATGAAGTGCACAAAAGACAATCCCATTGATTATATATTTATATTATAATTATCGAGTTCGGGTTCGGGTTGGGTTGGGCAACCTGAGACTTCATCCCGAGCCCAACCGAAATTCTATCGGGTTGGTGTTTCTACAGCCCAAGCCTGAGACCGAACCCGACATATCCTTCCCGAGCCCAACCCGATGTTGGGTTGGTCGAGTTGAACCCGCCCGATTTTCAACCCTACTCTTCGCTACCAACCTTGCCCTGTATCTATCCCGTTTCTTCTTGAAGATCCACTTGCACGCGATCACTTTTTCAACCAACTATAAGCTTCACTAGCTCCCACATCTCATTTTTGTATAAGGAGTCCATCTCATCATTTATCGCCACTTTTCACTTTTCTATATCCAGTTCTTCAAGAGCCTCCTGAAGAGTAGACAGGTCCTCCTCATATGTAACGAAGACATATGCGATATTTGAATCATCCTTGTATCTTGTCGGTAGCCTACGATCTAGCTACGGATTCCTTCTCGCAGGTAGCTGCTCCACCTGCTCCTGTACCTTTGTCTGTGCATCTGTCTGAGCCTGAGTAACATCTGTGTTAACCTGAACATCTAACCAACTTTTCTGGTTCCTCCTGCTCATTCTACTCTTTCCTACGGAATAAGGACTCTTCGTTGAATTTAACGTCCCTACTAATGATGATCTTTCATGTGAGCTGATCATATAGCCTGTACCCCTTCACACCACCACTAAAGCCAACAAAGATATACTTTTTGGCTCTTTGGTCTAACTTATCTCTCTCAACTAACGGTACATGAGAGTAAGCTTCATAACCAAACACATGTAATCTTAGGTTGTAACACCCCATACTTTTCAGTACTCGGGCGTTACCATGAGAACCTGATTTAGTATAAACGCAAACCCAAATTATGGGAACATTTGCACACTCTAACTTAAATCTAATTGTCATGGGTGATCTTCACCCATAAATTTAGCCATCCAACCGTCGTCTTTCAAGATGGACCATCCTACCATAAAGTTTTAAGTTGGACCATCACATCACCTAGAGAACTGCATTAAACCTCATGAGGCTTAATTCTAGGAACCTAATTGGGGTAAAACGTCAAATCATTCCTGTTAGATTGATTAAGTTGTGAAAAATCAATTTCAAGACTTAAGTCACTAGATTCACCATTCCTTAGACTTACAACCAATATTTGGGCAATCCATCCCTATAAATCACCTCAATAGATAGATTAAACCGTTCATTGTCAATTTCAAACTCTAGGGATCATTGATGGTTAGGTTTGGAATCGATCAGACCGTCGGATGGATGGAAATCATAGTTTGAACCTAAAAGCAAACGTTGTGTGACCCATTTGGTTAAAATAACATCAGTAGTGGCCCTGGGTGGTTAACAAGTTAGATGAACGATTCTAATCACTGGTGTAGACCACATACAACCTCGAATCGATGATAACTAGCACTTAATAGTCACACTCCTGTTGATATGGCCCACCTAAGCCTTGGAGCTGCCTCATCTTTGGTCGGATGTCCCAATAGGACCCACAGAACTTGATAAATGGTGCAGATCTATCAAAGACATCTTTGTGGGTCCCACATTTGGGGCATGGGCATGAATTGTGCTTGCATCCGCAAGATACCAAACCCGTCACCCTGTCAAACGATGTTTGACCCGACGAAAGAGGAATTTTCCTCTTCTCCTTTCATTTTCCCGCCAGCAACAACATTCAAAAGGTGATATTCGCTGGGACGATCATGGCCCACCATCAGGGATCCATAGGTTGATCTAACTGTCCATCATTCATGGGAGCCACCTCTGACCAAAACCTTGATGGTTTCACCTGATGAATTGCACTCATGTACTCACAAACACCAACATAAGAAGACTGTTCATGCTGCCATTTTTCTAAAAATAGAAACTTCTTTCCACGTTGGCAATCCGCGTGCTCTGGCTGCGGTAATCTCGTCCCTCCACCGAGAGGATCCTAGCCCTCCGTTCCACCTCAGCTTTAGGGCTTCATAGCTATCATATGAGCTTTTCTTTCCACTGCTGCACGTTACACTTGAACCCTTTAAGTGAAAATACCTATCACCATCCGTTTAGTGGGCCCTAATGTGTTCTCCGATTGTATCCACACCATCCACGAGTGGTGGATAGGAAGATTGACCATCCATCAATGATTTACCATTACCGTGGAGTCATCTTCTCCGTTGGTTGAAACAACTCACCATCCTTTGTGGGCCCCATTCTTAGATCAGAAGCGTCCATCCGAAGGCCCCTAACACTAGATGACCCTTTATATCGATAGATCCTATCCATGCATTCAAAACAACCTTTGATTAGCCTATCTTTTCCAACCAAGTTCACTTGGGGTAGAGGCTTGGAGCCATTAAAACCGCAAGTCACCTCTATCTAAACACATCTGGACCGTCCATAATTGGAGCGAAAGGACCTATAAAGGCTCCTCTTAAGGCGCTCCTCTCCAGGAATAGAAAATGAGAGAGTTTTAGTTGGGGCCGTCGCATCGGGACAACTCGCTGAGTTGCAGGTTGGTTTCGGTTCAGCAACCCTGCTAGACAGGTTAGAGGGAAGAGAGAAAAAAAAAAGAGAAGGAGAAGAAGAAAAGAGAGTGGAAGAGAAGAGGAATAAACGAGAGAAAAAGAGAGAGAGTGTGAGGGCTCTGCCCTCCTTCTTACTGTCGACCCGTTGCCGCACAGAGACTCGAACTCGGCCTGCCCAAATCTGGTTTCGTGTAAGCCCTCTAGAACGCCCAAATAAGAAGGGAAGGAAGGAGGAAGCAGAAAAGAGGGTGGTGAAGGGACGCTGGTCTCTTCCTCGGGTGGCGGCCACATCAAATGGGAGTGACTCGGGCTGAGTTACTGCCCCAAGTCCGACCGGACTTTGCCTGGGTCCAGACCCACTGCTGGATGTTCTAGGAAGAAGAACGGACGGAAAAGAGGGAGGGAGTGAGTTCGAGGATCAAATCAGCTTGTTGTCAGGTTGTGGCTGCCTGGTTCGGGCCGACTCTGAGTTCGAGATGGGCTTAGATCTGGTTCGGGCTGGGGACCTGCTGGATCTCCAGCAGGAAAGAAAGAAAAAGAGAAACAAAAGGAGAAGAGAGAGAAAGGTAGAGGAAGAAGGTAGAGAGGAGAGAGAATATGGGTAGTTGTTGTTGTTGCACCAACCCAACTGACCGAGTCGTGCACAACTCAGTCGTTGGTTTAGTCCTTGTTTTGCTGGACATTCTAGGAATATGGGTTGTAGGAAGAAGAAGGAAAATGAAAGAAGAGGAGAATGGAGAGAGATATGGAGTGAGCCAAGTCGTTGTTGAGTCAACTCGGCTGTCTTGCAGGTTTAATCTAGATTGGGGTTATTCAAGGATGAGTCGACAACTAGGTAAACTAACTCCCTAATCATCTTATATTAATTAAGAACAATATAGTAGTAGTAATAATAAGATAGGATATTGATATTCTTGTGTTGGTTGAGTATAGGTATTCAGTAAAGGCTACTTTAGATTCCTCTCGTTGAAGTCAACTTGGTGTGGGTATTGCGATTGGATTCAAGTTGATTCCGTCTAAGGTGAGGACTCACCCTTTGAGCTTCCCACTCAAATTCATCAATCTGGACATAGATGATGATATGATTCTTCTCATTAAGTTAATCACCTCATTATGTGAATATGCTAATTCGTTGCGCACTTAATTCCTGTGTTAGATAATGAACATGTCTTTTTAAATATAGCAAGCATAAATGATTTGATGATAACATGCTATATTTAGTTGTACATTTGTTAATTAACTGTATGTTTGGTGCTTGTGCTTATGTGATGTATTGAATGGAACCTGTCATGAACTTACCATCTTGTGGTCCATATTTGACTTACACGACATGGACCGCATATTTGCCCTATGTGGCTTGGATCGCTTATTTACCCTTTGTGGCTTTGATGGAACATTGGCGCTCTTTTGTGGCATATTGGTTATATTCACATATCTTGCTGGTTTTCTAGTCATCTTGCGGTGTTCAGTCATACTGTGATTTCCAGGTGGAGCGGGAGTTCGCTGATCGATTTTTTAGCCATCTTGCGATGTTCAGGTACGATATGATTTTCAGGTGAAGTAGATGTTTGTATGTCGGTTTCCTAGCCATCTTGCGGTGTTCATTCGTACTGTGATTTTCAGGTGGAGCGGGAGTTCGCTTATCGATTTTCTAGTCATCTTGCGGTGTTCACGTACGATATGATTTTCAGGTGGTCTAGAGTTTGTATGTTGATTGTCTCTTCATCTTGCGGTGTTCAGTCGTACAGTGATTTCTGGGTGGAGTGAGAGTTCACTTATCGATTTTTTAACCATCTTGCGGTGTTCACGTACGATATGATTTCCGGGTGAAGTAGATGTTTTTATGTTGTTCTCTCTTCATCTTGCGGTGTTCAATCGTACCGTAATTTTCAGGTGGAGCAGGAGTTTGCTTATCGATTTTCTAGCCATCTTGTGGAGTTCACGTACGATATGATTTCCAGGTGAGGTAGATGGTTAAAGGTTGATTTTCTATTCACCTTACGGAGTTCACTTGTACCATGATTTCTAGGTGGGGCTGAAGTTCGCTTATCGATTTTCTAGCCATCCTGCAGTGTTCACGTACAATGTGATTTATAGGTGCAATGAAAAGTTGTATGATTGATTATTTGACTATTTGGACACATTCACTTGCATCGCGATTGGTAATATATTTTGCTTATGATGACATTATGTTGATTGGATTGATTTTGAGTATATGATCATGAATATAAATTGCGCTGCTTAATATATACATTCTTCTTACTTATGATTTATTCTGGATTATGAATGATGAGTGTGTAATCTTAGAGGGTGCTCCTGTAACAACCCGACTTTTCAGGACCCGAGTACACGACTCGTTCCCCAAAAACCCGAGTGTTAACCTTAAAGGATGGTCAAATATTATTATTTTTTTCTTCTTCTTTTATCAGAGTAAGCAGATGAGCGTAGAATGGACAAGTAAGCATAAAGGAAAGTTCCATTATCATTTAGAATATACAAAAGAGTGCCCATAATGACTTATACAAACCAATGTCTCGAACATAACAAATACAAGAATCTACATGATCTAGTACAAGAAAATTAACATAAGCATATAAACATAGGCAACCAGACTGCGCCACTCCTCGAGGTAGATGTAGTCATGTAACCCTGGCACATGTACCCGGCTCCTCATCAGCCTGAACCTGAAAGTCACTTAAGACATCTGTGCTACCTGTACGGTTGTATATTTGATGGATGAGTGGCCAACTCAGTGTGAACTCCCCTCAAGATTACGCACCGCCGCATTAGGTAAGCATAGTTATAAAACAAAGCATACAAAATAATACATGATGCAAATCTTTTTATGTGCATGGATGCGTGAAGTATGCAATCATCGCCCCGGGGATGCTCATCCGTGCGATCATCGAACCTGGGAAACATCATCCAGTCGGGTCCCCATGCAATCGTCGACCCGGGTAAAACATCCAGACGGTCTGTGCCCCGATTAAAACATCCAGACAGGCGATGTGACTGGTCATCAGCGCAACATTCAGCGTAATCGCGGGGCATGAAGATCCAGGTCATCATCAAAATCGAATGACTGGTCATAAGCGCAACATTCAGCGTAATCGCAGGGCAGAGTGATCCAAGCCATCGAAATATGCCATGTATGCATGATTAGCCAATCCGTTATTAATCCAATTACAATCAGCAGGTTTAATAAGCTCAAAGGTCACTACGGGGAGCACATGGCCCAGCGTAGGCCGACGGTTCAGGCATAGTGTCCCATTCCACCATCCCCGGCCCATGAGACTACCACCTTAGGATGTTTAATGGAAACCCATCGACTAGTGGCCAATCATATTACGATAGGTGGGGCTTACCATCGCATGGTTGCACAGTATAAAACATCGAACCCATGTAGGAAAAATATCAAATAAAACCACGTAGAGCGAGTATCAAAATATGCCACATAGGGCGAATATCAAAATCATACGATAAAGACCATCCTTAAAATCATTGGGCACAACAACCCTGGATGGTAGGCCCACGTCAATGATCCATCTAGACCACCACTTAAAAACCACCGAGTCGAAGGTCCATTACGATCACAAAGAGTCAAGTTACATCCCAAGTATGGGTGTACATTCATACGTGGGAATTTCCCACTAATGTACCAGTTTAAGTTCCGTAAACAATCCACAAATAATCCACAAGCATGAACAATTATACAGGATAATCATAAAGCATGTAAGACAGCAATTTAATTTCCACCAGCTAACACATGTGATTATAAAGAGAGATATCAATTATGAATTTAAATAAAACTATAACTTAAGCTAATGAGAAGATGGAAAGCTCAAGGGGAAGAATCATCACCTTATAGTTGGATCGCCTACTAGCATGGTTAGGGGACGCGTAGTCCCTTATAATCGAGTCCTATCATGAATTAGAAATTTACATGGTTAGATCGAGTTCTACATATTATTTATGGTTGAGATTATAACTTAGGGTTTGGATTATTTATCTTAGGGTCTTAATGTAGGATTAGGGCTTTCATCTTAGAGTTTAGTCTTAACTTAGATTCTAGAATTTGAACCCTGAATTATTAATATTAATGTTATCATTATTATCGTGCGACTGATTGAATAATATTTATTTTAGGGGTATTTAATCCATTAGTAATGATGGTTCCTAAGTTCGTATTTAAATGTACCGAACTTATCTAATACTCTTATAATGATTAATAACCTATTATCTATGTAAGGAGTGTAAGTGTATAATAATCATATTTCTGTTTATAATATTCAATGCTAATATGAAGAATCAACCGATGGTCAATCCTGCTTAGTACCCTGTTTATGGTTAAAGCCCTAACCCAGGGTTTGAGTTTCCCAAGTCTAGGGTTTCATCCCTGAGTTTAGGTCTACGTTAACTTTTAGGATTTGATGAATTCTAGTTGGTGTGCCATTAATTACAATGTAAATTCGATAATTACAAGATACTAGCATTAATGTTATAATTTTTTATTAGCTAACATAATAATAATAACCATTACGATGAAAATTAATATTATGATTTATGCTAATATTTAAGAGTGACAAACAATGCACTAGTATTTACTAGTGATATTATTTTACATGTAACAATTAATGTTAGTATAGATAAGTTACAAATGGCTATTCATTTCCAATATTAACAGTCCTAGTAACGATAGGAATGGTAACAATGTTGACTGTAGTCTAAACAAATTCAGTGTGGGTTCACCTGAGTTAATAGCTGTGTTGGAGACGAGTGATTTTATTTTGTTCACCCGCCCAATGTGGCAGCACAAAGTGGGCCATCTTGAGTGGGTGCCCACCGATTCACTCTTTTGTCCACGGGCGCGATGAGTTGGCCTAGTTTGGTGGCTGAACTTAAGTCCACGACCAGCCCAGTCATGTGACCCGATCACGGCTCCGCTTAATAGCACAACAGTGTGCATGGGAAAAACCGGGCTGGGCCGCCTCAGATCCAAGCCCATATATGGGACGGGTTGGACTTATCCATCAAACGGAGGTGGGGTGCGGTATTACCTAGACTTCGTCACAAGCTGAGTCAGCCCGGAGACTCACACGATTGCTGCAGTAGTTTGGGATCGGTTGACAGCACCGACGGCTGCACCAACAGCAACAGTAATAGCGGCCCTCCATACGGCCTTGAACCTAGCTCAACCCAACCTCATTTCCCACTCTCACTCCCTCTCTCTTTCTGCTGATGGAATCACCTAACAAGGACCGTCAGCCCAGCCTGACTTGGCCGGAACTCGGTCCAGCGAGTGGGACTCGGCAGCGGGTCAGGCTGGCTCGGTTTGAGCTGGTGCAACCGAACCATTCCCACTCTTCCTTTCTCTTTGTTTCTTCACTCTATCTTTCTCCTTTCATCTTCTTTCTCCCCACCGAGGGTCCCGCAACTGTGGCTGGTTGCTCAGGATCGACCCGACCCGCACTGTTCAACTTGGCATCGAGTCGCGGTGTAACTGCAGCACCAACAGCGACCTCATCCTCTCACTCTCTCTCTATTCTTCTTCTTCTTCTTTCTTTCTCCTCTTTTCTATTTCTCTGGGGTCTCAGCAGACTCTCTGATCCAACCCGATTTCGCCGTGATCCGAGTTGGCTCGAGCGACTCGAACGGAGAAGAAGGAGCTTAGCTCCAATGGCAGAAACCGTCTGGGTGTCACTTCCTCCAATCTGTTTCTTCCAGACAGTCCTAAGGGACTCTAGGAAGCTTGTAGATAAGCATTCTCGAAGCTTTAGGATGATTTAGGTGGTGGGTTCGAAACGAAGGAGAAATGGCGTTTTCCTACTGTCGGCTGCAAGAACAGCAATGAGAATCGAGAGATGTTCGATCCTCTCCCTATAATAGCACTGCCCTAATGGTCCTAAGCCGTCGGATTGAGAGAGAGTGGTGTGGATCGAATCTAAGGCTTCCACCGACTCTCTCCCCGTTGGAAATATCTTGCCAAATGACTGGATTAGCTGGCAACAGCACCGCCGTTCTCCAACGGCCAGGATCGGCTCTCAATGGACGGTCAGGATAGGCAGGGAGGAATGCACGCGGATTGCCAATCTGTCCGCGCAACAGTTTCCGTTTCAGGAAACGTTGGTTTTGCAGGGTCTGCTTGCACCGCAAATTGTGTGCCGGCGTGCTGGATTCTAGGCGTAGGAGTTGCCGGGGTTTGGTCAAGCCCTCCGCCCAAGTCAGATGGACGGCCTGGATCATCAAGATGGCCCCTCATGGTGGGCCACAATACGTCTGAAACGGACGGCCGACCGTCTGCTAGTGGGAAAAGAAGAGAGAGAGATGTCGCCCTTTTCTTGGAAATTTCGGGTCAGCGTCAGCTGACCGTCCTTCTTGGAATGGTGCACCGTGAGTGCACATCCCTGCCGTGCACTCAAGGTCTGAGGTAGGGTCCACCATGATGATTGGGATAAATCCACACCGTTCGTTCTACCTCAGGGCTCTAATCAAATCGTCTAACCAACATCCAGTCAGATCTAAAGTTCAAGTGGGGCCATGACTTGATTTTTGGTCGTCTTGGTGGATCTTCGTCAATCCGGTGGTTGGATCACCCCGGAATCGGACGTCTACGGCTAAAAGGGGCCATTGTCTGTTCATATGTCTTTTGTAATGATTTACAACTAGATATTTAACATTAATGCTAATTTTTAGTATAAACTCTCTCTCTCTCTCTCTATATATATATATCATTATTTATTTTCCCTTATTACTATCCTTATTACTGTTATTATCATTATTATTTTCATTATTATATTACTATTATTGTTTTCCAATGTGTTCATCATGGTTTGCGTCTAGATCAACGCTTTTTATTTAGTGTAGGGCTTGATAAGAAGGATTTAAATTTGTGAGTGAGTCGTGCTTTCTAAATGCATAGGTTATTTTACGATTATGAAGATCTGACGGTCAAATCATCACAAAATATGATTAGTGGTGATCCCTAGGGTTCTCGGCCTAGTTTAGGTGAAAATCATTGGACAGTTTAGTAATCAAGTGGCCTAATCGAAATGATGAAGTGGTGCACATTTGTGGGAGTTTCTAAGGTTAAGTGAACGATGGATCTGTCGATTCAGACCATAGGGCGTAGGATAGATGGCCTGATGTATGGACTAGGATTGTTTCCAATGGTTGAGTTTTGACTAGAATGAACGTG
The DNA here is from genome assembly GCA_021015155.1 of Magnolia officinalis. Classification (NCBI taxonomy): domain Eukaryota; kingdom Viridiplantae; phylum Streptophyta; class Magnoliopsida; order Magnoliales; family Magnoliaceae; genus Magnolia; species Magnolia officinalis. The sequence continues at coordinate 23,199,429 of JAJHSJ010000007.1, forward strand.
GATGTCCACTTAAGCTTGGTTTGAATTTATACTAAATTTGGTTATACGGTAACACCCGAGTACTGGAAAGTACGGGGTGTTACAGCTCCTCACTATGATAGCCATTGACGCTATCAAACTGTATCAGTTAATGCACGTGTAGAGCGAGCCGATGCTGTCCACTGGGTTGCTAGAGCAGATCAGGTAGCTGAGGAGTTAGACGGGATCCCTGCGGCCCATATTGAGCTCCATCATTAGATGATAGATTTCTGTTTTTATTTAATGAACTTTATTATTTGAGATTGTATAAGTCCTGTATGGGCGCTACATTTGAAATTTGGTGATGATGATAATGTTTTTATACAATGCACGGTTTACTCCACCAATATTTGCTGCTAACCCTGATTAATGATAAGTGGTTCAAATTTATACTGAATTTTAAAGGCTAACACTCGGGTTTTTGGAGAATGAGTCATATACTTGGGTTCCAAAAACTGGGGCGTTACATAAGTAGTCTACCTTCTAACCACTCCATACTTCCTCTGAAATTTTACAATCAATCGTCATAAAATGAGACTAATTCACCAAATAACAAGTCATGTTAACGACCTCAGTTCATAGGTCCTTGTCCAACCTAACATTACTAATCATGCATCGGGCTCTCTCCAAGAGAGTCCAATTCATCCGCTAAGCCACATCATTTTGGTCGGGTGTGTGGCGCACTGTATTGCGCCTTATGATCCCTTCATCTTTACAGTATTGATTAAACTCTCCTGAAGTAAATTCTCCACCGTTATTCGTCCTCTGAACTTTCACCTTTCGTCCTTATTGCTTTTCCACCATCACTTTTCATTGCTTGAAATTGGTGAAAACATCGAATTTATTTTTCATGAAATAAACCCATACTTTCCTGGAGTAGTTGTCAATGAATGTGACAAATCATGATGACCCTCCAGCAAAAACCATGGGCGACGCTCCCCATACATCGAAATGCACATAGTCAAGCACACCCTTACATTCATGTTTTTCAGATTTAAAAGATAACATAGATTTTTTTTATCATATATACAATGCTCGCATATATTTAAATCAAAACTTTTTAAATTTGAAATTAAATAACGATCAGAAAGTACCTTCATGCCCCACTCGCTCATGTGTCAAACGTTCATGCTGCATACGTGCAGACGTGGAATTCGCTACAGCCCCTACAACTCCACCCAATGAATTGCTCCTGATCAACCTGTAAAGATTTTCGTGCCTCTGTGCTTTCATTACTATGAGTGCCCCTTTTGAAAATGGTAAATTTGTACTCAATTGCCTCGAGTACACCAAGAGATATCAAACTCTTCTTCATATCAGGAACGTGTCATACCTCAGTCAAGGTATGCTCCATGCCATCAACCATCTTAATGTGCACCGATCTAATACCTATCACATTATAGGCATTATCATTGCCCATAAATACCTAACCACCATTGCACTCTCTATAATTGGTGAACCAACTTCGATGAGGAGTCATATGATATGATGCCGCAGTGTCCAAAATCCACTCATTCCTATGATAATCGTATAAGTGTCCGATCATAGACACATACAATACATCACTTTTGCTCATACCTTCATCAGATATAGCAGTGTTGGCTTCCTTAAAAGAAGCTTCTGAGTTCTCTTTCTTAGCTTTAGGATTTGTACAATCCTTCTTCATGTGCTCCGTCATCCCATAATTCCAGCACTTCAATTTACCTTTACACTTGCCCTTGGATTTGGATTTCGATCGAGAAGATCTAGTGTCTCGCTTAGAATTTCACTCCCTCGTAAACAATGCATCAGTAGAGGCCCCCATGTTGCCATTATTCTTTCTCATCACCTTTCCTTGAAGGGCCAAGATCACAGTATCAACACTAAGAAACGTTTTACTGATGCACAAGGTGTCTTTGAAAGACTCATACAAAGCCGGGAGAGAATTCAACAAAATACATGCTTGATCTTCATCCTAAACCATTTCCTCCACATCTAGTAATTTGCAAATCATCTTATTAAAGTTGCTAACGTGGGCTTCGACATCTCCTACCTCTGCCATCTTAAGATTGAACAACTACAGTTTCAAGTATAAATGATTTTCAAGGGAATTCTTCAAATAGATATCCTCTAATTTCGCCCATAGACTCGCCGCAGTTTTCTTTCTCATGACATTGTAGAGAACCTCATGAGTTAGGCACAATTGAATGGAGGTTCTTGCTTTCTTATCCAGTTTGTTCCATTCATCGTCATCTATAGATTCTGGTCGCTTCTCAAGGACTTCGTCTAATCCTTACTGAACTAAATCATCTTGACCTTTCATAATTCAAAATTATTTTTTCCAGAGTACTTCTCAACATCATACTTAGGATTGGTAGCTAGCCATTGATACGCACTTTCGGATTTAAGCCTACGCCCCAACGTCTTGCTTTGATACCACTTGTTGGGAATTGCGGAAGCACACAGAGATGAATTAAGTGAAGTAATCCAATTGCACTAATCAAGCACAATGCAAACACACAGTTTTTTAATGTGGAAAAACTCTTATAGAAAAAAACTACGGCAAAAAGCGACAAATAATTACTATGAAAGTAAAAATTACAAGAGTTTAGAGAATATCCGATTTGATAAAGCCTCGAATCACCCAAAGCTACGCCCTTGAAACCCTAAGAACGAATTGGAAAAGCTCTATATTACCCTATTTCTGATTTCCACATATATTTGTAGCCATGAGAAGAATCCCAAACAAAATCAGAAACTAATTCCACAAATACACAAATCTTCGTAAAATCTGCAATACGTTCGATGGGACTTCGATGTCATTAACACCCGACTTCAATGTCACTGTCGATGACATCGAACGCCACTTCGATGGCATTGAACAATCACTAAAACAATCCGGAGACAAAACATAAAAATCAGATTTTCTCGATTGCATTGAATTTAAGTTTCAATGGCATCGAAACTAATCTCGATAGCATCGAACAAGTATCCAAATAGTCCAACAACCAATTGGAAAAATTCTGAATTACTTTGATGGGATTGAGCAGTTAATCAATGACATTGACTGGGCTGTTGATGGCATCGGTGGGAATCACAAAGTTAGTGAATCTGTGATGTGGCAGGATGTCATTGGGGGACTTTTCTGCTGTGAAAGAGAGAGCCACGACTGAGTACGCACTCAAGCAAACAACTTTTGAAGGAGACCGTGAGCCTATCTAGGTAGAGGGTACGTATAATGCCCTATCATCCGGCTATGTTATGGATCCAAGGTATCATCCGGCTATGTTATGGATCCAAGGTGATTCTCCGGATCCACTTAATCTGCATATCTTGAAATGAGTCACAAAACCATATATCACTAAGAACAAATGATCTTGAATTGGCTTATCTCGGTGGCCATATGGCCATCCAAATCATTAGGTCCAAATTGCAATTATGCCCATGGATTTGCAACTTGTAACCCGACGGAAAACTTAAATACTCTGGCGGAGTGTGGTGGATGATACCCAGGCATCGTGACATTGTACATCAGGAAATTCACATTGAGCTGGTCAAATTACGCAACCCAGTTTGAATTTATCTTTAAACCAAAATGACACTCATTTAATAGTCTAACCATCGGATAGGTGGACATATATTGGACGGTTGAAATAAAAAACATTCATTGGTCCTATCAATCACAGGTGAGTATCGTTCAACCAATCCGATTTTGGATTGTGAGTTAGTTACATCTCCATAATTAGGCCGGCTTAATTTGAGTTTATGTAGGCCACGTGTACAATTTACGAGTGCCTGCTATCAAGCATCATTCGCTGCCAGAGTATCAAGTAACTCTAAAGAATGCTACGGATGGCAATGGGTCGGGCCAGACTAAGCCCAGGTCTGGTCTGGCACTTATCCTCCAGGCCCAAGCCCAGCCAGGTCCAGGCTCAATCTATTTTTGAATTTGATTGTTTCTGCTCTATATTTGATGAAGTGGCGGAAACAGGAAAAAAAAAAAAAAAAAAAAAAAAGAGCTAGGGAAACGAAATCAATGGTTTACACATTCAAGATGCATGGGTTGCTTGGTCCAGGATTAGGATGGCATATTTGTATGATATAAGATAACACACACAACAGATATATATATATTATATATATATATATATATATATATATATATATATATATATATAATATATATGGAAAAGATTCCATGCGGTCTGCTCAGGGGAACTTCCCATGAGGTCGAGTTGTGTGGGCCCACCATGATGCGTGTCGAACATCTACCTCATCAGTTAGATGCACCATTCCATGGTGGGCCTAGGGTTTAAAAATCAAGTCAATCCGTCACTTGTGTGGGCCACACCACATATAAAAGTTGAGAGGAGTTACCCTCCATTAAAACATTCATAATAATTTGTTGGGCCCAGTTCTTTTATATGTTTTAGGCATGTCTTCACATGGTTTTAGATGGTATGGCCCACTTGAGTTCCGTGTATAGCTGATTTTTGGGATATCCCATAATTTAAAGGGGACCCATCAAATGCACGGTGTTGATGTTCAACACGCACCACGGTGGGGC
>JAJHSJ010000007.1:23204092-23418651 GCA_021015155.1 Magnolia officinalis
ACCCATTTATTATCCGTCGCTTTACGATTTGAAGGCAGATCAACAAGTTCCCAGACTTTATTCTTTTTTCATGGAAGCTATCTCTTCGTCCATAGCATTCACCCACTCGGTCGAGTTAGAAGATAATAATGCATATTGATACGAATCAGGTTCATCATCATCAACCGCAACGCAAGAGAATGGTTGCCCTTCAATATCGAAGTATCTTTGGGGAATCAATCCTCTTTCGCTTCGACGTGACTCAGGAGCCTGTTGAGATGTCCTCCCACTGTCCTTACGAACATAGGAGCATCATCTTCTTGAGAATCAAAATTTCCACTCTCCTGAGATACATCGGGTATTTAAAAAAATTCTAAAGGAATATTTTGTTTCATTCTGCTTGGGTATCTATCTTCAACGAAGGTCATGTCTCGGGATTCTATATCAATCCATCGTCTATGATCCTCGTAAACTAGAACGTGTCCCTTTGAATGCATAGAGTACCTAATGAATATGCATTCAATGGTTTTACTATCAAGTTTATCTCTATGCGGAGTAGGTAGCAAAACATATCCCAAAGATCCCCAAGGGCGTAGGTTGGCTAGAGAAGGAATCCTCCCAGACTACATCTCATATGGGGTCTTAGTAATAGATTTGGGTGAGACTCTATTAAGGACGTAAACGGCTGTTAACAGCGCGTCTCCCCAGAATGTGGTAGATAGATTGACTTGTGCCATCATCGATCTAACCATGTCTAATAGTGTCCTATTCTGTCTCTCTGTAACACCATTTTGTTGTGGAGTATACGCCATTGTGTACTGCCGAACAATTCTAATGTTTTCACAATATGACTTAAACGTTTCAGATGTATACTCGCCACCTCTATTAGATCGAAGGATTTTAATCTTTTTCTCAAGCTGATTTTCCACCTCAGCTTTATATTTAAGAAAACAATCAAAAGCCTCATATTTGTGTGAGATGAGATACACATATCCATAGTGTGAGTAATCGTCAATGAAAGTGACAAAGTATTGACATCCGTTTCTAGCATGTACATTGAAGGGTCCATAGATTTCTGAATGAATTATCTCTAGTGTGCCCTTGGACCTAGCCGCTTTGGGAAATGGTTTTTTTAAAGTCTTCTTGAACACACAATGTTCACAAAATGGCAAATCAATTTTGGATAAGGAGTCTAATAGACCAGAACGTACTAATCTTGTCATACGATCTTTTCCTATGTGACCTAACCTCACGTGCCATTTTTAAGATTCAGATACTACAGTTTCATTCGACATAGCAGATAAAGCTAGAGGGGCATTATCACAATCTACGTCCAGAATAAATAAATCTGAAATTAAATTTTTTCATGCAAGGATGAGGTTATTCAGTCTTAAAGAAACTCTTTTCCCAAAAAATCGAATATCAAAACCATTAAATAATAACCTAGAAACAGAAATTAAATTCCAACGCATCCTCGATGCATAAAGAGTATCACAGAGGATTATTGTTCGTCCTATGCGCGTACGAAGATGGAGAACGCCATCCCTTGTACGTCTTCAACAGCGTTATTGCCCATGTACAACTTGTAACTTCCATTGGCTACAGGCCGAAATTCCTCGAGTCCTTGACGACTCTGTGTCACGTGCTTTATTGTGCCTGAATCCAAAATTCACTCGTTAGATATTGTATCTATGGAAATAATTTCAAAACAAACGCATACATACAAAGTATCTAGTGACTGAGAAATTACCGTCTTTTTATGAGCGCACTATTGAGCATAATGGCCAAAATTTCCACAGACAAAGCAGACTACATTTGTCTTTTTCTGCTTCTTCTTTCAATTCCCCTTCTTGTGATTTGGAGGCGGTGTTGTGGTCTTCTGTTCTTGATTATTCTTCTTCTCCTTCTTGCGAGCTTTAGACCGTTTGTTGTTAGCTTTCCGCTTGTGGGTCTCTGTTACAAAGGCCTTGGCTGAACCTGGCTGAATTACATTCATTTCAACTTCACGTACCAAGTGGCCACAAAACTCTCTGAACGTAGTGATAGAATTAATATGATTCAGAATTCTTTTGATTTGGGCCCATGATTCAGGCAAGGAATGGTGTATGACTATAATCTTCTGATTTTCAGTAAATTTACACCCAACATTCCTAAGGGCATTTATCATTTGCTCCATCTTACGAATATGATCTTTGATGGGGCAGCCGACAGGCATCCTATACTCATAAAATTCTAATTCCATTGCCCTAAGTCTCGCATCTGACTTCTGCGCATAGGTATTTGTCAGTGCTTTCCAAATTCCCTTAGCGGTTTCATACACTTCATACGTAGGTATGAGTTCTTTATGCATAGTGCTAAGAAGGACATTACGGGCTGAACGATTTTATTTTCGCCACTTATTATAGCGATTCATCGCAACCCTATGTTCTTGTAAATTCTCATTTTCAGCCAAGATGAGTTCCTCTTGAATTACATTGAGTGTGTGAGATATATCGTCCTCGTCCAGAAGGCATCGCACCGTGCGGGACCTGTCTTCGTAATTGTTGTTGTCAAAATATTGTCTTTTTAGCTGTTCAGCGATTAACGCTTTGGTGGCCATCTCTACTTTGCATGAGTATCACTACTTAGCTAAGATCTAAGATATTGACACTAATCATCAACATTTCTACGTGTTATATAAATTTTTAAAGTATAAAAGTAGTCAACACATCTTAACGAGATCTGAAAGTCTACATACTCGAATGGGCGGTGTAAAACAATCAAGTTCTCTATTTAAGATGAGTTTAATGCTTTTATAAGAATAAATTAGTATAACGTGCAACCTTCCATTATTAGTTGCATGCATCATTTGGTGAAGGAGAATAAACTCCCACTCAGGTAATGCACAACCTATTATTTTAGGGAGCATCTAAGCATTAAGTTTTTTAATTTCTAATGAAAAATGTAGGGGGCTAAGATCTAAACACATCAAGCCGGATATTTTCATACATATAAACATCATCATCAGAAAGAAAAAATAAAGTGCTAAGATATCAAGAGAGTATTATCTTCACCTATGATCATGACTATTAGTGATGGATCCGATCATTACCGTTAATGATCATTGTTGATGATGGATCCTTTCATCAACAGTGATCATCATGGTTGATAATTGTTTCAATCACTAATGAGCTCTAGATCAACAGTGAAGACAATATCATGAAGGAAACAACATCATCTCATATATATGATCAAATCCAAAAATCAAGATAACATATTCAGGTTGCAACATATCTAAATGTGGGCTATATCATTGATTTGTAGATTAATCATGAATATATGTGTACTCGTTTGTTAACAGATCTACACATGTGGAATTTGCAAAACTAAAACATAGTTGCTGCACGTGTACATCAGCCAATACGTATACACTTGTACATTGACCAAGTGCTTATTGTACTTCTCCAGTATAAATCTAAACTCATTAGTTGGATGGACAGTTTGGATTCAACATATATCTAGTGAAGAGATCTGTGTAATACATGGATCAGATTCACATGTGTGGCTGATGTTTTATACAGAACAATATTATTATTATTATATTATTATGTTAGATGTATGGTCACTGTACACGTATTCATATCACATGTTTTCTGTTTTCATATCACACGTGATGTACATCACAAGTGTACATCACACGTTTCATATTATCTGCACATGTTACATCTCATATTTACATCACACAGATCAGATCCATACATTAATCATATGAATCACACATCTCATATGTAAATCACATATAAGATATACATATGATACCAGCAGATGTATGGTGAATAGAGTCATTAGCAGATCATACATGTACATCATACATGTATGGATACCAGGCCAACACGTGTACAGTTGACATGTGATAATGAAGTAGAAAGATGCACGTTAATCATAGTACATGAAATATTTACAGCAACTGATTTCGTGTACATGAGATCTCGTGTACATCAAACATTGCATTGTATAGATGATAACACATTGCATTGTATAGACCTAAACCATGTTGTTGGTGTACACCACGTTACACATAAGTAGATGCCAACACGTTACATGTAGGGAATGTTGTTGATGTACAACGCGCTTCCCTATTCACTAAGAACTCATGAACACGTTACAACACCCAATTGTTGTATTTATTAACAGTGTATACAACACAAGTACGTTTTACATATGTTACCACTATATACACATTACAACACCCAGTTGTTGTATTTGTACACGTTGCACATATTGACATATTATAGATGTAACGTGTTGTACATGTACATGTTAGCAAAGTTTTGTAGACCAACACGTCACCTTTGTACATCACACGGATATGTATATCTTACGTGTATGTTACAAATTCCATGTGAAAATTCTATGTGATCAGATTTTCATGTTTCTTTGATACGTAACCATTGTACATTATCCGGATCAGCCTAGTGATCAAGCGTGATATGTGTATGTCTCACACGTGTACATACAAATCTGTGATTTTTGAAAGTACATGCGACTTTGCTTTGTGATGTATACATCACCTTTGTATATCATATCAGATGTGTACATCATATCAGATATATATCATATCACATTTTTGTATATCCACTGTACAACATATCAATGTGATGCCTATTCACTGTGGGGCCGATCAGACGATGATTAAATGGTGGGCCATAATTCCAATCCTAAAGGAAAAGATGGGCCACTTACCTTTTTAGATGATTATATTCGGAGATCCGCCGTTGAAAAGCTCTGATACCACTGTAGGGAAGCGCGGAAGGTGAGCCCTCAAGATCTGACGGTCTACACGAAGTTTGGAACCCTCACAAAGCAGAAGAACGGTGCTCCAACGGCTCGCCTATCTACTACTGGAGTAGATGAAACTATTCACACCTCTGATCCTACGGTATATAGTGGCCCCGGATTGCGATCTATGGATCAGATCTTCCCAAAGACAAGCTAAAATAGACAGATTATAGCGCATACAATATCTCTCTATATACTCTCGGTTTATTGTATGATTCAATGCCTTACATGAGAAAAGCGCATTCCTTTTTATAACAGAGGAAGAAGAGTTTGGGTGGGATTGGAATAAGGCCTCATAATCCGATCACATCCCTATCTTCAATTAAAAATCAAATTCATATTTGAATTTGAAATTTAATTCAAAGGAAGAGACCGGAGAATACATGGAACGTACCCACTAGTGATTAATCACAAATAGGCCCCACTGGTCTACGTCCAACATCTCCCACTCAATCACATTGTGGGATAGGCACATAAATCTATTCAGCTAACTTGCCTTATAACAATCAAATACCAAACATCGCGATCAAAAGAATCAGAGGCGTGAGACCAGCTGGATCACCATAATCTTCTCAAAGGTGCTTAAGTACTAAGTGACCACCTAACTAGTACTCAATTAACCCAAGCTTTGCAATGCCTGTCCTAGTCCGCATGACTACACCGGGTGGAGTTAACTCCCGATCTGGAGTACTCGGCCAACATACACACTTATCCAACTTATTGAGTTATTCTGAAAACTTAATTTTTCACAAACTTCGACTAAAATCGATTTAAAGCAATACTTATATATATGCTTTTAAGAAAAAATATTGTTTGAAAAAGTCTATTAAAAACAACTCAATACTGCCGGCGGATAAGTCTTCAAGTGCGTATTTAAAGTTCTAGAAACTTGGTGTAGCTGTCACGGGATCTTCCCCACGCAGATGTGTAATTTGGAATTAATCAAGCTGCTTTCCTCGCGTAACTGAGTCTGGCCAATCAAGGACCTTTCGTCATAGTACACTAAAGTAGCAATACTCAATCTCATCCTCATATGCACTAGAGGAGGGTAGCTAAGGACACAAAGAGTCACTTAGGGGTCTGGCTACTCGTACATTGCAATGATTAGATCGAATCAAAGTAATTTGTAGGTAAAAGGTCCCAGCACGTGGCTACAATCCATGTCGTAAAGTAGACAATACTAGGTGTATGTCGGGTCTACAATACGCAGGTTATTCTACATGAGGTACGACTCATCTCTTAACCTCATAACTTGGCTTTAATTTCAGGCCATAACATTGATTGCATGTAATGGAATGGTGCGATTATGTTATTCGACTGTATCAGTTTCATCTACAATCTTTATAAGATTATAGGCGGATACGATTCACTCATATCCTCATCCTTTATTATTCACAATAAAGGGAGGTTCATACCTCAATGTATAACATTGCCCCAAATGTACCTCTCTTGTATATTCAAGGTTGGTCAACCCGTGCGAGTGGGTGACCGGCCTGCCGAAAATTTTCTTTTAGGGATGCTTCAATATAATATCATTTGGGTGATTTAGAAAGAAAGAAGTTGGAAATTTCAAAAACACATTTCCCATAAGCATTTTTGAGTGGTCGCTAAAGTTAAGATAAAAGTGGTATTGCCTTTCAAAAGGTGATAATCTACCTTCCTCAACCTCAATGGTTTTTCCATTAATAGAATTACAGGTGGTGTAGTCCCACTCTTTTTTGGAAAGAAAATGAAAACTGGGCCTGTTTGAGAGCGTGGATTTGAAACCCCCTGGATTCGGAATTCCCTGGATTTGAAATCCTCTTGTTGTGTTTGACACCCTAGATTGAGAATCAACTTTAATCCAGAAGTAGCTATTCATGGTATATTTGCAGGGTTTGAATTTAATTACTAAATCAACTTTAATGTCCTTAATTAGTGAACTTATGTAATTTTTAACACAATGGTTGTAATAAGCCCGCTAAAATATATACTTTGCCAAAAAATGATGAAATTTCAAGTCTCGGATGGGCCACAAGTACAAGATCATGTCTGAGTGACTAACCAATGATTTTTAATTGTTGATTTACATGGACAATGTTTGGACAGTACTGATCTTAGTATTAAAGTAATTATAGTGATACAATTGATATCTAATTATTTTAAGATATCATTAGTGGGCCATGTGTCCACTAGATTAATAGTCTAGTGACACACATGTTACACATGCAACTATGGGAATGATTTTAGTTGTAATCCAAGGTCTTACCTTGGATTTGAAACCCCCGGATTGAGGGGATTTGAAACCCCCAGTAACTTTATGGTACCAAACAACTCAAGGGATTTGAAATCCCCTCAAATCCATGGTGCCAAATGACCCCTAAAAGATGTTACTTGAAGACCTCCATAGGAGCCTATCTATTCCTATCTTTTTGCCACTCCTCTCTTTTAGGTCATTGAAAACTTAACACAAATGATAGAAAAATCCAACGACATTCAATAGCGGATATGTTAAGAGATGAGAATAAGATTGTCATGCGTTCATTTCAATGTGGTGGAGATTGAATTCTCAAATGGATTATAGTTTTTTACTATTCAAGTGGGTGGAGATATTTTCTGATGGGGTGGGCTTGGGGATCTAAAAATGTTCATCCTATAGTTTAAGAAGTCATTTCCATAAAAAAAAATGCTCATTTTTTTAAATCTCATTTGCGGCCCACTTGATGATTTGATCAGCCTGATTTTAGGGACAAAACATGTTTATGTGGTCGTCGTCCACCAGATGGATGGTCCAGATCTAGTGTTTAGAACTAGAGACAGAGCCTTTTGAAACATTTATGCATGTTTGGTTTGGAGGTGTGAAATGTGGATACATCTTTATTACAGGAGGACTAATCCCTAAGGGCTTGTTTGGATTGCCGGTTGCTAGTGTGTAGTATCGTATTACACACCTTGATGTGACATGTCCTTTGTTTGTTTTCGAATGGGTAGGCGATACATTCCACGCGCGCGAATACTGCGTGGAACTAATTTTTAAACTCGATTGTAAAGTACTCGGTGATGGCGTCGCAACGTCCTGTCTTGTCTCTTCACTGTATTGTATTGAAGTGAGAGAGACTTTGAAAACTTTCCATGTGAAGATAGACGTGGGGAGAACGGGCGATGCTATACTCCTTCTCCGTAGATCATCTCCTTTAGTCTGCATGTCGGAGATGAAATGAGAAGAGGACCTCTCTTAGACAGACTTCATCTTCTACAGGCTCGAGTACCTTGCTGCCACCTTCCTCGTTGCAAACCGGGTGCCCGTGCTTCTTGGTCCAACCGCGGAGAGCACTTGCTTCAGGTATGATCCTCCCTCCTCTGGAAATTGGTTTAGTTATATCCAATGACTTTTACCAAGATCGGATTCTATCATTATACGGTCAGGCGTATATACCCTATTTCCCATCTCTATGCATATACGGGCGATGGTGGGGCAATCTTCTCTTGTTGAATCCAATATCGGTTCTGATAAAAGATTTTGCTAAATAGTGGAAGTCTGGAAAGGATGGGTGCACGACACCCATCTGTTTGTGGAAGGCCATGTACAGGTGGTGTCTCTACCGACGAATCTTTCGATAATTGGAATGCAATGGATTACATAAAACCCTTTTCTGATTTTTCAAAACCATTCCTTTGTTTGTTGTCTTCGAACCTTTCTGTTTTTAGCAAGTTTACATTATCTAATATGGAACTTGTAACACCTCGGGTTTCAGGGGCTGTGTAGGAACTCGGCCTCCAAATTTCCGGGTGTCGCTTGTATCCTAATTATGGTGATTTGTACATAAATCAGTTTAAATGAGCAATATAGGAATCAACTGGAACATAAACCACAATCACAACTAATCTACTGAAAGAAATGCGATTAAGAAACACAAGTCTACAGGAATATCAAATGGGTCACATAAGGCGTCGCCCAAAAAAATTTATAAAATAAATGTCCAAAAGAAATGGTGTGCTAGATCCACAGCTCAACAACCCATAATCAACCCGCACAGTCTACGGTGATCCGCCCATAAGCTGGAAGTAAGAAAGTTTCTCTTCCTTATCCATGTTCACCTCGCTCGGCTCGTCGAGTTTTGCCTCACCTGCATCTAGTAAAGGGTCTAGTTGGTGTTTTAAAACACCGTCCCAGAGTGGGAGTGAGTAGCTAAATCAGTGGTTACTATTAGCCTTAAGTTACAACAAGCATAATTATATGATGAATTTAATGAAAGACATATATTCACAGATCCCTAAATAGTCTTGTTAATACATATGCATGTATTATGATACGATGCATGACCTCACAACAATACTCCCTCGAGCGACTTCGTCTAACGATCACGCATGACCAACACTCCCTCATTGCGACCTCAACTGTTGAGTTACCAACCTAACTAGTGTGATGCGATTGTGATCGTGTTAGCCGAGTTTTTAATTAATTTCATTCATCTAGCAGATTGGAAAAATTGGTACACCCCACGTATCATTACCCTCAACTGGTTGCGAGGCCAAGGCCCCTCAACGTGCGAGGCCAGGACCTCGCGATCTTTGATCCCATCGGGTTCCCCATCCCCGATTTCAAGCACATGGGGAGTGCTAAGAAGAGGGATCGCTTGTGGTCACTACGGGGAGGCTCGTCATCCCAGCGTAGGCCAACAACTCGAACATAGTGTCCCATTCCACCATGCATAGTTCTCGAGTCAGTGGATCAGTTTTAAATGATTATCAATAGGCTTTAGTGGTTGAAGGGTGTTCCACGTTCCATAAAGGCGTGAGCAGACATGGCTAACAAACATAGTTGGTCAGTAAGCGAACTAAACCGTGCTAGTTCAGGCGAGTATGTGACGGACGTCATCGAGTACAAACGACCCATGTAGTCCAACTACTGTCGCCCATTCGCATCTGCCCAAATCCGCTGATCTATCCGCAGGATGGTCCTATCAACCGGACCACCTTCTCCCACCTCAGTTCCCTGATCAGCTTAGGGATTTGATGGTATTCAATAACACTTCAACAAATCAAAATTCATCATCTAACACAAGGGATGTCATGCACTCATACATCAAACATATAAAATTAGATTTTTCTACAATTGTAACTACTAACAATAATATGAAATAAATGTGTATGTGTGTTGTGTGGGATTAACGAAGAGATCAAGAGATATACATGATTCATGGCACAAACGTACAACAAGGATGAATGCTAGCACAAACATACAACAAGGATGAATGCTAGCACAAACATACAACAAGGTTTTATACTATCGTGCATGCCACAAGGAAGGTTATACTAGAATCGTATATGGGATGAACATGCCACACCAAAATCAACCCCAATCATATTGAAGAACAAAGAAACAACACTCAATCATTTCATGGAATTTGGGAGGACCTATCGTATAGGGTCTTGACTAGGTTATCTCTAGATTACTCAAGCACCTCATCCTAGCATTCATAATCATTAAACTCATAGTAAAATTGATGGTAGGCCACTTAAGGATAATAGTCTGCACCTACGGATCGACAACAGCTTATGGAGTCGACCTAGGGTTGCCAAACTCGTGGGTCGATTTGTAGAGATCCTGAGTGAAATGTACTCGCATGTTAGAATACATGCAAGGCCTAGCTTAACACAATGAGTTTCTAAGGAAGAAGAGTGATTACTTACCCAATCGGTGAAAAGTTGTTCTTATGGTTGTGGGTGAGCGATTTCTTGAGGAAGAGGGAAGGAGTTGCAAGACTCTACCTCCCTTAGGCCCCACCTTCAACTACGGCTCACCCTCTCCCCCTTCCTCTTTCTCTCCCTTCTCTCTTTCTCCTTCTTTTTCTTCTCCTTCTCTCTTTCTCTCTTTCTTTCTTCTAGGGTAAATTCGTATGGGGAGAGGGGTGCCCAAATGAAATCCTTATATAGGGCTAGATTTGGTGTAAATGGCCCCAATGGCTAGGTTTTTACTATACTAGCCCTATGGGAGCATGTTTCTAACCTCTAGGGCCTACTATGAGGCGTACATATTGATATACACCGTAGGATAGTTAGCCCTAATGATGATCTATGTATGGACATGATCGGCCCACCATTTGGATGTGTCGATTGACAAATATGATTAGAAGTCTATTAGACGGTAACTGATGGTCGATCGGAGCCGCGACTATACGGATATGAGCAGGTGTGAAGTTTGGTTGTAAACCGACGGTCTGAAATCCTCAACTTTGCATAAGAGTGGACGACCCAATTAACTTAAGTTTCAACTTCTTCCTTTAGGGTATTTGCACTCGTCCTTTGGCTCAAGTTGAGCAGTTCTGGATACTACCTAGGTCCGACTCCCGCGATGGACGTCGAACCCAGTAAGACAGGCATTATTATATAGTTTTGGAACTAGTGGCCCACTAACGAGCGATTTAGAGCTTGTTCGAAAAATCGATACATTTCTGGGATGAATTAGGTATTGAGATTTCTCGTGGGCAATGATTAGGGTTAGGATTAACTATATTCATAGTGTGACCTATTTATAACTAGTGAAAGTGGAGATTTGGTCATGATTACTCTAAACCGTCGGTTTTAGGATAAAAGAGTAACGGGGTTGATTTGGTCTATTAGTCAAGATCCGGGCCTTATCTAACTCGGCCTCGGGTAGATCCTTTAATTTAGTTACGATTGTCTTGATTAATTAGTGGTAGGTCGGTTAGATTTAGACTCTGTGTGAGCAAAATCTTGTGGCTAAATTCGGTGTTTAAGTGATCGGGCGGATTCGTTGGCTTCTTACGGTTGATTAATCGGACTTGTGCGGTTCTTTGCTGGTACCAGTCATATATAAACTAACATTGAGTGTTAATGGTCAGTAAGTGATAATATAAGTTAATTACATTGAAAAAAAATTCAATGATTTTTGAAAATCCTAAACAGTGAAAATCCAGGACGTTACAGAACTGCACAGTCTGGGTTGATCTCAAATAGAGGTATTACTCTATCAACAAATTATCTCCTAAAATCTGAAATACTTGATTGAGGAACCAAGTGCTTTATGTACTATTTTTTTTCTTTCTGGAAATATTCTTAATGTCATGTGAATAGGTATGATGTATGAAATTGTTCAACAACAAGTAAAAATTTGATGTTCTCAAAAAGCAATTGATTGAAGAAACAGGTGCTTTCTCTATTATTTTTAATTCTCTTTATATTTTCTATTTCTGTTCTTTACATGTTTGATGTATTAATTTGAGGTTAAAGGTTAACAAAACTCTTCCCGTAATTCTGTTGTGAATTCTGCTGTTACATCTTCTATTTTTGATGTTTCAGGGTTATTAAAAAATTCATGTTGAAAATCTTGAAGTTCATATTGAATAACCAACTGTTTTATTATGTACTCTTTTTACATACTGTACATGTTCTTAATGTCGTGTGAACAAGTATGAAGTATCAATCTGTTCAGCAGCAAGTAAATAAGGGATACTAATGATAAAAATAACTCCTTGTACATCTGCTATTTCTTCCCTTTACATGTTTGATGTATCAATCTTAGGTTGAGGGATTAAAAAATTCTGCTGTTGATTCTGCTCGTAATTCTACTGTACATGTTGCAGTTCTGCTGTTATCTGAGCTTAACAAATTCTCCATTAAAATCTTCATTAGCTTATTGAAGAAGCAAGTGATTTATGTATTCTTTGTAACTTTTTTTTACATCTTGTTTATGTGATGTTAATAGTTTTGATGTATCAATCTGTTCAGCAGCAAATAAAAATTGTAAGATGATAAAAAAATAACTGATAAGTCTGAAACATGTGGTTAAGGTGTTATTATGAATTCTGTGTACATCTGTTTTTTCTGCTGTTTACATACTTCACGTATCAAATCTGAGTTAGAACGGTAAAAAAATTCTGCAGCAAGTTAATTATTTTGATGTATCAATCTGTTTAGCAGCAAGTAAAAAAATTGTCTTCTAAAAAAATAACTGATATAAGAAACAAGTGTTTAATCTGTTATTTGTAACCTTCTGTACATCTTCTAATTTTGCTGTTATCAGATGGGATGTATCAATCTGTTCACTAAGGTTTCAATATTTCCTATTGAGAACCAGCATGTTTTATCGAATTATTATGCAATCTTAAACCATCATGTTTTATCAATTATTATGTAATTAAAAAAAAAAAAATACAAAAAAAAATGGTTGAATCAACAAGTGTTTTATCAGTTATTTTTAACTTTCCCGACATATTCTAATTATGATGTTCATACATCATACCTTTATATGTATGCATTTTAACTTTTTGTACATCTTCAATGTTGAAGGAACTAGTGTTTTCATACCTTTAATGCTTGTTAGAAGTAGAATATATTTCTGAATTTATTGTCAGAAACTTGAACATTTTACTTGATACCCTAAGGCATGAAGGTTATCAATCTCAATAATTGTAATTGTTTGCTGTAGTATGTATACATGTTTATATACAAGTCAAATTTACATTTTATTCTAATTGTCGTTCAGATCATTTTTTGAATTCCCTGTAAATTGCAATGGCTTTCAAAAGTGTGAAAAATTCCGATGATAGATCATCTGGCAGTGATTGGAATGAGAGTGAAATAGCCGCTGTCATAACGCCATTATAGCTTCAGTAAGTGTAATGGGAGCGGCTGAATATTATCGCCGTTATTGTATAAAGGCTAAACCCAATGAAAGCCACATTGAGAGGGATAGATTCATAAGCCAAATTATACGTAAGAACGATAATGAATGTCTTGCGTAGCTGAGGATGGGCAGGGACAATTTTTTTGAATTATGTTCGCTGTTGAGGGATCGGAAATTACTTTCTGATAACAGGAGTGCAGCATGGAGGAGCAGGTTGTAATGTTTCTTTATACTGTCGGACATAATGTACGTAATCGTGTGATTGGTCATAATTTTACATGATCTGGTGAGACTATGAGCAGATACTTTAGTAGAGTGTTGGATGCTATAATCGGTCTATATCTTGAGTACGTGAGGTTTCCTGGATTACACACACCTAAGAAATTTTTTGACAACCGTTTGTGGAGTTCATACTTTCAAGTAAAGTTGAAGATATGTTGGAGAAATTCCTAAATTATAAGTTAATAATTAATGGATGAACTGATCTTATGCCACCCTTCTGATTGTAGGGCTGCATCGGGGCCCTAGATGGTTCTCATATCCCGGCTTATTTGCCAAAAGAAAGAAGCTCAACTTTCAGAAATAGGAAAGGATTTATATCATAGAATGTTTTCACCGCATGTACTTTTGATATGAAATTTGTATATGTGCTTGCTGGTTGGGATGGATCCGCATCCGATGCTCGTGTGTTACAAAATGTACTAACCCGTCGCCCTGAATATTTTCTTATTCCACATGGTAATTGCATATAAGGAGTGATTATTTTTTCTGTAGGTATTTATGTGTGATAGATATCTGAAACATATCTTGCAATTGTGTAGGAAAATATTATGTTGTAGATGCTGGATATGCACATTCGCCTGAATTTTTGGCACCCTATCGAGGTGTGCGATATCACTTGAACGAGTTTCGTACAGGAAGAAAGCCTGCCAATAAAAAAGAACTTTCAATTATCACCACACACAAATGCGAAATGTCATAGAGCGTTCATTTGGCCTTTTAAAAAACCGTTTCTCTATTCTATGTACTCCTCCTCAGTTCAAGTTTATAACGCAAGTGAAAATTGTTATAGCTTGCTGTGTCCTTCATAATTTCATTCGTGTTAGTGGTGATGATGGACTGACCGAGGTAGTTGTGGACAGTGGGGACAATACCGAGGAGGTTGTGTCATCCCCTGTAGATGTAACTACAGTAGATGAAGGACAAGTGTTAGCTCGGTTGACGGATTACGCACGTGATGAGTGGACAAGGAAGAAAGACGAGATTGCTGAGAGAATGTTGAATGACAGTCTTCCGCGCACAAGACAACGGACTTAGGTTTCCTGGTTTATGTAATGATCAGCTTATTTGAAAGCGGGAATATTTTCACATATTTTTAGAATGTTTGGGATACTATGTTTATTATTCGTGTTGAATGTCATTATATCTGCTTATGACTCATTACTATATTGCATCACTTGGTTGTAGCTGTTATATCTCTATTTACATTTTTTGCTTGTAGGTTCTATGAATTTTCTAAGGAGCACCGTTAAGGACCCGAGAAAGAAAGATGTGGAGTCATCACCTTTTAAGAAGGTTGTTGCTTCAAACCAATGCTCGAGTTCACCGACTGAATTAATTGGAACTCCTGAGAAAAAGCAAACGCCCTCCCACAAAGTGCCAACCCCAAAGTGTGTATCCCAGCCAAGGCGTAGTTTAGGTGGTTCACGTAAAGTTAGTAGAGTTCAATGGACAGAAAACATGGATAACACATTAGTTGATGGATTGGTGGAACAGGTGAACGTAGGACTTAAAAGTGACGTCGGGTTTAAACCTGAAGCGTACAAGGCCACGATTAAAGTAATCTACGATACTTGTGACATTTTGCTAGAGAACCGTCATATTTCTAATCGCTTGCGGACCCTAAAGAGGTTGTACTAGGCAATAAAGGACATGCTCAATGCCTCAGATTTTGGATGGGACAAACAAAACAAGATGGTTCTTGCTACAGAGGATGTATGAGATGGATACATCGCAGTATGATCTTTACATATAAATGCTTTTCAAGTTTATATAATCTGATTTTATAACATTGATGAAAATATTCTGTCTTTGTGTGTACAGACACACCCCTATGCCGAACGAGTGTGAGGTAAACATATTGAAAGATGGGACGACCTCGCGTTCATGTTTAGTAATGATTGTGCCCACGATGAATTTGCTCGTACGACATATTCTTCTCCGATATCAGGGAACCAACGCGGCCATGACGTGTCGAAATCTGACAATGACTCGGATGAGGAGGCTTCCCAGACAATACATTTGTCATCCTCTGACGAGGATGATTGGAGGCCTCCTCCCCGAGTTCGAGGTGGTAATGGATCCTTTTTAAATCGGGCAAAGCGTGCTAACAAAAGTCCAATGGAAGCTACTTCACATTCTCGTCATAGCCGCATAAAGGGGAGTGAGATAAGCCGTGGAAGGAAGTGCAAGCCGAGTGAACATATCACGACAAGATTGGGGAAGTGGCTGAAGCCGTTAACAATTTGACCATTACATTGGGTCAGGGAAAAAGCATGACGCACGTTCAACGACTACTGGGTATCTTGGAAGAGGTGAATGGTCTTTCACATGAAGACCAACTCCATGCTGCAAGGGTCATGCAGACTGATTTAGTCAGTGTAGGGTATTTTAAAAAGATGGGTCATGAACGCAGGAAGGAATGGATAGAAAAAGTTATCCTTCCTCGTTGTGGCCCAGATTGAAAATGGAAGACGTTTTATGATATCACTTGACTGATTACATTTAGAGTATATGCTTTTTTTTGGATGGTTTGCTGTAGAAACTGTTTTTTCCGAGTCTGTGATGGCTCGGTTTGGATTGGTTAACTTTAATCTACTATGGATGATATATTTGCTGCTGGAGCAGCATTACTAATGTTGTAATTTTTGACTGATATATTTTGAAAATGCAAAACTGTTACCGTCATAGTGTTGATACTGCTTGCAGGTTGGAACTGTAGACTTATACAATAATTCTTTACCAATTTGCGATACAATTTGGATATAGGTGCTACATTTCAATCTGGTACTTATGTCATTAGACTCAGACAATGACCAGAACAATCATTGCTTTTATGTCTTATTGATTTTATGTCTTACTGATATATCAGTATGAAATTGTTTGGCAATGAATGAGATTATTGTTGTTTGTATTCATTCTTCTATATTAACACTCTTTTATGTGTTATTTTCTAATAAACCCTTGACGTTCATAAATTATTCCTGGATTAGACATTGATTTTGCTGGTTATTTTCTAAAAGTTATGATGATATACCTTTGTCATGTGTAACTGACGTGGATTACTATGGCTTCACTTACGGTAAAATCGGATTATTACTGGTAATGTTTCTACTTTTGACAAACCCTTTTATTTGATTTATCAAATTTTCCTGATACTCTTACTGGTATTGAGAAAGTTCAGAATCCAGCTGAGGTATATTAGTCTGATTAGATATTGTAATAATACATATCTATCTTGAAATAAACCAGACAGATGTGGAATAAAATACATCTGTCTTGAATTAAATCAGTCAGATTTTCAAAAGGGTGTTCATCAACATATTGAGAATGTTTATGAACTTGGTTGCAATAAAATGGCCAAATATTCAAGATACTGTATTGATTCTCTTTTCTCTAGCAATTCTTATCTAACAGATGTGTGGTGAAATATTGTATCTGATACAAAAGTTTTATTGATACTATCGAATCTTTGGATATATAGATAGGTAATATGGATATTTGGCAGGTTTGTTCTAGTGAATGAATATGAACCATCTTGGTGGCATTGACCAATTCCGTTTTGTATTTCAGGTTGGTTGAGGTGATCATTTGATAAAGCTTTTAAGGTTCAAGAATCGTAACTTGTTACCGACATCTTCGTTATTTAGGTAATATGGAGATTATATAAAAAGAGACATCATCATAAATTGTAGGTTGTTGTTTACACTGATAAACCTGTCAATAACTTGTTGAGTATGTATTGCAGCGAAATGAAGCACAAGTATTACGTGGTCTTTGTGGGGAGGAAACCCGGAATATATACGACATGAGCAGATTGCAATGCTCAGGTTCACGGATACAGTGGTTGCAAGCACAAGTCCTTCACGACATTGGGAGATGCGAAGAATGCGTGGAATCAGTTTCAGGTTGGTTATTTTTGATTAATTAAATTCATACGTATGTATAATAGATTTCATACTTCAGGGATTAAGTATTACAAGTTTCTTAGTAGTGAGATGAACATAAATTCTTTTTTGTGTACTTTATAATTTAGGCAACAGTCTTCGATCGCGCTGCGGGAATGCCAAATACAGTTGACAGAGACCCTGCATCTCATCATACGAAGGACAGTGGGACTTGTGTAGGTGTTATTGATGATCGAACCGTAATCGACAACATGTTTGGCGGAGAAGATCGTAGCCCTGAGAGGCTGGCTGTTGTTGGGGATAGGAACGAACCGTCCATCCATCCAGTGCTTCGTTTGCTGCTTGGAATGCTGATTTTCTATGTGGCATTGAGGTTAATCTTTCGGTTCTAATTTTATGTGAGAGTGGTTGTAGTTCTATATGAGAGTGAGCATCATGGTTTAACAGTTTTTTTTTTCTATATAAGTATATTGTTGGTCTAGATCGATGTTAACAATGTGGCATTTTATTTTTTTGAGACTTTCAGATCAGGAGGATAATCAGATCACATATTCATCTGATGTTATTTGTTTGTCTTATATTGTGAGCATTTCAGATCAGGTGGATAATCCGATGCCCTTTGTGGACCCACATTTGCTGAACAATTTCTAAGAAATTTAAAATGGTTGGTGCATCAGTTGGGGCCCACGGTATAATTTTTTGTAAATATTATCGGACAAAGTATTCTGCTAGGGACAATGTATATGATGTTTACGTGACGTGCAAAGTTATCGAACGATTTATAAGTTTTGGATGACATCAACATTCTTAATGACGTCATCAATCCATGTTTTACTATGGATTAACGGTCATGATTAGTCAATCATAACATATGCACGACTAGGATTAATCATAACGACCACATTGGGCCCTGCTTGGGATAGAATGTATGAGACTTTACAAATTGTGAGAGTACTACACAGACTACCAATATTTACATGTATATACAATGTATGGCCCTTATACGTCCTTTCCAAACATTGTATTGTACGTGAAACTGTATACATACTAGGACAGTACCTCCTATCCAAACATTGAGCTGAGGCATGTTTGTGATGGATGTATTCTGGAAATCACCCAACGTATACGCAAATAGTACCCGAATACAATATATATATATATATATATATATATATATATATATATATATATATATATATATATATTGGAGGTGTGAAATGTAGATACATCTTTATTACATGAGGGCTAATCCCTAAATATCTTAGGGATGTAAAATTTACCATATGATCATCATATATGTGTGTGTGTGTGTGTGTGTGTGTGTGTGTGTGTGTGTGTGTGTGTGTGTGTGTGTGTGTGTGTGGATTGATGATTGAGCATTCCACATGTTAATTAAAAGCTTTGAGGACATTAGGAACCCCCCAAATCAATTTTTATATAGTTATGAAATTACATGATATATATATATATATATATATAATATTTGCAACCAAACACACCCTATTATATTTTTATTCTCGTAATTTTCTTTCTTTATTGATATTAAAATTCCTAGTAGTACTCTTAGGGTTAGTTTGGATAAGTGAATTGATATAAAGAAAGCAATTATGCAATCATTAACATATAAAAAATAAAAAAAATCCTTTTCTACCATGTTAGAAATGTTTTCGAATTCTTTATTAGGATTCCCTTGATAAGATGGTAATTGATGCTTGGACTGATGGAATCCACAAGGTAATCGTTAGGCTTATCCACATCCAGGAGTCTTTGGTGTGAGAACTAGGGTAACCATTATGATGTAGAGCTGGTCGCGGACAGTTTCATGGCCAAGATGGATCAGTAAAGGCCCGGTCGACGACCGAAGTAATTTGGACCGTTGAACCTTAGATCGGACGCATCTCGCAATCCGGAATGAGTTACCTGACGTAAAATATATGGGTAGAACGAGCTACTTTAGCCAACCAATCCTGCTATGCCGGGTTGCGATGCTCGAAATTGTGAGAAACCCCTGGATCGACGGTCGTTTCCCTGTTTTAATTTCGTTTTTACTATAAATAGTAAGTTTTAGTTTGATTATAACTCTTCATCCGTCGGGCTTTAGGAGTTGCGCCCAACGTGAAAAGAGCTTAGAATAATTAGGGAAACGGTTTGGTGAAGCCAAATAGGACACTTACTATTTTTGGCCGAAAACCTTGCACACTAGTAGACATCACGACTGTCTATAAATAGTAAGTTTACTATTTATAGTAAGTCACGAATTCTAGGAGTTTTAGTTGTAGTTTGATTCTGATTTCTTTCCCATTGCTTGGTACCCCTATTTAAAAGGTTGTAAACTCATTTTTATTGATCAATTAATTAATTTCAAATTTATTAGAATTTATTTCTATTTTCTGCTTTCTTTCCTCGTGGATTTGAGAAGTCAATGTGAGGAGTCCAGAGAAGCTCCGTGGAATCGGAGTATTTATTCTCATCAAGTTCATCCCTGCGTCAATTGGTATCAGAGCGAGGATTTCCCTTGGGCCGATGACAAACAATGAAGGTATGAATCAAAATCCTGTGGACGGTGATGCAGGGATTCGTTATCTTTCGGAAAGAATGGAAGCTTTCCACCGGGAGAGTCAGTTGGCCATGCAAGGGCTGCAGGCAACCCTCGACCGTCTTGCGGATGCGCTACTTCCGTCCTGAGCCCTTGGCGGTGCTCCACCACCTATGGTTACTCCACCACCCATGGTTGCTGTACGATGCAACCCCGATTTCCGTAGGGCACTACCAATGGCAAACCGTAGGGCTACACCAGATGATTCAAGTTCTAGCGACGAGGACTTTAATGAGGGTTTTGCCTGACGACCAATCTATGGAGGTGATCATCTAGATCGTGATAAAAAAGACTATCAAGGTAAGGCTGAACTTCTTAGTTTTAATGGTTTATTACGTATAGAAGATTTCCTCGATTGGCTAGCTGAAGTAGAGAGATATTTTGATTATATGGACGTGCCAGATCATAAAAGGGTAAAATTGGTAGTGTTTAAGTTAAAATCTGGTGCTTCTGCATGGTGGGAACAATTACAACTCTACGAGCCCGCCAGAACAAGGCACCTATCTCATCATGGCCACGGATGAGACATCTTCTTCGATCACGATTTCTCCTCAGTGATTATGAGCAGATATTATTCCAGCAATACCAAAATTGTCGACAAGGAAATTGAACCATCACAGATTACACTGAAGAATTCCAGCAGTTTGCTACACGAAACGATCTGTCAGAATCTGAGTCACAGAAGGTGGCACGATTTATAAGTGGGTTGCGACCGATAATTCAACACCGAGTTCAGATGTACCTAGTTGGGACAGTGGATGAAGCAGTTCAATCGGCGGGTAGGGCAGAAACACAACTTGTAAGAGTTCCTTCTCGTCTCTATCCTTCAACTTGACCCCCCATGACGGGTCCAACGCCGGATTCAGTGCTGGCACGAGGAAAAGATCCAGTAACAGAACGTCCTCAACATCTTACAACCGCGAACCTTGTACGAGGAGCGGCTCATCCAGACCTCAACGTACAACACCCACAACAGCGGGCCCGAGTAGGATTCCAAATCCTTATGCTCGACCAAGGTCGAACAATTGTTACCGCTGTGGCCAGCCATGCCATTTATCAAACACCTGTCCTCAACGTCCCGCAGCACATTTAACTATAAACGAAGGGGGCACTGAAGATGAGGCCACAGAAGAAGACCATGGCTATGATGAACATGAACAACCAACTGAAGAAATAATAGGTGGCGATGAAATGACAAGCGAAGATCGTGGCGAATTTCTAGTTGTGAGGCGATTACTGTATACCTCACGAAAGGAATTGCATCCACAGCGACAAAATATATTTTGTACTCGGTGCACTGTCAATGGAAAGGTCTGTGATGTGATCATAGACAGTGGTAGTAGCGAGAACATTGTCTCAAGAGTGATGGTGGACAAATTGCGGCTACCAACAACGAAACATCCTTCCCCGTACTCAATCGGCTGGATAAAAAAGGTGAATGAAACCAAGGTAACTGAACAATGCACTATCTCGTTTTCAATTGGTAAAAATTATAAGGATCAGATACTTTGTGACGTGGTTAACATGAAAGTTTGCCACATGCTACTCGGTCAACCCTGGCAGTCGGACCGTGATGCGACCCATCAGGGACGAGACAATGTCTACGTATTCGTCAAGGATAGCGGAAAAATAATCCTTGCCCCTATGACACCAGAGAACCACCTTGAAGCCTCTAAAGTGGAGGGGAGTTCCCTCTTGACCATTTGAGATTTCATGGAGGAATCCAAGGAAACTGGCGAGGTGTACGCCGTAGTGGTGAAGGGCGAGGAAGAGGAACCCTCAAACATCTCTCCAAGTTTAAAACTGTTGCTAAAGGAATTCAAAGAAGTCTGGCCTGAGGATTTACCTGATGGATTGCCCCCCATGAGGGACATCCAA
This sequence comes from Magnolia officinalis, assembly GCA_021015155.1. Lineage (NCBI taxonomy): Eukaryota > Viridiplantae > Streptophyta > Magnoliopsida > Magnoliales > Magnoliaceae > Magnolia > Magnolia officinalis. Next base: position 23,226,180 of record JAJHSJ010000007.1, read on the forward strand.
CATCACATAAACCTCGTTCATAGGGCTAGCCTGCCCAACCGCCCTCATTATCGGATGAGTCCGAAGGACTGCGAGATACTTCAGGGGCAAGTGGAGGAATTGATCCGTAATCTCTTGAGAGAGAGCATGAGCCCATGTGTTGTACCAGCGTTATTAACGTCAAAAAAAGATGGAAGCTGTTGCATGTGTGTCGACAGCCGGGCAATCAACAAAATTACCATCAAGTATCGGTTCGCAATACCATGGTTGGACGACATGCTCGATATGCTAGAAGGGGCCAAGGTGTTCTCAAAACTAGATCTAAGGAGTGGGTACCATCAGATTCATATCCGACCCGGTGATGAGTGGAAAATGACATTCAAGACCAAGGGTTGTATAAGTGGCTGGTCATGCCCTTTGGCCTATCGAACGCACCAAGTACTTTTATGCGTTTGATGAATCAAGTTCTAAAACCGTTCACTAGCCAATTTGTGAGAGTATATTTTGATGATATATTGATATATAGCTAGGATGAGGCAGAGCACAGGAAACATCTCAGGCAGGTGCTGCAGGTCCTACAAATTAACAAGTTGTACCTCAACTTAAAAAAGTATAGTTTTCTAACTGACAACCTGTTGTTTCTAGGATTTGCTGTAACGTCCACAGGCATTCGTGTGGATGATGAAAAGGTGTGAGCTATTAAGGAATGGCCGATCCCAACAAACATTCATGAGGTGAAAAGTTTTCACGGGTTGGCGACTTTCTATCGTCGATTTGTACGAGATTTTAGCACCATAGTCATGCCTATAACAGATTGCATGAAAAAAGGACCGTTCCAGTGGACCAATAAAGCTGACAAGAGCTTTCATGAGATCAAGCATCATTTGTCTACAACACTGGTCTTGGTGCTTCCTAATTTTGACAAATTGTTTGAGGTTGAGTGCGACACTTCATACGTCGGAATTGGAGGAGTGTTATCACAGGAAGGCAGGCCGGTATCCTTCTACAGCAAGAAGCTCAGCGAAGCCCGAAAGAAGTGGTCGACTTATGAGCTTGAGTTATACACAGTTGTTCAGGCGCTGTGACATTGGCGACATTATCTAATTCAAAGAGAGTTTATTCTGTACACTGACTATCAAGCATTAAAGTTTATTAATAGTCAGACTAATGTGAATCGTGTGCATGCTAGATGGGTTGCATTTTTACAGGAATTCACATTCGTTCTGAAGCACAAGTCAGGGTAGCAGAACAAGATGGCTGATGCACTTAGCCGTCGTACATCACTACTCGTTATGATGAGCAACAAGGTGATCGGCTTTGACTGTCTCAAGGAGGAGTTGTATGCCGAGGATGAGGACTTCAAAGATTCTTAGGTGAAGTGCTAAGAAGGTCACCCCAGTGACCTTCATATACAGGACGATTTTCTCTTTAAAGGAAATCGATTGTGCATCCCCCAAAGTTCTCTGAGGGAGCAGATTATTCAGGAGCTACATGGAGGTGGCCTCGGTGGACACCTTGGGCCAGACAAGACGCGAGCTCTTGTAGAAGAGTGGTATTACTGGCCGCAATTAGTACGTGATGTGGAAAAAGCCGTACAACGTTGTCATGTTTGTTAGACCTCCAAGGGGCAATCTCAGAATACGGGCCTCTACACCCCGTTACCTGTGATTGACGGTCCTTAGGAGGATTTATCAATGGACTTCATGCTTGGTCTCCCACGAACACAACACGGCATGGATTCGGTGTTCGTGGTGGTGGATCGTTTCTCCAAGATGACGCACTTTATCCCATGCAAAAAGACCCTCGATGCAACACACGTGGTGAATCTATTCTTCGGGGAGGTTGTACAGCTACACGGGGTCCCTAAGATCATTACTTCTAATCGTGACACGAAGTTCATTAGCCACTTTTGGCGGACTTTGTGGGCTCTATTCGATACACGACTTCAATTCAACAGTGCTTACCACCCACAGACTGATGGGCAGACCGAAGTTGTGAATCACACGTTGGGAAACCTCCTTCGCTGTATTTCAGGAGAAAAACTGAAGCAATGAGATTTAGCCTTATCTCAAGCAGAGTTTGCATTCAACAACATGGTAAACCGCTCGACAGGAAAATCTTCGTTCCAAATTATCTATGGACGAGTGCCTCGCCACACGCTTGACCTGGTCCCTCTGCCCAAGCACCCAGGCATGAGCATTGCAGCAGAACATATGACAGACAAAATCATGGGTATCCATGCGGAAGTGCAGACCAAGCTAAATGCCTCGAATGAGAAGTACAAGGAACAAGCGGACAAGCACTGATCACAAAAAGTGTTCGAGGTGGGCGAACGCATTATGGTCCATCTATGCAAAGAGAGATTTCCAACCAGGACGTACAAAAAGTTGAAACATAAGAAGATTGGACCCATCTCAATCATTCGAAAGATCAATGACAACGCTTATGTTGTTGATCTTCTAGATGACATGGCGATCTCACGGACTTTCAACGTCGCGGACCTAACCGAGTATCATGAACCAGCGCAGGATGAGAACTCGAGGACGAGTTCTTTTGAAGTGGAGGAGACTGATGTAGAGCCGGTCGCGGACAGTTTCATGGCCAAGATGGATCAGAAAAGGCCCGGTCGACGACAGAAGTGATCTGGATCGTCGGACCTTAGATCAGATGTATCTCGTAATCCGGAATGAGTTACCAAACATAAAATATATGATTTTGGGGTAGAAAGGGCTACTTTAGCCAACCAACCCTGCTATGCTGGGTTGCGATGCTCGGAATTGCGAGAAACTCCTGGATCGACAGTCATTTCCCTGTTTTAATTTCACTTTTACTATAAATAGTAAGTTTTAGTTTGATTATAACTCTTCATCCGTCGGGCTTTAGGAGTTGCGCCCAACGTGAAAAGAGCTTAGAATAATTAGGGGAACGGTTTTGTGAAGCCAAATAGGACACTTACTATTTTTGGCCAAAAACCTTGCGCACTAGTAGACATCACGATTGTCTGTAAATAGTAAGTTTATTATTTATAGTAAGTTGTGAATTCTAGGAGTTTTAGTTGTAGTTTGATTCTGATTTCTTTCCTATTGCTTGGTACCCCTATTTAAAGGGTTGTGAACTCATTTTTATTGATCAATTAATCAATTTCGAATATATTAGAATTTATTTCTATTTTCTGCTTTCTTTCCTCGTGGATTCGAGAAGTCTCTATGAGGAGTCCAGAGAAGCTCCGTGGATTCGGAGTATTTATCCTCATCATGTTCATCCCTGCGTCACATTATTTAATGAATCCTGCTTACAATCTAAATAGGACCCCAAAATTTAGAATCCTAATTCAACGAAAATAAAAAATAATTACATATAATCACTACAAATTCCATATCCACACTTTTAAGTCCTTTCATCGCTAACATCGAAACACAAGAGAATTAGGATCATTTTAATTGTAATAAATTTTACCAAGGATTTCTTTAATCTATACTAGCCCTCACATACTTCAGAAATATAAGACAACAAGGTACTTTGTGTTGGGAAACCACACACCTTTTCCTTCTATGTGCAAATTTATAGGATTAACAATATAAGAGATTTAATGGAAAAAAAAATAATTTCTAACACAGACAAGGAAATCATCAAATATGTAAGATACCAGAACACCAATAATTTTTTATGTGGAAAATCTTTCGATGTGAATTGAAAAATTATGGGCCTTAGTCCGATACCACTATAATAGAAATAATGAAAGTACAATCATCAAAAGATTACCTTGAATACCCAAACTATTTCACCTAAAGGTGGATTGCAAGCAACAATGAAAGAAAGTGATTTCTTACCAACTAGGGATTATAAAAACTGTTGGGGATTTGTGCTGCGGAATCACATAGATCTAGATCTAGGATAGTAATCCAATGGCACCAAGCACTCACAAGAGAACACAAAGATTTAACGTGGAAAACCCTTGCGGGAAAAAACTACGGCACAAAGCGACAGATCTCCACTATGAAAATAGAAATTACAAAGAGAGAGGACTTACCCGATTCAAACAATCTCGAATCTCACCATTGCTACACTCTTTAGAAACCCTAAAACCCTTTTAAGAACCTTTGGAACTCCTTTAGAAAGCCTTAGAATACTTTAGAATAGCCATAGGGACCCCTATTTATAGTTTAGGAAACTTCCCTTTCGCACCCTTACGAAACTGCCTCAAATTTACGTAATCCGTACCAAATCTGCGCAAGAATCTGCGTAACCTCGACTGGTCGAGGGACCCCCTCGACCAATCGAGCCATCCCCTTGATCGGTCGAGTGCTCCAGACACCCAAATAAGTAGCACGCTAGACCTTGAGTCGAGTGGTGCTTGACCGGTCGAGTGGACCCTCGACCAGTCGAGCTAGCCACTCGACCGATCGAGCAACCCTAAATATTGAAGACTTTTAAAAGTCTGATAGCAATCTCTGTGAGGCCCGTCTCCTAGCCCGTACTGTTCCGTAGGCTTCCGCGGTTCTCCCGATCGAATTTCGACAATCCTCTACCTGTATTTGATGTTTGCGCGTGATCCTAAACTGAGTCCTGCATACCGAAGTTGGCTCGGCCCAAGACTTATATCATTGCGACCGCGTCGTCGCCGCGGTTCCAACGCCGCGACTCGCGCACCGATCCGATACCTAGGTCAGAAGATGTGGGCCCGCGTTCAGTTTAAGGAAAATGTCGCGCATTGCAAATACTTAGGGAATCTCTACGACATGTCACATTAACCCCATCAATCATTCAATCAAGTACACATCACTCCCATCCCTAAGTACAACTACCCATCCCTAAGTACAACTACCCATCCCCAAAGTCATCTCTCTCTCTCCACCCATCACTCCCCATCATTCACCCATCACTCTCTCTCTTACACCTCTCTCTCTCTCATTTCCTCCCAAGCAACCCACGTCCAACATTTCCATGGGAGAGAGGAGAAGCTAGTGTGGCCCACCTCCCTACCACTCAATCCCACCATGCAAAGACCATCTCCATTGTTGAAATGCATCCCTTGGAGCTCTAGGATACGTTGATGGAAGAAGATGTCCATAATCAAAGGTGGGTGATCTTGTGTCTTGATTTGTGATTTAAGGGCCCACTTATGGTGGGACTCATCTTAATGTATGCATTGTATAGGGAGGGCTCATAGTGGCGGGGTCCCTCCCCTTCTCACCGATCTCTTTCTCTCTCTCTCTCTTCCTCTCTCTCTCTCTCTCTCCCTCTCCTTCATTTTATGGTGATGATGAGGCCTTGTGGCCCACCTGGATGGACCCCACCATGAAGTATGTATTTTATCTAGACCATCCACCAGGTGGGTGGACGTTGGGGTATGGCGAAATCCCACTACAGCGTAAGTGTGATGGGGTATGGTGGACGTTGCTGCCAACATCCAGAGAACGTTGCAGCAAGCAGCATCCAGTTTGCTTTTAGTAGAGAGGAGAGTGGGACCCACAACAGGCCTCATACATGATGCATGTATTTAATCCACATCGTCCACACTATTTCCCTGCTCATTTCAGGCGTTGAGCCAAAAAAATGGAGTAAATCTGAATATCTGGTGGGCCATAATGTAGAAAACAGTGTTATGTAGTGTTCAAATCATTAGGGCCCGCTGAAATGTTTTTGTGCATCAAAACATACCCAATATTGGGCTCATTGGACCTGTCATGAGCCTGAGAACCCCGTGGGCAGATAGGATCGCCCTGATGTGGGCCCTACCTATGAAATTCCTTTGAACAAAAAAAATAATTCAAATAGCAGACGCTGTTGCTGTCAGCGTCCAGAGGACGCTGCAGTAAGCAGCGTTCGCAGCCTAGTTGGACACTGGGAGAGTGGCCCCCACCGTGATGCATGTGGAGCATCCACATCGTGCATTTGATTTGTCCCTTTAGGCATGAAATTACCCCAAAAATCTACCGTTCATGGGACTCAGGTGGTCCACACCACTAGCAACAGGAGGTTGAATGTTTACCATTGAAACCCTTTTTGCGTCCCAGAAGTTTTAGACAAATATGAAACTTGTTTTTCTTCTTTATTCAGGTCTTTATGACCTTATGAACAAATGGGCTGGAAAATAAATGTTATGGTGGGCCCCACGTGGGACCCACTTGCGTGGAAACAGATTGGATAGTGTACCACTCACAGCTATATATAGTTGTTGTATTGACGTCGGCGCCCATGTGGGTCCGCATGATGTATGTATCTTATGTCCACACCATCCATCCATGGATCCCACCGTGATGTAGGCGTTTCATCTCAGGCTGTCCATTATTAAGACGGTGATGTGGACCCCAGCAGCATGCAGCTACTGTGTTGATGCCAGTTCTCTGGATCTGATCATGAGGTCTATGTTATATTCAGACCCTTCATCTGGTGGGACCCACTGATGTATGTCTTATTCACATTGTTCGTGAACATGGGGCCTGCACTCAATGTATGTATTGTATCCAACCGTCTAGGCCGTCCATCTGGATGCTGGAGTGGATATATAATATATGTTATATATATATTAATATAATATATATAAATAAATAAATATGTATAATATATATTAATATAATTTTTTGGTGGGCCACGTGTGTGGGACCTACCTTGATATATGTACTCCTCACTGTCCATCTGGACATGAGGACGATCTAAATATCTGGTGGACCACCTGCTATGGAGCTCACCGTGATGTATGGGTCTTATCCACACCGTCCAGACCTTGGAGATGGAACCCACCATGATGCATGTGTTGTATCAATACTGTCCATTCATTTGGTGAGCTCGTCATAGGCTTGAGACTAAAAATGAAACAGATTCACCTCTGGTGGGCCACATATGTGGACCCACCCCTGATGTATGTGGATCATCCAAACCGTCCATCCATTTGATCAGCCTGTCCTAGGGCTTAGGATGAAAAATAAAACAGATTTGGTTATCAAGTGGACCACACTACCACAAATAGTGGAGATTGGACGTCTACCATTGAAACCCCTTTTGGGTCATAAAAGTTTTGGACCAATATGATATTTGTTTCTCAGGTTAATTCAGGTCCTTGTGACTTATGAACAGACTGGATGGAAAATACATGTCCACTGCTATTTGTGATGTGGTCTAACTGACCTTTTGATCACTATCACCACTGTTATTTATAGTATGGTGCAGTTGATCTTTTGATATGATTCATTGTTTGGATAAGTTCTAAAATGATCTTTATGGATGGATGAATGGTGTAATTGTTGTGGCCCATTGATACGGTCCACTTGATGTATTTGATGCCCGTTGGTGCGGCCCATTGATACAGCTCATGGTGATTGTATGAGGCCATGGGCCCAAGATACGTTTGGTTCTATGTGGACCACTCCTTGGGAGCAATGTTGGTTAAATGTCTACATTGATGGGCAATGATGGTTTAATGTCCACATTGTGACCTTCCCTTAGGCCTTGTTTGGCCGATTATCAAGGTCGATTCCGGCTGTCGAAGCCGATTCCGATCGTTGAGGCCGATTCCGATTGTCGAGGCCGATTCCATTATTGAGGCCAATTCCATTATTGAGGCCGATTCTGAGTATTGAGGCTGACTCCGATTGTTAAGGCCGACTGTATAAGCCGATTCCGATTGTCGAGGCCGAGTATCGAGGCCGATTCTGATTGTCGAGGCCAAGTATTGAGGCCGACTCTGATTGTTGAGGTTGATCGTATAGGTCGATTTCGATTGTCGAAGCCGAGTATTGAGGCCAATTCTGATTGTCGAGGCCGATTGTATAGGCCGATTCTGATTTTCGAGGCCGAGTATCGAGACCGATTGTGAGTGTTGATTCCGATTGTTGAGGTCGATTTCGATTGTCAAGGCTGATTTTGATTGCCGAGCCGATTATCGAGACCTATATAATGTATATGCGACTCGTAGTTAAGGCCCATTGTGATGTGTATTTGGCCTGTGTTATGTATATGCGGCCTGTGTTTGAGGCCCAATGTGATGTATATGCGGCTCGTATTTAAGGCCCATTGTGATGTGTATTCAGCCTGTGTTTAAGGCCTAATGTGATGAATATGAGGTCTATGTGATGAGGCCCATTGTGATACATTTGAGGATCAGGCGATGAAGTCCATTGTGATGTATATTAGGCCCATGTGAGAGGCTCATCGTAATATGTAATAAGCTCTTGAGTGAGGCCCTTGGTGTTGTATATTAGGTCCTTGTGTGAGGTCATGGGTCCACCATATGTTAGGCTCTATGTGGGCCATTCCTTGGGGGCTTGGTTATATGTCCACATTGTCGAGGCCGATTGTTAATACCGATTATGAGTATGTGACAGCATAGCATCATGATACATGCCCATACGCATCATCTGCATATTTATTGTAAGATGTGATTGACTATTGCATATGCCATAGTACAAATGGTTTATGGGACTCCCTGATAGGTGGAGTTATCCCACATGAGTGCACGGTATGCGTAGGATTGGACTACATGACTCATGCATCTTGCATTGTGTGATTATGATTACTATACGCCCTAACGACATCAGGGTTGTAACCTCCACAGGCATGTCGTGGATGACTAGATGGGATACCGAAAATGTTTAGTTCGAACATGTGAGAACTTTGGATGTCCGTGGGTGAAAGTCCCTAAACCTCTAAGGCTAGGAGACGCCCCAACGTCGAGACCGAGTGGATACATGAGCGCCCGAGTGCTGAATACCAGGAGGCTGCGTCTCCCACTGTGTCGTGGTTGGTTGGGAGGGGGTGTGGCTTTATCCGCTCGAGCATAGGGGGCATAACTAGGCTGAGTTTGACCAGCTTGTGAATGGGTCCGCTATCGACGTGCCGGGTAGATATTGGCTGACTACTGGTTAGGCGGATAGTGAGGTCTCTTCCACTTACATGGTCACGTGTCAGTAGTCGGCGATTTGCATGTAGAGTGTACTAGACCTCGGTGATGATCCCAGAGATGTACGGTGCCGATATGTGGACTTATTGAGCAGGAGTTGTATACTCATTCATTTATTCACTATTCACTTGGGCTGGTGGTGTGCAATTATTTGCTACATGTACCTTCGCAACGGCCATGATTTGGGTTGGGGCGCGCGACTAATCTGAGATCAAGAGTTTACCACATTGAGTCTGACTATCCGAATTTAGGTATGGGACTGGTTTGTATAGAAGTCCCTTGTGATGGACCCCATAGCCTGCGATACTACGTGCTATCATCCCGAATTCACTCTAGCTTGTTCATTTCATTCGCACCGCATATTGCATTGCATCCGCGACATTTAGTAATTTGGGTTGCCATGTTTCTGCATTGATATGGTCGTTCGCATTCATGCCTTGCATCGCATAGCCTTGGTACGACTGATGACACTCATGGACTTATCAGTATATTTCCTCTTACTCTGATATCCTATGATTCATGATCTTATCAGTATATTTTTGTTTACTCTGATATCGTATGATTCATGATCTTGTCAGCATTTTCGCCTATTTCGATATTGTATGATTTATGGCATTATATTGCATACTCGGCACTTATCTTGCATACACACTTTCACCACCCACTAAGCTTTCTATAAGCTTATGCACGATAGATGTATGCAGGTAGCGTTAGGTTGCAACAACGTGGAGCTTGGAGCACACAACGTCTTCTGGAGCTTTGATTTTTGATATATGTATTTCCCTTTCAACATTGTATTCAAATGATATTAGTGGATATGTGATGATGATGTTGCCTTTGTGATTTGGGTAAACTTGTGGTTATGCTTCTTATGAGACAAATGTACGTTGGAAAAAAATCCTCCTTGTAGGATCCCAGGATCGAAATTTTGCGTGTGCGCGTTGGGAGCCGAGAATGGGGTATTATGGAGGCTGTTGGCACCGGATTCGGCAATCGAGAATTTTATGAGCCCGATTTTTGGGTTTGGGGAGTGACAATCTCCACCAAGTCGACAATATTCAATTGTGTATCTTGCTGCCTTCTTCTCTTATCTCTGCATCATAGCTTCTTGTGCACACTTCGTCCTTCTTTTATGCCATCGCCAAGCCCAGAGAAGTTACACATAACTTGAACTTCTCTGTAGGAACGATTTAGGTGAGCATGTCTGCCGGATCAAAATCCACGTGCTCAACCACCTTTGCTCCTGTCTTCTCAAAAGGAAAGACGTAGTCTTCTTACCATCTCACCGCTACCTAATATTGTTTGCCGAGGTACTTGCTCACAACACTAATAGCCTGTGAAATAACCGGTCTAATCCAGACCATGACATACACTGCCAACTGCATTCGAATAAGGTTCATGAGATATCTTGCTTTTCCTCATCCGTTTTGGGACATGTCCTGAGGAAAACTTGAGGAGAGACGCGTAGGGAACGCTCTCCGGCTTTACATGGTCCATCACCTCCTTGATCAATACCTACCCAAGGTATTGATCATCTTTCAGTCTCAACGCTGAGAACCATCTTTGCAGCCCCCCGATCCTTCATCCTGAATGTCCCACTTAACTGAGTCTTTGGTACATTAATTTCAAACATGTCATAATTGACGATTTACATATCATCAATTCCTGACTCACCATGAAGGAATCAAACCACTGCCTAGGCGACGGGTGGAACCACAACCTCCTGCAAAGTCTTTTCTCCCCCCTTTAACTTCGAACTGCTCTGGTTGTTTCATGTAGATCTGTTCTTCACTTTCCCTTACAGAAGTGCAGACTCCACATCCATCCTTTCACCTCAAGATCACATTGGCCAACCAGCGCCAATCACGGATCTAATAGACATTTGCTATACCGTCAGCACGAATATCTTTGAAAAGCCGATCCCTTCTATCTGAGCATAACCCTTCGTTACCAACCTCTTTGTTTTATCCTCCTGAAGATCTACCTGCTTCCAACCGCTCTCCAGCCCACTAGAAGCTCCACCCACTCCCATATGTCGGTCTGGTACAACGAGTCCATCACATCGCCCATAGTCACTTTTCACTTCTCAGCACTAGGCTCACCTAGAGCCATCTGAATAGAAGATGAATCCCCTGCGATATTAGAGTCGTCCATGTACCTCGCCGATATCCTATGATCATGCCGTATGATTCTTCTTACAGGTGGCTGCTTTACCTGCTCTGTATCCCTATCTGTACATCTCAGCCTCCCTGTCCTACCCACTCCCGTGGCCATGCCCAACATGCCACACACGTGCAGAGATGGAATCCGCTACATCCACTGCAGCTACACCTTTTGAAGTGCTCCCGATCTCAACTTGTATAAGTTACCGAGTCGTTGCGCTTTCATGATTACTCGTGACCCCTTAGATACCTTAAGAGCACTATCAATACCTGTGTACTTGCATCCTTTTGCCTCAAGTATACCAAGAGAAATTAGATTTTGCTTCAAATCAGGAACATGCCTAACATCAATCAAGGTACGCTCCACCCCATCAAACATCTTGATGTACACTGAACCAACGGCCACAACATTACAGGCAATGCCATTGCCTATAAATACCTGTCTACCATCGCACTCCCTGTAGCTGGTGAACCAACTCCGATGAGGAGTCATGTGAAAAGATGCTCCTGTGTTTAGTATCCACTCGCCTTTAAGATCATCGTATGGCCGTCTGATCGTAGACACAGACAAAACATTACCATCACATCCACTCGATCCATCTGACGTGGCAGTATTGACCTCCCTATATGAACCCTCAGAATCTTTTTTCTTCGATTTAAGATTTTCACAATCCTTCTTAGCATGTCCTTCCTTCCCACAGTTCCGGCACTTTACCTTTCCTTTGCCCTTGCCCTTGGATTTGGACCTAGAACCTGAAGAACCTGTACCTTATTCAGAATTTCTACCCCTTGTAAGCAGTGCCTCAGAAGATATCCCCTTGTCGACGTTAAGCTTTCTCATAGCCTTCCCTTGAAGGGCCGAGATAACGGTGTCGAAACTCAGGGTTTTATTCATTGAGCACAATATGTCCTTGAATGACTCATAAGACGCTGGAAGAGAATTCAGCAACATACATGATTGTTCTTCATCTTTCATCAATTCCTCCATATCTAGCAATTTGCAAACTAATTTATTAAAGTTGCTGACATGAGCCTCCAATCTTCATCGTCTGCCATCTTAAAGTTATACTACTTCCGCTTTAAGTGTAGGTAATTTTTAGAGGATTTTTTCACATAGACATCCTCTAACTTTTTCCATAACTTAGCCACAGTTTTCTCCCTCATTACATTGCAGAGAACCTTATCCGTGAGACATAAACGGATCGATGATAAAGCCTTCTTATCAAGAGTATTCCATTCATCATCAGTCATAGTAGACTTTCGCTCCTTAAGAGCACCATCTTCGCCTTGCTTGATTAAGGAACTGATCATCTTGATTTTCCATAACTCAAAATTATTTTTCCCTGAGTATTTCTTAATCTCGTACCTAGTACTTACCATTATTACTAACCCCTCAGATTCAGATCTGTGCTCCAATGATTACTCTGATACCACTTGTTGGGGATTTGTGATGTGAAATCACACAGATCTAGATCTAGGATAGCAATCCAATGGCATCAAGCACACACAAGAGAACACGAAGATTTAACGTGGAAAACCCTTACGAAAAAAACCACGGCACAAAGCAACAGATCTCCACTATGAAAATAGAAATTACAAAGAGAGAGGACTTACCCAATTCGAACAACCTTGAATCTCACCCTTGTTACACCCTTTAGAAACCCTAAAACCCTTTTAAGAACCCTTGGAACTCCTTTAGAAAGCCTTAGAATACTTTAGAATAGCCCTAGGGACTCCTATTTATAGTTTAGGAAACTTCCCTTTCGCACACTTACGAAACCGCCTCAAATTTACACAGTCTGCACCAAATCTGCCCAAGAATCTGCATAACCTCGACTAGTCGAGCCATCCCCTCGACTGGTCAAGTGCCCCGGACACCCAAATAAATAGCACACTAGACTTTGAGTCGAGTGGTGCTTGATCGGTTGAGTGGACCCTCGACCAGTTGAGCCAGCCTCTCGATCAGTCGAGTAGGCCCAAACATTGAAGACATTTAAAAGTCTGACAACAAAACTCCCAACACAAACCCATTGGAGAAGATGATCGAAGAAGCTGGCATTATGGATGGACCTTCACAAACTCGAATGGAAATATTTCGGTGGTAGAAGGCTTTTGTTTTCGTCTTTTACAAAATCCCTTCTCACTTCTTCTTTCTCATCTTTTTCTACAAGAAAGAAAAATATCTGTGTTGCTAGAATTCTCTTTAAGCAAGAAACTCTCTTTTTCTCTCCTTTTACTTTGCTTAGCTAAAAGACCAAAATGCCCTCACTCGGACCACGTGTAAGACTCGTATCCTTGTCCGTACTGTTCCGTCAACCTCCGCGATCCTTCCTGATGAATTCCGGCGATCCGCGACCGATAATTGACGTTTACAAATGACCATAAGTCGTATCCCGTAGATCTGAGTTGGCCTAATCCGAGACTTATACCATTGTGACCGCACCGTCGCCGCGGTTCCGACGCCACGACTCGCGCACCAACCCGATACCCAGGTTAAAAGATATGGGCCCGCGTTTATTTCGAGGAAAACACTTCGCGTTTGCAATTTCAAGAGAATCTCTACGACATATCCCATCAATCAATCACTCAAATCAATCAATCAATCAGTTCATGTCAAGTACACCCACCCATGCTTCCTTTCTCCACAAGTCAAACAAACACCAAGTCAACCAACCTCTCACCTCACCCATCACTCACCTCACATCCATCACTCACCTTACATCACCCATCTCTCTCTCTCTCTCTCTCTCTCTCCTTACTACCCTCTCTCTCTCTCTCATTTCTCAACACAAATTCCAAGCTAAAGAAGTGGTGGACGTTCAAGCCATTCTATGAGAGAAAAGTGAGTTTGTGTGGCCCACTTTTCCATCCCAAATCCTTCATCCTAGCCATTCACTTCTCATCTTCCACCATCAAAGTGAAGCCCAAGGAGCTCGGCATTCCATCAGACCAAGAAGATCGAACGGTGGGTGCTTCTATAGGCTAGTTTTCATGTTTTTATGATGGGTCAAGTGAGGCCTACCGATCGATGGTATGGATCTCACTTTGGACCCTAAGATGTGGCTGATGGCCCACCTTGATTATCATGATCATTCGATGATGGGGTCATTCTTCATGGACCTCATCATGATGTTTACTTTCTAGTTTGAAAAGGGGTCATCTAGACCTTCTATTTCGGTAGAGAAAGGATCTCCACCGTTGATTTTGATCGGTGGGCCAATATGAATGGGACCCACTTGATGTATGTTTTAAATCATGCAAGGGAGGGCCCATAGTGGCAGGGTCCCTCCATCACTCGATCTCACTCCTTCTCTCTCTCTCTCTCTTTCTCTCCTTCCTTATTTTTGTGGCCCACTTAATGAGTTGTGAGATGTCCAAATCGTTCATCAAAGGGACCTCACCTTGATGTGGGTCTCATGCACACCATCCAACCATTTGGTGGCCCACCCTGGTAGCATGTATGTGGGTGGGGCCCACCTTAAATATATGTGACCCAACCGTCCAGCATCCAGGGATGCTGGACGTTGCAAAACGGTGATGGGCGAGCTGACAGTGGGTGTACTAATGGCAGCAATACAAAAAAAAAGGATTTTTTGGAAGGGTTGTCCATGTAGGCCCCACCTTGATGTATGTTTTTAATCCAAGTCGTCCACTCTATTTCTTAGATCATTTTAGGCGTTGAACCGAAAAACGAAGCTAATCTGATCATTTGGTGGGCCATAGCATAGAAGATAGTGGTTGTACCATTGAAATCCACTATAATATTTTTGTACTCCGAAATATGCTCAATATTGGGCTCATTTGGCTTATCTCGAGCCCTAGCGACCAATGGTTGGGTCGGATCCACCTGATGTGGGCCCCGCATAGGAAAAACCGCGGTATTACACGTTAAAAAAATAATTATTATCAGCAGCAATGCCTGCTGTTGCTGACCTCCCTGAGGACGGACGCGCAGGCGTCCTACGCTGGACGTGAAATGGGCAGGGACCACGGGTCACAGCTGTGGGCACCTCTGTGATGTGTGTAGAACATCAAAGCCGTGCATTTGGTGGGCCTCCCTTTGACCAGCGACCATCTCAAAAAAATCAGCCCTATCTGACACTTAGGTGGCCCACGTCATAGGAAACAATGGGATTAAATGGTTGTCATTGAAACTCTTTTGGGTGTCATAGGAGTTTTGGATCATTGTGAAATTTGTTTTTCCGCTTCATCTGGGTCTGCGCGACCTTATCAACGGATTGGATGGAAAGTAAACGTTATGGTGGGCCCCCACGTGGGACCCACTGATGTATGTATTATGTTCCACACCGTCCACGGCAGTGGACAGTGGAGCCCACACTGATGCATGTGTTTTATTCACCATGGTTTATGCATTTTATCCACACCATCCACACCTGGATGGTGGGACCCACCATGATGCATGTGTTTTATCAATGTCGTCCAGGCATTTGCTGGACGGCCAGTAGGGCCCACCATGTCTGTGTTATATCCAACCGTCCTTCCATCTGGTGGGCCACACATGTGGACCCTACCATAAGGTATGTGACCCACCACGATGCATGTGTTGCATCCAAACCATCCACCATTTGGCAAGCTTTCTTACATGCTTGGGACTAAAAGAATAAGTCAGATCTAAGGTTCAAGTGGACCCCACCATCAATGAGGACAGTGATATCCATCGTTCAAACTCCTAAGGGCCACAGTAGTTTTCAATAAAGCTGATATTTGTTTTCACTTCATCTATCTCCATGTTAACTTATGAATAAGTTAGATCTCAAATACACCATAGTGGGCCACACCATGATGTGGCCAGCCCTTTGATCAGGTGGGCTACACCGCAAAGAAATAGTGGGATTTGAACGTCTATCATTGAAACCCATTTGGGTCACGGAAGTTCTGGATCAATGGGGAATTGTTCTCCCTCTTAATCCAGGTCTTTATGACCTATGATTAGATTGGTTGGGAAATAAACTTTATAGTGGGCCCTGTGATTTATTCAACAGTGAAAATTATTATCTCTACTACTATTTTGGTATGGTTCAAATGATCCTTCAATATGACTCATTTTGGGAATTTATGAGGCCCATTATTGAGGCCTATCTTGATGTATTTGTGGCCTATTGTTGAGGCCCACCTTGGTATATGTATGAGGCCCATCTTAATTTATTTGTGGCCGTCCATTGAGGCCCACCTTGATATATACATGGGGTCCATGTGATTAGGCCCCTCTTGATGTATTTGAGGCCCATGTTGATGAGGCCCATTGTAATGCATTTGGGGCCCATGGGTTGAGACCCATTGTGGTGTATTAGGGCCCGTGGGTTGAGGCCCATTGTGATGTATTTAGGGCTCATGGGTTGAGGCCCATTATGCTGAATTAGGGCCCGCGGGTTGAGGCCCATTGTGATGTATTTGGGGCCCATGGGTTAAGGCCCATTGTGATGTATTAGGGTCGTGGGTTGAGGCTCATTGTGATGTATACAAGGCCCATGGGATATGGCCCATTGCAATGTACATAAGGCCCATTGGTGTGGCCCATTTGATATGCATATGGCCCATGTGGTGAGGCCCACATTGATGTACTTGTGGCCATCCGTTGAGGCCCACCTTGATATATATATATATATATATATATATATATATATATATATATATAAGGCCCATTTGAGGAGGCCCATCTTGATGTAGTTATGGCCCATCCATTTAGGCCCACCTTGATATACATGAGGCCTATGCTGTGAGGCTCATTTGATGTATTGGAGGCCCATGGGTCGAGGCCCAATGAGATATACAGAAGGCCCATTGAATATGATTCCACCATGGTTTATGTAATGATATTTATGGCGGGCTATGCCTTGGGAGCAATGATGGTTTGGCGTCCACATTGTAAGAATAATGTTGGTTAAATGTCTGCATTATGACTCTCTCTAGGGCCCATTGATAGGCCCGTACTTGTTGTGTGTAGGCTGTCTAGGCCCATCTGCATTGTAAGGATAGTTCATTACTTTATAACCTGCTTAGTATAATTCCATGACGCATGCCATATGCATCATATGTATGCCTGATATGAGTAGTGACTGATCATTGCATACGCCATTGGACAGACTATTTATGGGACTCCTTATGAGACGGAGTGCCCACATTATCACGCCATACGCGCAGGATTGCTTCATGACTGGATAGTGTGACTCATGCATCTCGCATATATGTGACTTGATCATTGTACGCCCTAGCGACATCAGGGTCGTGGCCTCCACAGGTACATCATGGATGACTAAATGGGATACCAGAAATATTTGGTTCTACCACTGTGGGCACTTAGGGTGTCCTTGTGTGAAAATTCCAAAACCTCAGAGGCCAGGAGTAGCCCCGACGTCTAAACTGAGTGGAACATGAGCACCCGAGTGCTGAATACCAGTAGGCCGCGTCTCCTACTATGTCGTGGTCGGTTGGGAGGGATGTGGCCTTATCTGCCCGAGTGAGGGGGCTATAAGCTAAGCTGAGTATGACCAGCTCGTAAATGGGTCCGCTACCGATGAGCCGAGTAGGTTTTGGCAGATTGCTGGCTAGGCGAATAGTGAGGTCTTTTCCACTCGCTGGGCTTGCAGCTAGGGAAGAGGCAGTCGGTGTCGAGTGTAATAGACCCCAGTGATTTCTCCAGAGAGAAACCGTACTGATATGTGGACTTATTGATCAAGAATTGCATATCCATTCATTCATTCACTATACACTCGGGCTGGTGGTGCGTAACTATTTGTTACGTGTACCTTCGTATGGACAGGATTTCGGTTGGGTGCGCGACTAACCTGAGATCAGGAGTTTACTACATTGAGTCGGACTATCCAAATTTAGGTATGAGACTGGTTTGGATAGAAGTCCCTTGTGGTGGACCCCGTAGCTTGCGATACTACGTACTATCATCTCGACTTTACATTCCAGCATGGTCATTTCATTCACACCGCATATTACATTGCATCCACAGTACTTAGCATTTTGGGTTACTATGTTTTTGCACTTATATAGCCTAGATGAGGTTGATGGTATTCGTGGCTCGTCAGGATTTGCATATTGCATTGCATCCTCAGCATCTGTTATTGTCTTATTATGTTTTGCATCGCATAGCCTTGGTATGGCTGATAACACTCATAGACTTACCAATATATTTCCGCTTACTCTGATATCGTATGATTCATGATCTTATCAGTATTTCCACTTATTCCGATGATGTATGATTTATGGACTTTATGATATACTTGACGCTTATCATGTGCACACACTTTCACTACCCTCTAAGCTTTTGTAAGCTTATGCACGATAAATGCGTGCAAGTGATGTTAGGATGCAGCCGATCTAAGGGAGGAGTGTGCGGTGAAGCTTTTGGAGTTTTCTTTGATATCTTCAAATTGTATTTCCATTTCAGCATTGTACTCGAATGATTATATTAATGGATATGTAGCGATGTTGTTTTGTGACTTGGTTATGCTTGTGGTTATGCTCCATTACATTACAAAAAAAAAAAAATTATGCTGAAAATCCTCCTTGTAGGATCCCAGGATCGGAATCTGGCGTATGGGCGCTGGGAGCCAAGAATGGGGTACTATAGAGGTTGTCGGCACCGGATTCGGTGATCGAGAATTTTGTAAGCCCGTTTTCTGAGTTTGGGGCATGACACCACGTGGACAAAAGAAACTACTTAAACCCAGACATGTGGGTTCCACCTCCACCTGAGGAGGGATCCCCAATACTTTGAACCAAAAGATCTAGTTTTTTGACCAAGAAATAGTTTTCATTGGTTGCTTTCAGACTAGTTTGTTTGACATTTTGTGAGCTATAGGAATGAAGAGATTTTCCATTCACCATGATAAACTAGATTTTGTATGTTGCTACTCACCATCGTATATGTGATTGAATGGTTGTTCTGGTGCATGAGTTGAGTCTTGGATGTATATGCCTCTTTATTCAAGCGCATATGAAGAGTTGTGGTCATTTTCAATTGGTAATCACAACATTTTCTAACGTGTCATTCCATTCTTCTAAAAATTCTTACTGGCCAACTGTTTGTTTTTTGGACATATGGCATAACATTGGAGTGTAGTTTTTTGTTGAAGATTTGGTGTTGGGAATTTCACTACTAGTGCATGCTATGAATTTTCTCTTTATTGGGCATTGTATCCATCCTCAATAAGCATGATTAAGCCCCTATGAATAGACTCTTAGATATAGGTGCCTCTTTATTTGGGCGCATCGGAAGTGGTGTGGCCATTTTCAATCAAGTGATTGCAACATTTCCTAACGTCTTGCGACGTTTCTTCTAAAAACGTTTCTTCTAAAAAAATTTCTTCTTCATTCATTTATTTTTTGGGCATAAAGCATAGCATTAGAGGGTGGATTTCCTGTTGGAGATTTGGTGTTGGAAAGTTTACTACGCTGATTTTTCTTTTTGGGCATTATATTCTAGGGGTAGCGTGTTAGAAGTCTCCTTTACTTATTTCACCAACCGAGGGGTGTGAATTGTCTTAAAGAGAATGCCATTGTTCGCATTTCAACTCAACATCAAATAGAAAAGATGATCTCTGCCTTACTGTCATTCTCAATGTATATTAAAGATGTGAAGTTTCTTTACTGAATAGATTTATTCATTTTCATCCATATTTTCTGTAGTAATTGTTTAAGATTCAATATTTATACCATCCATCTATTCGTCGTACATTAGATGGCTGAAAGTTTAAAAAAAAAAAAAAAAAAAAAAAAAAAAAAAAAAAAAAACACACTAGTTTCAAGCCTTCCTCATATTGGATCAATGGACTTTCCCATTGTGTTTGGATTAGTGGAAAACCCTAGACAACCCTAGAAATGAAATCAATTTCCATAGATGTGACATTTTCTCATGTATGCAAAACAATAATAAGTGTGGAAATTGATTCCCATTTCCATAGTTTTTTTCAAATGAGTAAATAATTTTAAAAAGTAAAAAACTTTTTTATTTAAATTTCTACAGTTATAGACCTTTTAAAAGGTGTGTTAATCGTAATTTTTGGAATTAAAAGGATCGTTCGGTGCATTAGAGATGAGATGGCTATAATTCGTACTTGATTGGGACACAACATTGTTGGCTTGATGCCATAGTCTTCCACACCTTACACCCTTTAGAGAAATTGGGATGGGATGAAAAAGGCTTCAACCTGTGTAGGCTTGCAGACCCAGCCTTGCTTATATAGTTTAGATGGTTGAGGAGTTTGAAACCCATCGAAACTCCTTTCCTTTACGCTCCATATGAATTTGTCAATCCTAGTCCAACTAAAACACTGTGTGTGTGACATAGTTGTAGCACACTACCCCTTATATGATTTTAGATGAACCACAAGTTTGTGGGGGTCCACTAGGATACCCGATCACATTATTCAACCCTTAAGGAGATCTAGACCATTGATAAAAAAGGCTTACCTTATAGAATTATTGCATTCTCCTACTTGGACTAAATTGATTAATGTCAAGGTTCAATTTTTAAAAATATATTTTAATTTTAAAGAAATCATCTAAATGGTTAACCAATGTAATTGTTGGATAATACTAGCAACGCTTCTACAATCTGGTCCATTAAGACTACTAGTATCAGATTGTAGTAGTCTTCATAGCATTTAATTTAGGTGAAGTGAGACTAAGCACAGTTACAAATACCACTGACCTTAATGATATAAATTAGGAATTAGGAAGTGTGGTATGAGGATTACACACGTAATGTGAACATATGTGTCTATCCTCAAGAGGTCCAGGAGCTTTCAAATGTCTTCAATGAGATAAAATTATTTACTTAAAAATTAAATTGTGCATATATAAAGAGAAGTAGATATTAACTTTATATCAGAATCACTAAGACTTTATAAATGAGATTTATTTAATGTCTATGAAAATAAAACACGCTAAACTCTCACTAATTGAATACATTTTTAGGGTCAATGATTCCCATGGATGTTACATATTCCTTAAATGGCGTGATAGAGAACCCTTTAGTAAGCAAATCCACAATCATCTGCTTAGTGCCGATGAACTCTATAGATACTAGATGATTCTAAACTCTTTCATTCACAATAAGATACTTGATGTCGATATGCTTTGACTTTGATGAATGCTTGTTATTGCTAGAGAAGGAAACTAGAGCTGAGTTATCACAAAGTTGTTATCTGCCTATTTTTTTTACCATTAGAACTTAAACTTTTTTATAACGCCCCGGATTTCGGGGGCCGAGTAAATACTCGACTCCCGATATCCCGAGTGTCACTTATGCCTTTTGGAAGTGAGTGATTTGGGTTTATTTAGTTGGTGCATGAACATTCAAGGAATTAAATGGATCATGTAAGAATGCGGAATTATCATAACGTAAATCTAAACATTTGAGTAGCAAAACGATAGGTATTCAATCAGCTCACCGGACCGTATCCCAGTAAAGATACAATGGTCCAAAAATATATAAAAAAAATAACCATGCCCTACGTCCCCATCGCTGGCCTTAGGGCAGCTACAGTGGCATACTCAAGAGCTGGAAATAGGAGAGCTCCTCCTCCGAGTCTATGGACGCTTCGTCCAGTGCAACGGACTCTGTGGTACCTACATCTAAGATGGGATCTGGTTGGTGTTTTAAAACACCGTCCCAGAGTGGGAGTGAGTGATCAACTCAGTGGTTCATTAAGTTACACAAGCTATTAAATCCACATGCATAATTAATGAAAAATGAAGTAAGCATATAGTTCCTACACACTCTTGTTAATACACGTGCATGCCATTATGATATGATGCATGCCCTCGCCATCCAACACTCCCTCATAGCGACTCCATCTTACGTTCGCAAATGACCAACACTCTCGTATAAGGCGACCTCGACTGCCAAGTCGCAAACCTAACTAATGTAATGCTATGAATGTTCATGTTAGCCGAATATTTAATTAAGTCCGTTCATTCAGCAAGATTGGGGAAGTTGAAACACCTCTATTTAATCAATGGCCTTAGTCAGATCACTTGACCCAGGGCGGCCGTAGCGGCTCTGAGCTTACGATCCATGATCCAAATTTAAGTATCACCTAGTTATCTCATAAATCAGTAATTCCAAAGGTAAGGTATGATACCCAAAGGTATAAGGATCAACTCGGTATGAGTCGTCACCCAAATACCGAGTATGATAACTCAATTCCGAGGTGTGAGCTTGTCCCATAACTAAATCACCACAAGGAAGGGCTCGTCACTCAATTCCATTTATGCCCGGGTCGTTCAAATGGTACTCTGACACAAAACCATCGGCCGGGTAATTTTAAAAGGGCCGTTCGAACAAGGATCTATGACCTCCTGTGCTCGCTGGCCACTATGGGGATGCTCATCACTCCGGCGTAGGCCGATAGCACGGACATTGTCTCATACCACCATGCCCGGCTCCCGAGACTTGGGGATCGTACCGCTAACAATTAATAGTATACCTCTCAAAGGTATGGGGTGCTTCAAATTCAAGCAGACATGAACATACATGGTGAACACACACGTTTGGTCAGCTAGTGGACTAATTCGGCTGATCAGGCGAGCTACGGTGCAACCGGCACTGGGTGCAAGCATCCCATGTAGTTTAAATACTATTGGTTGTCTGTCTTCAGCCTAAATCAGTCGGATTGGCCCAGGGTAGCCGATCCAATAAGGCTCCCCTTGTGAGTTTTTTCGCTTGCTGGCCAACCTAATTGACCAATAAGCTAAAATTTAATAGTATACCACAAACATTTCTATTTCAGGAATAGACAAACATACATGTCAGAAAATCAGGATATCTCAGTTAATATGGGTAATCAATTGGAAATGCGGGAGCATTATTCAATCATCGTGGAATTCACAACATTAAAGTAATTGGGTGCATGTGTCGGGGGAAAATGTAGAGCATATGGGCATGGAATTTTCAGTAGAGACAATCTATTCTAACATGCATTCAATGATCATTTATTCTACGCAAGCTATAAGTTATGGAGGATGTTCCAACTGCGAACTTTTCATTTATTTAGCATGTAAATTCCAAATTTCACTACACAATCATCAATTGCTACATAAGTTCGATAATCGGCAACCTAAAGGAAATGGTCCGCACCTAGGAGTAGTCTATTAGATTTCTAGTGCCGCCACTAGGATTCGGGTCCGTGGATGGGTGTATTGAAGCCCTGCGCTGATGGGATTAGCTTGTAAGGGCGCATGCAAATGGCCTACAAGGCTAAAATTTAAAAAGAACTAGAAGATTACCTTTTTATTGTCGGTTGGCTTCTCTCTATGGTGGGGTGCGGTTGAGGGGTCCGTTGTGGGTAGCAGCAAGGGAGATTTTCCCCAAATCGGCTCCCCCAAGGAGCTCCTTCTTCCACTTATCCTCACTCCCTCTCTCCCTTGCAGCTAGAAATTCGTATGGGAGTGAGGGAGTGAATTTGTGGGCCTTATAAGTCCAAAATTTGTCTAAATGACTCTTAAGGGTCTTTTTTCTAATATGCATGCCCCTAGTGGGTTGAATTTTGATTTACAGGGCCCTTATGGGGGTCTGCTGGCTCATCCACGCCATAGGGCAGGTGCCTCATCATATTATGAGCGATTGGTACAAATTGGGTGGAGATCGGATGCCTTAATTGACCGCGGGGGTCCTACTTGCGATGGACGGTCTTCGGTGATCGATCGAGGCCACAGTTATATGGATATGAGAAGAGAAATATCCTTAACTCATGCCTTGAGTTTGGTTGCGATCTAATGATCGAAAAGCCACAACTTCGCAAAAGATTGGGAGGTCTATTTCACTTAAGTTTTTAGATTTCAACCTATGGAATTTGCGCATTTCAAGCACTTGGCTTTTGGTCCAAGTTGAGCAGTTCTGAGCACTTTCTTGGTTCGCCACCCGTGGTGGACGTCAAGCTCAGTGAGACGGACATTATTCTATAATTTTGGAACTAATGGCCCACTTACGAGCGGTTTAGAGTTTGTTTGGATAATTGAGGCATTTTTCGAATGAATTGGGTAGAGAGATTTTTTGGGCACAGTTGTTAGGGTTTAGATTAACTATTTTCATAGTGTGGCCTATTCGTAATTAGCGAAAATGGCGATTCGGTCATAATCACTCTAAACCGTTGGTTCGTAGGCTAAATGAGTAATTGAGTTGATTTTGTTTATTAATTAAGATCTGACCCATAGTCGTCTCGACTTTAGGTAGGTCTTTATTTGATTATGATTGTCTTGATTGGTCAGTGATAGGTTGGATAGATTTGGGCTCAATGCGAACAAATCACGAGGCTAAACTCGATGTTTAAGAGATCGGTTAAATTCGTTGACTTTTTACGATTGATCAATCTTATTTGTATGGTTCTTTATTGGTACCACCCGCGTATAAGCTCATTTCGAATATCAAAGGTCAGTAAGTGGCGACATAGGCTAGTTATATAAAAAAAAATGTTTAAGGATTTTTGAAAATCCAAAATGGCGAAAATTCAGGACGTCATATTTTTAGAAAGGATATTTGTTTCTTGGGCATTTAGATGAGTTTTTTGTGCAATAAAAGCTTAGGTGATTCCATGTTCATATCTCTCACCCCAAGCTTATAAACCAAAAATGTTTAAGTCATCTTCCTTGATATTAACACTCTAATGAGAATTCTAACCTCTACAATGAATATGTGCTTGAACTCCTCCGCTTTCTAAAAATTAGACTCAACTTCTATAAGCACACCATTGTCTAAATCTTCTAGAAGACCCATCTAGGTGAATCCTCTAGAAAATATAACTTTCCATTAGTTATAGAAGATTCAACAAACCTCCCATCACCTTGGTCATATCAAAAGAGCACTACATGTAAGGTGTTTGATATTGGAGCTGGAGCCTTGACAAAGCATTGACATCACAATTGGGGTAGCAAATGGGAGCTGATTAAAGTACGAGAGAGCATTGATCGAGCTACCCAAAAAGGTTCTATAAAAGAGGCTCAATCCGATAAGTAAGTTGTCAAGTGTAAGAGTCCATATACTCTCTTTTCTTGTGTAGGATTGATGGTAAATTTTGTGACTAAAACTCAACTAAGTTCTTTTGTAGGACTTTGGCTCTTGTGTAGGGCCTAAATCGTAGGTTCTTGTGTAAGACCTTGACTTTTATACAGGGCCTAAATCATTTCCTTGTGTAGGCCACTGGACATGGGTGTGCACGTGTTAGTATTCATGGGAACCTCTGGCGGAAGTAAACTAGATAATTGGAATAGGACTGTGGTTGTTGGTTAGCCTACGTAAAATTAACTAAAGTCTCTTGTGGGAGCCTCCAACGGGAGTGTACGTCCGTAGGTCCTTGTGTAGGACCAAGATTTGTAGTGAGCCTATAAAAAAACCATATAAAGTCTCTTGTGGGAGCCCTTCCTTATATAGGATTGTAAAGATTAGAAATTAACCTGATTTAAAACCTCCGATAATGAAATCTGGTACACTCATAGGTTGAGTATGTCCGCTGGCAGTGGAGTAAGGAAACCGAACCACTATACGTGCTTGTGTTTGTGATTATCATTTACGCACTTGTTTAATTATGCTTATGTAATTGAATGTTTAATTATTTATATGCATGATAAGATGAATGTTATGAGTTGATAATTAACGCATCCGTCACACATAAGTACACAATTATGTTATATATTAGTTGCTTAATTGGCATATCATTTATGGTCTATATGATTGGATCCTCTATTGACTTAGAAGCTTAGAGTTAATTACCTTGCTTAGCTTAATTTTTTTTTTTTTTTTTTTTGGGGTTAGCTTGTTAGTACACACCCATGTCAGTACACACACTCCATGTTAGCCACCCTCAGCTTAGCTTAATTTGTATATTAGCTGAAGTAGGGAATTTTGGTTTAAAAGATGAAAATTTTATTTGGTCCTAATCACCCCCTCCCCCCTCTAGGACATAACCTTTATTCCTTAGCTCCGCTAATATTCCGCACACGCATTCGTAGTAATCCCATTACACCATAGGTAAATTTTCAATCTTGACATTCGAAAAATCAAGTGACAAGTTAGTAGGCTATGTGGATTCAGATTACGTGGGCAATGTGGATAATAAAAGGTTGACTTTCGATTACTTGTTTTTGTTAGTGGCTAGAGCGATTAGTTGGATGTCGAAGCTTCAGTTTGTAGTAGTTTTTTTTTTCATAACCAAAGATTAGTATATGACAGTGATAGAAGCATTCAAGGAAGTAGTTTAGTTGAGGGGAATGATAAATCAGTTGGGGCTTCAATAGGAGGCTATGTCGGTTAATTGCGACAACGAAAGCGCGATCAATTTGGAAAAGAACTCGGTTTACCATTCTAAAATTAAACACATTAATATACACTATCATTTTATCCAACAGATGTTAGAGGAAGTCGATATGACCCTCGAGAAAATACACACAAGTATGAATTCGGCGGATATGCTTATGAAGGTGGTTCCTACAGAGAAGTTCAAGTTTCGTGTGACTTCTCTGGCTCTGGTAAAGATTGAGTAAAGACGAAGTGTGCATGAGAAGCAATGATTGTGGAGCTATGATGGCGACAAAGTAGAGATAGAGGTTTGAGCGTGGCATGTTGCAACATGAGTATTAGTGTTATGGTGAAGATTATTGAAAATCGGATGCCTCAAATTTGTGCTTAAATAGGGGCTTTCGATTGGTCGACAGTATGGTCGACCGATCGAAGGATATCAAATTAAATTGATTTTTTTGGCTAAATTCTCTGGACAATTTTTGGTATTTTTAATTGGTTGAAAATGTTGGTCAACAGGTCAACCTGACTAATTGAAAGATTTCGACCTGTCGACTCAACAAGTCGACTTTTGTGCAGTTTGCGCATTTTTGCCTGAATTGTTTTTATTTTCATTTTTTTTTGCTTAAATAAGAGGGTGTAAACGGGATTAGGGTGAAGGCAAGTGGTGTTAAAACATTTGAAAGGGCTTTGGAGAGACGAAAAAACTTGGGGCATTGAACAGTAAGATTCAATCTCTTTTAACTTGGTTTTTGACAGTGAATTCTCGCTTTGTGCCATGGTTTTTTCCCATTGGGATTTTTCCATGTAAATTAATATTTTCTCTGTTGGATTTGTTTGTGCGAATATGATTACCTTGCTTGATTCCGAGAGTCCCAACAATCACCACCAGAGGAAGAAGATGTGTGACCCTCCTTTCTTTATTGTTTTCACTTTTCCTTTTCGACCATTAATGGTTGCCTGGATCTACATCAGCAGCAATGGAGGATACGACCTCAGTCAAGAGCAACGAAAACCCCCTGGATTCTGATGAACTGTGGCCACCACTATCAGTGTATATAGCCCCAAAAGCTGACCCATTGCTTAGATGTCATTAGCAATTGACAACAAGCGCCAAAATTTGGAGCCGATGGCTCGGGTCTAGACGATGCCAAATGCCCTGAAGTTGGGATTGGTATATAGAAAACACACCCAAATCAACGATAGGGGTTGTTAGCCATGCTGGCGTTGCCAGGCTATCACTGAAATCCACTGTTTGACCTAAAAGCATTATGCTTATGGTCTCATAATTGGCCTAAAAACCATGAATTAGTAGCCATATTTGAGCAGGATATCCATGAATGGACGATTTAGATCTTGACCCAAAAAAAAATAAAAAAAAATAAAATAAAATAATCCGAACAAGTTCGATAATTTGATAAGATCTGCCATAGCCGATGCATAACCGGCTCTGTTACCAACTACTAATTGTAATTTGTGGAATTGAAAGGACCGTTCAGTGCATCGGAGATGAAGATCAAGAAATCTAGAATTTGTACCTGATTGGAACACTATCCTTGCAGGCTTGATGCTGCAGTCTTCCACACCTTACACCTTTTAAAGATGTACCGGGATATAATGAAAAAGGCTTCTTCAAGGTGTGTAGGCTTGGGCACCAGGCCCTACTTATATAGTTTAAACGGGTGAGGAGTTTGAAACCCATCAAAACTCCTCTCTTTAGGCTCCACATGAATTTGTCAATCTTAGTTCAACTCGAACGTACACTATTTCGTGTGACACAGTTGTAGCGCATCACCTCTTAAATGATTTTATATGAACCACAAGTTTGTGGGGTCTATTAATATACCCGATTACATTATCCAACCCTTAGGGAGATCCAAATTGTTGATCAATAAAACCCACCTTATGGAATTCTTACAAGGTAATAACGTATATTAAAATAAATAGGTTATCATGGAATTGCTAGATAAAGTGGTTTCCTGGCCCATCTGCAGTACCAACAACCAGTTGGTCAGTTCGGATTAGGTGATCACACATCCAAAAGGACAACTGAAAGAATCAATGAACCACAACTAGTTCACAGCGTTGAGTGAGTGGGCCTCATAGAAATTTCATGACAAAGGACAAGGGACATGGAATTAGAAATTCAGAGACCGGTGAAAAAGACTGATATGATCATACGAACCAATTAAAATATCTGTGTAACTATTGCATGCTGCCTATCATTATCAAATTGAAATTCATTCCTTTGGATTTTGGAAGGATCTGAGGAGGCTGTTTCTAGCATGCCTGGACGACTTTACATTATTACTAGCTTTAAATCCAACAGCAGCGAAGACAAGGCGACCACCACTACATGCTCTTACTTCCATGATTTTAGGCACCACATATCAAAAGCTCAGTCCCATGCATGCACTGTCCAATCTGGTTCATTGGCTCCGACGGATGCTGAGCCTCTGTATGGTATGATCACAACCGTCCATCTTGTGGAATCTATTCTATGATTGTGACCATCATCATCTGTAATTAAATTTACAACAGTATAAACACAAATTTCAATGGCTGGAATTCTACTCTAAAAATCAAAGGTCAGGATAATTGCTGAAGCGTGATTGCAGGATCATGGCATTTATATGGTAGTAACTAGAATATGAATAGTCGAACTAAACGGACTATCTAAGCATGAATTGTCACCTACGTAAAATCAAATCCTTAAATATGATATTTGAGTTTCAAATGGAATTAGACAACTTTGCAATGGAAAGTAGACAGTGGATCGTTATGATGGAAAACATTGATGTTCTTGGAAGATTATGATGGTTAAGCGAATGCAATCATGAATTGTACAAATGGCATGTATGGAATTAAACTTAAAACCATCCAAATCATGGGACCCACTTTACACGGGTGTGTCGGACATCCGATGGATGGTTAACATGAAAAATATTCAGTAGTTGAAATTACTGGAGTAGAAACTGTTTTATCCGTTTTATGATTGGTAAATGTAGCATCAAATTACATAGGGTAATAATAAAATATTATTAAAGTTGTTGCAATCAATTGCAGTATGATATACTTATAATATAAGATACTAAGGACCGGTTTGTTAACTAACGCCTAAAATGTTTGAAATATGTTAATTTAACACATTTACCCATATGAAATAATCGTAATTGAATCCCTACTATTAAAAACCTCATCGATTCCAGAAGATGAAGAGACCACGTAAATATCATTTTAATCCAAAGCTTTTGTGTCCCACAACAAAATTTTAATGTATGTGGTTTATCCATGCCATTCATTCATTTTTCCAAATCATTTTAAGGAATGATCCCAAAAATGAGGTTGAATCAAATCTCATGTGGCCCAGGCCCACTAATGGTCAATCACCACCGTTTCCTATGGTATGGTCCACCTAATAATTGAATTTGCTTCAATTTATTATTATTATTATTATTATTTTTAATGCCCTAAAATGATTTGGAAAAATGGGTGGACAAAGTCCCTGTAGAACATATACATTAATGTGGGACCTATGGTAAGGATTGCACCATCTTGGGTAAGCGGGGGTACTGTGGCACATAAGAAGGTACATGCAACGCTGATTTCTTGAGAAAGGGTTTCGCAGCGAGTTCAGATGCTAGGTGGGGCCTACCATGATGTTAGTGAGAAATCTACTCATCCATCTGTTTTGCTAGCTCATGTTAAGACACATGACAAAAAATGAAGTAGATCCAAAATTCAAGTGGGCCACATGAGATGGAAATTTGGAGAAAGAAATGCCTACCGTTGAAACCTTCCTTGGCTCCACCTTGATGTTTATATACCATCCAAACCGTTTAAAAGGTCATGAACACCTGGATTAAGTAAAAAGATAAAATACTTGGGTTGATACAAAACTTTTATTGCCATATTAATGTTTCAATAGTGGTCACTGAATCTCCACTATTTTCTCTCGTCTGGCCCATTTGAGCTTTGGATCCACTATTAAAAACTTCATGGATTCTACTGAAATGTTTGTTTGAGGTCACAAACAACTAGATAAAGAGACCACACAAAGATGTTTTTAATGGTTAATCACCACTTTTCTTGTACTATGGTCCATCCGGGATTTGGAGCTGCTTCATTTTTTGGATCATGCCTAAAATAAGCTTTCAATATGGATGGACGGTGTGGATGTAGTCATGTACATCACAGCAAGCCCCACAGTCAGGGGTCCCACCCACCTCGGTGGATCCCGGCTCTCACCCAATCTGTTCCCCTGAATCCGGTCGGGAACTGCGTGCTACTCCATCAGCCGGAAGCGGATTGGCTGGTGTACCACACGCCAACGATGTTGACGTCAGCAAGTTATGTGGGCTCCATCATGAAGTATATGTTATATCCCAACCGTCCCTTCATTTGGAGAGATCGTCCTATGGCTTGAACCGAAAAATAAGACAGATCCAAATATCAACTGGACCACACTGTAAAAAGCTACGGGGGATTGAACGTCTACCATTGAAACCATTTTAGGGGTCACAAAAGTTTTGGATCAATATGATATTTGTTTTACCTCTTCATCCAAGTCTATGTGACCTTATGAACAGATTGGATGGAAAGTAAACGCTACGGTGGGCCCTATGAATGTTTTAGCCGTTAGAATCATTATCCCACTGCTATTTCTGGTGTGGTACACTTAAGATTTGGATACCAATACTTTTGGTATCATGCTTTAAAATGATCTCACAAATTGGATGAACAGTGTGAATATAATAAATACTTCATTTTGGGGCCATATAACTTTGATATCCTTTGAATTGTTCTATCCAACTCGACGCAGCAGCCCTCGTCTTTGCATGACATGCCCGCACCAGCCATATCGCTGGTGCGCAGGACACCAACTAATTGGCTTCTTCGAATGGAGCTAGAGACGTCAAATGGGTTTGTGGGCCTACTGTGATGTATATGTTTTATCTACACCATTTATCCTTTTTTTTTTTTTTTCCATATCATTTTAGAAATTAACAAAGAAAACAAGGCAAATCTAAGGCTCAAGTGGGCCACACTATATGAAACAATGGGAATTGGGTGCGAATCATTGAAAACTTTTCGAGGCCCCAAAAGGCTCTGATCAAGCTTATTTTTGTATTTTTCGCTTCGGGTTTGTGTGAGCTTATGAAGGGGTTAGATGGCAAATAAGTTTCATGGTGGAACTCAGGAAGTTTTTAACGGCGGTTCTCACTTCATCCCATGGTGTGGTCAACTTGAGCTTTGAATGTGCCTGTTTTTTTTGGGAATATGCTCTAGAATGATATAGAAAAGTTAATGTACCGTGTGGATCTAAAACATAAATTATTATAGGCATAGAGAAGTGCTACACATTAAAAGTTGGGTTATGTATCATGTAAAGAAGAAAATTTCTCCAGATAGATGGCAATTTTGGATTTTTTTTTTTTTTGAAGTTCGTAGAGTGCATTCTGGATTCACTATTAAGCTAGACCTTACTCGCTGAAAAAATTCTGCATAAAATTACGGAGCGCTTTCCATGCACGTTCGGTGTTAACAAACACCACTAAACACCGAGTGTTTTCCAAAATCAGCATTAAGTAAACAATTTAAGTGTTAACAAACAGACCCTAAATATTGATATTAGTAGAGCCTGATATCCAGCTTGATGCAACCTGATATAGGATGGGCTTGGGGATATAGTCATGATTTTAAGGTTTGGATGGGTCCTATGTGACTCGTTTGAGTCAACTCGGACTCTCTAGTTTGACACTTAAAGCTCGCACCCTTAATCAACTTAAGGCTGGACAAGTGGGTCACAGTTGCTCTTTATGTTTGTTTCTGAAGTAAAAATCGTTCGATAGTGATCAATGTTGTTGATGTCTATTGAGGGTCAAATATTACATATCAGACCCCAGTTATTACCTGAATTTATGAACATAATACTGTTTAACGGATCATTTTAATCTTGTTTGTGATGCAAGGTGTATTTAGGAGCCTGGACTGAAAAATGGTACTAAAAGCATGAATTTAATACTCTGAAGTCACCAAGGCAAGGGACAGACCCCAAGGGACCGAGATCGAAGAATTTACATGCCAGAGATCCGAGAAAATCACGCCACTCATGTTAAACGAGCCTGAAAATCGTCCAGAATGCAAGATCATAAGGTTCCCACCATTTTTTTGGCTCGAAACTTTATATATGGCGTGAGGACCATAAATTAACTGTACACGACAAATTTTAGCCATTTGATCCTTGTAGAAGTGGCCCAACGGACAAATCAGCCCCTAAAATCCTGATTTGGGGCCCGCCTGATATCTGAATATGCTTCAAATTTTGTCTCAACCCCTTAATTGAGGTGGTAAGACGGATGGTCGGAATGGATTTCTCACAAACATCACAGTGGACCCCACATGTACATCGCACGAACATAGGGTACATGTGCGCTGGACGCACACCAAACGAACAAGTCGGTCAACCCAAGGTTCACCCGACCTCTCTCTCTCTCAGTTACACAGGCAGGCCAGCGGACGGACGTTCGTTGACCGTTTTTAGCTTGTGGGCCCCACCCATCATGCATTCTAATGATTAGAATCGTCCAATGTGCCCGAGGGGGGGCTTGACCCTTATTAAGGTGTCCGTTTGGCCCCTTCCGCACGTACACATGTGGATCGTCAGAAAATGCAGGATGAACGACAATTTGGTTTGATACAGTGGACTGTACAAAAACCCGATAAAAACCACTCCTTCTTGACTGGTTTTTCTCCAGGAATCCAATGAACGAAGTGGATTTATCCGAAAACATCAATATGGGGCCCACCGAATACGTCAGCATAGGTTGAACCCAAGATTGCGCGTCCGGGAAATACGGGATTTTCGGGCTGTTGTGGCCCACCATCTTTGATCGGACGACCGATCTGAACTGTCCATCGTGTAGTCCATCCAAAAACGTCCCAAGGGACAGTGTTTCTTTGGAAAATGAGCGAAGAAAGAGAAAGATTTTCGGGCGTCTTCTTTGCTGCAAAAGAGGAGTGCGTAACTCCTTGTACGTAGAAACCGCACCGACTCCAGCCACTTCTGCCAACTTCCCTTGCTTATAAAAGGAGAGAAGAGAGAGAGGGGACGGCCATCCAAGGACGTGTGGATCCAAGGCAGCCGTGGAGGCCGTGCACGTGGGAAGAAAGAGCAAATAGAAGAGGAGAGGGAGAGAGATAGCGTGAAGGCGGCGATCTTCAAAGAGTTTTTCTTCCTTTTCTCATTTAGTTTTCTTCTTTAATGCTTTTAAGAGTTTTTAACATATTTATGACAGGCCAAACCTCTTAGTTAGGGCTAAGAGGTGAAGCATGTAGTGTGATGGGACAGTTTCTACGGTTTTGATTCATGTTTTATGAACTCCCTTTGATTATAGTTTGATTATAAGGAATATTCATAATTTTTAATGGTTTGTTGTGACTTAAATTACAATAGATCTACGATAGCTTTGAGTATGTTCTTTTCATTAAAGGGTTTGTGAATTTAGGAACCCTGTTGTTCACCATCGTCTCCTAGGTATGGTTGGATGATGGAACCCTTCCTAACGTTCATAACTCCCTTAGATTGGATGTGGATTAGTTAAATTCTGTTGTTTGCTTTATCTCTTGGGCATGGTTTTGTGATGGAATCAATTCCAATTCTCATACCTCTCATCTCTTGAAAACTGGATCAAAGGAAGTTCAGATTGGTTTTTAATGAAATATCTTCCAACTGGATGAAGATAGGACTCTAATTCTAGTTGTGTTCGTGAATCAAGCATAGATCTCCCTGATCTCTACATGTGGATCCTTAGCACCCTAGTTTTCCACCTTTGAATTTTATAAGTTTTAGATAAAGTAATTCACCATTATTCTCTCATATTCACCTGATTTAGATTACATCTTCGCCTAGTTCTAGTTCGAGTTACTTTTAGATTACATACAAGGTTCAGTCCCTATGGATTCGACCTTGGTCTTACTGAGATTATTATTACATCGCAACCCTATACTTGGGGTGCGAACAATGTCTTAAATTTGTAAACAACAGGGTCTGTCGATGCCATTGACAGACCACTCGATGTCATCGAGCATATGTTAATGCCATCGACAAATGCCCGATGCCATTGGAAAAATCCAAAAAATTCATGTTTTATTACTAGAACGTTTTGGTGTTTTTTTCAATGCCATCAAAGGTATTCGATGCCATCGATAGATTGTCGATGCCATCAAAGTCCCATTGAAGGTGACATCAAGCACGTGCGCAGAATTGCATAAGTATGGGATTTGTTTCCTATTTCGATTGTGATACTATATGGGGCTATATATATCGGGTGTAATCGAGATTGGGAGAGAAGAGAAGTATTATAGGGCCTTTAAATTCGTTTGTAGGCTTTCAAGGGCATAACTTAGCTTGTGAGGAAGATTCGAGGCTTGTTCGAATCGGTAATGTCTATCTCTTGTAATTTTCTACTTTCATTGTGCATTACTTTTACTTTGTGCCATGATTTTTTCCCCCAAGGATTTTTTCATGTAAAATTCAGTTTTTTTTTTTTTTTTTAAATTATTTTTTATAACTTGGTTGTGCGATTGGAGTACTTCGCTTGATTCATCTCTGTGTGCTTCCATGGTTCCCCAACAAGTGGTATCAGAGTATCCGTTGGGAAACATATTGAATTTGAAAGCATCATATCAATGGCATCTAATCCACAGTTTGATGTAGAAAAATATTTCGGGAAAAGCAATTTTAAACTATGGAAAGTTAAGATGACTGATCTCCTAGTTCAGTAAGGATTGGATGATGCTCTCCTTGAAAAGCGACTGGAATTTATGACAGATGATGAATGAAACAAGATGGATAAGAAAGTGAGAACCTCTATCCAATTGTGCTTAATGTATGAGGTTTTCTATATTGTCATGAGAGAGAAAACTACAACGAATACATGGGTGAAGTTAGAGAACATCTATGCGAAGAAATCTCTTGAGAATCACTTGTACTTGAAGCTTCAGTTATTTAATCTGAAGATGGCAGAGGGGGCTGATGTTGAGGCCCACATTAGTAACTTCAACAAGTTAATTTGTAAATTATTAGATGTGGAGGAAATGATGAAAGACAAGGATCAGACATGTATCCTGTTAAATTCTCTCCCGGTTTCGTATGAGTCGTTCAAGGACTCGTTGTGCACCGGTAGATCGACCATTAGCGTCAAAACTATTACCTCATCCCTTTATTCGAAAGCAATAAGAAAGAAAAGTAGTGATATGGGTGTCTCTACAGATGCACTAGTTATGAGGGGGTGGAATTTTGATCGGGATAATGGTTCTTCTCGATCGAGGTCCAAATCCAAGGGCAAGGGCAAAGGCAAGTTGAAGTGTTGGAATTGTGGGATGTTCTGGCATATAAAGAAGGATTGTCAGAATCCTAAGGCAATAAAAGAGAATTTAGAGGGTTCTTTCAGGGAGATCGAATGAGGAGATGAACGGTACTGACATCTTGACGACATCAAGATCCGGGTACTTCGACGAAGAATGGATTTGGATATTGGGGCATCGTACCACATGACCCCTCATTGGAGTTGGTTCACCAATTACAGTGATGCGATGGTGGCCATGTCTTTATGCACAATGATAATGCATGTAAAGTGGTTGGTGTTTGATCGATGCGCATCAAGATGTTTGATGACATGAATCATATCTTGATCGAGGTGAGACATGTTCCTGATTTAAGGAAGAGTCTGATATCTTTGAGAGCACTCAAGGCACTAGGATGCAAATTCAGCGGGTTTGATCATGTCCTTAAAGTTTCAAAGGGGGCATTCATAGTCATGAAGGCATAAAGAAACAAAAATCTTTATACGTTGATTGGGTGCACTTCATCGGGTGGAGCTACATTGTCTGTAGCGACGTCTACATGTGAGGAAGAGGAGAAAGCACAACATCCAGAATAAGATGAATTTGAAACCTCTTCCTAGCCAAAGTGAAGAAGATGAATTTGAAACCTCTTCCTAGCCAAAGTGAAGAAGAGGAGGAAGCACAACATCCAGAAGATACAACCATAGATGATATTTTTGATGAATTGAAGGAATCCGATGAGCCAGATGATCCCAATTATCAGCCCTCTCAGGTAGATGAATGTCTCAAATCTTTGGAGGAGAAGGTTGAAGCACTGCATATTTCACAGAAATATTTGGTTTAAACCCACAAGTCTTCAATGAAGTACATGAAGAAGTACTTCCATCGCATCTGCCGGAGTTTGAATCAACTTGACCCGCTAATGCCTGCTCCTTCCTCGTCTGGATCGGAATGAGATTAGTTATCTTTTGATGGAATTGATTTTTATGGATATGTAATCTTTAAACTTTACTTTTGATGGTGCTTGGATGATTTTCTTAGACTCCCTAAATACTTTATTGTCATTTGTTTTCCTAATGTTTCCAATTTCATATGCTTTTTCTTATGCTTAATTCCTACTTCAATTATCTCCTAGCTATATACTTCTTCTTAATATTCATTATCTATCAAGTTTACTTGCTGGTTATTTTCATTGTCTATCCAATTTACTTGATAGTTAGTTCATTCTACCTTTGTTAACTTGTGACAAAAAAGGGGAGAGTTGATTGGAGAATGCATGTCATGTAGGCTATGGAGGCTATGGAAAATGCATGTCATGTAGTTGATTAAAGAATGCATGCCATGTTTGACTGAAGAATGATATATGCTGTGGAATGCCTTATGTTATGGAATGTTTTATGCTATAGAATGCTACAGGGGAAGTACTAATTGAGGGGGAGTATTAACATTTTGAAAACTTCAAAAATTTTCTACAACAAGATTACAAGACTTCATTATTCTCTTATTTGTAATGATATGTGTTTTGTCAAAAAATTGAAAAAGGGTGAGATTGTAAGTGCTAAAATGATTAAAACACTATTTAGTTGTCAAATTTCGTATGATCAAAACAAATTGTCAAGAGATTTTTAAGTCCGGTACAAGATCAAGAAAAGATCAAGCTCAAGATCAAGCTCAAGTCTGGTACATTCTCAAGAGAAGATCAAGATAAAGATTAACTGATATTCAAGTACAAGATCAAGCTCAAAAGTCAAGATGAAGTCAGTGATCAAGTTCAAGACAAAGAAGTTTAGATATATCACATATCTGAGTTAGTATAAAACCTTAGAAAGACCTTAGGTTTAGGTGCTTTCAAAAATTATTTAAATTAGGTTTTTATACTTGTGTTTGCTTGAAATTCAACCAGCCTAAGGTTTGGTTCAACTAGTCTGAGTTTTCTTGGTCAATCTAAGTTCAAGTCGAAGCAAAACTGTTTTATGGTTACAAATTCGACCAGTAGAAATTTTGGTTCGACTAGAGGAAGACTGATTGTAACACCCCGAATTTTTGCTATTTTGGATTGCCAAAAAATCCTTAATTTTTTTTATATAACTAGCCATGTCATCACCTACTGACCCTTGATGCTCAAGGTGAGCTTATACGCGGCTGGTACCAATAAAGAATCGTGCAAATAAGATTGATTAACTGTAGAAAACCAATGAATCAAACCAATCACGTAAACATCGAGTTTAGCCCCATGATTTGTTCACATAGGGCCCAAATCTAATCGACCCATCGCTGACTATTCAAGACAATCGTAACTAAATTAAAGATCTACCCAAAGCCGAGTCAGCTATGGCCCGGACTTAAATTAATAAACTAAATCAACTTAGTCACTCTTTTAGCCTAAAACCGATAGTTTAGAGTGATCATGATCGAATCACCATTTTTGCTAATTTCGAATAGGCCATACTATGAACTTATTTAATCCATACCTCAACAACTGCACCCAAGAAATCTCCCTCCCCAATTCACTTCAGAAATGCCCCGATTACCCGAACAAGCTCTAGGCCGCTCGTTAGTGGGCCACTAGCTTCAAAATTTTAGAGTAATGTCCATCTCACTGGGCTTGTGGTCCATCGCGGGAAATAGACTCAAACAACGTTTGAGAACGGACGATTTGCGCCGTCCAGTCGGCGCTTGTAAAGCGCAGCTCTCCCAAGTAATAACTTGAAATCTGATTTTTTAAAACAATTAGCCTTGCCACTTAGGATCATAAATTATGACATTCCAACTGTTAGATTTCATCCAAACTCGCACCATAAATCAGAGATATTCCCCTGCACTCGTCCATAAAATCTGACCCTTGATCGAGGAACGGTGAGCGTTAATCGCAAATCGGACCCTTGCGATAAATCCATGCATCCGTTTGCAGTCAAATCTTGGACAACCCTTCATTGGGCCATGAGGTACCCATCCCATAATTTAGATGGGGGAGTGCTGTAATACCCGTATCCTAGCCCGTACCATTCTGTTAGCCTCCACAGTCCTCCCAGTTGAATTCCGGCGACCTGCGATCTGTTATCGGCGTTTACGCGTGATCCTGAGTCGTGTCCCGTATATCAGAGTCAGCTCGACTCGAAACTTGTACCTTGCGACCGCGGCGTCACCGTGGTTCCGACGCCGCGTCTTGCGATCGAGGCGATACCCGGGCTAGCAGATGTGGGCCTGCCTTCAGTTCAAGGAAAATGCCGCACGTTGTAAACCCAAGAGAACATCACATCAATCCCATCAATCACATCAATCAAGTACACATCACTCATACCAATCCCCAAGTACAACCACCCTCCCCAAAGTCAACTTTCTCTTACAACAAAGTATACCCATCACTCACTCACCCATCACACCCCATCTCTCTCTCTCTCTTACAATCTCTCTCTCATCTCTCTCTCTCTCATTCTCTAAACAACCCACGTCCTAACCTCCATGAGAGAGCTTGGTGTGGCCCACCTGTTGGGGGCCTTGCACAAAACCTTAGGATCTAACCCCTCGAAACAAACCAGAATTATGGAACAATAATGCAAGGAAAAACAATCAAAGCATAAACCACATCACACCAGGGATTTTTACGTGGAAAACCCTCAAAGAGGTAAAAACCACGGGACCTCGTCCAGATCAACAATCCACTATAAAGCAGAACGTTACAACAGATCACAAGCACACACCGCTTGGATCAAACCTTCTTCACTCACGCAGGAGTGGATAAACAATAAGAGAAACAAGAGAAAACGGAGAGATCTCACCGATTACGAGGACGTGGAAGCGCTGAGATATGGTAGATCATCTCTACGAGCATATCCTCCCTTCCACAAGCTTCCTCTCTCTCTTTCTCCCTCTCTCTTACCTTTGATAACCCTAAGCAAAGCTTTAGGAAACCCTAGAATACCCTGGAATACACCCCAAACCCAGATACACCCCTTTATATAAGAATGGAATGAGGTATAACCCAAATAGGAAACAAAATCCGCAAAATCTGAATTTCCGCAATTGCATCTGCGGAACTCGTCGATCATATCGAAGGTCTCTCGATAACAGCTTCGATATCATCTGAATGTCTCTCTATCATATCGAGACGGGACAAACTGTCCAGGGACCAAGGGTGGAAATTCCAACAATTATCGATCATATCGAGCCTCTCTCGATGACAGCCTCGATATGATCTGAAAGTCTCTCGATCATATCGACAGGACAAAAAATAGTCCAGCAACCAATAGTGAAAAATTCTGCAATTATCGATGATATCGAAACCTGTTCAATTTCATCGATACCAACAATGAGGAGAAAAATCCCCATCACCACCTTCCTACCTCCCATCTCCACCATCCAAGCTTCATCTCGACTGTTGAGTCTCATCCATTGGAGTTCTAGAATGTGTTGATGGAAGGAGAAGTCCATGATCAAAGGTGGGTGCTTTCTTAGGGTTAGATTTATATGTTTTTTACTTAGATTTGAGATTTGAGGGCCCACTTGTGGTGAGACCCATCTTGATGTATGCATTGTATAGGGAGGGCCCAGAGTAGCAGGGTCCCTCCCCTTCTCCCGTCTCTCTTTCTCTCTTTGTGTGTTGGTGTGTGGCCCACTTGATCCATGCTTCACAGCCATGAGGACCCACCACGATTTATGTGTGTACCCACGTCGTCCGTACATCGGACGTGGACCCATCTGATGAACGTGTGTATCCACACCGCCCATCTAATGAAGCAGATTCAAATCTCAGGTGGACAGTCGTCCATCAGGTGGGACGTATGGACCCCACCATAATGTGTGTCTCGTATCCAGGCCCTGGACGGCCTGGACGCTGGAGCTGATATAATACAATATAATATAATATAATATAATATAATATGTATATATAATATAATATATTATATGTAGCTGGTGGGCCCACGTGGGACCCACCAGATATTAGCATTACATATAATATAATATAATATGTTTTATATATATATATATATATATATATATATATATATATAATATATATATATATATATATATAGATGGTGGGCCCACGTGAGACCCACCAGATGTATGTGTTTCGACCTTTCCATCCACTGCCCAGTGGATTGGATGGTGGATAACCCACCTGAGGTATGGATTTTATCCAACATCATCCGTCCGTTTTGGTAGGGTGGGACCCACCCCACACATGATGTACGTGTGGGGGTGGGGCCACAATGGTGTAGTTTGTATCCACACCGTCCATTTGAGGATGGTGCCATGTGGTGCCACGTGTGATGTATGGGTCTTATCACACCGTCCAAGGTGCTGGACGGTGGGACCCACCTCGATGCATCTGTTACTTCCAGACCATCCATCTGGGTCTGATCATGAGGTTATTATATCCGCTCCGTCCATGTCAAATGGGACCCACCTTGATGTAAGCATTCTATATCCTCATGTCCAGATGGAGGTGAGGCAGATTCAAAACTTTAGTGGGCCACATGTGTGGGACCCACCGTGATACATGTATTGTATCATCCATGTCGTCCATGTGGGGCACCTTGATATTGTGGTCCATCCACATCGATGTCCGTGGCTCCCACAATGATGTATGTATTTCAGCCGCACCATCCATCTATATGGGACCCCCTATGATGTAGGCGTTTCGTTCGTGCCGTCTTGTACAGATACGTGGGTCCCACATGATATATGTGTTTCATCTATACAGTCCATCCATGGGACCCACCGTAATGTATGCGTTGTATATCCAGCTGGTGGGGCCCATTCTGTGATTCATGAGGCCCACCTACCATGTACGCAGGCCCATCTACTGTGTCGGGCCCACCTGATAGTTGTACATGGCCCATTTGATGTATATGAGGCCCATGTGATGGGGCCCACCTTGGTGTACCTATTCTATATTCACACCATCTACCTTTGGACATGTGCCACGTGGGGCCTACCATTGATGCATGTATTGTATATTTATGTTGTTCATTTGTGCGGCCTACCATGATGTGTGTGTTGCATGCACACGGTTCATCCACTTTTCTAGGCCCATTGGTGCGGTCCATTGATGCGGCCCACTTGATGTATATGAGGCCCATTGGTGCGGCCCACTTGATGTATATGAGGCCCATTGGTGTGACCTGTGTGATAAGGCCCATCTATGGGGCCCACCTGTTGTGTATTAGGCCCATGGGTTGTGGCCCATTGTGATGTATTTGAGGCCCATGTCATGCGGCCCATTGTGATGTGTATTAGGCTCATATCATGCGGCCCCTTTGTGATGTGTATTAGGCCCAGGTATGTGGCCCATTATGTTGTGTATGAGGCCCTTGTGTGAGGCCACGAGCCCACTATATGTTTGGCTCTATGTGGACCATTCCTTCGGAGCAATGCTGGTTAAATGTCCACATTGATGGGCAATGATGGTTGAATGTCTACATTGTGACCTTCCCTTAGGCCTTGTTATGCCAATTCTCATCGAGGCCGATTTCGATTGTCGAGGCCAATTCCGATTGCCGAGGCCGAATGTCGAGGCCAAATATCGAGGTCGATTATCAAGGACAATTGTCAAGGCCGATTATCGAGGCTGATTGTCGAGGCTGATTCTAATTATTGAGGCCCATTGCTAAGGCCGATTCTGATTGCCGATTCCGATTGTCGAGGCCGATTCTGATTGTCGAGACCGATTATCGAGGATGATTCCAATTGTCGAGGCCGATTCCGATTGTGAAGGGGGATTTCGATTATCGAGGCCGATTTTGATTGTCGAGGCCGATTCTGATTATTGAGGCCGATTTTGATTGCCAATTCCGATTGTCGAGGCTGATTTCAGTTGTCAAGGCCGATTCTGATTGTCGAGGCCGATTCCAATTGTCGAGGCCGATTCCGATTGCCGAGGCCGTTTATCAGGCCGATTATCGATGCCGATTGTCGATACCGATTATGAGTATGTGACAACATAACATCATAAAACATACTCATATGCATCATCTGCATGTTTATTATGAGATGTGGTTGACCATTGCATATGTCATTGGGTAGGTTGTTATGAGACTCCCTGATAGGCAAAGATTGTCTTACATGAGCTCACGGTATGCGCAGGATTGATACATAATTGGACTACATGACTCATGCATCTTACATTATGTGATTGTGATTACTATATGCCCTAGTGACATCAGGCCTGTGACCTCCACAGGCATGTCGTGGATGGCCAGATGGGACATCGAAAATATTTAGTTCGAGCATTTGGGCACTTTGGATGTCCGTGGGTGAAAGTCCCTAAACCTCCAAGGCTAGGAGACACCCCAACGTCTAGACCGAGTGGATACATGAGCGCCTAAGTGCCGAATACTAGTAGGTCGTGTCTCTCACTGTGTCGTTGTCGGTTGGGAGGGGGTGTGACTTTATCCGCCTGAGCGAGGGGGCTATAAGCTAGGCTGGGTTCGACCAACTCCTAAATGGGTCCACTATTGACGAGCCAGGTAGGCATTGGTATACTACTGGCAGGCGGGTAGTGAGGTCTTTTCCACTCGCTGGGCTACGCGGCCGGTTGGGGCAGTATCCAGCTTGGAGTGTACTAGACCCCGGTGATGATCCCAGGGATGTACGGTACTTATATGTGGACTTATTGAGCAGGAGTTACATACTTAACATTATACTCATTCATTCATTCACTATCCATTTGGGCTAGTGGTGCGCAACTAATTGTTGTGTACCTTCGTAATGACAAGGATTTCGGTTGGGACGCGCGACTAACCTGAGATCAGGAGTGTACTACATTGAGTCTGGCTATCCAAATTTTGGTATGAGACTAGTTTGAATAGAAGTCCCTTATGATTAACCCCATAGCCTGCGATATTACGTACTATCATTCCAACTTCACTCCAGCTTGGTCATTTCATTCGCACCGCATATTGCATTGCATCCACAATATTTAGCATCTGGGTTGCCATGTTTCTGCATTGATATTGTCGTTAGTATTCATGTCTTACATCGCATAGCCTTGGTACAGCTGATGGCACTCATAGACTTACCAGTATGTTTCTGCTTACTCTAATATCTTATGATTCATGATCTTGCCAGTATTTCCGACATTGTATGATTATGGCGTTGTATTTGTGTGCTTGACACTTATCTTGCACACACACTTTCACCACCCTCTAAGCTTTTTATAAGCTTATACATGATAGATGCATGCAGGTGGCGTTAAGTTGCAGCAACGTGGAGCTTGGAGCATGTAGCTGACTTCTGGAGCTTTGATTTTGATATATGTATTTCCTTTTCAGCATTGTATTCAAATGTTTATATTAGTGGATATGTGATGATGATGTTGCCTTCGTGATTTGGGTAAACTTATGGTTATGCTTATTACGAGATAAAAGTATGTTGGAAAATCCTCCTTATAGGATCCTAGGATCAGAATCTGGCGTATGGACGCTGTGAGCCGAGAATGGGGTACTACGGAGGCTGTCGACACCAGATTCGGCGATCGGGAATTTTGTGAACCCGATTTCTGAGTTTGGGGCGTGATAAGGGGGCCATCAGGGCGGCCCCGAAAGCCATAAGTGGGCCCCATAGGGTCATTTGAGGAAATAAATGGCACTTAGGGCCAATTGGGTCAAAATCCAGGGTATATAACCCATTAAGCCCTCTCTCCCTCACTCCCATAGCAATTTCCAGCAGAGAGAGAAAGAGAGTGAGAGAGAGAGAGAGAAGGGAGAGGGAGAGTGCTTGGGAGCTAGAAAATTCAAATCCCCACACCCCTACCACCGATGCACGCCGAAAACCTCAGCCCTACCACCGTAGAAACGATGTGTGACTGATCTAAGGTAACAATCACGACCTCTCCTCCATTTCTCTTAAGCTAGGGTCGCATGCATGCGTCTTGACATGCGTTTCCTTGGCGCAGGGCCCAAACGCATCGAATTCGCGAACCCGACGTCGTTAAAGCAACCGCAAGGGCTTACGGTCGACAATAGGTACGAACCATTACTTCTAAATGGCCTATTATCATTCTTAGAGCGAACTCTAGTGATTATGTGTGGGAATTTTCTTTGCATGAAATTTGGGGCGTTACAAGATGGTATCAGAGCATGGTTCGGGGTTGAGCTGGGCCTTAGGCAGTGGGTCTATCACAACGCCATCTTGACTTAGGAAGGAGCGATCGAACCTAGTAACATTAAAGAACCCTAGGACCAAGCCATCTGGCTAATCTGAACACTGAAGTCTTAGCCTAGGGTTTAGGTAAAGAAGGGACTTAAGACATAAGAAGTGACCTAAATCACTTGTAATTGAAAATTCGAAGATTGGAGATAATATGACCCAATTTCGAGGAGTCAAGTAGCTAAA
Source organism: Magnolia officinalis (assembly GCA_021015155.1). Lineage (NCBI taxonomy): Eukaryota > Viridiplantae > Streptophyta > Magnoliopsida > Magnoliales > Magnoliaceae > Magnolia > Magnolia officinalis. The sequence goes on from JAJHSJ010000007.1 coordinate 23,271,175, forward strand.
GTAGCATGCGTGCCCCACACACGTGCACTGCACGTCCAATAATCGGATCCGAGGTAGGACATACTCCTGTTTCAGTTTTGGCGGGCCAAGTCATCTCCGCCTTGAGCATGAGAGACTTTTGGCCTACTTGGACCACCAAATGAACAGCCCCTTAAATTCAAAAGGGGCCGCCGTCAATGTGAAGTCAACCCACTCTTCCAAATCCATTTTTTCCATGAGAAGTTTCCTCTCCAAGCTAGTTTTTCAAATCTCATTCCCTCCCAGACCCATTAACCTTTAGGATCTCCCCTTCCAACCCATTTCCTTCAAAATCTCACCTTCCACCACTTTATTCTTCTAATTTTTCTAAGTACTTTTCATATTAGATAAAACTCCTAAAGCTCAAAGGACGAAGAGCTATAATTAAACTAAAATTTACTATAAATAGTAAAAATACAAATAAAATGGATTTTTGACCATTAAAATTATGGAATCTTACAAAATAACCTAGTTCTTTGGATAAAGTGGCTCCTCCTACCCCAAAATCATATATGGTACGTTGAATAACTCGTTCTATCTTGTTAGATATGCATGTTGTAAGGTTTTGACAGTCCATATAGCTAAAATGGGGTGTTGCCGCCGCCCGGAAGGATAGGGAGCGGCATTGTGGCTGCCCCGGGGCGTGCCCACGCTGGGCTACACAGAGCCCGGGTGTTTCCGTCGCCCGGGGGTGTGGCCACACCCAAGGTACCCCCACCGAGCGTTGGCCCCACCCGATCTGCATGGCCATATCGAGATTTGGGCAGATTTTGTATCAACTTTGAAAAATCATATCTCCCTCGATGTAACTATGATTTAGATGATTCAAAATTCAAATTGAATATTAATAATTCTAGTTTCATATAAAAATAAAATAAAATAAAAATTAAAATATATTTAATTTTAGGATGTTTTGACAACTGTCCAAAAATCACTAGTTAAGGACAGTTGTTACTTCTAGAATTTTAATAATCTATCTACAACTCCAAATGAGATGAAATTTTGTGGGATGGATTTAAAATTAACGATAAATCATCACAAAAATGTTAAAAATAATTCAAGTACTAAAACTATAAGAAACGTACAAGAAATAAAGACATTTCACAATCATATAAAGAATCGTTAGCTTCAGACAACTGTCACTTCTAGAATTTTAATAATTTTTACATAATTCAAAATGCGATAAAATCTTATAATATGAGAACAAAATTACTGATAACTAATTATAAAAATTTATAAAATAATTTAGTTACTTTAAGTATAAAAAACGTTAAAAGCAGTAGAGGTATTTTAGAAACAAACAGAAAATCGTTGGTTTTGGACAACTAGTACTTCCTAAATTTTTATAATTTTTATGGAACTTCAAATAAAAACAAATTTTGTAAAATAAAATTAATCTTAATAATGGATTACTATAAAAATTATAAAAATAATTTAGTTACTAAAAGTGACAAATATGTTATAAATAATAGAAGGGTTGAAACCAAAAATTTCTGCAACTTCAAGTTGCCAATAGACTAGTCATGTCTTTTCATATTAAAGTTTAGTAATTGGTGTTTATTTAGGATTTATTTATAATCATACTAGGAATAAACCCGTGATTAAATTTGATTATATATATATATTGTTTAAGTTGTTTTGGTGTAATTAAGTTAGGACCCTTGAGTAGGATTGAGTTTCATAGTTCAATACTTTGTAAGCTCATATTAGAGGCGGACTATAGTAAAATATTTTGAGTTTTATTATTCTCTTATGGACTTAAGGTTCAAACAACATTGAGAAGACAATATTCTTCATATTTCCTTTTCTGCATCCTTATTAGCGTTGTTAGCACTCCAAACCTCCAAAATATCTTATAACTCTCGATTCTTCCTTCCCTCTCGAAGTTAACGAGACTAAAGTGCAGTTGCTTATAACCCACTAGCCATAAGATCGAAATGGCATTGTACATGTACAATTTTATGCCATTAAAATTTTTTTAGGATGATCTTTGACCATAGGCATATTGAGAGATTTATTAACCTCAAATTTAGACATAAATTAAAACTAGAACTCTCTTAGACCAAAACCTAAAGGACAACCTTATAAATAGGAGATTTGAAATTTTCGATGATATGTATTTCCCTAAACATTTAGGTTGATCGGACTACGGAATTACGGAACTATACACCTGTGAAGCATTCGTGGCTTCACCCAATTCTCAATCCTGGGCAACTACTAGTGGACTCACTGCTTGACCGAGCAGAAGACCAGGATCCACCAGGATTAAGAAGGGATACAATGAACCTTCTACACTGGCCATGTAGATGATCGACATATCGGGTTCAAGCCCACTGCAACCGTCTCTCCGTGTGGGCCGAACATTGAAAACATATATTTTTACTCTATATAGAGGGGAACCGTCGTCATCAATCTAAATCTTATATAAAAAAAAAATAAAAGAAAAATTTCAGTAAACCATCAGGATGGAAAAGTTTTAAGGGGGGTAGACTACAATAAGTCAGACTAGCATAAATAATATGCACCTTACCATACACATGAACGTGAAATCAATGAAACGTAGGCGTATAGAAATTAAAATACCTTTACCTATTCACGTCAGGCAATTTCAAGGACAAAATTATTTTTAAGGGGGGTAGATTGTAACACCCCGAATTTTCGCTATTTTGGATTGCCAAAAAATCCTTAAATTTTTTTATATATAACTAGTCATGTCATCACTTACTGACCCTTGACGCTCGAGGTGAGCTTATACGTGGCTGGTACTAATAAAGAACCGTGCAAATAAGATTGATCAACCGTAGAAAACCAATGAATCCAACCGATCACTTAAACATCGAGTTTAGCCCCATGATTTATTCACATAGGGCACAAATTTAACCAACCCATCGCTGACTAATCAAGACAATCGTAACTAAATTAAAGATCTACCCAAAGCCGAGTCAGTTATAGCCCGGACCTTAATTAATAAACCAAATCAACTCAATTACTTTTTTAGCCTAAAATCGACGGTTTAGAGTGATCATGACGGAATCACCATTTTTGCTAATTTCGAATAGGCCATACTGTGAACTTATTTAATCCATACCTCAACAACTGTGCCAAGAAATCTCCCTACCCAATTCACTTAAGAAATACCCCAATTACCTGAACAAGCTCTAGGCCGCTCGTTAGTAGGCCACTAGTTTCAAAATTTTAGAGTAATGTTCATCTCACTGGGCTTGTGGTCCATCGTGGGAAATGAACTCAAACAACTCCTAGGAACGGACGATCTGCGCCGTCCAACCAGCTCTTGTAAAACGCAACTCTCCTAAGTAATAACCTAAAATCTGAATTTTTAAAACAATTAGCCCTGCCACTTAGGACCATAAATTATGACATTCCAACTGTTAGATTTCATCCAAACTCGCACCATAAATCAGATATATTCTCCTGCACTTGTCCACAAAATCTGACCCTTGATCGAGGAACGGTGACCGTTAATCGCAAATCGGACCCTTGCGATAAATCCCCACATCTGTTTGTAGTCAAACCTTGGACAGCCCTTCATCGGGCCATGAGGTACCCATCTCATAATTTAGATGGGCCAAGGGGCCATCAGGGCGGCCCCGAAATCCATAAGTGGGCCCAATAGGGTCATTTGAGGAAATAAATGACACTTAGGGCCAATTGGGTCAAAATCCAAGGTATATAACCCATTAAGCCCTCTCTCCCTCACTCCCATAGCAATTTCCAACAGAGAGAGAGAGAGAGAGAGAGAGCGAGCGAGAAGGGAGAGGGAGAGTGCTTGGGAGCTAGAAAATTTAAATTCCCGCACCCCTATCATCGACGCATGCCGGAAACCTCGGCCCTACAGCCTTGGAGACGATGTGTGGCTGATCTAAGGTAACAATCATGACCTCTCCTCCATTTCTCTTAAGCTAGAGTCGCATGCATGCATCTTAACATGCGTTTCCTTGGCGCAGGGCCCAGACACATCGAATTTGCGAACCCGGCGTGTTAGAACAATCGCAAGGGCTTCCGGTCAACAATAGGTGCGGCCCATTACCTCTAGGTGGCCTATTATCATGCCTAGAGCGAACTCTAGTGATTATGTGTGGGAATTTGCTTTGCATGTTGCTGATTTTATAATGTCATGGTTGAATTTGAATTTATGCATGAAATTTCTCTAATCGGGGAGGGAAATTTGGGGCTTAACACCCTTAATGCATATATTGATTGAATTACTTGTCAAATTGTGAAGTTGCATGTGTACTTTCCCCAATCTTACTAAATTCATAAGTCAAATTTTGTTGCATGTGATTGTTATGTGTAGATTTGGTGTGTAGTTGATTTTATTGTTGAAGTGTTGAAATATATGGAACCCTTAGTTAGGAATGTCCCTGATTTTGCTGAATTAGTGCAATGGATTTGTACACATGTTTCCCCCATACGTTTGGAATGGGTGCGTTCGCCACCCGCACCCCACCACGTAGGATGGTTCTCCCTAAAGTTGGTTGTGATACTTATTACCCTACCCGTCGATACTTAAAACTCATCCCTTGCACTAACACCACTAGGAATCCCTCAAATTATGTACAATGCTAGCTTGGGCCCGATTTGAATGCGGATTACAACTATACTTGCCTGATTTCCCTCACAACTACAAGTAGATCGACCTCTACTCACTATTACTGTATTTATGTACGGTGCCTTCTTGGGATCGACCGACCAATCGAAATCTCTTGGGCAACCCTTTTGTTGGGTCAGCCCACGGGCAAGTTTGGCATGACTAGCCAAACCGCGAGTTGTTGTCTGTAGTTGGACTATGCGAGAGGTTGCTCTCAGGCCGTACAGTCGTGGTTCGTCTCGTGGGGACAAATTAGCCCATTGGTTGGTTATCCTTGTACGTTGACCCTGTTTATACATGCCTGCTGGAACCTGAGGCACCCTGTACCTTTTGCACCCATTGATAACCAGAAATTGCGGCCCATAAGACTCATGAGCCGGGGATGGTGGAATGGGATACTATGCCCGAGCTATCGGCCTACGTTGGGGTGACGAACCTCCCCATAGTGACCAGTGAGCAACTAAACTCGTGAGCCAGGGATGGTGGAATGAGACACTATGCCCAAGCTGTCGGCCTACGCTGGGGTGACGAGCTTCCCTGTAGTGACTGCAAGCAAGACTTTGAATGTCTTAAAAGTTTTCGTATGATTTAAATCATGGGAATGACGAACCCAAATGGGCCAAGGATTGCGAGAACCGTACGACCACTGCTGCTAAAACTACGCGATCGGATTAGGGCATTGATCTGTCAGGGTATCTCGATTTCCCTAGATTGCTGGATGAATGGACATAATTAATCAACTTGGATAACATTTTACATTACATTGCATTATTTAATTTTGACGATTCGGCAGTCGAGGTCGCACTGAGAGAGTGTTGGTCATTCGCGATCATTAGATGTTGTCGCTCGAGGGAGTGTTGTGGAGAGGGCATGCATCATATCATTGAACCATGCATTTGTATTAACAAAAGTATTTATGATTCTTTTCATGTATATCTTTCACTAAATTTGTTCCTGCGTATGATAACATATGTAACTTACTGTTAATGATACCACTGAGTTAGCTACTCACTCCCACTCTGGGACGGTGTTTTAAAACACCAACCAGAACCTATCATAGATGCAGGGATTGTGAAGCTAGATGCGCTTGAGGGTGCCAGCGTTGATGACTAGGAGGAGTTGACATACTACCATACCTTCGGCGGTCCCTTTTAGTTGTGTATGGATGATCACAGGGTATGGGCTAAGGTCCTAGTCATTTTGGGGATGATGTATTGGTGGGACTAGCCCCTCCCATCTTTACTTTACTTTGCGTTTGGACATAGATGTTTTATATTTATATAGTCGCACTTGGTACTGTTCCGTTATTAATTCATGCTTCATAGTTTGCTAAACTCCCCCACTGCTTATGAAATAATCAAAATGCTTCAATTTTCGAAGCCCAATAGGGCACACGTGGCACCCGGGAATTCGGGAACCGAGTTCCTACTCGACCCTTGAAATTCGGGGCGTTACACTGGGATTTTCTGACAACTAAGTCATTTCAGATTTTAGGATCTTCGACCATTCGAAGACCAAATTCGACTAGTCGAACTGGTCCTTGGGCTAGTTGAAGTTTGGATAAATCTTATCCCTCGCGATCCGAAATCCGTTGAACAGAATCTGTTCTGCTCGGGCTAGTCGAAGACTACCTCGGGCCAGTCGAAGATTCAACTTCTTGGCCTATAAATTAAGGTTCTCTCTCAATACGAAATATCAATTATTATTATAAAAAATTTTCTGTAAGAGAGAGAGAAGCTCCAGTTATTAGCAAACTATTGAATGGTATTTATAAATTTTATTTATAGCTTTTGTTTAATTCCCTTAATCTCAGATTCTAAATAGAGTAAATACTACTCTTCTTTTGAGATTCAAGAGAATTAACTCAAGTAGCTACTGATTTGAACTTAATTAAAATCAATAGAACCTTGGACCTTTTCTCTCTAACTGAACATTGAACAATCAACATTCAAGAAAACTGATTCTTCGGCTACAACTTCTGATACATCTTCTACGGTGAAGATAAGTATACCTTCAATTCTTTATTTGGTTTTTCTGAGATAGTCAAAAAATGTCAGTGTAGGTTTTGTCTGAGATAGCCTGAAAATCTCAGTGAGGGGTTTGATTGTGATAACCCGATAAAATCACAAGTATATTAGGTTTTAAGATGATCCTAAGAAAACCTTTTTTATAGTGAAAGCTAGGATTACGTGGAGAGTAATTTTGGGAGTAGAGTAAGTTTGACTATTTTAGAACAGTTGTTGACACACCGAACTAATATAATTCTCTGTGTTATGTGGTGAATGTTTTTATATGTTATGTGGTGAATGGTTGTATTTACATTTAAGTTGAAGTAGTGAATGATTGTAATATTTATTTTTATTTACTCTTGCAAAGTTTAAGATTTTTATTTTAAAAGGAATTCATGAAATAAGGTTGTCCTGCCTAAACTTTTAGGTGAAGGTTGTTCGACGAATCATTCGGAATCAATGTCTCAATACCTAGGCAATTGAGATCTTTGATTTATTTATTATTCAGCACTTTATTCGATTATTTGACATAGTCCTTTCAACCCCCCCCCCCCCCCCACTTCTAGGACTTCTTAAGCTCTCCTTTTCAGAAACAATCGTGCGGGGAATTACAAACCTACACATGATGTTTTTCCAAACGAAATCTATTGCCTTCTGCTTGGTAATCTTTGTCAGGGGCTCGGCTTCAGCCCACTTTGTAAAATAATCAACCGTAACTACTGCAAACTTGGTCTAGCCTTTGCCGGTTGGGAGAAGACCGATGATGTCCATGGGCAAATGGCCATGGCCCAGCCATAGGGGTCAATTCTTTGGGAGGTTGCTGAGGTATGTTTGCAAAGCGTTGACATTTATCACATTTTCGAGTATACTGCCGAGTATCAGCCTGGATGGTCGGCCAATAGTACCCCTGTCGAATGACCTTATGGGATAAGGCTCGGCCGTCAGAGTAGTTTTTGCAAATACCCTCATGGGTTTCCCTTAGGACATACTCTGCTTCATCTGGTCGGAAACATCTGAGATAAAGGAGATAGAACCCTTTTTTGTATAAGATGTCATTGACTATGGTGTAGCAAGTTGCCCTAGTCCGTAGCTTACGCGCTTCCGTCCGATATTCAGGTAGCTTATCTTCCTTAAGGAAATCGATAATTGGATCCATCCAAGTTGGTTCTGAGCTTACCGGAAGAGTTATGGAAAGGTCGGATTCGCTAATGCTCGGTTTGGTGAGGAATTTAATAGGAATTGATCTTGGGATATCATCTTCATCCGCAGTGGCCAATTTTACTAACATATCAGCCTTGGAGTTCTCTGCTCGAGGGATTAGGCCGACATTGTATTTCTGAAATCTGCCGATTAGCTCTTTAGCTTTCCATAGATATGCTTTCATGTGTTCCTTCTTGGCTTGGTATTCCCCGACTATTTGATTGACGACTAGCTGTGAATCGCTGAAAACTTGAAGGTGTTGGGCTCCTATGGTGGCTGCCAGCCTAAGTCTGGTGAGTAGAGCTTCATATTCTATTACATTATTGGAGGCTTGAAATCCAAATCTCAAGGCATATTGCATACATGCACGATCTAAAGTCTCCAAGACCATCATGACCCCACTGCCTTTAAAGTTGGATGAGCCATCAACATATAATGTCCATCTAGGTAGGTTGGGATCATCCTGATAACTGAATGTCTGCTCGGGCGAAATGCTCGGAACAAGTTCCAGCCCGGGTTGGACGTTCAGGTCAGCTTAAATGGTCGGATCAAAACTTTGTTTGGACTGTTGGTTCATCTCAGATGCTTGTTCGAATACCGGGGTAAGCTCGACGATAAAGTTAGTCACCGCTTGACCCTTAATAGTTGTTCGGGGTCGATACTTGATATCAAACTCAGTTTGATCGCCCACTTAGTCAGCCTTCCTGAAGCTTCAGTCTTTTACAACACTTGGTGAAGAAGTTGATTGGTCTGGATGATGATGGTGTGGGCCTAAAAGTATGGTCGCAATTTGTTGAGGGTCAAATGTTGCATATTATCTGCCATTTATATCTTGGTTTTATGAACGTGATACTGCTTAATGTTTTATTTTACTCATGTTTGTGTTGCAAGGTGAATTTAAGAGCTTAGATTGAAAACAATGCTAAAAGCGTGGAATTAATGCTCAAAAGTCACCAAGGCAAGGGATGGATCTTAGGAGACCAAGATCGAAGAATTCATATGCCAAAGATCTAAGGAAATCAAGTGATGAAGGAAGAGAACCAAAGATTTGAAGTGAAAGAATCTTAAAAACTATCCTGAAAAATGATAATCTGAAATTCCGGGACCAGAAAAACATAGTTCTGAAAAACTGCCAGAATAAATTTCGATTTTATCGAAGACTGTTAGATAGTATAGAAGAACATATCGAAGACACTTCGATAGAATCAAGAATTTCAGGATTTCAGGCCAAACTCGTTGGACAGTTTTGGACCGATCTTTAATTCTATCGAAGACACTTCGATAGAATCGAGAATTTCAGGATTTCAGGACCAAACTCGCTGGACGGTTCTAGACTAATCTTCGATTCAATCGAAGACTGTTCAATAGAATCGAAGGACATATCGAACACACTTCGATAAAATCGAAACTGTGTAAATTTGAGGCAATTTCTAGATTTTTCCAAGTCGGTGTGAAGGAGGTGTTGCACAACTATAAATAGGAATCCCCATGGCATCCCTGGGCATCATCTAGGGTTTATAGGAATGAAACATAAGGGTGGAGAGTCGTCGCCAAATATTTTTCTTCTCTATCTCCTTAGTTTTTTCATGCTTTCTTTTAGGATTTTAGATCCAATTAGCTAGGGCTAAGAAGTGAAGCTTATAGCGTGATGGGTTGTTTCTATTGTTTTGATTCATGTTTATGATGAACCTTCATGGATTCTAATTTGATATTTAAAAAATACTTTCAGTTTTTAATGGTTTATTATGACTCAAATTACAGTAGATCTGCAATAGCTTTAAGTATCTTCTTTTCCTGATTTGAGATTGTGAATTTAGTAAGTCCTGTTGTTCACCATAGTTCCTTGGGCATGGTAGGGTGATGGAATCCTTCCTAATATTCACAATTCTCCTACTCTGAGATTATGGGATTGGTAAATCCTATTGTTTGCCATTGCCTCCTGGGCATGGTTGGGTGATGGAATCCCTACCAATTATCATAGTTCTCCTTCATTGAGAATGAGGTCAATGAAAGTTTAGATTGATTTAATTACTATATCTTCCAATTGGATAGGATAAGACGCCAATTCCAATTGTGTGACTTGAATCAAGTAAGAGGGCTCCCTGATCACTACAAGTGGATCCTTGGAAACCCTAGTTCCCACATTTGAATTCTTAATTTTAATTACTTTAATCACAATTACTCTCTCAATCACTTTAGAATTAATTTTACATCTTCTCCTAGTTCTACTTCTAGTTAATTTCAGAAATGTACAAGATCAGTCCCTGTGGATTCAACCTCGGTCTTACCAAGATTATTAGTACATCACAACCCTACACTTGAGGTTGTGAACACCAATGCCATCACCAATTTTTCTAGGTCTGGGTATCTCATTTCGGCTGAGACCAAGGCCTTGCTCACGTAGTACATCGGGAGTTGATTCCCTTTGTGATCCCTAATTAAGGTGGAGCTGATTGTTGCAACTGAAACAGTCAAATACAACAACGGCGGTTCTCCTTATTCGGGTTTGGAGAGCAGCGGTGGCGACCCCAAGTATCGCTTGAGTTCTTGAAAAGCCGTCTCGCATTCCTCTATCCAGTCTACGACTTGCTTCCCTTTCAATTGTTTAAAGAAGGGGAGACACTTGTTTGTAGAGCGATATACGAAGCGATTGAGAGTGGTGATCCTACCTATAAGGTGCTAGACATCTTTAGTTATTTTTGGTGAATTCATGTCAAGCAAAGCTTTGATCTTTTCAGGGTTTGCTTCGATTCCTCATTGATTGACCAAGAAAATGAGGAATTTTCCCGAGATAATCCCTAAAGCACATTTATTCGGGTTTATCTTCATCTAATATTCTCAAAGAACTAGGAACATTTTCTTGAGATTAGAGACATGATCCATGGCTTTAATGCTCTTTAGGAGGATATCGTCCATGTAGACTTCCATTGTCTGCCCGATCTGGCAGGCGAATATTTTATTGACGAGCCGCTGATAGGTGGCTCCGACATTTTTAATCCAAAGGGCATAACTCGGTAACAGTAAAGGCCCTTGTCAGTGACAAAGGTTATTTTTGACTTATCATATGGATGCATTACAATCTAATCATAGCCATAATAGGCATCTATGAAACTTAGTAGCTTGTGCCCGACCGTACTATCGACAAGCTGATTAATCTGGGGAAAAGGAAAACTATCTTTGGGACAGACGTTATTCATGTTAATGTAATCAACACAGACCCACCATTTCCTATTGGACTTCTTAACCAAAACGACGTTGGCTATCCAGTCCGAATAGTAAATTTCTTCGATGAACTCAGCTTTAAGGAGTTTGTCGACTTCTTCTCCAATCACTGTGTATCACTCAGGACCAAGCGATCTGCACTTCTCTCGAATTGGTCGGTGATTGTGGTCGACATTCTACCGATGAACAATAACCTTTGGGTTAATGTTGGGCATGTCTTCGTGGGACCATACGAAGACGTCTGTATATTATCGATGGAGGTTTATAATCTTGTCTCATAATGGAGATGTTAGAGATGACTTAACCTGGACTGTTCTAGATGGATCGGAGCTGTCGAGTAGAATGGGAATGAGATCCTCCATGGGACAACCCCTCTCTCCAGAATCTTCTCGGGGGTCCAGAGAGGCAATGGCCATCGTCTGATGCGAAGCTCTTACAACCATCGTGTAGCACTGCCGAGCTTCATGTTCGTCTCCTCTAATTAACCCAACACCCTGCTCAGTCGGAAACTTCATTGCCAAGTGATAGGTCGAGACTACAACTCGCAGGGTGTTGAGGGAGGGTCGACCGATGATTGTAGTGTGGACAGACAGACAGTCCACCACCAAAAAGTCGATCATCGTGGCTACCTGGTTCTGTTCATTTTCGGTGGTGAGCAGGAGTTGTATTGACCCTTCGGGTATGAATCTACCACCTGAGAATCTGAGCAAAGGAGTTTTGACAGCTCGAAGTCGGGACCGAATGACTCCCATCTTGTTGAACGCCTATGCAAAGAGGATGTCAGCCGAGGATCTGGTGTCCACGAGAATTTGGAATACCTTGCAGTTGGCTATGGTCATTGTGACCACGAGTACATTATCGTGTGGATGGTGGACTCCTCGGGCGTCCTCATCGGTGAAGGTTAGGCTGTAGGTTTCTATTTTATGTTCTTTCGAAGGCCTGCTGGTGGTAAGGACTTCTCGTTCCGAGTCGGGGTGACCAGCTGGATTCGAATCTCCTCTGCCGACAAGACCTCCGAAAGTGGTCCATATTTTCCTAGTTGGTTTATCATTGATGAGTTGTTCATCTTTTGAGGTAACCCAATCTCCTCGATAATTGACATTTTCTGCAAGGTGCTCGCTGCGGATGAGCGCTTCAATCTCCTACCTGAGGTCGAAACAATCGCTTGTCGAATGACCGTGATCCGGATGAAAGTGGCAGTATTTATTTTTATTCCTTTTGCCAGGCTCGAATTTCATCTTGTTCGGCCATTTAAGAATGCATTTGTCCTGGATCTCCATCAAGACTTGTTTGGGTGTCTTGTTAAGGGGAGTGTATGACTTGAACTTGCTGTAAGTCACTTGCTTCAACGCTAATTATCTCGTGATCGGTCGTCCTTCCTCTTCTTGTTTCCACTGGTCGAGCTAGGATCTACCTTTGACTATCGTTCCTCTGGACAACCTTTCATAGAGTAGAGGCTTCCTCGACATTAGAATATTTTTTTGACCTGTTCAATAGGTTAACCATCATTGTCGAAGGGTTCTTATCCAATGAGAAGAGAAACGTTGGATCCCTTAATCCCCCCCCCCCCCCCAATTATTGCGATTAAAGCAAGTTCCTTGGAGTGCTTCCATACTTGCATTGCTTCAAGATTGAAGCGCTTTATGTGGTTTTCCAATAACTCTCCTTCTTTCTGGACAACGTGGAGATGGTGAAAGGCCGGTTTGAGTCTTTCCTTCCCCCTAATAAAGTTCGTGATGAAGACTTGACCGAGTTGGGAGAATGATCTAATGAAGTTCGCTTCAGCTGTTTGAACCACAATCGAGCAGCTCCAGTTAGGGTTAATGAAAATGCTCGGTACATCACTACAGTGGACGCATTGTGGAGTTCCATCCAGACCCTAAAGGACTCCAGATGTTCGGACAGGTTGGTTGTTCCCGAGAATAGGGTAATTTGTGGCATACGGAACTTATCCAGCAGTTGAGCCTGCATAATGTCAACAGTGAATGGAGGTTCAGTTTCCTCCATTATTGCTTCCATTGGAGTCGGAACATTTGCACGGTAGCCTTGTCGTATGTCCCCAATTTAACATCGCAAGTCTTTAAGCTCAGCTTCCCACGGTTCGCCGCTTTCGGTCATAGTTTTGACCGAATCTTTGTCGCACTTCTTTCGGTCCAGCTCATGGCGTAGGTCAGAAGTGGGTAAAGTTGCAGTCCCAGAAACATGAGAAGGGGCCGGCCTGGTCCATCCGAGCTGACAACTTCTCTGAGAGGCCGCAGACGTATTGGAGGGTTGAGGAGGATTGTGGACTACTTGTTCAACTTCCTGGGTGGTCCTCTATACTTGCTGGGGCTGTAGTCATTCTAACAACTGTCTCATGGATTTCATGTTATTATTTAACATTTCAACCTGTTGCTCAAGGGAGTTCAGCCGCCCTCCTCTATTGCGAGATCACTGAGCTTGCTTTGTAGGACCGGAGTCAGCCTGAGGTTGGGAGATGGAGCCCCAGTGACTGTCAGGCTACTCTGGTGGCGTAAGATCAGGTGCAATAGGGGAGACTCGGGCTTTCTTCTTCCCTCTAGCCACCGCGGTTTATCTGGTAAAGTAGGAAATGACTTTAATGTCGCTTCCCACAGACGAAGTCTGACAGACCCTTCTTAGACCCTTGGGTGCCTGCACATAAAATAAATAAGGAAGACCCTGGCTAACGCAGGGGATCCTTCAATGCCAAAGTTAGGGATCTGGGTCTTTGTAGAAGTGATCTTAAAGGAAAGGGGTTATCAGTGTGTAAAAGTTTGTGTGTTGTGTACCTTTCACCGTTAGGGGCTTTCCCTATTTATAATAGAGGGAAGATCACACAGTCAGAAGATCTTTTCTATTTGACAGGTAAGTATCGTACTCAAATTAGAACTCCTATCATATCGAAGATCTTCCCAAGATCCTTATCGCCGAGATCTCTGGGCCGGGATTCATAGCTTATCCGTCGGGATCTCCGGAGAGATCTTCGGGTAGTTTCCTTGGATAAGATTGAAGGTCAATTGGAAGCTGATAAACTCGTCCGACCCGTAGATAAGGTCAGATGATATAGGTAGCGGCGCCTTAGACATGAACAAGGCCGAGGTTCGGGAGGTCGATGTTGTTCCGATGACAATACTGTAACATCCTGAATTTTTGCTATTTTGGATTGTCAAAATTTTTTAATTTTTTTTATAACTAGCCCACGTTGTCACTTATTGACCATTGACACTCGAGGTGAGCCTATACGTAGGTGATACCGGTAAAGAACCGTACAAATTCGATTAACCAACCGTATGAAGCCAACTAATCTGCCCGATCACTTAAACCTCAAGTCTAGTCTCATGAATTGTTCATCTAGGGCCCAAATCTAGCCAACCTACCACTAACCAATCGATATAACCATAACCAAATAAAGACATACCTAAAGCCGAGACAACTATGGGTCGGATCTTGATTTATAAACCAAATCAACCCGGTCACTCATTTAGCCTAAGAACCAACGATCTAGAGTGATCATGACGGAATCACCATTTTCGCTAATTTCAAATAGGCCACACTGTGAACTTAGTTAATCCAGACCCTAACAACTATGCCCAAGAAATCTCCCTACCCAATTCATTTGAAAAATGTCCCGATTATCCGAACAAGCTCCATACCTTTCGTTAGTGGCCCACTAGTTTCAAAATTATAGAATAATGTCCGTCTCCTTGGGCTTGACTTCCATCGCGGGTGGCGAACCAAGATAGTGCCCAGAACTACTCAACTTGGGCCAGAAGCCAAGTGCTTGAAATGCACGAATCCCTTAGGCTGAAATCTAAAAACTTAAGTGAAATAGACCTTCCGCTTTTTCGCGAAGTTGTGGCTTTCTGACCGTTAAATTACAACCAAACTCGGGCCATGAGTCAGGGATATTTCCTTGTTCATATCCGTATAACTGGGGCCCTAATCGAACATTAATGACCGTTGATCATAATTTAGGCCCCCACGGTAAATTGAGTCATCCGTTTGCCACAAAATTCGAACCAATCGCTCATCCGATAATGGGGCACTTGCCCCATGGCACAGATGGGCTAGGGGCTACTAGAATGGCCTTAAGGATCAAAATTCAGCCCACTAGGGGCATGCATGTTAGAAAAAGGGTCTCGAGGGCCATTTAGACATAAAAACTAGACTATATAAAGCCTAAAATTTCACTCTCCCACTCTCATCCAAAATTTTAATTACAAGGGAGAGAGAGAGGAGAGAAGAGAAGGAAAGAGCTCCTTGAGGAAAATCCCCTCTTATCGTTGCCCACAATGGACCTTACAACCACGCCCCACCATAGAGAGCGGCCCAGTGGCGATAGAAAGGTAATCAATCCAGCCCCTTCCAAATTTTAAGTCTCCTAAACCACTTGCATAAACTCTAAAATGCAAATTCTATTGGCACAGGGCTCCGTTACGCCAACCCGTGGAACCAACACCTTAGGAGCGGCTCCACAAATCGTTAAACCATTCCTAGGTGTGGACTATTAGTCTTAGGTGACCAATTTTCGAACCTAGGCTGAAATTAATGATTATGTGTGTGAAATTTGTTGTGCATGTTGATTAGTGAGAAATTCGTTGATAGTTATTTCTCTTTAAATCTGCCTATCCATGTCCAGAATAATAAATTACTTAATTCCATGCTAGATTAGGTCAAGATATTGAATTGCTGCCCCTCCTCACTTCAAATTCAGATTATATGAAATTTATTTTGATTGATCCCCAAATCTGTGACAATTTGGGAGAAATGTGCCCGCCTGTCATTGATATGCTTTGATTATGTTGAATGCCTACTCTTTATGGATATGCATGTCTAAATTTTTCTATGACTAAGAGTAGTTATGATTTCCCATAATATGCTAGATGATTAATTCATTTTTTATATTAGCCAACAAAATTTTAAGACTCACACGGGCAGCTCGACCGATTGGGACGCCCAGCAACCAATCTGACTAATTTAGGTCGAACACGGGTAGTCAGCAGTAGTTGGACTACGTGGGTCGCTCGCACCCAATGCCGGATGTCCCGTAATTTGCCTAAATTAGACAAATTGACCCACTAACTGACCAACTATATTTGTTAACCATGTATGATCACACTTGTTGAACCTGAGACACCCTTAGCCCATGTAGCGCCCACTAATAACAATTATGATGCGATCCACAAATCTCATGAGTCGGGTATGGTGGAATGAGATACTATGCTCAAGCTGTCGGCCTACGCTGGGGTGACGAGCCTCCCCATAGTGACTGTGAGCAATACAGGATACAAACCCACCTCGTGAGCCGGGCATGGTGGAATGGGACACTATGCTCAAGCTGTCGGCCTACGCTGGCGTGACGAGCCTCCCCGTAGTGACCGCGAGTAATTCAGCTTACAATTTGTCTTTTGTATGTGTTTACTAGGAGTGACGAACCCAAACGGATCAAGGATCGCAGGTGCAAGGCCACTGCGGTCGCTTGGGCCTCTCGATTGGTATAAGGGCATTGACTTCATTATGGTGTCCCAGTTTTTTCAACCTGCTGGATGAATGGACGTAACTAAATACTTGGCTAAGATATTCACCATCACATCGCATTAGTTAGGATGGCAACTCGGCAGTCGAGGTCGCATTGAGGGAGTGTTGGGCATTGCGAACGTGAGATGAAGTCGCTCGAGAGAGTGTTGGATGGTGAGGGCATGCATCATATCATAATAACATGTATATGCATTAATAAGAGTAGCTAGGAACTGTGTGTTGGATGTTTTTCATTAATTACGCATATGGAATTAATAACATGTGTAACTTATTACAAATGGAACCCACTGAGTTAATCACTCACTCCCACTCTGGGACGGTGTTTTAAAATACCAACCAGATCCTATCTTAGATGCAGGTGTTATAAAGCTCGATGCCCTGGATGGGGTAAGCGTGGACGAGGAGGAGGAGCTCTCTTATTTTCAGATTTTCGGTGGATCCCCGTAGGCCGCCTTAGGATTAGTGATGGGGCCCCAGGGCAAGGATTTGTACATCTTTTGGATTATATATTTTGATGAGATACGGTCCCTTATGTTTATCTACATTATCTCTTTTTGCTAGATATATATTCCATATTAGTTGCACTTGAGCTTAGTAAATTGGTCTTGAATTATGCTGCATCGTCCATTGAATTTCTCTATTGCTTATAAATTAACTGAACTGTACCTGCCCATGGCCTTGCGAGCCATAAGTGACACCCAGGAATTTGGGAGTCGAGCATTACTCGACCCTTGAAATGCGGGGTGTTACAAATATCGACCAAGCAAGCATATGATGTCCTTGTGATCATTAACTTCAGTAACCCTTAGCTTCCTTCGTCGGGTTGTTCCTTGGGGAAGCCTGTCAGAGGTCATGTTGACTTATAGTCATCCCGGCCTATGGTTGTGCCGACCTATGGTTGTGTCGGCTCTGACCTCAATTATACTTCGAGTAGCCTGGCCCATTGGTTCGTGTTGGTTGCTGGTTCGACCTTCTCTCATGAATCGACCCATTTTTCTATAACAGAAACTATTCTATCTATTTCATGGTTGGTCTATTTACCACCAAGCTACATGGACCAATCATAAAATGTTATCAAATTTGATGCAACTAATTGTAGGTTGATGCACTTATAATATAAGATACTAAATATTGATGATGTTGCCAAAATCTGGCCAATAAATGAAGTTGATGTAGAGTTGCACCCTCTAATGGATCTGCAAAAGCTAGAGAAAATATGAACAAGGAGGTGCCGGTGGCTGGCTGTGGATCCTACGATGCCTAAGTTAGGTCTATACAAGATGAATGCAAAGAGGTAGATTAGGACTAAGTACGTCACTTCATTTTCTTCCCTCATTCGGTTTAAAATCTATAGTCATATAGGAGGTGCCGGTGGCCGGCTTCTGTTGTCTTCCCAGTTTTTGGCATCTCCTCTCCATTGGAGTTCTCGTGCAAGAGCATTTTCCTAATACATTGTCCCCCTTTCCATTGCTCCTTTCTCTTCCTTTCTTTTTTGTTTTATCCTCCCTGATATCTTTTGAGGAGGATTCTGGTGCAGCCACCATCTTTAAATGTTTTATGGATGAGTCAGTAGGCGGTGCCTTTGATTCTAGATCTATGTTGTCTATTGAGTCTGGTCTTTCAGGGCCTATCTTCTTATCCGAGGTGGGACCGCAGGCTGAGGAGATAACCTCCTCATCCTCTGGTGAACTGATCCTTACCTCTGATACATTCGTGTCACAATTTACAATGGACGATCTAGAATCTCCAAGGTCAGTCTATAGTATTCCTAGCTTGGTGGGTCTTCGCATTCCCTAAGCTGGGGAGGTTCCGAGTCGACCTCCTAAGGGGGAGGTCGTGTTGTATCGTGCTTTCTTTTCTTGCAGTCTTCGTCTGCTAACTTCTTGAATTCTTTTCTATCGCAGGAGGCCCTCGACGCCATTGCATTTTGACAACTCGTGCTCAACCTAATGGGTCGGATTAAGGAGGCTGACTGCCAGCTGGGTGCTACTAAGGCTGACTATGCCGCGAAGGCCCATGAGTTGTTGACAACCGTGGAGGCAGAGGAGGCGTTTCGGGTCGAGGCTGAGGTGAAGGAATCTCTCCTTGTTGCCCTAAGGACGACCAAGGAGGAGCATGAGGTAGACTTGTCCAGGCTGGTAGACGTATCTTCTCAACTAGAGGTGGAACGACAGATAAACACTGAGCTGAAGGCCAGGGCGATTGAACTCGAGGCTTGCATCCCGATGAAAGAGGTGGCCGCGATGGAGGCCTACAAAGTCGAGCTAAATGAGTTCTTTAGTCTCAGCTACTACAACTATCAGGATGAGGTCCAGAAGCAGATCCCGGAGTTTGACTTCTCGTGGATGGACGATGAGGCCGATACGGTGGCTGGGGACGTTGTTGAACAAAAGCAGCAAGCTACTAGTGAGGAAGACATCGTTTGGGTCGCCACCGAGCAAGAGGGAACCCCACCTTTATAGCCTGTCAATGCTAGCCTCTTTGTAGCTTTCTAGTCGGCTAGTCATGCCTTGTAATTTTAAAAGTTCTTCATTTGTCATGAAAAAATCTATAGTTTAAATATTTTTTAATTTGCTCCTCCCACTTTCAAGATTGACTTTCTTAAGCTTGGAAGTGAGATCTTCGGATGGGATTCTAACTCCCAGTAGTGACATTTGTTGTTTCTTTCTCGCCCACTTTACCAAACAATGCTTATTACTTGGTGAAGGGCGGTAGAATTCAAATTCTGCACATCCTCAGACTATTTCTGAACACTCGGGTTGGTATGGAATGTGCCTTCGTTGGCCTATCTTCCTTTGATCATTACCCAATCAGGGAAACATGCTCAGCTAGAGAGTGCCTTCTTCGGCCTTTCCCTCATCTCAGCACTCGTCCAACTACTTAGGTCGGTATGAAAGATGCCTTCATTAGCCTGTCTTCCTCTAACCATTATCCAATCAGGGCAACATGCTTAGCTGGAGGATGCCTTCTTTAGTCTTTCCCTCACCTTGGCTCTTTTGTCCGATAAGGATAGTAGTTGTTGAGACTTTCGTAGTCGAAGGGTGCCTGCTTTGGCCTTTCCCTTTTTTTGGCTCTCTAGCCACTGCGCTTGTCACTTAGAGACAGTAGAATGGTCGTCGATGTAGGAAAAAGAATAATCAATTTATGAAAAATCATTACAAGTTGTTGACACCTAAAATGTTTGTCGAAAATTGAACGTTTAAGTGTTTGTAGAGCTCGGCCTGATCATTCTTTACTGATTGTAAATCTTTAGGTGCTCTGCATTCAAAGGGTGGGAAAAATCTCTTCTAGCTGATATGTCCCTGGTCGAAATATGCCGGTGACTTTGTAGGATCCTTCCCAACTCAGTCTTAAGGCTTCCGAGCCAGGCTTTTTCGTGCTTAAGGAGACTTCTCAAAGCACAAATTCCCCCACTTTGAAGCTTCTTTTCTTCAGTCTTAAATTGTAGTACAGAGTAACTCTCTGCTGATATGCAACGACCTCAGCCGGTAATCCTCTTTCTGTACCTCCCTCCCTGGGAACTAGAGAGTTGATCTGCATTGCTTGTTGTTATCATGCTCTTACTCAGAGAGCTGTTAAGTAGCGCTATTGGGCTTTATGTTGGTCCACCCTAATTCTGTCGGCCTCGTAATCGGTCAAAAACTTCATTGTCATGTGATAAATGGGGACTATAGCCCGCATGACATCTAGGGATAGTCTGCCCAAGATTGCATTATACACCGAAAGGTAATCCACCACTAGGAAATCTACCATACTGGTGACCTTGATGGAGCTCTCTCCTGCTGTGATTGGCAACAGGATGCTCCCTTCCGAGGTCACACTCTCTCTTGCAAAACTGAGCAGAGGGATTCACACGGGTCGTAATCTCGACCTCCTTATCCCTAACTTGTCGAAGGCAACTGCATACATGATGTCTGTCGAGCTCCCTGTGTCAACCAACATTTGATGTACTTTGTGCTTGGCCACAATCATGGTGACCACCAACGTGCCATCGTGGGGGTGCTGGATCCCCCTTGCATTTTTCATAGTGAAGGTGATCGTACATGATTCTATCTTGGGCTCCTTCTCAGGATGGTTGGCGAGGTTCATTAGATGGATCTCGTCAGTAAGCTTTACACTCTTAGCATGAATTCGAGTGCTTAGTTCGAATCTCCTCCACTGGAGGGTTCATAAAAAATGGTACAGATTTCCCCTACCGACTCATTATCATTATCTTCCTCTCGCTGTTCTTACCGAGGAGTTGGCCGGTCTTCCCTGCAGCTGGCATTGAACTCGCGCAGGTTGCCCCTCTGGATGAGGAACTTGATCTCCTTCTTAAGGATGAAGTAATAGATCATGTTGTGGTCATGATCTTAATGAAAATGGCAATATTTTGTCCTGTTTATTTTCTCTGGAGTTGCCCTCATCTTGTTTGGCCACTTCAGAATTCTCTTGTCTCTAACCTCCATGAGCACCTGCTCGGGTGTGGTGTTCAGTGGAGTATACTGGAACCGACTTTCTGGAACTCGGAGAACGTGGGGAGAGCCACCTTATTCGTTGTCTCTCTATCTTTTTGGGTTGGTACTAGGTCCCTCGTTGGCCTCCTTTCTCTTCTTATCTTTTGCCGAGCTGCTCTTGCCCTTGGCGTCTTTGCAGGCACCGAACAGTTCATCTGCGTTAGTGTACTTCTAAGATTGGTTCATTAGGTTGCCCAGGGTCTTTAAGGGATTCTTGTCGAGCGAAAAGAGGAACCTCCCTCGCTTATGTCTGACCATCATGGTAGTGAGGGCTACTTCGTTGAAGTAGTCTTCAACCTGAACAACCTCGACGTTGAATTGGATGATGTAATCCTTTAACAAATCATCATCCTTTTGAGTCACTGTAAGGAGGTGAGTTGCTAGCTTGTGAATGTATTTGCCTCTGATAAACTATGTGGCAAAGGCTCTGCTAAGCTGGGCGAAAGAGATGATGGACTTTGACTTCAGGTTCCTGTACCACTTCTGAGTTGCCCGGGTAAGCGTCAAGGAGAATGCCCTACACATCACAGGTCCGGAAGCGTTGTGGAGCTCCATCCATGCTCGGAATGACTCTAAGTGCTCGGTAGGGTTGTCCGAACCCAAATAGGGTTGTATCTGGGGCATTTTAAATTTGTGTGGTAGCTGAGCTTGCATGATGTCATCGGTAAATTGCAGCTCTGTCTGCTTAACAAGGGTGTCAATAGATACGACACTTTTTCTTGGTACGCTAGCTGAAAATTACTGAGCTGGTCCTGAATATCTCTGATTTTCGCCTCACATGGGACCTCACTTTCTATCATGGCTTCTGAAAATTTCTTTCCCTGAGTCTATCTCTTTTCATTAAGAGTATGGCACAAGTCAGATTCGGTGAGCTTTGTGGTCGCTTGTGTTGGGGTTGGGGCGGTGAGGCTTTCTCCATCTCATACTTGCCCCTGATGCGACTGGGGGCATCTACTTCTTGTTGGTTGGTCAGGGGCATTTGCTACCTCTCCAACAACCTCATATGTGATCCACGTTGTTGGCCAGGGTTCCAACTTGGTTCTCAAGGGAACTAAGTCGACCTTCTCAATTCTGCGATTTGTGTACCACAACCTGCGAGGGCGGCTAGGACTGTGGAGGTGACTGCGAAGCCTGTTCCTCCTCAGACGAGGCTTGGCAGGAGGACTCAGCTATAGTTGGGGCCTTCCCTTTTCTCTTTGCCACCAGAGGGAGGGTTGGGAACAATTGGAATTACTTAGTGAGAACACGACTCATCGTTCCCACAGACGACACCAATATGTTGTTACCTGATTCTAGCTAACAGATGAAGTTGATGTAGAGTTGCGCTCTCCAATGTATCTGCAAAGGCTAGAGAAAATATGAGCAGTGAGGGGGGGGGGAGAGGGGGGGTGATGGCCGACTGTGGATCCTCCAATGCCTAAGTTAGGCCTGTAGAAGATGAATGCAAAGAGGTAGATTAGGGTTAGGTGAGTCACCTCTTTTTCTTCCCTCATTTGGTTTAGAATATGTAGTTGTATATATATGGTGTGTGAGAAGGTTTCGGACCTTCGTATCCCACTCTGCTACATTGGAGGGTCCTTGATCTGGCGGGATTCTTATCTCAAATCTATCGGAGTGATATTCAGCCGAGATCAAATATGTTGTAGCGATCTTCGACCGAGCCCGAATGTGTCAAAGTGATTTTCGGCTGAAATCAAGCTGGATCATTCTCTTCTGAATCTAGGGCGAGATTCGCTCTGGATTTCTCATACCGCCTATCTGACAATGGCCAACTTGGTCAGCTCGGGATGATGGGGAACTCGGGGTTCCTACCAAGCTCCTTCCCTAAGGGTTCCTTACATGTGTTGTAGACATTCTTGGTGGGGCGAGTCCTTTCTTCCTGAGCTCCATTCTCTAATGACTCAGCTCGACAACCCGTCTCTGAGCTGAAGAAACTGCTCATCCTGTGTCAATGACCCTTCTGCTAGGAACTCGGTCACCCCATCTGGCAGGGTCATCCTCAGTTTGAAGGCATCTAGTTTTTA
This sequence comes from Magnolia officinalis, assembly GCA_021015155.1. NCBI lineage: Eukaryota > Viridiplantae > Streptophyta > Magnoliopsida > Magnoliales > Magnoliaceae > Magnolia > Magnolia officinalis. The sequence goes on from JAJHSJ010000007.1 coordinate 23,294,291, forward strand.
CACTACTATAGGGCATGATGCAACTTGATAGCATGGGATTGGTCTGGGGCATGATCTGGTTTTAAGACTCTTTGACTCTTCGATTCGATGCCCAGAGCCTACACCCCTGTTCAAATCGAGATTGGACGAGTGAGTCCCAGTCACTCTGTCATTAACCATCGATGTGGTACATTTGGTTGGGGAGCTCAGGTTCTGTCCACCCACAAGTTGACTCAACTTGTTCTCGGATTGAACTCAGGTTAACCTGAACCTGACCTGTCCTGCCATAGTTGCACACCTACCTGCGACGACGGTCGTTTTGGTACTCTCCTTTTTGGCCTCTGATTTTATTTTATTTTTTGTTCCACTTTCGCATCTTAGGTAGGACCTAAAACACTAGTTGAATGTGATCAGTACTTCCACTGTTATTTGATACAGCCATGGTTAGAGGTGGGCATTTCTGACCTGATCCGGCGGATTTGACCCAATCAGACCCGTTCCGAACAAAACCGACAGTCTAGATCGAGCCTGATCGAGTGTGGAAATTCAGATCCAGTCATTTTTCGGGTCGGGTCCGGATAGAGGTCTATCTGGACAAATCCGGACCAAAAATCCGAATCGAGTGGAACCGCACTGAATCGAAAAGACCCGACCCGAGCGGGTAGTATAAAAAGACTTTTTAATTTTTTACCCTAACCCAACCCTATTCGTTTACACCCCTCTCGACCTCTCCCCTCTTTTCTAACCCTACCGAACGACAGAACGAGCGCTGCGTTCTGCTGCCTGCCCGATGCCCGATCTTATTCCTCTGCAGTCTCCTCTTCTTCTTCAACGAGAATTGGAAAGATAAGACTGAAAATGCCTTTGCCATGTAAGTTCTACAATTGTTTATCTGTTCTTTTCTTCTTCTTCTTCTTCTTCTTCTTCTTTTTTTTTTTTTTTCTGATGCAGGTATCACTCACATAGCAACGACTACCTGGAAATTTGTCGTAGCTACAAGTCAATATATGAGATCCCATCTGTGAAAGATGATCCTTCACAGTGGATTCTGGTAATTGCAGCTATCCACTTTCTTCTTCTTCTTCTTCTTTTTTCTTTCTTTTTTTCTGCTCCCTCAGGCTTTTGAAATTCTCATATGAGATTCTTAACTTGTAGCTCCTAAGGAAAATTTGTTGGTATTTAGTGCTGTCGCCATATGATCCGATGCAATCAAGCCTTCTAAACTCTACACTGGAAGATAAAAATCATTCTAAAATTCCAAATTTCCGGTATGATTTTAATGGACTTATTTACTGCCTCTTCTTGAATGCATTCCTGCTTTTATGTCATGAAATTATCCAGATGTCATCCATCAAATATCTTCTGATGCATGCATGTCCGTCCTGTTGTTGGATGGATGCACCACCTCAGCGTGCTATTAAAGAAGCTGATTACAATGGAGGTGATCCAGTGGACGGCTCTTTGGGAGACATATAAGGATGAGTTTGAGAATGAGAAGAATATGTTTGGAGGTTCTTTATGTGACAAGGCGGCAGAGGATCTTTAACAAAAAATAATCGAACATGTAAATCAGCTTATCTGATCGAGTCGAACCTGGCCAAATTCGATCTGACTCGGTTTTCCTAACCGAGTTAGACTTTGATCGGTTAAGGCCAGCATGAGTTAAGATCGGATCGAGTCAGATGACCTTGACTCGGTCCCGAATCGGACTGAGTTCGAGTCAGGCCATGCAAAACTCGGACCGAGTCGAGTTGGACCCAATCCGAGTCGACTCGGTTCGATGCCCAGCTCTAGCCATGGTGCTAACACACTGAGGTGGGTGGTTCTCTGGCTGCGGGGCCTACTTTGATGTATGTGTCATACATCCACACAGTCAATCCATTTTGAAATATTATTTTAGTGAACTAAAAATTGAAGCAGATCTAAATATTAGACCACACCACATGAAACAATGATGATTAAATAATCACCATTAAAAGCATCAGATTATTTTTCCATCAAACCTGTTGATAAGGTCAGAGAGAACTGGATGAAGGGACCACAAATATCAGCTTGATCCAAAACTTTTGCGGTCCACAGAAAGTGTTTAATTGTCAATCACCAATGTTTGTTGTGGTGCGGTCCACCTGAGATTTGGATTTGATTCTTTTTTGGCATCATGCCTGAAATGAGCTGTAAAAACAGATGGGCGGTGTGGATGTAAGGTAAGTACATGAAGGTGGGCCCCACAGTTATGGAACCACAGATCCACCCAAGCCGCGCTCCGTACAAAGCAAGTACAAGTAGCATAGAATCAAATGTATTCGTCTAAATAATGGGATCAATTGTAGATAGTTTATATTTCCAAAATAGATCTAAGGTACGGTTTTTGCCTCATGGAATTGGTCGGGGAAGCGGATTGGCTGGGTAGCGGTCCAGCGTGTTGACGTCAGCAAGTTATGTGGGTCCCATCATGAGGTATGTATTATATCCAAATCATCCATCCATTTGGAGAGCTCGTCGTAAGGCTTGAGCCGAAAAATAAGATAGATCTAAAGATCAAGTGGACCACACTGCAAAAGGTAGCAGGGATTGAATGTCTACCATTGAAACCCTTTTGGGGTCACAAGAGTTTTGGATTAAGAAGGCATTTGTTTTTTCCTCTTCATCCCGGTATTTATGACCTTATGAACAGATTGGATGGAAAATAAACGTTATAGTGGGCCCTAAGAATATTTTAAGGGTGAAAATAATTATCCCAGCTGCTATAGGTGGTGTGGTCCAGTTTAATTTTGGATATGATTCATTTTATGGCTCGTGCTGTAAAATGATGTCAACAAATGGATGAAGGGTGTGGATATAATAAATACATGATTTTAGGGGCAATGTAACTTTGATCTCCTTCCAACTATTTTGTACAACTAGAGCTCGAGGAGCGTCAGCGCTTGTCTTTGCACTGCACGTACATACACCGCTTCCGCTGGTACTAATAACATTCGGTACGCGGATTTCCTTAAAAAGCCTTCCTCATGAAGTTCCTGCCAAGGATGATGGATGGGGCTTACAGAGATGTTTGTGAGAAATCGGCTCTGTTCATCTATTTTGAGAGCTCATTTTAGGGGATGAGACCAAAAATACGGTGAATTCAAAATTAAAGTAAGTCACACCATAGGGAAAATTGGGTAAAGAAATTCCTACAGTTGAAACTTTCTTTAGCTCCACCTTAATGTTTATATTCCATCTAAGCCATTTGTAAGGTCATTACCTCTGGGATGAAGCGAAAATATCAAATAAATTCCTGACACAAAAATTTTATGGTTATAAGAATGTTTCAACGATTCACGCTGAATCTCCACTGTTTCCTCTTGTGTGACCCACTTAAGTTTTGGATACACATAATTTCTAGTGGCATGTCTTAAAATTAGCTCTCAAAACGGATGAATGGGGTAGATTTCTCACTAACATCTCATTGGGCCCCACCTAACATCCTTGCGCAGGAACTTCATGCCCAAAGCTTTGGTTCGAAATCCGGGTCTTCACATTCTTGTTTCGAGCCGTGTATCATCTTTCCATCCATTGCCTGGTCAGGATATAATTTTCCAATGGACTCTACCGTCGCATATTTACGAAATCTACTCCATTTATCACTTTGGCCAGCTTATGTTACGATAAAAGCTATGTAATGAGAGAGATCCAAAATTCAAGTAGATCACATCATAAGAAAATATTAGTACACATGGGCCCACGATAACAGTTTTATGCCTTCCAACCTGTTATGTTCATAAGGTGAGTCCCACCAGGATGAAGGAAAACACAAATATAAAGGGTGGCTTTGGTGGATCCCCGGTCGGTGGATCCCTGACTATGGGTCCCACCATGATATATATGACTTACATCCCTGTTGTCCATTTGTTTTGACAGCTCATGTCAAGACATGATCCAAAAAATGAAGAAGATATCAACTTATCTCAGGCAGATCACACCACATGAAACAGTGGTGATTGACCATTAAAAAATTTGTATGGGCCACAAAAGTTTTGTATCAAGTTGATATTTGGGTGTGGTCCCTTCTTTCAGGGCTTTTTGACCTTACCAAATGACAAATAAACATTTTGGTGGCCCAAGAAGTTTTTAATGGTGGTATGGTCCATGTAACAACACTAAATTTTGGTGCATTAAAAAAATTAAAATAAATATTTAAAAATTTTATTTTTCAATAAAAAATAAAAACAAGTCAATAGTTGTGTTGGTAGAGATATTCTTAATTGAGAGAGAGGTTTAGGGATTGATTCTTGAAGTAGTAATAATAAATTTTTTATCAAATATCATAAAAAAATTCAAATTCAAGATAAGGGAGGATGTGCTCATCTTATGAGAATTTTCTTTAAAAAGGATACGGAAAAAGATAAAAAAAACTCTAAAGTAAAAGGAAGAGGAAATTCTAAGAAGGTTCGATCAGGTAAGTTCTAATCGTTTGATCTTTTTAATTTTTTTACTATGTTATGAATTTCTTCCCGATTTATACAATGGGTGGTGTGGATCATCCACACGATCATCGTATAGGTGTAAAGAGTCTATTTTAATAAAGTGATGTTTTTATGATTTCATCTGATTAGTAAAATTTTATGAATAAATTGAATAATTGTAATCTGATTGTATTAAGATAGATCTGTACGAATCATATGATCCCTAAGGCCAAAATATATAAAGGCCCTAATTTTCAGATCAATCTAACCATCAGATGGACTACATTATGAAATCTATAAATGTTTAATAAAGAATCTTAGATATTTTGTGTAAGTATTGCAATCACTTGACGTAGAAGGTCGAAATAGGCCATTGGCGAATGTGTAGTTAGATCCACACCACTCCTCAAATGCATAGAGGTAAAACATGACAAGACCTCAAGAATCTGAATGATCTGACCATCCGATGGACCACCCTAATCAAGTAATTATCATTCAATTTTATAATCTTAAAAAGGAGAAAAAAAATAGAATACAAATTTTAATTATTTGATTATTTTGGATCTGGCCACCTAGGATGTTAATCAGAGGTGGGCCCCACCATATAAAATAACTAAATGAATAATAATTAATGTTAGTGATATAACTGATAGGATCTCTGAATTCAAGCCAACTTAATTACCTTGTGGATTCTATACTATCAAACTCAGGTGAGTAACCCAACTTGTCTCATAATTTATTAAAATTAAAATAAATTATTGTGATTGCTTGATTGATTTACTGGTTTGAATATTTTGATATGATAATTGTACGATAAACTTATATGTGAATATTTTAATTGAGACAACTAGAGGTGGGCATCTGAGACCCGATCCGGTGGATCCGCCCCGAACAGACCCGACTCGGTACCGTTCCGAACAGATCCGACGGCTGAGATCTGTCTGATCGGGTCTGGTCACCCAGATCCGTTCGTCTTTCGGATCGGGTGCGGATAGAGGTATATCCGGACCGCCCCGACCCGGATACCCTACCCGAATGGACCCGACCCGAATCGATCAGACCCGACCCGGCGGGTACTATAAATACAAAGATTTTTACCCTAACCCGACCCCTCTTTCATTTCTTACCCGACCGGCCGACCCTCTTTCGTTTTTACTTTTTACCCTAACCCTACCCTTTTTCTTACCCTACCCGGCGAAAATCGTCTTCATCAGCGCCCGCCGTCCGTCAGTGTCCCGCCGTCCGTCACCAAATCTTCTTCCTGTTTTCAGTTTCTTCCTCTACTTCATCAGCGCCCGCCGTCCGTCAGTGTCCCGCCGTCCGTCAGTGTCCCGCCGTCCGTCAGTGTCTGTCCCGCCGTCCGTCAGTGTCCCGCCCGAACGAACGCACGATCCGAAGATTCCGAACCCGCCTGTCTGCTCGACGGTGGCCTGAAACTGAAGGTATTTATACCTCTCTCTCTCTCTTATGCTGTTATGCAATAATGCAACATTTCAATTTCATTTTTATAATTTTTTTTCTCCCCATTTTATTTAATGCTGGAATTTGGATAAGTCAGTCAACTTGGCTCGATATACAGGCCTACGAGTCACATGTAGGGCCCACCCCGTGATGAGATCAATCCTGTCCATCAGGTGTGCCACCCATGATCAATCCTGCCCAAACATTTGAAATGTGTAGGGCCCACCCTTGATCCCCGGTACAAGATGTTTATGGCATAAATTTTATAAAAGAAAATATCTTTTTAATATTTTAATTTCGGCCAGATTTTCCTGATAATTTCTGCCATGGTAAACTAAAACCTAATCATATGTTCAAATAAGTACTTTTAGTATTTTTATGGGATTTTTTCTGCAAAATTCCTCAGAAGCTGGATTTTACCACATAATGCTCTGACAAACAGAAATTCCCAAGAATTGCTTTTTTGAGGTTGAAAACTTGAAATGACCCAAATCACATGGCTCATCTTTTTTTCTCAAACAACCAATAAAGTCGAGAAATGTGGGGCCCATGTGGTGCGCATTTAATATCTATCCCGTCCAACAAATGCACTCCATCTTGATGATTGGATGAAATAAAAATCTGAAATAAAAATCAGGCCGATCAAATCATTATATGGGCCACCACACAAAATTAGAATTTTTCTTTTCTTTTTGGTTCCATACATTGTTTTTATGGTGGCCCACCAGATGATGGAGATCGGCTTGACTTTTGATTATTCTGATCATCATGCTAGGATGCATCTATTGGATGTGTTGGATGCACCGGATGAGCCCCACAATTTACCAACATAACCACCATTTAGAGGAGAAAAAAGGATATTTGGGTCATTTAATGTGGATCCTAACACCCCCCACTTTACGTATGGCAATGGTGTACGGTGATCCGGAGCAATGATCTGGTGGGCCACAAAGTAAATGTGTAGGGATTGCAAACTATGACCATTGGTCTGTCAGTTCCCACCCTGGGCAGACCATACTCTGAGAATATTCAAGATTGAAGGATCCTAACTACCAATCTTGGACCTTTTTACAGTTGAATGTGAACTATTGCTGTATTTTTCTTCTCAATCCTAATTAGCAGGCCATGAACCAAAGGGTTGGGATTTTGCCCCAAAAAGAAGATTTTTAATGCAAGGTCGATCCCCGGTACAAGATGTTTATGGTTAGCTTCCATGAGGTCGAGCTTTGTGGCCCCATAATATTGCATTTTATTGGGGCTATCATGCAATACTGCCAAATATCATTATCATGAAATATTGTTATGAAGCTTTTCAACAAAAATATTTGTGGGTCCACAGTGATGTGTCTACATTGCTTTCTTTGCTTATATGTACTCATAGATTGATTACTGGCTATGTACTCTAGTCTTAATATGTACATTGCTTTCTTTGGTTATATTATCTCATTATTGCTTTCTTTACTTAGATTATTATTGTGACTTGTGATTTGTAAATTGTAAGTTAGATAATTAGTTACCCGTTTGAGGATTTCTATGTGGCCATACATAGATATAGTGTGTTTTTGGTGGCATAGAAATCGCTCAAATTGTCTCTTTTTGGACAGTTCAAGGTTAGATGGATAGTATGCTTTCATATAACCTATTTAAATGTTCATGCCTGATCCGCGGTCCATCTCCTCGTTTCTCTCTGGATATGTTTCTTTCGTTTCGTATCTAATGCCAAATATCTTTACATTGCTTTAGATATTTGGCATTGGAATGTAACGTAAGATCAACTTATCTGGAGAGGCATGGGAGATGCTGCCGGATTTTCGGTGTGGACGTTTAAATGGGAATATGAAAGTATTACAATCTATCCAACCTTGGATGGGTAACTAATTTAGGATTTAGTATAACTCTGTTAGCATTAGATGGCTAATGCTAATATGATTTAGTATATTTCAACTATCAGATGGAAAGTGAGGGTCTTTCCAATACCCTGTCCCCGGCCCCTGGTGGTCGATCAATTACATCGCCTCTGATCCTTGAAGATGAAGGATTAGGTCTTGAACATAGAGAGGTGCCCGTCGACGTGGTTGATACTAGTACCACACAATCACAGGTTGCGGGAACTACGAAAAAGAGGTCGGCAGTGTGGGACGATTTTGAAGAAGTAACCCTGAAGAACAACCAGGTAAAGATACAATGTAAGCACTGCAAGAATCAGTACACTAAGCAAGCAGATGGTTCGACCACAACATTGAAGAAACATCTAACAAAGTGTCTTAAAAAAGCGAGAAGTGGGCTAAGGCAACAAACACTTGCATTTTCGCAATCTGCAGGGGGTCCGTCAGTGTCCATCTACAAGTATGAGAAAGAGTTGGTGAATGAATGGACGGCCAAGTTAATTATTTCAGATGAAAGACCATTTCAGATGGTAGAGAGTCCTGCTTTTGTTGGACTATCCAAATGCCTTAACCCCAAATACGAGAAGGTCTCTCGTACAACAATCAAGAGGGTGTGTATGAAGATGTATGAAGGCGAGAAGGTCAAGTTGAAAGGAGAGTTGGCCACAATTTCCCGAATTAGCCTGACATCAGATTTGTGGACTGCATCCAATCAACGAAAGGGTTATATGTCCCTAACTGCTCATTACGTTGATGCCGAATGGAGGCTTTGCAAAAGAATAATAAACTTCCGTTATCTTGCGCCTCCTCATAGTGGTTTGATGATTTCAGACTGCATACACAGATGTCTAATGGAGTGGGGAATTGAGAAGAAGATTATGACAATTACACTAGACAATGCGTCCGCAAATGATAGCGTGATATTGAATTTGCGCAGCCAGTTTAAGGCCACCGGTGACTTATATTTTGGTGGAAAAATATTTCATGTTAGGTGTTGTGCCCACATCCTAAACTTGATTGTACAAGAAGGCCTTAAAACAATAGATCCCACGATCGAATACATAAGAGAGAGTGTGAAGTACATACGGGGGTCACCTTCGCGATTACATGCATGGAATGAGATCGTGCAGCGGTTAAATTTGTCAACTCAGCGAACGATGAAGTTGGATGTTATGACACGTTGGAATTCAACTTTTGAAATGTTGGATTCAGCGATAGATTTGAAACCTGCCTTCTCTCACTATGCGGAGCGTGATAGTGCCTATATTTGGCTGCCTTCTGAAGATGATTGGTCAAAAGCTGTATCAGTTCATAGGTTCCTTTCTGTTTTTTACAACTGCACAAAGAAATTTTCGGGCTGTAAGTATCCAACAGCAAATATATTTTTGCCTGAACTTTGGAAGGTAAAAGATGCCTTGCGCAAAAGTAGTAGTGGACAAGACTTTTTACAATTCATGACCATGGGTATGCAGGTAAAGTTTGATAAGTATTGGTCTGAGTGTAGTCTGGTAATGGGTGTTGCGGTCGTTCTTGATCCCCGGTACAAGATGTTTATGGTTAGCTTCATATGTAATAGGTTGTATGGTGTGACGGGTGTTGGTGAGGCTGAAAAGATTTCTGGTGCAGCCAATGAATTATACAATTTGTATGCGTGTGCCGCAAAAGAACAATCTCCTCATGTGGGTTCCAGTTCTGCTGTTGATAAATTGCAAGAAGACACGATAGATGATTTCATGTCTTACTATACACAGCTGAAAGGGACTCAATTTCAGATGCATAGATCAGAACTTGAAGAGTATCTCAAGGAGGATATTCTAGTTCTAAACAAAGGCGAAGATTTTGATGTTTTGAATGGTGGAGGTCGAGATCTGGTAAGTTGCAGTACCCTGTGCTTTCGTTAATGGCACGCGACATATTATCAATTCCAATTTCAACTGTGGCTTCAGAATCCGCTTTCAGTACGGGGAGTAGGGTCGTAAACAAGTATAGAAGCTCACTTACACCTGAATCGGTTGAAGCGCTCATTTGTACCCAGGATTGGCTGCGTCCGATGTGGGAGAAAGAGACCTCTATTGATGAGGAGTTCGATGAAGAGGAGAGTGACAAGATTGAAGAGACAGTGCCTGCAGCTGCAATATGATTTTGATGCCTTCTAATTTTGTTATATCATGTTATTTGTAATTTTGTTAAAACAGTTACATTGAAGTTTTATGGTTATGTTTTATGGGTGGATGAATATTTATCTTTTTTCTTTAGTAATATTCAATTAGATAATGTTTTTTAAATCTCTTATTATATCGTTAGGTACTTACAAACATTCATAACTTTAATATCTTTTTTTTTTTGTCCTAAGCTAACCAGATATACAGTAGATATGTCATCGGAAGATGATTCATCGGCGGATATTTGGAATTATGGAGTCCAAACCTACTCCCAGGATGGAAAGATAAAGTTGAAATGTAAGTTGTGTGGAAAACAGTTTGTCAACAAAACAAATCGACTCAAATTACATTTGTCTTGTCGGGGAGGAGACGCTGCACCTTGTAGCAAAGCTTCTCAGGAGGTCCGAGATTTATTTGGAGCCATTCTCGATTCTAATGCAAAGACTTCCCACACCCCTCACCCTGCAACTACAACCAATACAACTAACCAAAGAATATATAAAAGTAGGCCTGTAATAAATGAAGAAGGGTTTAGCAGAGGAACTGCAACTAGATCTAGTTCCAGGCCTTCCACAACCACAATTAGTGGAGAAGAAGAACAAGAGAGAATTTTAAGGGAGCAAGAAGAACGAGATTTTAAAGAGGCCGTCAAAGAAAGCATGCAAATGGCATACAAATCAAGAAGTACCAGACAACAACATCCACCTCCGAGACAACATGATGCTGAAGCAGGCACAAGTAAACCATCAAAGTTTGTTAAAAGTCTTGCAGCATTTTATAGGCTATTGGGAATCCCGTACAAATCAGATCATAAAAAGCGTCTGAAAAAAGTTCTTGCATCTGTGAATGACGACGATGGGAAGAGATCCCCACCATCCGATTCAGCAGAGGTGAACGACCATTTGTTGGACACATCCAGCTCGGAGTCGCCCAAGAGTTCTCCTGCAGTTGAATCTGTAAAAAGAGAGCCGAAGGATGAATCTGGCGACGAAGGTGGAGGTGGAGGAGGGGGTTACTATCACAGACAAGGTTCATATAGTTACATGCCACAAAGGCATTCATCATATAGAGGGTATTGAATGTATGAAAGTTTTACCTAATCTATATGTCAGTATATTCATGTTAGGTTTTTTTACTTTTGATTTTGGACATGATGTTGGACATGGTTTACGTCAGTATGTGCATGTTACTTAATCTTTTTCTTTTTCGTTCTTTCTTTCTTTCTATATTTCTCTTTTTACCAGACTGCCGACTCTCCCTTTCCCCTCTTTTCTTACCCTAACCCTACCCGAACGACGGTCGACGGACGAGCGCTGCCCGACGTTCTGCTGCCTGTCGGACGGCGACAGACGATCTTCTTCCTCTCCAGTCTCATCCCTTCTTCGTGATTGAATCCGGTTTTGGTGAGGATTCTATTTGTTAAATTTCCTTGGAACATGTTAGATGGAATATAAGTATCAAGGTATGCTACAAGATGGTATTAACGATTTGTGTTTCCATCTCTACCATTTCATGTGATGTGGCCCACTTGAGCTTTGCATCTCCCTCATGGATGTTTGGGTGACCCCATTCAATCCATGCCATCCTGTTTCCATTTGGGTCGACATGTGTGAAGGCATAGAAGTCATTGCCACTAACTAATACTTTTCGTTCTAAAAGTTACAGGATCGAAAAGAAAAGGAGTCAATGGCAGCAAAATCAGTATATAAACAAAGGTGCATTTGTTGTATAGAAACCGGTGTTACCCACTTACCCAGTTTCCCTAACTGCGTGGGGCCCAAATTGATGTATTTGTTGCATATCAACACTGTCCATCTTTTTTTCCATATCATTTTAGGACAAGATACCAAAATTCTAGAAGATTCAAATATCAGGTGAACCATTCCACTAAAAACAGTGATGAATGACTATTTGTAGGCCACGGGGAAAATACGGATCCGAACCTTGCACAATCCGATCCGACTCGGTTTTTCTGACCGAGTTGGACTCGGATCGGGTCAGACTAGCACATATTCGGGTCTGTCCGAGTCAGCTGAGTCAGACTCGGTCCCGGTTCTGTCCGAGTTCGGGTTGGGACATTAAAAAGTCAGATCTGGTCGGGTTGGGCCAAATCCGAGTCGACTCGGTCCGATGCCCAGCTCTAGAGACAACTATGTCAAATATGAAAAATATGCATTTACATATCATCCATCATTCATTGCATTGCATTACATAATGCATGGTCGATCCTAGGGGCCCTCCCTCGAAGAAATGTCAATTCTGGTAGAGCGTTACCAGATGCGGGCTATGCCCAAGCCTACTCAACGGGTGGATGCGGGTTGACAACCTTCAACCCAAGCAGATGGACGATCATCCCATCTGATGCATTCGTATAGCATTTTACATTCATACCATTGTATATGTATTTTTGTATTATTTTAATTGATATGATTATGAACCATACTAGGTTATATCACTAAGCCTGGCCAACTTATATTTTTATTGATGGAAAAACCGTACAGATGTGAATGAGGGTGGGCCGGTGGCTCAAGAATAGGAATATATGGTCAAGCCGGAAATAACTTAAGGGACACGTGGCCCTACTTGACAGAGCAAGAAGTTGTTGTCTTAGACTAATCATGATATTTTTACTTTAATTATATTTGATTTTCTTAGATTGTAAATTAATTCTTTCAAGTTGTTGGACATGTTTATTTCATTTTGTAAGATCCCAATGGAGAGGGTCCTTAGTTATGTTTATGATTAATTATTGGAATAAATGATCGTTTCTTATTTTTGAGATGTTGTTGAGTATAAATGGAATGTAAATCTATGGTAGAATTAGTAGGTAGATAAATAATTGTATAATTAAATGAAATTAGTACACTTAGTGTACGTGTCATGGGCCGAAACTTGGGTCTGAGGGTGCACACTCTGTACTCGAATTTCGGAGCGTGACAGAATAGTATCAGAGCGATGTTCGTTCTAAATTTAGTGTGACCTCTAAGTTATGATCCCACATACATACATAATTGGTAGATCCCCTTTAATTAGAAATTGTACACTTAGGATTCCCTATTTGACTATTGTGTATTAGGAGAAAAAAAAAAAAAAACGTAGAAAAAAATAAACAAATAAATAAATGTTCCATATTCATTGATGTATTATTATTATTTTTTTTTAAATAAATTTATAAAACAACGTGAGGATGTTTTCCTATATTCTAATTTAATATTATTTGAACCGTAAAATTGTAATAAAAACATTAAATTTCTCAAAATCCTGCTATACAGAAATGGACAACAGTAATCACTTTGATTGTAAAAATCGTAACTAATATATATATATATATATATATATAATTTTAATGGTAGTGATTTAAAAAAAAAAAAAAAAAACTTAATTGTAGGTTGTAAAGTTTGGATTAAATTTTATTATAAAGAAAAGAAAATCTAGGTTCCATGCACTCAAATTGAATGTGTTTTACATTGAAATGAGTTATTCTGAATCAAATATAAATTTTAAAGATATTTAGTCGACAAGTTGCGTTGGACAGTATGAATCATCCACAATTTGTAAAATTCATAACTATAAAAGTATAACTCCGATCGATGCGATTCAAAATCCCGATCGATGATAGACAAGTCTAAATTAAAATAAAAATAATTTTAAAAAAAATGAAAATCAGATAGTCATTATACTGATTTAGGGACTTAGTGTAGACTTGTCAAAATTCATCAAATTTTGGATAGGTCATATTGTGGGAATTTTAGAAATTCATGTGAATTGCTGACTAAGCTAAAATTTTATAAGAGGACTGTATACTTGTCATGGGATCCCAAAATAAATAAATAATTAATTAATTAAAATAAAAATAAAATATAGTTTGATGTTCCTAAGTATTTAAATAGTGATTATGACCACATCCATTAGAAAGAAATTAAATCTGCCAAAAAAAAAAAAAAAACAAACTAAGTTCCTATTCATTTTGCTGAACGTAGAAGTAAGAATTTAGTTTCTCTATACTCCTATTTGAATATAATTTAGATTAAAATGGATTAATATAACGAAAATGAATTTTAAAGATATTTTAATTCACAAAATTCTGTTGGACAGTAATGGGCAGCAAGAATTATCCAACTTATAAAATTCATAACTATAAAAGTACTACTCCGATTGAGGCGATTGAAAAGCCTGATCGAAGATAGATAAGTTTATATTAAGATAAAAATAATAATAAAATTTGAATCTCATAGTAAATATACTGATCCAGTGAGTTAGTACGGGCTGATCATAAATCATCAAATTCTGGACATGACTGATTGCAAGAATTTTAAAAAATTTTACAGTTAGAATTTTTGTATAAGATTTTACAGAGACATAGTAAACTTATAATAAGATCTCCATTTAAAATTTTAACTTAATCTGTAATTTTAAAGTATAATAAAATGTAATATGAACAACAATCATCAAACCGAAAATTAATATGCCCATACTGGCTTTATATAGATTTAATTAGCAGAATTTTTCATTTTGATAATTACCTTTGGTTAAATAAATATTTTTATTTGAAGTACTTTATTTTTTAAAAAAATATTAAGTATAAAATAAAATAAAACCATAATCTCTATTTTAAAAGTTCCTTTTTATAGGATCATAAGTCCATATTTGGCGGGAAAAAAAATTTTACTTAAAAATAATAATAAGAAGAAGAAAAAAAAAAATTTTAATATCAAACTCATTAGAACCTTTTTTAGGTATAGGATAACATTTTCCCCAAATTTCAAGGTATGGAAAAATTATTTCTAATTTTCTAACAAATTTCAAAATTATATAGTGAAAATCTAGAGCCATTTCATATCCCTGATCAAATCAGAAAAAAAATTTTCTCAAAATAATTCCCGAATATTTTTTTGAGTCATGTACATACCCCTAAACAACTCCATAAAATTTTATTTGAATTGTAAAAAAAAAAAATTATAAACATTTAAACACTAAGCTGTAAATGATAGAAACGACTGTTGGACAATAGGATTTTTTCTCATTAGCAGCCATGAAAACCTTAGTAAAAGTAATAATTTTAATCTGATTTTTTTTTTTACTATATAATTAATGGCATACTTTTCAATTTTCAAGTCATTCTGACTTTTGATTCAAATGTTAAAATTCCGTAAATAACATTGCGTATGTGAATCTAAATTTAAAATATTTCGTTGATTATTATGAGAGATGCAATACATAAGATCATTGATTGTTATGATATCTGAAACTTAGAAACCCAACCCAGGACCCCATGATATTAAAAAATAAAATAAAATTTGCCCCTCATATTTTGTTAAATAATAAAATTACCTGATTTGATAAACTTATATAACTAATTAAGTATGAGTCCAATTAAAGTGATTTAAAGGCCACATCGTAGATTGATAAATCGAGTTCAAAAGAAAATAATTAAGAAACTAAAAATTAAAAATAAAAAATAAAAAATTTCAATCAAATTTAGTTTTATTTTTAACTTTAAAAAAAAAAAAAAAAAAAACATTTATTTCTAAACAACCCTTACTGTCTGAATTTTTAAATTTTCTATAAACTTTATTTTTTTTTTTTGACAAAATTTCACATACTTATAAATTCACTACTAGAAAAAAAAAAATTAATAAAAGACCAATCTAGTATCTAAAACCATTCATAACATAAGCATGACTAACACCATTACAATCAGAAAATTTTGAGATGTTAGTTTCTAAATCTCGAGGACGAGATTTTATTTTAAGGGGGATAGAATGTAACAACCCTAAATTTTCGTGCATTAAAAAAATTAAAATAAATATTTAAAAATTTTATTTTTCAATAAAAAATAAAAACTAGTCAATAGTTGTGTTGGTAGAGACATTCTTGATTGAGAGAGAGGTTTAAAGATCGATTCTTGAAGTAGTAAGCATTTTTAAAAAATGAGATAAGAAGCCCTAAAGTAAAAGGAAGAGAAAATTCTAAGAAGGCTCGATCAGGTAAGTTCTAATCGTTTGATCTTTTTAATTTTTTTACTATGTTATGAATTTCTTCCCGATCTATACAATGGGTAGATCATCGTATATGTATAAAGAGTCTATTTTAATAAAGTGATGTTTTTATGATTTCAGATCTGGTTAGTAAAATTTTATGAATAAATTGAATAGTTGTAATCTGATTGTATTAAGATAGATCTGTACGGATCATATGATCCCTAAGGCCAAAATATATAAAGGCCCTAATTTTTAGATCAATCTAACCATCAGATGGACTACATTATGAAATCTATAAATGTTTAATAAGGAATCTTAGATATTTTGCACAAGTGTTACAATCACTTGACGTAGAAGGTCGAGATAGGCCATTGGCGAATGTGTGGTTAGATCCACACCACTCCTCAAATGCATAGAGGTAAAACATGACAAGACCTCAAGAATTTGAATGATCTGACCATCCGATGGACCACCCTGATCAAGTAATTATCATTTAATTTTATAATCTTAAAAAAGAGAAAAAAATAGAATAAAATTTTTAATTATTTGATTATTTTGGATCTGACCACCTAGGATGTTAATCAGAGGTGGGCCCCACCATATAAAATAACTAAATGAATAATAATTAATGTTGGTGATATAACTGATAGGATCTCTAAATTCAAGCCAACTTAATTACCTTATGGATTCTATACTATCAGACTCAGGTGAGTAACCCAACTTGTCTCATAATTCATTAAAATTAAAATAAAACATTGTGATTGTTTGATTGATTTACTAGTTTGAATATTTTGACGTGATAATTGTATGATAAATTTATATGTGAATATTTTAATTGAGACAACTATGTCAAATATGAAAAATATGCATTTACATACATCCATCATTCATTGCATTGCATTGCATAATGCATGGTCGATCTTAGGGGCCCTCCCTGGAAGAAATGTTGATGCTGGTAGAGCGTTACCAGATGCGGGCTATGCCCAAGCCTACTCAAAGGGTGGATGCGGGTTGACGACCTCCAACCCAAGCAGATGGACGATCATTGCATCTGATGCATTCGTATAGCATTTTACATTCACACCATTATATATGTATTTTTGTATTATTTTAATTGATATGATTATGAACCATGATGGACTATATCACTAAGCCTGGCCAGCTTATATTTTTATTGATGGAAAAACCGTACAGATGTGAATGAGGGTGGGCCGGTGGCTCAAGAATAGGAATATATGGTCAAGCCGGAAATGACTTAAGGGACACGTGACCCTACTAGACAGAGGAAGAAGTTGTTGTCTTAGACAAATCATGATATTTTTACTTTAATTATATTTGATTTTTTTATATTGTAAATTAATTCTTTCAAGTTGTTGGACATGTTTATTTCATTTTGTAAGATCTCAATGGAAAGGGTCCTTAGTTATGTTTATGATAAATTATTAGAATAAATGATCGTTTCTTATTTTTGAGATGTTGTTGAGTATGAATGGAATGTAAATCTACGGTAGAGCTTGTAGGTAGATGAATAATTGTATAATTGAATAAAATTAGTACACTTAGTATACGTGTCATGGGCCGAAACTCGGGTCTGAGGGTGCACACTCTATACTCGAATTTTGAGGCATGACAGTCCACCTAAGATTTAGTTCAATTTTATTTTTAAGATTATGCCATGAATGAGATGTCAAAATGAATGGAAGGCGTGGATTTAAGGCACATATATCACAGCAGGATCAACAGTCAGGGATCCATCAACCTCAGTATCCGGAGATCATCCACAAATACCAGCCTGATCTTTTGTAGGCCCAAAGAAGCTTTCAACGGTGGGATTTCAATCTTCATTGTTTCTTGTGGGGTAGCCACGGTGGGCCCACAAAGCTTTTGGGTCTAAGAGCTCTATTTGATAGGGATTGTAGGAAATTCACGTCCATATATTTAAGTTTATGATGCTGTAGGTGGAACCCACTACTCAGATAATTTTATTTGAATTAGGCATGTGGCAGGTTGACAACTTTTCAAGTGCATGCATATGAACCATTACACTGTTCCAGAGCATCAAATTTCCAATGAGGCTTATTCGCATGTTGGAAGGTAAAATGAGTGTAAAAATCCAAATTCCTAAGAGTTCAAAGGGAGTCATTTGCTACAAATGCAATCAGAAATTGTACAAATGGCAGACATTAAATCAAGCTGAACCAACTAAAATTGGTAAACTCATTCGAGATAGGTCATAGTCCCAAAATTAGATTAAATAGTACTGTCGGATGTGTTTCATTATCTACCGTCCAATAAATGTCCACCAATCTAATATCCAGATATTCAAATGAGCGTATATTTTGGTTTACAATAAATCTAATCTGATTTAGGCATTTTTCTTTGAATTATTTATATACCACTTATGCAATTTTAAAATAATTTCCAAGCGCCTGCGTATTATCCCTTTCACTCTACCAGAGTACCAAAGTGTTTTTTTTTTTTTTTTTCTTCTTCTTCTCCTTCCTTTTTTTCCCATAAATAAACGGTACAAATAAAGGATAGAAAAGCTCATCCATCCAGTAGAAGATTTTTTCCTTTTTTTGAAATAATATATATAAATATCTACGCTTCCTACTTTTGTACTCACGCGGCTAGAAGATTTTTTCCTTTTTTGAAATAAAATATATAAATATCTACGCTTCCCTCTTTTGTACCCACGCAGCGTACAGGGGACGTGGATTAGCTACTGACAGGTTGAGTACCGAAACCGAAGTTACGTCACCAAGTCCGGTGAGCATCATGGAGTCCGGTGAGCTCCACCATGATGTATGTATTGTATCCGCACCGTCCATCCGTTGGAGAAGATCATTTTATAGCATGAACTAAAGAATGTATCAGATCAAAAGCTTAAGTAGATCCCACCATAGAAAAGTAAGGAGAGTGACAGTACCGTCGAAATCTTCCTAATGCCTACCATGATATTTATTTGTGATCGAAACAGTTCATAAGTTAAAAAAGACATTAAAGAAAGGAAACCACATATATTAGCTTGATGAAAAACTTTTGTGGCCTTTAGAAGTTTTCTGTAGTGGGTCTACTCAAATTTTGAATCTAACACATTCTTTAAATCGTGCCCTAAAATGATCTTTCCAAATGGATGTACAATGCGGATACAAAACATACATTATCGTGGGATCCACCGGACTTATTAACGTCACTTCAGTAGCGAGTCTCGCTACTCAACCTGCCAACAGCTTATCGGTGTCCGTACACAGGGAGGGGAGGGAAATGGATTAGCTACTCCCTGCCACCAGCCCCGTGGCTGATGGTCAGTGCTCTGTGGGCCCCACCATAATGTATGTGTTTCATCCATTCTGTTCATCCATTTTTACTTATCATTTTAGGGCTTTTTGCAAAAAATGAGAAGAATATAAGTCTCAGTGGATCACACCACATGAAAACAATAGTGATTGGATATCCACCATTAAAATCCTCCTAAAGCTTAATGTACTGTTTATTTGACATCCAATCTGTTGATTAGGTCATACAGGACCAGATGAAAGGAAAAAACAAAGATCAGCTTGATCCAAAACTTTTATGCCCCTAAAAGTTTTTAACGGTCAACGCTCATTCAACACTATTTCTTGTAATGTGGTCCACTTGAGATTAGGATATATCTCATTTTTGGTCTCATGCCATAAAATGATCTAAAACAATATATGAACAGCATGGATGAAACATGTAAATCATGGAAGGGCCCACGTAGCACCGACCATCAGCCATTGGCTGCGGCAGGGGAGTAGCCAATCCGTTTCCAGAGGAAAGCGGATTAGCGGTGTTTTTTTTTTTTTTTTTTTTTTTTTTTCTTTTTTTTTTTTAGGTTGAGTTAGTTTGATAGTACACACCCATGTCAGTACACAGACTCCATGTTAGCCACCTCCACTAGGGATTGGAAACGGATTAGCGGTTTTCTGGGTAACACCCTACACCCCTAACCGTATGAGCCAACATTGATGTGTTTTTTGTATATCTATGCCGTCCATCTACTTTTAAATCTTATTTTAGGAGTCGGCACAAACCTTAAGACGATCCTCATGTGGACCACACCACTAGAAACAGTCATGTATGACCATTAAAAGTTTTTTGTGGGCCACAAACATTTTTTATCAAGCTGATATTTTTATTTTCCCTTCATCCAGGTTTTCTTGACATTATCAAGAGGTTGGATGGAAAATTAAAAAAGTGTAAAAACCTTACAATAGGCCCTCTGGAATTTTTAATGGTGAGATACTCAAACACCACTGTTTCCTGTGGTGTGATCAACCTGAGATTTGGATTTGCTTAATTTTTGAGATGAAGTTCTAAAATGGGTTAGAAAAATGGATGGACGGCATGGATATGCAACACATCATCAAGGTAGGCCACGGAGAATGCATGTTTAATGATGCCAGCCGTCCATTTATGGTTGGCTGGAATTACTATGCAAATTCAAAGGGATTCCAGCCCTACATGAAATGGGAGGACACCATCTCTTGTATGTGATTGTGACATCTGAACCACTGAAAACGTAGGGTCAAGATCTTTGGGTGCAAAAATCAGGCCGATTATATTCATTCAAGAATGACAATGAATGCACGCAATGGTCTGCATCGCACGACCACAAAAATCCATTAATTGGATGGTTCGGATGATTCCGTTACAATGATTTTTGGATCATTGGCAATCCATGAGGATACCCAATTAGTGGACGGTACACATCGCTGCTAGGTTAGTACACGTGTATGGTTGGTTTCACAAGCATATCCTAAACTTGTAAACTGATAAATGAAAGATACAGTAGGAGGACCTGTCTCCTCATTCCCCACCAACCGACAATCGGCAGGCGAGCCAATGAATCCGGGCCGTCCATGAACGGAGTTCCTATCCAAATGGAGAAGCCCACAAATGGGTGGTTGATTTAACAACAGAAACTGACGGCTGGGATCATCCATTCGATGACCCGGATCATATATGGTAGAAAGAACTAAGATGGATGGCTTGGATCCCATGGAACCCACATCCAGAAATGGACGGATGAACGTAATGAAATAGGTCCCAAGCTCAAGTGGACCACATCACCGGGAGAATGACATCCACTGTTGATTAATGCGGTGATGATGTGTTGGGCGATGTAGAACTAACCATGATGTATTTGTTTTATATCCACGCAGCTCATCCCTTTTTCGCTCATTTTGGAGCATGCACCCAAGAATGAAATAGATCCGAAGCTTAAGTGGACCACTCCACCGGAAATAGTGGGGACGATGACATCCACCGTTGATTAGGTGGTGTTGTCCACACCATCCCAAGAGGTGGTGTGGTGATGTGTTGGGCACCGTGGGGCTGACTGTGATGTACTTGTTTTATTTCCAAGCAGTCCGTCCATTTTTACAGCCCATTTTGGAGTATGAAACCTGATTGAAATACCTCTGAAGCTTAAGTAGACCACACCACCAAAAACAGTGGGGATAATGACATCCACCGTTGATTAGGTGGTGTTGTCCATACCATCCATAGAGGTGTTGGGGGCTGCGGGGCTGACGATGATGTATTTGTTTTATATCCACGTAGTCTATCCATTTTTCGAACCCCATGAACTCAAGAATGAAATAGGCCCCAAGCTCAAGTGGACCACACAACTGAAAACAATAGGACAATGACACCCACCATTGAAACCTTCCTACGGCATACTATAATTTTTATTTACCATCCAACATGTTGATAAGGTCACCTGGATGAAGGGAAAATCCAAATATCTGCTTAAAACTTTCGTGGCCCATAAGAACTTTTCAATGGTAGGTGTTCAATCACCACTATTTCCTTTGGTGTGGTCCACTCAAGATTCGGATCTTCTGCATTTTTGGGTGTATGCACTAAATTGAGCTGTCAAAACAGATGCACGGCATTGATATAAAAGTACACATAAATCAAGGTGGGTCCCACAGAGCCCAACACATCACCACACCATCGGTGCTGGGGTGTTGTGGGCAACGTTACATCTACGCCCTTCAGTGCCTCATCTTGTACAATGACACGTAAAATATGGACGGTTAAGATCGGCTGACCATCTGGGCATGTGGAGCTGGAAGAAGAACGGTTCTTACTCCGACGGGATGCGGATCGGCTACTGACAGGTTGAGTAGGGAGACCCTCACTGAAGTGAAGTCACCGAGTTCTGTGGGACCTACCATGATGTATGTGTTTTATCCACGCCGTTCATCCATTTGGAGAGATGATTTTAGGGCATGAGACAACGTCAGGGATTAGGTACTACCCCTCCCTGTTCTGAGCTTGGGACAGGCAGAGGCCCCATGGGCCACCATGATGTATGACTTCTATCCACACTGTTCATCCAATTTTTCATATCATTTTAGAATGTTGGACAAAAAATTAAGACAGATTCAAGTCTTAAATGGACCACACATTGGGGATTAAATTCCTACCGTTGAAAAATTCTCAGGGGCCACAAAAGTTATAGATCAAGATGATATTTATTTTTTCACTTCATCCAGGTATATATGGCCATATCGACAGGTTGGATGGAAAATAAATGATACGGTTGACCCTATGAAGGTTTCAATGGTGGACATCCTTAGCACTGCTACTTTCTATTGTGTGGTCCACTTCAGCCTTTCATCTGCCTTATTTTAGGTCCATGGTTTTAAAATGATATGGAAAAATGGACGGACGGTTTGGATAAATTTAATACATCATGGGTAAGATCCAAAAGGGAGCATACTTGGCCATATAAAAGAGCGGGGAGAGGGACGCCAACGTTGAAACCTTCCTAAGGTCGATTTTTATTTGAGAACCAACCTATTTATAGGTTAAATAAAAATAAAAATAAATGTGGTGAAAATACAAATATTAGCTTGATCGAAAACTTCTATGGCCATTAGAAGTTTTTAACGGTGAGTGTCACTCTCTACACTAAAACATTATCTTACTCATTCTCTGGCTCATGCCCTGAAATGATCTCTCCAAGTGAATGGGCGGTGTGGATGCAAAACATACATCGTGGTGGGCCCACAAAACTTGGTGACGTCACTCCCGTAGCGAGTCTCGCTAATCAGCCTGTCAATAGCTAATCCGCGTCCTACCCCTGTAAATTGACGCGGGGCCAAGACATGAAAAGGGTATTAACGTCATTCAAGAATTTGGACATTATCAATCCCGCCATCGAGAGCAAACGACCCGGCTCGAGATCAGAGAAAGAAAAGCGGCCCTTCAATATCCCTTGTAGAAGGTTGGGCCCCACATCTAGGTGGCAGGTGTCGCAATATAAACTTAGGTATTATTAACTTAGATCTCCTCGTATCTATCTGCTCTCTCATCTCTCTCTCTCTCTCTCTCTCTCTCTCTCTCTCTCTCTCTCTCTCTCTCTCTCTCTCTCTCTCTCTCTCTCTCTCTCTCTCTCTCTCTCTCTCTCTCTCTCTCTATCAGCGACCTATATCAGTATTCTGCCATTCCTTTACTTCAGCTCTTTCAGTGATTTGCAGAGAAGATGAAGGTGAGAATCGAGACGGACTCTTCCATGCATCCTTTCACTGGAGAGAGAGAGAGAGAGAGAGAGAGAGAGAGAGAGAGACGTAGTCTGTTTTTGTGTGTGTGTGTGTTTGGTTGCACCAAATTTCATGACATTTTGCACCAAATGAGATTATGAATCGTGAAATTTCATGATGCTTGGTGCAACCAAACAGAACCATAATCGCTACGTGTGTTTTAATGCTTGTTTTTTTTAACAGATCTTTGACTGGATGCACCGAAAGTTTCACCCCAACGTGGATTACTGTATGGTTTCTCGTAAAAGAGGTGCACTACTCTCTTTCTCTCTTACACAGGTCAGCAACAAGGTTGAATTTGAAGAGAAAAACCATTGAGGCCAACATGCTTAGATGATCCGATGATTTCAACCGTCCAAATTGTCGTTACCTCCGTTACTGAGCTATGATTCCATTATCATGTTTCATTGATGATTCTAACCTTGGATATTTCGACTTCAATGCCAGCTGTTGAAAATTTTCTTCTCATGTTCTGAGTAAATCTACAGATAGTAATGGTAACAACCATCTGCTCAGCGTGAGTTCCTTGTAACTTAAGATTCCACGATATGGACGGTTTGGATTGTCGAACCACTCAGCATGTGGGCCCAGTGGTGTGATCCACCTGAGATTTGAATCTGCCTCATTTTTCGGCTAATGTCCTAAAATGAGCTGGCAAAGTGTATGAACGGCATGGATAAAACACACATCATTGTGGAGTCCACAGCACAAACCAATACGAACCTAGTCCCGCACTAGTCAGCTTGGATTTCCCCAGGAGAATCACGGGTAAAATCTGCATGCGAATGAAAAAATGGTGTAAATGCGTATCTCCCACTGACCAAAATGGTGGAAGTGAATCACAACATTTATTTTAAAATCTGATCCTGTCCACCATATTCGGACGGTGGGAGATACGCCAGCACATTCGTGGACCGTGCACTGCATGCAGCAGGGATCTACACAACTTATGTTCTGTTCTAATAGGTATATATATATATATATATAGATATATATATATATATATATATATATATATATATATATATATATATATATATATATATATGGACATAAAAACATGGATGGGATTGCTTGCACTACCTAGAGGAAGCATATTGATTTGCTGCTAGGAGAGAGCCTACCGTGCAAAGCGACTCATCGCTTATCCTCATTTTCAAATGAGGAGATCCAATGGTAGACGGTGGATTGACACCATGCACATTGTAAAACGTACGGTCGATGATGATCTTAGACATTGGAATGGCGATCATCAAGTGGATGGTAAAAATCAAATATATTGGTGGTTAATGTTAATAGAAAAAATTTCTGAATAAAGTGATGGCTAAGATCTCCAACGGTGAGGTTTTCGAGGAGTTGGACGGTTACGATCTACCGTCGACCCTGCCACGTGTATCAGAATATAATATAGATGGAGCTTGGTTTTAATGTTTTAAGGGAAAAAAAAGTTTATACTCTGCCATAGTATGATGGATAATACTCAAGCACTTATAAGCGACTTGGAACTTGCACTAATGGATAACAAATAAACTGTTAAAATTATGGGTCTCAATTTTAGATGTATGATGGTCCAAAAATGTGCTTATTTGATTATCTGATCATCGGTTTGGTGGGCCTTTATTGGACGGTTAGAAATGAAAAATAGGCAATTGTTATATTTCAACATATGAATGTCCACGCATAAAAGGTTAGGGTCGTCCAATCTATTTTATTTTCGGGTTGTGATTAACAACATTAAACTCCAAGATATAGTCAGTTTAAGTTGATTTGATGCAAGGCAATTCTGAGCGCCTGCGTATCACGTGTCGTACGCTGCCGGAGTATCAAATAACTCCCCCCATGTTCCTGTTTTTCTCCAACAGATACATTTGCTGACTGCGGAAAGAAGTCGTCAACGCTCACGTGCGATACGGACGCGCTGCTCAACGATCACGTGACCATCGTTGACGTACTAAGCGGCTGGCAAGATGGCATCCTGACCATCGGCACCTTCGGCCTCGATCAGTTCAAACACTTCCCACCTGACGACGAATATTCCGTGCAAGAACAGGAATATTCCGTCACGGAGGGAGATGACACCGTTAACGACGCTGGAGAAACAGAAGAAGAACAGGAAGAGTTCCATCCGTCAGCCGTCAACGCCTTCAAGGAAGAGCTGGAGAAGGTCTTCGGCGCGAATCCCGACGCATCTGCCATCGGAGATGAGATGCTAAAACCCGATGCCGCAGCGGACAATCCCCTCCGTCGGTTCCTCTCTACACCGGAATTCAACGGTGGCGATGAGCTGGAGAAGGACAAGAAGAAGAAGGGAGAGAGGACGACGCTGGCCGATCTGTTCTCTGCCGACGCTGCCTCTGCCGCCGGAAAGTGTGGATCCGGCAAGGCCTCGC
Source organism: Magnolia officinalis (assembly GCA_021015155.1). Classification (NCBI taxonomy): domain Eukaryota; kingdom Viridiplantae; phylum Streptophyta; class Magnoliopsida; order Magnoliales; family Magnoliaceae; genus Magnolia; species Magnolia officinalis. The sequence goes on from JAJHSJ010000007.1 coordinate 23,320,175, forward strand.
CGGGATCCGGGAAGAAGCCGGCGTGCAGTACAAAGCATGTGCGATCGTTGGCTAAGAAGCTGATGCCATGGAAGGGAGAGGAATCTCATCCAACGAGAAAAATACACCGAGTACATTGCTCTTGATTTTTCTCTCCCCTCCTTTTCTTTTTTGTTGCCCCCCTTGAATTGCATAGTAGGGCCCACATGAAATATTATCTGAATTATGAGCCGTCCATCTTATGGTAGTTAGCGTGATGTGCCGCGACCCATAGTTCACGCTGAACTGATGGTCCTGACCGTTGATGATGGTGAAATTTTCGACCGCCCGTATTCAACTCCTTAAAGTGATGGTTAAGATCATCTATTCATGATGAGTTTCTGATGGACGACCATTCATGACAGAAGCCATAGGATGGACGGTTCGGATCATGCGATCGGGAGATTTGAGCTCTTTGGAGACTTGGAGGGATGAGGATAGCCACGTACTCATGCAATATTAAGTATTTTTAGTATTACTATTGCATGCAAGGCTCAGCTGGGGGAGAGCGGAGCGCTGATTAGGTGAGGAAGAGGTAACATCTGAGGAGGGGAGGCCCAGACCGTGGAGCCCACCTTGATGTATGTTTTGTATATCCACGCCGTTCATACCTTTTTTCAGCTCATTTTAGGGTATATTACAAAAATATAGGTAGATCCAAATCTCAGGTGGACCACACAACAGGAAATAATGTTGAATGAATACTCACCATTAAAAACTTCTTAGAGACCACCGTAATGTTTATTTCCGATACAACTTGTTGATAGGGTCACAAAGACTTGGATGAAGGGAAAACACAGATAGAAGCTTGATCCAAAACTCTTATGGCCTCCGAGAAGTTTTTAATGGTAGAAATTCAATCTCTACTGTGTGGTCCAACTGAGATTTTTATGTACTTCAATTTTGGGATCATGACGTAAAGTGAGCTAAAAAAACGGATGGACGGCGTGGATATACATCGGAGTGGTTTCCATGTTCAGGACCTCATCTACTGAGCTGTTAAAGCTACCTCACCTGAAAAATCACAGTAACAGAACCCTTGTAGTTATTGTACCAATGGTCTCCAATTCGCCAATACCTAACATGATTAACCAATCATAACGATGATTAGGTTATGCTTCGTTCATATGGTGGACCACTAGATCAACGGTCCTCATCACCCCAGAAGACATGTGCTACTAATTCTATCTCTCTATTTCGTCCATTAGGGTTTTAATCATATGATGGGGATGAAGGTTTTATAAAAATTTGAATATTTTCTTATTATGGTCAGATGGTAACAAAGATGTTGAAGAGGAAGATCCACCCCGAGCTGGACCATGAGATTCATGGAGCCGTTGGATCTATTGATGCGTTTAAGGTCGACCCTTCAATCGGCAACCCAGGTCTCAAGTACCATTTAAGTGACAATGCCGGAAATGAATCTATCTCTTTGCTTCATGGTAAGAGCTTTCTTCTTCATGTTCTCATCATCATCATCAACATCACAAGTTGCACCCATGTACAAACTTTGGATGTCCATCTGTTGGGCCCCACCATATGAGGGCCATACATTGAAAGCTACAATGGTTGGATGATCCTACCCACTGATTGGAAGATTTTTTTATTTTTTATTTTTTCCATTGAGACTTTCTTCTAACCATCCATTTCTCATCATAAATTGTTATCCAAGCAGTGGCTAGGATCATCCAACATATGTGATTTTTGTGGCACTACAGTCCATCCATGTATGGCCCACCTGATGAATGATCTAATCTGCTACATGTCTTCACATCTACAGAGCATGATCACAAATAATAGAATGGATGTTTTTCCTACAATGTACATGACCATTATGGCAATGACTATATATGGTCATCATCTTATTTTTACTTTTATTTGGTGCAGATGTTGTGTTGGAGTTGTGATCGGATTTTCATGGCTGGGAAGTTGTTTTAGATGCTGTGGTGGGCCATATGTCTAGTTTTCATGCATGTGAGCTGTGTCTTTTGCTTTCTCTTCCTTTCACTTTATTGTTATGTTGATGATGGGAGCTGTCATTGGTTACAGACCTTTGATTATAAGTGTTTTGGCCCATATACATTGGATTGTAGTGCATCTCAAGGGTGGAACATTAGCCTTACATGCACCATTCTTTGTTCCAATCGCATCATGACACGTGGACTTGATATGGTTATTGCTTATGAACTGCCACCCTCTAAAGAGCCTAAATCTACGTATTTTGTCTTTCCCAATCACCATAGCTTAGGCTAATAATACAAGATGATGAAAAAAAAAAAGAAGCAAGAGGCCATAAAAAATAGCTGATTGAAATCTTGATTGGAATATATGAAAATAACTGATGGAAATCTCAATTGGAATACAGATTGTCCTATAAACATGGCCATGCATAGGGTTATAGAAAAAGACCCATGTTTTTTATTTTTATTTTCCTGACTGTTTCTGGCCGTACGATTAGATGGATATGATGTGTGGTTTTGATTGGATGATTAGACATTGTTATTGAGTAGGGAAGCAAGAGTGATTGGTGAGGCTTGCATCAAAACTATAGGGTGGTTAAGTAAGGACTTAGGAATCGTCCTTATCCTAGTGTTGCGAAGAGAAGGGATTAGATTCAATGATTGAAATCATAGGAATGGCCTTATAATATTTGACTGGTTACTATTTCATGCTTTAAGGACCTTTCCGTGGCTTTTTGAGAGTCCTATGATCATTTAGGGTGAGTTTGAGTAACTTAAAATTTTGTGATTTTCTTAGTATTTTTCTTATATATATTTTTTTTACTTTTATTTTGGATATGAAGTGTTTGGTCTTAATTTAGAAATTTTGTGAATTTGTAGATACCTTTACTAAATTAAGAAGTGATGTTAAAAAAAAAAAAAAAAAAAAAAAAAAAAAAAAAAAAAAAAAAAAGAATTATCTCTAATTATGATTTATAAAATCTTAATCATCTCTCTCTCTCTCTCATCCTATTAAACAATTTCTTTTTCTTTTCTTTTTAATTTTCGTTTAGGAAACAACTATATCAATTATTGGACCTTCTTTATTATAATCAATATATAGATGGGCCATTTTCTTAGCAATTGACTGAATTTTTATGATGGTTTGATCATCAAACTAGCTTAAAAAAGGAATAGGCAATAAAAGGTGGTTCCATATGATGAATTGTTGATATCAATGATCAGATCATCTCTTTTACAAGCATTATGGACCATCTTTTTTCATAGCCATTGATCAGTGTCTCATATTCATCTTATCAAAATAACTTTTGAAAGGAATGAGCAATTGATGACGGACCTCTAATGATGGGAAGAATATATCAACTGGACATGGTTTGCGTAGTGACCCTACCACCACTAACCTCCATGGTGGCAGGACTCTTCGAGGCACACCGTGATGTGTTTTACCTGGGCCATCTATCCATTTTTCAAGCTCATTTTAGGCAATGTGCTCAAATTTGAAGCATATACAAAGCTCAAGTGCCCACACCATAGGAAATATTGGGATACTTTCCTAAGGTGCACATTGATGTTTATTTATTATTCAACCTCTTCATATGGTCATAAAATATGGAAAAAGGAAAAATATAAATATCATCTTGATATAAAACTTCTATGGCCTCAAAAGTTTTCAACGGTAGGCATTCCATCCCTATTATTTCTTATTGTGTGGTCTACTTAAGTTTTGGATATGCTCTAATTTTGGGCTCATGGACTAAAATGATATGAAAAAATAGATGAATAATGTAGATAAAACATATATGTTACGATGGGTCCCATGGAGTCCTGCCACCATGGAGGTCAATGGTGGCAGACTGACCACGCAATTCGCATCCATATCAACCAGACGGCAGTTTGGCTGGTGACCCCAACACTAGCCAGCTAGCTGATGTCAAAGCTATGTGGGCCCCACCATGATGTATATGTTTTATCCATTCTGTGCATCCATCTTTTCAGCTCATTTTAGGGCATGAGCCCAAAAATGAGGCAGATCCAAATCTTAAGTGGACCACACCATAGGAAATAGTGGAGATTGAAAGGATTGCCAGACCATCCATTTTTCCTAGCCATTGATTAGATGGCTAGGATTGCCAGACCATCCATTTTTCCTAGCCATTGATTAGATGGCTAGGATTGCCAGACCAAACTGACTCTTAATGGATGGGTAATCCAAGGTAGCCCACATGATGAATGGTCAAGAACAAGGATTAAACCATCACTATTATAATCAAGATGACCATCCATTTTCTAGCGGATCTTTTCATACGGCTCCAATTTGATCAAAATAAATTATAAGTGGGTCAGGCAATCAAATCAATTGTCATTTTTGTTTATTATAGTTAATATGACCCTCGATTTTCTAGCCATGGATAAGACTGTTAACATCGTCTGATCAAAGGTTTTTTTTTTTTTTTTTTTTTTCTTTTTTGGAACGGGCTACTAATCAAAGGTGAGACCCACACGAGGGATGATCCAAATTAATCAGTGATTGGACCTTTATTATAATTCATATGAATCCTCTATTTTCCTATCCATTAATTGTATGGCTAGGTTCATCATTCCAAGTGGAATTTCTTGTGAGGGGGATCAAAGTTGAGTCCATATGATGAGTAGTCCATATCAATGATTGGACCATTATTAAAATAAATATGGACCATTTTCCTAGCCATTGATTGGAGGCTAGGATCATCCAGTCAAAGTGACTTTTCTACAATGATGGGCGGTTAAAGATATCCCACATGATGGCTAATCCAAATCAACGATCATACCTTATAGTCAATATGGGCCGTACAGTTTTTTAGACACTGATTGGATAACGAAAGTGATTTTCAAGAGCGATGGGCAATAAAGTGGTTCCACCTGATGGATTTTCTGTTATAATCAATACTAACTATCTATTTTCTAGCCAATAATTAAATGGTTAGGATCTTCAATTAAAGTTAGGAGGGATGTGCAACCTAAAGTGGACCACACATGATAAGTGGTTCAGATAAACAGCCATACGTTCTATATTACAATCAATATGGACCATCCAATTCCATAATCTCTGATCATATTGTAAGGATCATTTAATCGAAGTAATTTTAGGGAGGAATCAACAGCCAAACACCCAAATCCATAGCTCAAGTGGTAGATTGAGTGAAAGATACATCATTTCAACGTTGAGGTCTTGATATCGACTCCTATTCCTAGAGGGGGTGGCTAACAGTGAAGTGTGAACTGATAATGGGTGTACTAACAAGCTAACAAAAAAAAAAAAAAATCGACAGCCAAAAAGTGCACCCACATAATGCAAGTCCAGATCATTGATTTCACTTTTTCTATTATAAAAAGTATCAATTATCCATTTCATATCATTGACTGGATGGTTAAGGTCATCTAATCAAAGTGAGTTTTAAAAGGGATCATCAATCAAAGGTGGGCACCAGATGATGGACACTGATAAGACCTTTTCTAGCAATATTGTGGACTGTTCATTCCTGTCTACAAATTGGATGGTCATCATGTCACTAGATGAATGTACCCATCATTTGTCATTTATGATTCTCAAGAATCAATTTTGTTGGATGATTCTAATGGATTCAAAGAAAATGGTTGTTATAAATTGTTAGAAACAACCAATCATTGATTTGGACCATCCATCATACTGACCCACATTTGACTGTCTTTACTCTAAAAGAGCTGGTATAATGCAATTTTCTATCAATTATTCAAGTATGTACAATTTTGAAAGTTATATAGATTTTGTGATTTAAAATAGGTTGGCCAAACATTCAATGAAATTAAAGGACATTCTCTACTATATATAATGAGAGGAGAAGACAAGGTCACATGGGGAAAAAGTTACACTCAAGTAATTTTCTGAATTATTAAAATCCATGCATTATTAAAGTACATGGAAAGGGTTTATACAAAAAAAAAAAAAAAAAAAAAAAAAGAAGAAGGGGCATTTAGATAATATAAACCAAAAGACTAGGGATTTAAGGTATGCTAGATAAGAAATCCGGCATGTGGCATGTAATAAAGTCAAATTCAACCGTACAAATCGTTGGCCGTGATTTAGATAGCTCTGCAATAGAAATTAAATTGATTAGATTTTGCTAATTGACTGATTGGTGTGTATTTGATGGATGGTGAAAATGAAAGCAATCAATGACCCGAATGTCACAAATGCTTAATAAAAGGTTGGGATTATCAGTTCGGGTGATGACGTAAGAGTATCACATAACTTTTTAGAAATTAAAACGGCTTTTTTTGGCTCCTCTATCCCATATCTTGCAATCTACTTCTAAAATTTGTTGTCTATTAGCCTCCAACCTGATGATATTGGAAAATTAACCTTTGCTACACCCACTTGCTTGTGAAGGGCAACTTTTCTAAAGTAGGTAGGGTGCTGTTTACAAAAGAGATAGATGGCTGAAGAAGCCTGGCTAAACTTTTTAAAACCATCTACCTGTTTCTAACATTTTTTACCTGTCTGATGAGTGAAGAAGTCTCGTGCAAGAATTAATGAATTCATAGTCAAATATCTCCGTAATGATTTTTTTTTTTTTTTAAATTATAATTTTGATTGACTCTGTAATGATTTTTTTAATTGTAATTTTTATTGAGAGAGGAATAAGTCAATATAAGAATATATAGTGGATACCTAGGAAACGAAATTTGATAAATGGTTGGTATTGGGTTGAGTGCGGGAAAGTAAATGACAGTTAGAATTGTCTGATATGCATGATTTTCAAACCATAGGCCGTCAATGAGAGATCTCATTCAATGGACATCTCCATAGACATGATATGTATTCTTACGGAGATATGGCCCTCTTAGATCCTAGTTCTACTGTTCGATACTGTGAGTATTGTGGAGAGTGCTCACCCCTCATCCCTTCGTAACGTGGTTTCCTTCCTAAATGTGCAAAAGGGGTGTAGTATTGACTAAAAATTTGACATGTAATTTGGAGTCACCACTGATGTAGAGCGGGACGCAGATAATTTCATGGTCAAGATGGTTCAAAAAAGGCCCGGTCGATTACAGAAGTGATTCAAACCATCATATCTTAAATCAGGTGTATCTCGCAATCCGGAATAAGTTATTCGACATACCATATATGATTTTGGGGTAGGACAAGCTACTTTAGCCACCCAACCCGCTATTCTGGGTTTCCCATGCCAAATCTGTGAAATACCATCAGATCGATGGTCGAATTCCCGTTTTATTTTTGTTTTTACTATTTATAGTAAGTTTTAGTTTGAGTATAACTCTTCGTCCGTTGGGCTTTACGAGTTGCGCCCAACATGAAAAGTGCTTAGAATAATTAGGAGAACATCATGGTCTGACCAAATATAATACTTACTATTTTTGGGCAAAAACTATGCGCACTATTATACATAACGAACGTCTATAAATAGTAAGTTTACTATTTATAGTAAGTTGTGATTTCTAGGAGTTTTAGTTGTAGTTTGATTCCGAAACTTCTCCCATGGCTTAGTATCCCTATTTAAAAGGTTGTGAACTCATTTATTTCATTCATCAATAAAATTATGAATTTTATAGAATTTATTTTCTATTTTCCTTACTTTTTCCTCATGGATTCGAGAAGTCTTTGTGAGGAGTCCAAAGAAGCTCCTTGGATTCGAAATAGTTATCCTTGAGGAAGACGATGATTGACCTCATCACGTTCATCCCTGCGTCAATTAGTATCAAAGCAAGAATTTTTGTTGGGCCGATGACAAACAACGAAGGTATGAACCAAAATCTTGTAGACGGTGATCCAGAGATTTGCTATCTTTCGGAAAGAATGGAAGCTTTCCACCGGGAGAGTCAGTTGATCATGCAAGGGCTGCAGGCAACCTTCGACCGTCTTGCAAATGCGTTACTTCCACCTCGAGCCCTAAGCAATACTCCACCGCTTGTGGTTGCTATAGGGCACAACTCTGATTTCTTTAGAGCACTACTAGTGGTAAATCATAGGGCTACGCCAGATGATTCAAGCTCTAAAGATGAGAACTTTAATGAAGGCTTTATCCAATGACTAATCCATAAAGATGATCATTTAGATCGTACGAAAAGAGACTATCGAGGTAAGGTCAAACTTCCTATCTTTAACGGTTTATTACGCATATAAGATTTCTTCGACTGGTTAGCTGAAGTATAAATATATTTTAATTACATGGACGTGTCAGAGCATAAAAAGGTGAAATTAATAGTGTTTAAATTAAAATCTGGTACTTTTGCATGGTGGGAGCAATTATAACTCTCACGTGCCTAACAAAATAAGGCGCTCATCTCATCATGGCCACGGATGCGACGCCTTCTTCGATCATGATTCCTTCATAGTGATTACAAGCAGGTATTATTCCAGTAATACCAAAACTGTCGATAGAGAAATTGAACCATCACTGACTACACCGAAGATTCAAGTGGTTGGCAACGCGAAACGACCTGTCAGAAACCGAATCACAAAAGGTAACACGATTTATAGGTGGGTTACGATCGATGATTCAAGGCTGAGTTCAGATGCACCCAGTTAGGACCGTGGATGAAGCGGTTCAATTGACAGGTAGAGCAGAAACGCAACTTGTAAGAGTTCCTGCTTGGCCTTATCCTTCAACTAGACCCCTCATGACGGGTCTCACGCAGGATCTAGGGCTGACATGAGGAAAAGAATCAATATGAGAACATCATCAACCTCCTACAACCGCAAACCGTGATATGAGGAGTAGTTTATCTAGGCCTCAACGTATAGCACCCACAATAGCGAGCCCGAGTAGGATTCCAAATCCTTATGTTCAACCAAGGTTAAACAATTGTTACCGTTATGGCTAATCAGGCCACTTATCAAACACATGTCTTCAACGACTCGTAACATACTTGACTATAAATGAATGGGGCACTGAAGGTAAGGCCGCAGAAGAAGACCCTGGCTTTAATGAACATGAACAAGCCAGTGAGGAATGAGCAGATGGCGATGAATGGATGGGCGATGATCGTGGCAAATATATAGTTGTGAAGCGATTAATATACACCACACGGAAGAAATTACATCCACAGTGACATAATATATTCCATACACAGTGCACCGTTAATGGCAAAGTCTATGATATAATCATAGACAGTGACAGTAGCGAGAACATCGTCTCAAGAGTGATGATGAACAAGTTGTAATTACCAACGACAAAACATATTTCCATGTACTCAATTGACTGGATAAAAAAGGTGAACAAGACCAAGGTAACTGAACAATACACTGTCTCATTTTCAATTAGCAAAACTTATAAGGATCAAATACTTTGAGACGTGGTCAAAATGGAAGCATGTCATATGTTGCTTAGTCGACCATGGCAATCAGACCGTGATGCGACCCACCGAGGATAAGACAATGTTTACATCTTCGTTAAGGATAGTCGAATGATAATACTTGGCCCTTTGACACCAGGGAACTACCCTGAAACTTCTAAAGTGGAGGGGAGTTCCCTCCTGACCATTCGGGATTTCATGGAAGAATTCAAGGAAATTAGCGAAGTATACGTCGTAGTGATAAAGGGCGAGGAATCGGTGCCCTTAAACATTCCTCCATAAATAGTAAGTTTACTATTTATAGTAAATTGCGATTTCTAAGAGTTTTAGTTGTAATTTGATTCCAAAACCTCTCCCATTGCTTAGTATCCCGAGTAGTACACTCTGAGGAGTTTCAGCATAAGGTCTTGGGTTCAAAACCCATAGGTGGTGAAATTCCACTATGGTGTGCGTGGGTGTGTGTGTAAAAAAAAAAAAATTACGAATTTTATAGAATTTATTTTATATTTTCCTTGCTTTTTTCCTCGTGGATTCGAGAAGTCTCTGTGAGGAGTCCGAAGAAGCTCCATGGATTTGGAGTAGTTATCATTGAGGAAGACGGTGATCGACCTCATCACGTTCATTCTTGCGTCAACCAGTAACTAGTAAAGATTGAAATCTATGGTGGGCTAGACATAATAGAATTGCTTGAAAGTCAAGGAACTATAAGATTTCTCAAGTTGAGTAACTCTGCAATTGGTCTGCGGTCAAAATTTTGAGTAAGGACCTTAGTGATAAAAATGAAAAAGTTAGACACTGCTTTCCACCTACATAATGCGTGGTCTCTAATTTACGTAATTTTCAATTTTTTCAGAGATTTAGCTAAGTTCTAGAAAGATTTACATTTGGGATTGGACTATAGAGACCAAGTGCTCAATTTTAGTTTAACTAGTGAGAGAAGAGAAAAAGAAAAAAAAATTAATAATGATAATAGTAATGGAATATGTGGAATGAAAATATAAGTTTGAACTATAATCTGAATAGCCACTAGTATTGACCTATAACGACGGACTTTTTTGCCGATGTATAGCAAAATTCGTCGATAAAATATATTGTAGCAAATCAGTGGCAAATCGCCTATCTGTCACTGTATCCTCCGTTGATGTATATGTAGTGGTGGATAAAACATCTACTGTTGTCGTGGTTATTGTGGCGACAAGTTTCGCCTCTATATATGATATATAAACAACTAATATTAAGGTTATTGTGGTGGACATAATCGTCGCATAATTGTATTTATCGACAGATTGATCCGCCATTGAATATCTTAATTAATGTGGCATCAATGATATTTAGCGGTGAATATATCCGCAGTATAAAACTATTATACAACAACACTCTTGTTAAAGCGGATCTATCCACTAGACAAAACCATCAAAAACATTCATCGGTGATTCTTACATCTACCACAGAATACTGTTCTAGTGGTGGATATATCCGCCACTATATATGGTCAACAGTTAATATGTAGTGGTGGATATATCCGTCGCCATAATATCTTATAACAAAAAATTACAGCATATGTCTATATTTTTGTAAAATAGTGTCTTATAATTTTAAAATTTAAACATTATAAAATTAGAAAAAGAAAGAGTATTATCGTTCTGAATATTAACATTCAAACATATCATCTTTTGTTTACATTGACGTTGATATTTACGTCACTATCAATTGAAATTGACAAAAGATGCAGTTATTGTTCCAATTTCTCTGTCATCCGAAGTAATTAATTCATTTTTTTAATAACTTCCAACTCTTTCTTTACAATCTCGATTTCTTTCTTCAGTATGTCCTTCTTTAATTTTTGTCGTTTTGTTCAATTCCCCAACTTCATATTTCGCCTTATGCATCCTCATGTCTGGATCGTACTCATCACACCAACAAAACCATTTGCAATTCTGTATTCATTTAAGCATCGAAAAAATTCAAATATCATATACTTACTATAATTTTCAAACTCTAATAATCTTACCTACAAATGAAATTTATAAAACTTTCGCCTTGGATTTAGCAAAGGTATTGGATGTTAATATCATACATGTTGCCCGATTACAAATAGTATATCGAGTGAAATTTATGAGTTTTCCTATGTTCCATAGTGTTACTATAAAATTCTCCAATAAACTATGTTTGAAAAAGAAAATGCAGTTCATTAAGAATAAAAAAAATTAACCCACCAAATAAAACAAACCATGCATGAGATAACAATATACTTGCATGTTCTCATAAATATATACATAAAACATTGATTAACTTATAAAGCATTCAAAAAAATTTACATATTGTTATAGTTAAAAAAGATTATGATATACAATAATGGTTAACCACAATGCTAAGAATATTTTTTTGACTGGACTCTCCGCATTCAACGAGCGAGTTGCGTATATACTTATCATCGTGATATGTTTCTATCACTATAGTTCATTGTCATATATATAACCTGGATTCTAATTAATTCAAAATTTTCATATTTAGATGAATGAGAATAATAAGGAGAAATAAGAAACCTACACAAGCTTCATGAGAAAATGGATATATTTTCGTATACAACTCAACCAATCAATTTCTAACTATATGGTGGAATCGTTTGTTAGTAGGTTGGGCTGACCAAAGAAGGTGAGTCTAACTCACTAACAGAAGATCTATACCATACAGTAAGAAATTTATTAGTTGAGTTGTATACAAAAGATGTTTATTTCTCCATGAAACTCTTGCAGGTCACTTGGTTCTCATTCTTCTTCTCATTCATCTGATCATAAAGATAAACAGAATCAATTGAATTCCAAGTTATGTACATGATGATGAACTACAATGAACTAAACCTATCATTACATGATAGATCAGGCTATTATAGTTCATTAATTAAAAAAGAAAGAAAAATATGTTTAGGGTTGAGAATGCATGCAATTCAAAATGAAAAAGTGTCATTACCATCAGGTCCTGAATTGTCTACATAGCTTATAAAACAGTGTTACTCTAATTATTAGTATAATAAAATACAAGTATTAAGATTATCAGTTTAAAAGAAATGTGGAATAGGAAGTCATTACTTGTGTACCACGTAGTATACTAACCATATCCATAGGACTACCTAATCGCTGACTCATGTACTTCAAAAATGCATTGAAGAATGCCTAAAACTACACTGTGTCCTAACGTGTCTCGGTGACCTCCTAACGTGCCATGATGACCTCCTGATATGCCTCGGTGGTTTTCTATTCTACATGGGTAACCCACTCCACAAAATCATGGTGGCTAGGTTGAGGGTCCCACAATGTGGATGGTATGACTCACATCTCCATCATTCTCACACGGCCATGGCCATCTTCTCCCATTACCTAGGAGAAGATGCCCTTTTTAGTCATACTACTCTAGGAACCCTCTAGTTGTTGGGACTACCTCTCTTGCATTGTGCACTGCAATTAATTAAATATGTTTACTAATAACATGTTTAGGGTAAAAGAAATACTAACATCATTTCTTGTATGCATTTCTTTGAACATATACTTACAAATATTTCATCCACATCTCTATCTATAAAATTTTCGTCCTTTCTAAAATGTGTTACTTTGAACATTTATACTCGGAATGGTTCCACTCTTCTGGAGCTTTGTATCTGTTAATAATATATACTAATAAATTAGAGATCACGTGAATTTTTTTTTTTTTGAAAAAAAGAAAAAAGAAGTTTTAATTTATCAGAGTTTACCTCCCCGCGCTTCCTTGCGAAGCTCTGTGTTACTAGTGTGGGGAAGCATCTAAATTGCACGGCTTTGTTTATTTTTCTGTTCATACATTTAAAAAGTTAAGAATGAAAAAGTTAAAACTAATTATAATATAAATGCAATAATATATAATTATTAATTCTATCATACCCTCCCAACTTCACTCTTTCAAAATTTAACTAATAAATTTCACTCTACCTGATCGATGTTCCGTAGGCAGTGCTTTTTAGCCTTATCAGAATTACCCTTATAAAGCGCATAGTATGTCCCTTCTAAGATGGACTTGTAATCCTTCCATTTTTTATTGAAAATTTTTAAAATCCAATATTTTAAGGCATGATCAACCTCGAAGTTATCTGATAGTACATTTACAAAGTATTTGAGTAAATATTTTTAAAAATAAAACCTAACTATATATAAAATTACATGAACTAATTGCTAAATTTCTACTTTCTCATTAAAAGAAATATTTCTTTAATCCACATGCATGAGAGAGAAAAACCGTGACTTTCTAACCAAGTGCCCAAGAACTACCCTAGTTTTCATCCCTCATCGTTAATCGGTAGGTTTTCTTTTTTGTACTGAACACGTGGCTTATGAGCATCTAGAACTGCACTCTAAAGGGGCACAAGAAGTGTACTATCTCGCGAATGTCTCTCATGCGTCTCAGAAAACCCTATTAAAATATCATGCATAATATATGAATTATTAATATAAGTTATAAAATAAAATAAAATTATTAATTATTACCAGAAGTATAAGCATCAAACTGATCTAGACCCGGTGCAACCCCAGCCATCTAATGTCGAGGATACATCCCAAAGTTAAGGTAAATAATAATGAGTAAATGTTGCCCGTGCAAAATTCTAATAATGTCATATTGTATTAAACCAAAGAAATACGTAACTATATATAACATTCAAGAGTGTTGTAAGCACTGAAACATATAATAAATATTTTTTTCATACAAAACTAATGTTCTCGTGCCATCTGACTTGTTTATGGCATCCTTCCTAATCTCATCCATAGGGATTAAATGTGCATTGGTCATTGTTATAGACACATGTAACCTATCTCAAGTTCGGTTATCATTAGTAGCATGCAATGTATCCACCAAACTTTTATTATTAGAACATGAACTTTGCAAGTAATCTTCAACATCTTTCGCGGAATCTCTCGTCCTCATGTCAAACAAGTCCCTTTGTTTTACCTATACATTTATATGCCAGTTTGAATTATTAGGTCTTTAACATAAAAGACTTGTGTTGTTTCGAATACTAGCATAAACGGTTTATCGGAGTAATTTGCTCCAGTATTGGACAAGTGTGTGAAATTCATAATTGTGAACCCTAACTCATCCTTCTCACATCAACCCACTCATACTTGAACAATACAATGTGCTTCTGCTCATAATAATTGAGTTCTATAATATCAATCAGTACGACATACCAAATAATGTCTCTTTGGATTGAATTTCTATCACTGATACTTGCAAAGCTTGATGTATTTGTAACCATGACGACCCTACTAACTTAAGTTTTCTTCTTATGATCGCGGCCTTTGGTGTAAAACTAAAAACCGTTAATGATATAAGGATTGTATCTTTTTACAATAGTATCAAACCCTTTTCTAATATTTTAACTTCTTCGAAAAGTGTTCCCCAGCCCAGATTGTTCGACTTCCTAAAAAGCAAATCATTAAACCGTTGATCATGCATCCTATCAATCTCATTACGAGTGACCCAGAAATTATGCCACTTAAGTTCATTCTTGTGTTCCCTGTAGATGTTCAAGCTCAAAGAATAAGATGAACTTGACATATGCTATTCCAACTATAACGTGCATGAACTTTAGATTGGCATATCTTAAAAATTCTCCTAATGAGTGCCAAAACGAACTTGATCTCAATTAAACGATTCACACTGAATGATCAGGGCTCAATTTTTGGAGAAATGTGTAGTCAGGATAGGCAAATGGTAAACAAAATTCGGTGGTTGATCAATGGTGAAAAAGACCTAAATCTGAAATTTCACATTTTGCACCAAAAGGAATGAGCTGACTTCAACATTCAAAGGTGTAGGATATAAATCGGGGTCTAAATTTTGTATAACCTCGTAATCATATGAAACCAAAGTGTGGTCTAAATTTGAGTTGCGATGGGCGACAGGAAGTGGTTAAATCAGAAGATCCAGATTTATAAGGAGTTGGTAAGCCTCAAAAGGATAACTTTGTGCCTAAAAAAACTACCAAAGTGTGGTCTTCATATTTCACGATTAGTCCATGTGATAGGAAATTCAAGTCATTTATATGAAGGAAAATATCGTACTATGACTACCCTGAGGTTTCTTCACTTAATGGACACCAAAATCAATGGTTAAGGGGCTGATTTGTCAATTGGGTCACTTTTACAATGATCTAAGGGCTGAAATTTGACATGTATGGTTAATTTATGACACATAGGCATTGTATAAATTTCACATTAAACGAATCGTGAGAACCATGTAATCTAGAATTCAAGGGTCTAGGTTAATGGCATTTTCATAATTATTGCTGATATGAGAGTTTTGAGAAATCTAATGGTTCTACAAGATTATAGGCACATTTCTAAGTAATTCTTACAAAAGAACTTATATCTAAATCATTATAAATAAAGAATTATTCATTAAATTAATTAAGAGAATGTATATATATCAACCAATATAACGGATGGTCAGATGACATGTTAAAAATAGAAATTTTTTATGGTTAGTACTTTGATCATGTATGTAAGTAGGTGTACGGTCAGTTTTGTAAACGGATGAACACAAGTAAGTTTTTGGAGTGATCAAAAGGTAGAATATGTATATTGTTGGATTCAAGTGACTTGTTCACATGTGTAAGTTCCTCAAATTGTAGTCCTGATGGTGGTTTAAGCATATTCATAGGTGATGAATAGGGGTGTACACATGTTGGGCGGAGTCGAACTGGCCTCAGCCCGTCCAGGCCCGTTCAACGGCCACACAAGGCCCGAACCCAACCGGGCCTGGTCACCGGGCCAACATCTCTAGCCCGAACCGGGCCCGGCGCGAGTTTGGTCCGAGTTCGGGCCAGTTTCGAACCTTCGAGTTCAGGCCAGTTTCGAACATGAGTTCGGGCCAGTTTCGAACCTTACAGCAAGTTCATTGGAAGGGCTTTGACAGGTAATCCGCATCTCATTACAAGGCCCTCGATCAACGGTTTAGATAGTTGAACTATAGACTTCACAAAAAATCTAACTAGTCAGGACATTTACATACATTTACATACATTTGACAAAGCATAAAATAAAACATTTTATACAAACTAAATACAGTCATACACTACTGACTACTACTGTTGAAGAAATTCATCTGTTGAGCCCGAGCTGCTATCTAAATCTTCATATACGTACTCATTCACCTCTCCCTCTTCAGAAGGTGGAGATAGCTTTTTATCGCCCTCCTCTTGTATAGTTTGAATTAGATTTTTCAAACTATTTTTGTGAGAAGATTTATACATAGTTCCCAACGTCCTGTAAAACACACCCAGACTGGAGAGAAACTTAGCTGAATTCTTATTATTCTTCTTTTTACCTGTGCAGCTTGAACCTGCTTCGACATCATATGGTCTTGGAGGACATCGCTAATGTGTAGAAGCCTCTTTCATACTACGCTTTAAAGCGAGTTGGAATTGTTCTTCTTCCAACGCTAATAATTTAGCTTCCTTCTCTGCCTCAGAAAGTTTGGATTGGGGAGCGGAAGCTTTTTTGTTTGAGTCAAGAACTGCTTGGAAAAGAACTTGGATTTCTTTTGAGGCTTTAGGACACGGTTTTGCATCTCCGCCCTGACAGGATAAGTGTAATCTGAGCCGATTAGTTTTGTTAACAAACTTGGCTCCACACAAATTACACAAAATCTTTAACTTTTCAGACTTTGGAGAATGGACTAAGGAACCATAGTCCCAAATGTCAATCGATGGTTCGCTTGAAGACATCTACATATTGTGTTGGAAAAGTATTTTAGGATTTTTAGAAATAATGAAATACCGATATAAAAAAAAAAAAAAAATTTATGGATAAAAAAGAGTCATTAATGCATTGCGCAGCTTGCATAACATCCATCAACATAACAGAGAAATAAAAATAAAAGTCAATTTTTTATACACCCGATCGGGCCGGGTCGGGTAGGGGCGAGTCGGGTTTCGAACCAAGTCGGGCCGAACTGGGATGTATCCAAACTCGGCCTGAACTCAGTTTCGGGCCTAGAAAATTTGCCTGTCCTGACCCGAACTCAGTTCCGGGTCAGGCCGAGTCAAGCTTTTTCGAGCCGGGTCGAGCGAGCTAACCGGGCTAGCCCGGTTTGTGTACACCCCTAGTGATGAACATGATGAATAGATCAAAATCTCAACTTGATATGTGTACGAGCAGATGTAGAGATCAAGTAGCTAGTTTACTACGATCGGGTGGACCAAAACTAAAGTGGATAATCAAATGTCTCTATCTAGCAGTGCATATTTAACTGAGCAGTTGGTTATGAAGAACAGGCGAGAATACTTAGATACATGATGGTCCTGTCTTAAAATCAATGGTCGGATAGCTTGATCCATGGATAAAGATCATTTCTAACGGTCAGATTCATGTAGGAGAATAGGCGTAAGGTTAGGATAGTTAAATGGGTATCGTACACGTGTATATACTAAGTTAGATTTCATGGTAACACTTGAGAACTTTCGATACTCGGGTATTGAAAAGTTCGGGGTGTTATAATATATATATATATATATATATATATATATATATATATATATATATATATATATTACATGAACTAATTGCTAAATTTCCACTTTCTCATCTAAAGGAACCTTTCTTTAGTCCACATGCATGAGAGAGAAAAACCGCGGCTTTCTAACCAAGTGCCCAAGAACTTCCCTAGTTTCTATCCCTCATCGTCAATCGGCAAGTTTTCTTTGTTATACTGAAAACGTGGCTTATGAGCATCTAGAGCCGCGCTCCAAAGGAGCACAAGAAGTGTGCTACCTCACCAACGTCTCTCATGCATCTCAGAAAGCCTTGTTAAAATGCAATGCATAATATATGAATTATTAATTATAGTTATAAAGTAAAACAAAATTATTAATTATTACCCGAAGTATAAACATCAGACTGATCTAGAGCAGGTGCAACCCCAACCATCTGATGTCATGGATACATCCCAAAGTTAAGGTAAATAATAATGAGTAAGTGCAGCACATGCAAAATTCTAATAATTAATGTTAAAAAATAATGTCATATTGTATTAAACCAAAGAAATACATAACTATATATAACATTCAAGAGTGTTGTAAACACTAAAACACATAATAAATATATATTTTTTCCATACAAAGCCAATGTTCTCGTCAATATTGTTATCATCTGACTTGTTTATGACGTCCTCCCTAATCTCATCCATAGGGATTAGATGTGCATTGATCATTGTTACAGACACATCTAACCTATCCCAAGTTAAGTTGACATTAGCAACATGCAATGTATCCACCAAACTTTGATCATTAGAATATGAACTTTGCAAGAAATTTTCAACATCTTCTACAAAATCTCTCACCTCCATGTCAAACAAGTCTCTTTGTTTTACCTGTACATTTATATGTCAGTTTAAATTATTGAGTCTTTAACATAAAAGACTTGTGTTGCTTCGGATGTTAGCACAAACAGTTTATCAGAGTAATTCGCTCTAGTATTGGACAAGTGTGTGAAATTCGCAAGTGTGAACCCTAACTCATCCTTCTTTATTCATCTTCTCACATCAACCTAATCATGCTCGAACAATACAATGTGCTTCTGCCCATAATAATTGATCTCTATAATATCAATCAGTACGACATACCAGATAATGTCTTATTGGATTGGATTTCTATCACTGAAACTTGTGAAGCTTAGTGTATTTTTAACCATGACGACCCAGTTAACTTTAGTTTTCTTCTTGTGATCGCGACCTTTGGTATGAAACTGAAAACCGTTAATGATATAAGCATTGTATCTTTTTGTAATAGTATCAGACCCTTTGCCAATATTTTAACTTCTTCGGAAAGCGTTCCCCAGCCCCCGATTGTTCGACTTCCTAAAAAGCATATCATCAAACCGTTGATCGTGCATCTTATCAATCTCATTACAAGTGACCCAACGATTATGTCACTTAAATTCATTCTTGTGTTCCCTGCATATGTTCGAGCTCAATGAATAAGATGAACTTGACATATGTTATTCCAACTGTAATGTGCACGAACACAATAAAATTATTTACATTCTTGCTTGAAGTATGAGACAAGTGATTCGGACTTAAAGAGCATGTATAGGTGTACTTGTCTTCATGACCAGTTATCTAGAGTAAACACTTGTTCACTCGCCACCAGTTGACTTAAGACAAGATCCCCAAATTCTTCATTTCTCATCAGTTAGTCAAATCTTGTTTCCACACCATCAAACTACTTTGAACAAAATGTTAGACACTCTTTTGCGAGGTACCCTGCTATAATGGAATGCTCCAGTCAACTTCAATTTTGCACGTACAACTTGAGTGTGAGAAGGTATCTATGAACACATATAAATTGTGTTAAATTATACAACTGAATAATAATACATGCACTCAATCACCAATATACCTTTCGATAGGGAACATCTATTGGTAATGTACTAGTCCGATGATCCTTGCCTCAGCAATCAAATGAATGGGTCAATATTCTGTAACATCAAAGAACATCGGTGGAAAAATCCTCTCTAGATAGCAAAGTGTTAACACAATACAAGACTGTCGCCTTTCAAAGTCATCAACTCGTGCAACCTTGGAGTACAACTCGTTGAATAATGATCACAACACAATTGGGGTTGCACTCACGGGCTTAGCCAATGTACCATGCATGACTATTAGGAGTAATTGCTCAATTAACACATGACAGTCGTGGTTCTTCATACCTGAAATCTTGCACTCTTTTAAATGCACACACTGCTAGATATTCGATGCATAACTATCTAAAACCTTCACTCTTTTCAAGACATTATATAAATTATCTTTCTCTGTCAGGCTCATTGTGTAGCATGCATGGGGCAAATACATCTTGTTTCCAATACTAACTGGATGATGCTTGTGCCTTATATTCATTTATTGCAAGTCCATATAAGACTTCAGATTATCATTCATCTTCCCTTTCATGTTCATAATGTCCCAATGACATTATCACATACATTCTTTTCGACGTGCACGACATCCAAACAATGCCACAATATATTGTCTTTTCAGTAGGGCAAGTCGAAGAAAATGCTTTTCTTCTTCCAGTTATAGAAATCTCCCACATCATCCTCCCATCATCTCTTATGATTGGATGTAATATTCGACTTCTTTCCCAACATGAAGTTCATGACATCTAATAGTTCCAAAACCTCGTAACCAGATGGCAAGATTGGTAGAGCTCGTAATTCATGCTCCCCATCGAAATACATTTTCTCAAATCTAAACTGATGGTCATGCTCAAGGAACTAACGCTGGCCCTTGTGGAAAAATATTTTACCGTACTTCAACGTCGAGAGCAGGTGTCCTTATTGTAGTAAGGACAAGTGAGGCTCCCTTTAGTGCTCTATCCAAATAATATAGTATATTTCAGAAAGTCACTAATCGTCGATAATAACGCCACTTTCATTCTGAATGTGTTATTGCTCTGTGCAACGTAAGTGTCTATGCCAAACTCCCACAAGTGTCCCAACTCATCTACCAACGATTGTAAATACATATCAATATCACTATCAAGGTCTATATAAGGGCCAGGAATCAACAATGACATCATAAGATAGGGCTACCTTATGCTCATCTATGATGGCAAGTTGTATAACGTTAAGATAACTAGACACGTGGTATGAGAAATATTCATCATTGTGAAAGGATTGAAGCCATCGGTTGTCATCTATAGTCTAACATTCGATTTTTTAAAGAAAATAACTGATGTTTATCATCAAAATCTTCTAAACAGGGGATTTAGTGAGATGCCTCAAGATTCTATCTTTGGTCTGACTTTCGTCATCCCATCTCATGAAGGAGGACGTCTTAAACGATATGACCAACCTCTGAAGCCTAAAATTTAACAAAAAAATGACATAATATCTTGGCAGGAATCGTTCGGTCTTTTATACCGGAAGAAATTTCTTCGTTATCCAAAATATTTCCAATATACATCCATCTCAAAGTACCATACTACTTGCATAATTTATCATTAGTTGTCTCCTTCTAATAAAACATACAGTCATTACGGCATGCATCAATTTTCTTGTAATTGAGTCTCAAATCCTTGATGATATTCTTTGTGTCATAAAATGATTTCGGCAATGTCTTCCCTTTAGGAAGTCTCTCTTTTAAAAGTCTCAACAACATGTTGAAGGACTTATTACTTCACTCGAATAAAAAATTTATGTGATATAACCGAATTATGAAATAGAGCTTTGTAATCCTAGTGCATCATAAGTATAACTTTTGATCGATATCCTCAAGCAACTTGAAGAAGCTCTCAACTTTAGCATTTTTTCCTTCTGTAGGCTCATAAGAAACATCAGATATCTCATTGTCCATCACCGACATATGAAATGCATCACTTATCATACCACACACATCAATGCCTTTCGAAGTATCATCACATATAAGTACAGATGTTGTTGATATTTTCACATGATCTTTCCAAATGTTGTGCTCCATAATTTTATTGAGGATAATATCTTTGATAACGTCTAAATATTGCATATTTATCCCTTATTTCGAAGTTCTAAGACACCATGACATCAGGAAAGGGACAGAGATTCCTAAAGTTTGTGGACAGAAAGTCCACCCCATGCTGCTTCTGCAACTTACTTTTGATCACTTTGTGTTGCTTCTCAAAATGTTTACAGAGCTACTTGATTTCAGACGAGCTACATTATAAGGTTTTCCCCATGCGACGTGTGAATTTCCTTATCTTCATAGTGCTCAATCTTATTGGCTCCCTTATA
This sequence comes from Magnolia officinalis, assembly GCA_021015155.1. Lineage (NCBI taxonomy): Eukaryota > Viridiplantae > Streptophyta > Magnoliopsida > Magnoliales > Magnoliaceae > Magnolia > Magnolia officinalis. The sequence goes on from JAJHSJ010000007.1 coordinate 23,342,274, forward strand.
TTCTTGTTAAAGGGAGGTTGGACCTGATTATTGCACCCGTTAAGGAGAATGTATTAGATTGAGCTCCCGTGAGTGAGAGACTATAATTGAAAAGAAATTCTAGTTGTGGATGGATATTGTAATTAACCATTAGAATGTAAATGTTGTAATTGAATGGAAGTAACTAACTAGAATATAAAGTCTGAAATTGAGACTAGATCATGTTAGGAGGAGGGTGCTGGAATTGGCCGTTGGAATATGAATGATGTGATTTACTAGAATGTAAAAGTTGAAAATAAGACTGACTCTTGTTAATGGGAGGTTGTTGGGTTTGAAACTCATTCACGGGGAACTGTTGTGACTGAGGCTCACTTTTGTTAGGCAGAGTATTTGTTAAAATTTAAAACTGACTCTCGTTAAAGTTCTTTGTCAGAATTTGACTCTAGCTCTCATTAGGGAAGTACTTGCTGGACATTGGCTCCCTACTATGAGAGGATACTGAAATTGCACTCGGCTCCCATTAGAGGGAGTTTATGCTAGCAATTACTTGGCTGAAAGTAATGATGAAATTGAAGATTGGACTGGCTAGCTCACTAAGTGTCACCCCCCAAACTCGGAAATCGGGCTCACAAAATTCCTGATCGCCGAATCCGGCGCCGACAGCCTCCGTAGAACCCCATTCTCGGTTCCCAGCGCCCATACACCAGGTTTCGATCCTGGGATGCTACAAGGAGGATTTTCAGCATCCGTTTAATTTGTAATAAGCATAACCAAAGGCATAACCCACAAACAACAACCAAAAACTCCATCACATTTCCACTATAATAAAAAACTTTATAAGTACAAAGAGCATAAAGGGAAATATAATGGGAATAAACAAAAAGCTCCAAAAGATCTGCTCTACGCTCCTGCCTCAGTGCTGCTGCGTTCTCGCGTCACCTGCACGCAACGGTCGTGCATAAGCTTATAGAAAGCTTAGAGGGTGGTGAAAATGTGTGCATAAGGTAGTAATGCAATTATGAAATATCAGAGTAATGCGGAACATGCTGGTGAATCTATGAATACCGTTAGCCGTACCAAGGCTATGCGATGCAAAGCATGAATGATGTCGACCATACCAAGGCCGTGCGATGCGAAATGCAACTCAAGCATACAAATTCTCATCTAAGTCCACATATCAGTATAGTTCAAGATCTGGGATATCACCGGGGTCTAGTACACTCTAAACCAGATTGTCGCCCCATCGCGCTAATAAGGTAAGTGGAAGAGACCTCACTACCCGCCTGCCAATATCGAGCGCAGCTCGTCGATAGCGGACCCATTCCTCGAGCTGGTCAAACTCAGCCTAGCGTTGCCCCCTCCTCTCGGGCGGGTAAGGCCGCACCCCCTTCCAACCGACCACGACACAGTGGAAAGCGCAGCCGTCTGGTAATCGGCAATTGGCGCTATTGCACCTACTCAGTCTAGACGTTGGAGCAACCTCTTAGTACCATAAGGGTTTAGGGACTTTCACCTAGGGATATCTATAGCACCCCATGTAGAATAAGACTTCCGGTATCCAATCCTGCCAACCACGATATGCATGTGGCGGCTACGGCCCTGATGTCGCTAGGGCGTACAGTAACTATGTCACGCCCCAAACTAGGAAACCGGGCTCACAAATTCTCGATCACCGAATCTGGCGCCGACAGCCTCCGTAGAACCCCATTCTCGGCTCCCAGCGCCCATACACCAGGTTCCGATCCTGGGATGCTACAAGGAGGATTTTCAGCATCCGTTTAATTTGTAATAAGCATAACCAAAGGCATAACCCACAAACAATAACCAAAAACTCCATCACATTTTCACTATGATAAAAAACTTTATAAGTACAAAGAGCATAAAGGGAAATACAATGGGAATGAACAAAAAGCTCCAAAAGATCTGCTCTGCGCTCCTGCCTCAGCGCTGCTGCATCCTCGCGTCACCTGCACGCAACGGTCGTGCATAAGCTTATAGAAATCTTAGAGGGTGGTGAAAGTGTGTGCACAAGGTAGTAATACAATTATAAAATATCAGAGTAATGCGAAACATGCTGGTGAATCTATGAATACCGTTAGCCGTACCAAGGCTATACGATGCAAAACATGAATGATGTCGACCATACCAAGGCCGTGCGATGCGAAATGCAACTAAGCATACAAATCCTCATCTAAGTCCACATATCAGTATAGCTCAAGATCTGGGATATCACCGGGGTCTAGTACACTCTAAACCAGATTGCCGCCTCATCACGCGCAATAAGGTAAATGGAAGAGACCTCACTACCCGCCTGCCAATATCTGACGCAGCTCGTCGATAACGGACCCATTCCTAGAGCTGGTCAAACTCAGCCTAGCGTTGCCCCCTCCTCTCGGGCGGGTAAGGCCGCACCCCCTTCCAACCCACCACGACACAGTGGAAAGCGCAGCCATCTGGTAATCGGCAATCGGCGCTCTTGCACCCACTCGGTCTAGACGTTGGAGCAACCTCTTGGTACCATAAAGGTTTAGGAATTTTCACCCAGGGATATCTATAACACCCCATGTAGAACAAGATTTTCGGTATTCAATCCTGCCAACCACGATATGCCTGTGGCAGCTACGGCCCTGATGTCGCTAGGGCGTATAGTAACCATATCACACAATGCGAATGCATGAATCACACTATCCAGTCATGCAACAATCCTCCGCGTCTCGTGCGCTCATGTGGGGCAACTCCGCCTAACCGGGAGCCCCTAAACAATCTGCCCGAAGGCATATGCTATGATCAGCCACTTCTCATACCAAGCATACATATGATGCGTATGATCATGAATCATGGAATTATACTAAACGTGTCATACGGTAATGGATGCTGTTCATAACGAAGATGGGCCTAGACGGCCTACAAGTATGGGCCTAACAATGGGCCCTAGGGAGAGTCATAATGCGGACGTTTAACCAACATTATTTTTCAATGTGGACGTCAAACCAACATTGCTCCCAAGGCATGGCCTGCCTAATATCAACACACAAGCCGTGGAGAAATCACACATTGCAATGGACCTTAAGGACACCCCGTCAGACCTCGACCCATGGGCCTTGGATACATCAAATGGGCCGCATCATATGGGCCTTATATAAATCAAGTGAGCCCCATCAATGGGCCTTATGTACATTGCAATGGGTCATAACCCCTGAACCTTATATATCAAAGTGGGCCTCAACCACGGGCCACAAATACAACGAATAGGCTTAATCATATGGACCTCATGCATATCAAGGTGGGCCACAACGGATAGGTGGATATAATACGGACATCAAGATGGGCCTACTGGTGCCGCACCCAAGTCCGGGAGAGGAACCAGGCGAGGATAAAATACATACCTCACGATGGGTCCCACCATCAAAATAGATGTACGGCATGTGTAAAACCCAAACATCATGGTTGGGATCCACCGTCAATGGGCTGGACGGTGGATGCAGCGCATCCCCAAGGTGGTCCCACCATAAAAATGGATGGACGGCTGGAGTAAAACACATACATTAAGTGGGGCCTACACCCTGCTGACGCACACAGGGAGAGAGAGATAGAGAGAGAGCGTTAGAGAGAGAGTGAGAGAAAGCTAGAGAGAGCTAGAGAGAGAGAGCGTCAGAGAGTGGGAGTGTCAGAGAGAGAGAGATGTAGAGAGAGAGAGATGAAGAGAGAGAGTGAGCGTGAGAGAGATGTGTCAGAGAGAGATGAAGAGAGAGAGAGAGAGCGTGAGAGAGATGTAGAGAGAGAGAGATGAAGAGAGAGAGAGAGCGTGAGAGAGATGTAGAGAGAGAGAGATGAAGAGAGAGAGAGAGAGCGTGAGAGAGATGTAGAGAGAGAGAGATGAAGAGAGAGAGAGAGCGTGAGAGAGATGTAGAGAGAGAGAGGGCGCCACGTGCCCCTCTCCTTTTCTTTCTTTTTTTTTTCTTTTTTTTTTCTTTCTTTCTTTTTCTTTCCTTTTCTTTTCTTGCAGACGGCGAACGGAGGTGGGTTCCACATGGTCGAGCGATGTGGGTCCCACCGTTGATGTTGTCAACATCTAAGCCATCCGATAGATGCATCGTTCTAGGGTGGGGCTAGGTCTCAAAAATCAAGTCATTTCGTGATTTGTGTGGGCCACACCTGATACAACAGTTGAGGGGGGTGCCCTTCCATTTAAAACATTCCTAACCATTTATTGGGCCCACCGAGATGGGGTCCACAAATCCAGACCACCCATTGTGGGTGTCCCACTTGAATGAAGGGTCAGCCCAAGTTTCAGCCGCATCCCAACTCGGGTGGGCCCCACGTGCAGGCCACCCTCCATGGGTCGTGCCACGACCTCAGTGTTGAAACGGGGTATCTCCACTCACTCCGCCAGTGGGCTAATGGACTGGGTGTGCGTCCAGCGTTAAAACGAGGTATCTTTCACAGTCTGCTAGTTGGGCTAATGGACTGGGTGGGTCCCAGCGTCCTTGGACGGTGGAAGTACCACACGTGTGTGTGATGGTGCGGCCCACCAAAATGGATGGACGGTGTGGATGGGGTGGGTCCCACTCCCTCGTCAGTACACACACCATGTTAGTACACCCACCATGTTAACACACACACCCCACCACAGCACACTCCTAGTGTCAGTTGGCACTTCACTGCCAGCCACTAAGGCCAGCGTCCCTTAGACGGATGGTGATGGATGATCACCCCATCAAGGTGGGTCCCACATGGACCACCTGTTATGTTAGGATCAGGCTAATATTTGTGCTTCTCCTTCCATCCGGGTGGCCCACCATTTGGATGGCCCATACCACAAACAAAGGCCAAGGTGGCCCACCATTTGGATGGTGTGGATGAGATACATACATCAAGTGGGCCACAAGTCATCATACACAAAGGAAAAGGAAGAGAGAGAGAGAGAGATCGGTGAGGATGGAGGGACCCCGCCACTATGGGCCCCTCTTGCATACAAATATACATCAAAGTGGGTCCCACATATGTGGACCCTTAATCAAACCAAAATGCATGAAAAATAAAGATCTACGATCACCCACCGGCTCCTTCTTGGTCCCAAGGCTTCCTTTGCTCCTATGCTTCGATTCCAACGGAGGAGATGGGGTTTGGATGGTTGAGATGGAAGATGGAAGGGTAGGAAGAGGTGGGCCACACTTGTTGCTTGGGAGAGGTGGGACAGGCTTGGACGTGTGAGAGGTTTTGGGTTGCTTGGGATGGGTTTGAAAATGAAGGGGAGAGAGACTTGTAAAGAGAGAGAGAAGGATGGTTGATGGATTGATGGACATGTGTAAGAACCTTTTTGACTTTTGTGGCTTTTGGTGTAAGGAAGGTATGGGTTTGTAAGAACCTTTTTGACCTTGGGGCTTGCTTGGGAAAGGGTAAAAAGTTGATGTGTACTTGACATGATGGGCTTGATTGATGGGTGATTGATGTGACATCTCGTTGAGATTCTCTTGGGTTTCGCAAAGCGCGGCGTTTTCCTCGCACTGAACGCTGGCCCACATCTCCTGGCCAGGGTATCGCCTCGGCGCGCGAGTCGCGGCATCGGAACCGCGGCGACGGTGCGGTCGCATTGGTACAAGTCTCAGTTTGAGTCGACACAGGTTGACGGCATGTGAATCAAAGTCGCGCGCAACGCCGGTTAAGGGTCGAAGGTTGCCGAAATTCGACTGAAAAGATCGCGGGAACCTACGGAACGGTACGGTCTAAGATGCGGGTCTTACAGCTCTCCCCTCCTAATAAAAATTTCATCCTTGAAATTTACACAATCATCGCAACTAGGCATAACTCGCGAGGAATAAGAAACATAACATTGCTATATAAAATCAGAGATAATATATAAAATACATCACATGATCAATCATCAAATAGATGGGGATAACGCTCTCGAATCTCGGCCTCGCGCTCCTACGAAGCCTCCTCAACAGAATGGTGACCCCACTGAACCTTCACCAACGGAATGACCTTGGTTCGGAGGACCTGCTCCTTACGATCAAGGATACGAACTGACTGCTCGATGTAAGAAGCATCCTCACGAACCTCTAACGGCTGTCAATTAATAACAGGAACGATTTCTGACCCACACTTCCTCAACATACAGACATGGAAAACATTGTGGACGCCAGACAACTGAGATGGCAAGGCAAGCCGATAGGCCACGGCGCCAACACGCTTAGTGATCTCAAAAGGTCCTATGAATCTCTGGGCAAGCTTGCCCTTCACTCCAAAACGAACTACGCCCTTCATGGGCGAGACCTTGAGATACACATGGTCCCCTACATCAAACTCCAATGGACGACGCCGACGATCAGTAAAACTCTTCTGCCGGCTCTGAGCTGTGCGCATCCTCTGCCTGATGACATCGATAGCCTCTGACGTCTCCTGCACAAGCTCGGGACCTAGGAGACGGCGCTCTCCAGCCTCGGTCCAACAACTCAGTTATCTGTATGGTCTACCATATAGTGCCTCAAAAGGAGCCATGCCGATGGTCGCCTGATAGCTGTTATTGTATGCGAACTCAGCTAATCGCAGATGCTCATCCCAGCTACCCCCGAAATCAATAGCGCAAGCCCGAAGCATATCCTCAAGGATCTGGTTGACCCTCTCGGTCTGGCCATCGGTTTGCGGATGGTACGCGGTGTTGAGCTGCAAATCAGTTCCCATCGCTCTCTGGAAGCTCCCCCAAAACTGAGACGTCAACATCGAATCTCGGTCAGAAACGATCGAGACTGGAACGCCATGCAGTCTCACAATCTCCTCGAGGAATAACCTCGCAAGCCGGTCCATAGACCAAGTCGCACGCATCGCGAGAAAATGTGCCGATTTCGTTAGACGATCCACAACAACCCAAATGGCGTCATGACCACGCTGAGTCCTCGGCAAGCCCATAATGAAATATGTCGACATGTGCTCCCACTTCCACATCGGGATACTCAACGGCTACAATAGACCAAGGGATCTCTGATGATCGGCCTTGACACGCTGGCACGTGTCACACTCGGCCACAAAACTAGCGATCTGGCGCTTCATCCCTGCCCAAAAATACTGTCGCCTCATATCACGGTACATCTTCGTCGAGCCAGGATGGATAGAAAACCGCGATCGATGTGCCTCGGTCATAAGATCTCTGCGTAACTCAGGAATATCCAGGACACATAATCGGCCTCTGAAGTGAAGTCCACCATCTGTACCAATCTGCCAATCTACCTGACTCTCGGATGCAGCCTCTGCCATATAACTCTGCAACGACTCATCAGCCTGCTGAGCCTCAATCACTCTTGCGACGAGAGAGGGTTGAATCGACAGGCTCAATAACTGCACGATAGAAGACTGCAGGCCGAACTTAAAATCATACTCTGCTACATCCTCAAGCATCCGCCACTCCTGAATCATCATATGTACCACCAGGCCTCGTGGCTGATGGCTGAGGGTATCTGCCACCACGTTCGCCTTACCCGGGTGGTACTGAAGATCGAAGTCATAGTCCTTCAGGAGCTCCATCCAGCGTCTCTGCCTCATGTTCAACTCAGACTGCGAGAAGAGGTACTTCAAGCTCTTGTGGTCAGAGAAGAGTTCGAACCTAACCCCATAGAGATAGTGCCTCCACACCTTCAGTGCAAAGACAACTGCAGCTAGCTCTAAATCATGCGTGGGGTAGTTCAGCTCATGGATCTTGAGCTGGCAAGACACGAACGCCACTGGTCTCCCGTGCTGCATCAGGACAACACCCAAACCAATATGCGAGGCATCAGTAAATACAATAAATCCGTCACTCCCAGAGGGAAGAGTGAGGACAGGAGCGGACGTCAGACGGTCCTTCAACTCCATAAATGCTCGCTCGCAGGCGTCGCTCCAAATAAACTCTGCGCCCTTCCGAGTCAACCTGGTCAGTAGGGCTGCAATACGAGAGAAGCCCTCAATGAAACGTCGGTAGTAGCCTGCTAAACCAAGGAAACTGCGGATCTCGGACGCGGTCGTGGGCTGGCCCCACTGACGCACTGCCTCAACCTTCGAGGGGTCCACTGCGACACCCTCCCTCGTCACCAGGTGACCGAGGAACTTCACCTCCTCCTGCCAGAACTCGCACTTCTCTAGCTTTGCATACAACTGATGTGCGCGGAGGGTCTGCAACGTAACCTCCAGATGCTGCTCGTGCTCCTCACGGGTCCTCGAATAGATCAGAATGTCGTCGATGAAGACTACAACAAACTGATCAAGATAAGGCCGGAAGACCTCGTTCATCAACTGCATGAAGACCGCAGGTGCATTGGTTAGTCCGAAGGACATGACCTGGAACTCAAAATGACCATAGCGCGTCCTGAAAGCTGTCTTCGGAATGTCCTCCTCTCGGACCCGAATCTGATGATAACTGGAACGCAAGTCAATCTTTGAAAAGAACTGTGCACCCTGCAGCTGATCAAATAAATCATCAATCCTCGGGAGCGGGTACTTGTTCTTGATCGTGACCTTGTTGAGCTCGCGGTAATCAATGCAGAGCCTCAACGATCCATCCTTCTTCTTCACAAAGAGTACCGGCGCTCCCCACAGCGAACTGCTCGGACGGATAAAACCCAACTCGCGCAACTCGTCCAACTGCTTCTACAGTTCCCGCAACTCCAACGGTGCCATACGATACGGGGCCTTCGAAATAGGCGCGGTACCGGGCACAAGATCAATCTGAAACTCGGTGAGTCGGCGAGGCGGTAATCCCGGAATCTCCTGAAACACATCGGAAAAATCGCAAACAATCAGCATCTGATCAATACAAGCAGCAACAGACTCCTCAACGGCGCAGGACATCAAGCAAGACAACGGCTCTCCCCGAGGCTCTGCAACGAACTGGAACTGCGGCAAGCCTGGTATACAGAATGTGACGGTCCTCGCAGAGCAGTCCAAGATGGCGTGGTACTCGGCTAGCCAATCCATGCCTAAGATAACATCGAAGTCTGACATCGGCAGCACGTACAAGTCGGCGGGCAAGAAAATCTCTCCCACTAGCACGGGGCAAGATGAACAGAAACGGCCTAATACTGTAGTCTTCCCTAAGGGCGTCGATACGGTCAACCCCTCTCGAGCAGACTCTGTGAGCAATCTAGTAGAACGAAAGAATCCCTGGGATATAAACGAGTGTAAAGCCTCAGAATAAAATAGAACCCAAGCGATGCATGAAGAGACTGGAAGTATACCCTCGACGACTCCTCCAGATGACTGAGGATCCTGCTGGGCCGCGTAGAACCTAGCCTGAGCCGGCTGGGGAGGTGCCTGTCCCCTCTGAACGTGCTGCGGCTGCTGCTGTCACTGAGGCGGTCAAAACTGCTGCCTCTGCTGTAGCGGTCTCGGAGGCTGGTGCTGATGCTGCTGCTGAGGTGGCCTCGGTGGTGGGGGCTATTGTAGCTACTGCTGTGCGGGTCTCTGCTGCTGTGGTGGAGGCTGCTGTGGACCTCTCGGCTGCTGCTGCTGTAGGGGCCTCTGCTGCTGTTGCTGAGGGCGGGGACACTCCCACATACGGTGCCCCGTCGCACCGCACCCAAAACAGGTGCCGATGAACTGCCTCGGAGGTGGTGCTGGAGGTGCTGCTGGCGCTCGGAAGGCTAGGCGACCTATGCGCCTCTGCTGCTGCGGTCGATGCTGCTGCGAGTCACCAAAAGGAGCGGGCTTCTTCCGGTCTCTCCTCTGACCGCGATCGGACTGAGAACCGGCCCACTCAGCCTCATAAATCTGGGCCTTCCGTACCACTCCCTCGAAAGTCGAGAGCTCATGCCCAATAACACGGCCTCGAAGACCGTAACGTAAACCGTCCTCGAATCGGAGGGCTTTCCGCCCCTCATCATCTACTAGATATGGTGCAAATCTAGACAGTGCTACAAAACGGGCGGCATACTGAGCGACTGTCATATCACCCTGCACTAGGGCCTCGAACTTCAATGCTCGCTGTCGTCGGATATGATCAGGAAAATACTGTCAGTCGAACCGATCCACAAAATCCTCCCAAGTCCACACAAAATCAGCGCTTGCCGCTAGGGAGACTGACGCCCACCAATGCTCAGCCTCACCATGGAGGAGAAATACGACTAATCGGACTCGCCGCTCGGTCGTGCATCCCATCGTCTCAAATATCTTCTCCACATCGGCACGCCATCTCTCAGCTATCGTTGGGTCTGGCTCGCCCTGGAAACGCGGGGGATCGAGTCGTCTGAACTCACGAAGAAGTGCACTCGCACGGTCCTACTCGGCCTGCTCCGGTGAAACAACAGGGTGCCTGCCCTGCCCCTGTAGTGCGGCGGTCACAACCTGCAACATCTGCTGTAACTGAGAAGCACTCACGGATACGGTCGGATCCGCACCGGTCTCTGGTGGAGGAGTAGCATACTCCGGATGGGCAGTACGAATCTCTGGTATAGGAGCTGCATCCATATGCTGGGCAGTAGGAATCTCTGGTGGTGGAGCAGGGGTCGTCGGTGGTAGTGCGGGAGTCTCAGGCGGTGATGCGGGAGTCTCAGGTGGTGGTGCGGGGGTCGATCGGGTTACTCTCTGGCGCGGCATGTCCTACAGGAAGATCGAAGGCGCCTATCAACTTAGAAACTCTCGAAGGTACGAACGTTAAGGGTCGGTAATAAAGATTGCTAAGCTATCCGGACTTGGGACTTAATCATCCTAAAATCATAGCAGACATGCAATGTTGTTCTTGGTTATTCCCGAGTTATGCTCTGATACCAACTTCTGTCACGCCCCAAACTCGGAAACCGGGCTCACAAAATTCCCGATCACCGAATCCGGCGCTGACAGCCTCCGTAGAACCCCATTCTCGCCTCCTAGCGCCCATACACCAGGTTCCGATCCTGCGATGCTACAAGGAGGATTTTCAGCATCCATTTAATTTGTAATAAGCATAACCAAAGGTATAACCCACAAACAACAACCAAAAACTTCATCACATTTTCACTATGATAAAAAACTTTATAAGTACAAAGAGCATAAAAGGAAATACAATGGGAATGAACAAAAAGCTCCAAAAGATCTGCTCTATGCTCCTGCCTCAGCGCTGCTGCGTCCTCGCATCACCTGCACGCAACGGTCGTGCATAAGCTTATAGAAAGCTTAGAGGGTGGTGAAAGTGTGTGCATAAGGTAGTAATGTAATTATGAAATATCAGAGTACTGCGGAACATGCTGGTGAATCTATGAATACCGTTAGCCGTACCAAGGCTATGCGATGCAAAGCATGAATGATGTCGACCATACCAAGGCCGTGCGATGCGAAATGCAACTCAAGCATACAAATCCTCATCTAAGTCCACATATCAGTATAGTTCAAGATCTGGGATATCACCGGGGTCTAGTACACTCTAAACCAGATTGCCGCCCCATCGCGCCAATAAGGTAAGTGGAAGAGACCTCACTACCCGCCTGCAATATCGGGCGCACCTCGTCGATAGCGGACCCATTCTTCGAGCTGGTCAAACTCAGCCTAGTGTTGCCCCCTCCTCTCGGGCGGGTAAGGCCGCACCCCCTTCCAACCGACCACGACACAGTGGAAAGCGCAGCCGTCTGGTAATCGGCAATCGGCGCTATTGCACCCACTCGGTCTAGACGTTGGAGCAACCTCTTGGTACCATAAGGGTTTAAGAATTTTCACCCAGGGATATCTATAGCACCCCATGTAGAACAAGATTTCCGGTATCCAATCCTGCCAACCACGATATGCCTGTGGCAGCTACGGCCCTGATGTCGCTAGGGCGTACAGTAACCATATCACACAATGAGAATGCATGAATCACACTATCCAGTCATGCAACAATCCTACGCGTCTCGTGCGCTCATGTGGGGCAACACCGCCTAATCGAGAGCCCCTAAACAATCTGCCCAAAGGCATATGCTATGATCAGTCACTTCTTATACCAAGCATACATATGATGCGTATGATCATGAATCATGGAACTATACTAAACGTGTCATACGGTAATGGATGCTGTTCATAACGAAGATGGGCCTAGACGACGTACAAGTATGGGCCTAACAATGGGCCCTAGAGAGAGTCATAATGCGGACGTTTCACCAACATTATTTTTCAATGTGGACGTCAAACCAACATTGCTCCCAAGGCATGGCCTGCCTAATATCAACACACAAGCCGTGGAGAAATCTCACATTGCAATGGACCTTAAGGACACCCCGTCAGACCTCGACCCATGGGCCTTGGATACATCAAATGGGCCACATCATATGGGCCTTATATCAATCAAGTGAGCCCCATCAATGGGCCTTATGTACATTGCAATGGGTCATAACCCCTGGACCTTATATATCAAAATGGGCCTCAACCACGAGCCACAAATACAACGAATAGGCTTAATCATATGGACCTCATGCATATCAAGGTGGGCCACAACGGATGGGTGGATATAATACGAACATCAAGATGGGCCTACTGGTGCCGCACCCAAGTCCGGGAGAGGAACCAGGCGAGGATAAAATACATACCTCACGATGGGTCCCACCATCAAAATAGATGTACGGCATGTGTAAAACCCAAACATCATGGTTGGGATCCACCGTCAATGGGCTGGACGGTGGATGCAGCGCATCCCCAAGGTGGTCCCACCATAAAAATGGATGGACGGCTGGAGTAAAACACATACATTAAGTGGGGCCTACACCCTGCTGACGCACACAGGGAGAGAGAGATAGAGAGAGAGCATTAGAGAGAGAGTGAGAGAAAGCTAGAGAGAGAGCTAGAGAGAGAGAGCGTCAGAGAGAGGGAGTGTCAGAGAGAGAGATGTAGAGAGAGAGAGAGATGAAGAGAGAGAGTGAGCGTGAGAGAGATGTGTCAGAGAGAGAGATGAAGAGAGAGAGAGAGAGCGTGAGAGAGATGTAGAGAGAGAGAGAGATGAAGAGAGAGAGAGAGAGCGTGAGAGAGAAGTAGAGAGAGAGAGAGATGAAGAGAGAGAGAGCGTGAGAGAGATGTAGAGAGAGAGAGAGGGCGCCACGTGTCCCTCTCCTTTTCTTTCTTTTTTTTTTTTCTTTCTTTCTTTTTCTTTCCTTTTCTTTTCTTGCAGACAGCGAACGGAGGTGGGTTCCACATGGCCGAGCGGTGTGGGTCCCACCGTTGATGTTGTCAACATCTAAGCCATCCGATAGATGCACCGTTCCAGGGTGGGCCTAGGCCTCAAAAATCAAGTCATTTCGTGATTTGTGTGGGCCACACCTGATACAACAGTTGAGGGGGGTGCCCTTCCATTTAAAACATTCCTAACCATTTATTGGGCCCACCGAGATGGGGTCCACAAATCCAGACCACCCATTGTGGGTGTCCCACTTGAATGAAGGGTCAGCCCAAGTTTCAGCCGCATCCCAACTCGGGTGGGCCCCACGTGCAGGCCACCCTCCAGGGGTCGTACCACGACCTCAGTGTTGAAACGGGGTATCTCCACTCACTCCGCCAGTGGGCTAATGGACTGGGTGTGCGTCCAGCGTTAAAACGAGGTATCTTTCACAGTCTGCTAGTTGGGCTAATGGACTGGGTGGGTCCCAGCGTCCTTGGACGGTGGAAGCACCACACGTGTGTGTGATGGTGCGGCTCACCAAAATGGATGGACGGTGTGGATGGGGTGGGTCCCACTCCCTCATCAGTACACACACCATGTTAACACACACACCCCACCACAGCACACTCCTAGTGTCAGTTGGCACTTCACTGCCAGCCACTAAGGCCAGCGTCCCTTGGACGGATGGTGATGGATGATCACCCCATCAAGGTGGGTCCCACATGGACCACCTGTTATGTTAGGATCAGGCTAATATTTGTGCTTCTCCTTCCATCCGAGTGGCCCACCATTTGGATGGCCCATACCACAAACAAAGTCCAAGGTGGCCCACCATTTGGATGGTGTGGATGAGATACATACATCAAGTGGGCCACAAGTCATCATACACAAAGGAAAAGGAAGAGAGAGAGAGATCGGTGAGGATGGAGGGACCCCGCCACTATGGGCCCCTCTTGCATACAAATATACATCAAAGTGGGTCCCACATATGTGGACCCTTAATCAAACCAAAATGCATGAAAAATAAAGATCTACGATCACCCACCGGCTCCTTCTTGGTCCCAAGGCTTCCTTTGCTCCTATGCTTTGATTCCAACGGAGGAGATGGGGTTTGGATGGTTAAGATGGAAGATGGAAGGGTAGGAAGAGGTGGGCCACACTTGTTGCTTGGGAGAGGTGGGAGAGGCTTGGACGTGTGAGAGGTTTTGGGTTGCTTGGGATGGGTTTGAAAATGAAGGGGAGAGAGACTTGTAAAGAGTGAGAGAAGGATGGTTGATGGATTGATGGACATGTGTAAGAACCTTTTTGACTTTTGTGGCTTTTGGTGTAAGGAAGGTATGGGTTTGTAAGAACCTTTTTGACCTTGGGGCTTGCTTGGGAAAGGGTGAAAAGTTGATGTGTACTTGACATGATGGGCTTGATTGATGGGTGATTGATGTGACATCTCGTTGAGATTCTCTTGGGTTTCACAACGCGTGGCGTTTTCCTCACACCGAACGCTGGCCCACATCTCCTGGCCAGGGTATCGCCTCGGCGCGCGAGTCTCGGCATCGGAACCGCAGCGACGGTGCGGTCGCATTGGTACAAGTCTCTGTTTGAGTCGACACAGGTTGACGGCATGTGAATCAGGGTCACGCGCAACGCCGGTTAAGGGTCGAAGGTTGCCGAAATTCGACCGGAAAGATCGCGGGAACTTACGGAACGGTACGGTCTAAGATGCGGGTCTTACACTAAGTACTTGATGATTGCACCGATGTACTTTGGATTAAATGCATGGCCTTGCCTTGGAAGAAAATGGTCTTGAACTCCTCTAACCTTTCCAGGTTGAGGGCCATATCTAACGTGGGGGAAAGAGACAAAGACTCTTTCATTAGGAGCTTAGGTGACCCCACGGGAGAGGGGAGAGCAGGTAGATCATCTTGAGTAGACATAACTACTTCAAATCGGGTCGGGATGATACTATGGTAGGAGGGAGTGGATTTCAGAGGGTGTTGGACCCATAGATGATTCTTGGGACCAATGGTGGTAGAGGAAGTTTTCTCTCTCTTTGTGTAGGGTCCTTTTTTTTTTTCTCTTTTCTTTTTTAATTTTTAAATTGTGAACGCTATGTGAGCGGGCGCCCAATTCCTACTCTACTTTGTATCTTCTCGGCTTTTTACTTGATGCTTAAATGGGGTGTAGTGTTGACTTCGAACGTGATAATGTGTGTAATATAGAGTTGTCACTAGTTGATGAAGCTCATAATCTATGGACGGCTAGAAATGTAAAATCACTTTTGAGGGTTTGGGTATAATATGTTCCCTGATAGGAGTGAGTCTTGCAATTGGTTTGTAACTATAGATTCTAAGGGCCTCGGTGGTGGAAAAGAAAGGAGTTAGATAAGCTTTTTTCAGCCACACTATACTACGTATGGTCTTTATTCTACAAATTTTCAAAATTTTTTGGGGATTCGGTAGAATCCTAATGATGCTACATCGGGCTTTGCTTTACAAAGTCTGTAGGTTTGGCATAAGTCTTAAAGAAAAGGAAAAGAAAAAAATAAATGCAACTGATACAAAAGATGTTAAGAGAAGTCTTTAATCTGAAGTTTTTGAGGTCGTTCGACCGGTCGTGGGACAGCCACGACTGGTCGTGGGAGGCTCTCAACCAGTCATAGGTTCGAGTCCTAGCACGACTCAAAGTACAGCGACATTATGTTGTTTTTCTCCAAGGTCTACGACCAGTCGTAGGTGAGCTACGACCAGTCGTAGGAGAGCTACGACTAGTCGTAGGTTATGCAGATTCGTTCCGTGATTTTGTGCGGATCACGGATTTTGAGTCCTTTCGCAACAAGGATGCGGAAGGAAGTTGCCTAAACTATAAATAGGTGTTCCTAGGGTATTTCTAGGGTATGGGAAAGTATTCAAAAGGGTTCTAGGGTTATCAAAGGGTGTAGTAAGGGTGAGATTCGAGGTTATTCGAATCGGGTAAGTCCTCTCTCTTTGTAATTTCTATTTTCATAGTGGTGATCTGTCGCTTTGTGTTGTGGTTTTTTCCCGCAAGGGTTTTCCACGTTAAATCTATGTGTTCTCTTGTGTGCTTGGAGTCATTGAATTGCTATCCTAGATCTAGATCTATGTGATTCCACAGGCCAAAAATCCCAACAAGTGGTATCAAAGCTATCGTTGGGCACAGATTTAAATCTGAGGGATTAGTAATAATGGCGAGCACCAGGTATGAGATTGAGAAGTACTCAGGAAAAAATAATTTTAAGTTATGGAAGATCAAGATGATGAATTCCTTAATCAAGCAAGGCGAAGATGGTGCTCTTGAGGAGTGAAAGTCTACTATGACTGATGGTGATTGGAATACTCTGGATAAGAAGGCTTTATCATCGATCCGTTTATGTCTCATGGATGAGGTTCTCTACAATGTCATGAGGGAGAAAACTGCGGCTAAGTTATGGGCGAAGTTAGAGGATGTCTATGGGAAAAAATCCTCTGAAAATCGCCTGCACTTGAAGCGGCAGTGGTATAACTTCAAGATGACAGAGGGTGGAGATCTGGAGGCTCACATCAGCAACTTTAATAAATTGGTTTGCAAATTGATGGATATGGAGGAAGTGATGAAAGATGAAGAACAGGTATATATGTTGCTGAATTCTCTCCCGGTGTCTTTTGAGGCATTCAAGGACACTATGTGCAGCACGAACAAAACCCTGAGTGTCGATACCATTATCTCGGCTCTTCAAGGGAAGGCTATGAGATAACTAAACGGCGACATGGGGACATCTTCTGATGCACTATTTACAGTGAGTAGGAATTCTGAACAAGGTACAGGTCTTCAGGTTCTAGATCCAAATCCAAGGGCAAGGGCAAAGGAAAAGTAAAGTGCTGGAACTGTGGAAAGGAAGGATATGTAAAGAAGGATTGTGGAAATCCTAAATCAAAGAGAGAAGATTCTGAGGCTTCATGTAGGGAGGCCAACACTGCCGCGTCAGATGGATGTGATGGTGAAGTTTTATCTGTGTCTTCACTCAGACGGTCATACGATGATCGTAAGGACGAGTGGATGCTAGACACAGGGGCATCTTTTCACATGACTCCTCATCGGAGTTGGTTCGCCAACTATAGGGAGTGCGATGGTGGACAGGTATTTATGGGCAATGACATTGCCTGTAATGTTGTGGCTGTTGGTACGGTGCGCATCAGGATGTTTGATGGGGTAGAGCGTACCTTGACTGATGTCAGGCACGTTCCTGATTTGAAGTAGAATTTGATTTCTCTTGGTGTACTTGAGGCAAAAGGATACAAGTACACAGGTATTGATAGTGCTCTTAAAGTATCTAAGGGGGCACGGGTAATCATGAAAGCGCAATGACTCAGTTACTTGTACAGGTTGATTGGGAGCACTTCAAAAGGTAGAGCTACAGTAGATGTAGCAGATTCCACCTCTGCACATGTGTGGCATGTTGGGCATGGCCACATAGCGGGCAGAACAGGAAGGCTGAGATGTGCGGACAAGGATACAGAGGAGGTGGAGCAGCCACCTGTGAGAAGAATCATACGGCATGATCGCAGGATATCGGCGAGGTACATGAACGACTCCAATATCGCAGGGGATTCATCTTCTTTTCAGATGACTCTAGGTGAGCCTAGTGGTAAGAAGTGAAAGGTGACTATGGGCGATGTGATGGATTCGTTGTACCAGACCGACATATGGGAGCGGGTGGAGCTTCCAGTGGGCCAAAAATCGGTTGGATGCAGGTGGATCTTTAGGAGGATACAGCATAGATACAGGGCGGGGTTGGTAGCGAAGGGTTATGCTCAAAGAGAAGGGATTGACTTCTCAGAGATATTCGTTCTGATGGTATAACAGGTGTCTATTAGATCTGTGATTGGCGCTAATTGGCCAATGTGATCTTGAGCTGGAGGGATGGATGTGGAATCTGCACTTCTATAAGGGAAAGTGAAGAGCAAATCTACATGAAGCAACCAGAGCAGTTCGAAGTTAAAGGGGCTGAGAAAAGACTTTGTAGGAGGTCGTAGTTTGACCTGTCGCCTAGGCAATGGTTTGATTCCTTCATGGTGAGTCAGGAATTGATGACATGTAAATCGGCAATTATGACATATCTGAAATCAATGTACTGAAGACTCGGTTAAGTGGGACATTCGGGATGAAAGATAGGGGGTTGCAAAGATGGTTCTCGGCATTGAGACTGAAGGAGGAGTAGGCTTTGGTAATCACAGGAGGAATACCTTGTGTGTAGGTATTGATCAAGGATGTGATGGGCCAGGTAAAGCCAGAGAGCGTTCCCTACGCGTCTCTCCTTAAGTTTTCCTCAGGACATGTCCCAAAACAGATGAGAAAAAGCAGGATATCTCATGAGTGTTATTCGAATGTGGTTGGCAGTGTATGTCATGGTCTGGATTAGACCGGTTATTTCACAGGTTATCAGTCTTGTGAGCAAGTACCCCGGCAAACAATATTGGGTAGCGGTGAGATGTTAAGAAGACTACGTCTTTCTTTTTTGAGTAGACAGGAGCAAAGGTGGTTGAGCACGTGGATTTTGATCCGACAGACACGTTCACCTAGATCGTTCCTGCAGAGAAGTTCAAAGTTTTGTGTAAACTTCTCTGGGCTTGGCGATGGCGTAAAAGAAGGACGGAGTGTGCACGAGAAGCGTTGATTGAAGCTATGATGCGATGAAGAGATAAGAGAAGAGGTCAAGGAGTTACACGGTTGAAGATTGAAGACTTGGTGGAGATTGTTAAGAGAAGTCTTTAATCTAAAGTTTTTGAGGTCGTTCGACCGGTCGTGGGACAGCCACGACTGGTCGTGGGAGGCGCTCGACTAGTCGTAGGTTCGAGTCCTGGCACGACTCAAAGTACAACGACATTGTGTTGTTTTTCTCCGAGGTCTAGGACCAGTCGTAGGTGAGCTACGACCAGTCGCAGGAGAGCTACGACTAGTTGTAGGTTGCACAGATTCGTTCCGCAATTTTGTGCGGATCGCAGATTTTGAGTCCTTTTTCAACAAGGATGCGGAAGGAAGTTGCCTAAACTATAAATAGGTGTTCCTAGGGTATTTCTAGAGTATGGGAAAGTATTCTAAAGGGTTCTAGGGTTATCAAAGGGTGTAGCAAGGGTGAGATTCGAGGTTGTTCGAATCGGGTAAGTCCTCTCTCTTTGTAATTTCTATTTTCATAGTGGTGATCTGTCGCTTTGTGTCATGGTTTTTTCCCGCAAGGGTTTTCCACGTTAAATCTGTGTTCTCTTGTGTGCTTGGTGCCATTGAATTGCTATCCTAGATCTAGATTTGTGTGATTCCGCAGGCCAAAAATCCCAACAAAAGAAATGCATGAAGAAGAATGCAAATCGGAAGGATATGTGAGAAGGAAAAGAGGAGCTCATAAACATCCAAAGGGATGGTCGAATAACCCTATTTTCAACCCTACTATGAAATTCAGTAGCTTCTTCTACCAACTATTTATCTCTCTTTCTTTTCTACATCCAACAACCATCCGGGTTGGCTGATATTTTTCAAAACTCCCCTTTATTTCTCTGTACACCTCCTCTGGGCTTCCTGTTTCTCACCATTGCTCCTGAAGACTCTTTTCTGCCACTGCCACCCCTGGACACTCCCTATTGCCTCCAGGGTCAAATGCATCAACCCTAATTACAAACTCAATTGGCGGTCATATTATAATTGCCGGTGGAAAAGGAAAGTATTTTATATTCCTTGCACTTATTAGGTGATAAGCACAATATTTTTTTATATTGTAAATGCCTTTTTAGATAGTAGTAATTACCACCGGTCTCTTTTGTCGTGTTTTTTTTTTTTTTTTGCACAACTCGTCATGTACATGGGAAATCAGAGGTTTAAGGGGTCCAAGTGATTGGCCAGGATCCAGTTTGTACATCGATCAAGATCGTTAGTCAATTTTAAAGATCATTTTCGTTTCACCCATTTTGATTTGCAACATTTTTTCAGGTAAATCAGAAGCCGTTTCTAAAGTCCAATTGAAATTCTAGGAAGTATTCTCTCTCATTCTAGGTGGAGTATCTACATAAATGCACCAAAAGTGTATGAGTAGAATATGTAATCTAAGGCTTCTCAACTTTGAGGAAGTTCCAAAAGCAATATACCTTCCAAACTAGGTAAACCAATTATCGGGTGTGTGCTTGGGTGGTACCTTTTGGAGGGGCCTTCTTAATGACAAGACTGTGAGGGCCCATATAGGTTCCTATACGATGGGATGGCACTTGCATGATGAATGCCACTGGAGCAGTGCTTTCTGGTAGCATAGAAAAAAGCAAAAATAAAAAAAGAAAGAGTACAAGAATGTAAATAACTAGAAAGTAAAAGTTGGACCAATAGTTCACTGGAATAGAAAGTAAATGACTGGAATGTAAATTACATGACCGGTAACCACCAAAATTGAAAGTAAATGATCGGAATGTAAAGTATAGAACCAATAACTACCGGATTAGAAAGTAAATGATAGGAAGCAAACATGGCAAAGTAAATAGACTAGAACTACAAAATTTCCATTAAAATAAAAAATAAAAAATCCCATGTTTTGAATTGGGACTTGACTAGCGGTTAGCGACAATCTCTAGTGAAGTCACTAAATCTATTAACGCCGCAAGAGGTTGCTCACCCCACGCCCTTTGGTGACGTGGTTTCCTTCCTGAATAGTGAGAAGATGGGGGGTTAGTATTGACTAAAAAATAATACTCTTAACTTGTTGGGGGCCTTGCACAAAACCTTAGGATCTAGCCCTCCAGAACAAACCAAAATTATGGATAATAAAGCAATGAAAACAATCAATGCATCAATCACACACCACACAAGAGATTTTTACGTGGAAAACCCTCAAAGAGGTAAAAACCACGGGACCTCGTCCAGATCAACAATCCACTATAAAGTAGAACGTTACAACCTTCTTCACTCACGCAGAAGTGGATAAACAATAAGAGAAATAGAGAAAACGGAAAGATCTAACCGATTACGAGGACATAGAAGCGCTGAGATATAAATTGCACAGTAAATAACCTCCATGAGCATAACCCCCCTTCTATAAGCTTCCTCTCTCTTTTCTTCTTTCTCTCACCTTTGATAGCCCTAAACCCTTTAACAAATCCCTTGTAAAGCTTTAGGAAACCCTCTTGTCATCCCCTAGAAAATCCTAGGAATCCCTATTTAAAGTTTTAGGAAACTCCCTTCCGCATCCCAGTTGCGAAAGGACTTGCGACACGAAATTCGCGCAAAATCGCGGAATGAATCTACGTAACCTCGACTGGTCGAACCGAGTCCACGACCAGTCGAGAGCCACCTTCGACCGGTTGAGCACTTCCTTCGACTAGTCGAGCACCCCGGAGAAAAACAGTCCATAGTCGCTGGACTTTGAGTCGTGCCACGACTGGTCGACCACAGCCTTCAACCGGTTGAGCGAGGCTCACGACCGGTCGACGACGGGTCAAAAAACCTATCATAACTTAGGGTCACCACTAGCTAGTAAAGCTTAAAATCTATGGTTGACTAAGCATGGTAGAGTCGCTTGAGCTGGGAAATCGTAAGATTCTCCAACTTGAGTGAATCTTGTCGGTCAGAGATTCCAAGTAAGGACCTCATAGATAGAAAAGTAAGGGGTTAGGCACCATTTTTCACATTGTACAAGGAATTTTTTCATTAATTTAACTAAGTTCTAAAAAGATCTATATCTTGGGTCAAATTATAAAAACCAAGTGCTCAACATCAGTCTAACTTACTGAAGAAAAAAAAACAAACAACAGTATAGATGTAAGTAATAGAATGTGTGGAATGAAAACGTAAGCTTGGACGAGATGTAAGAAAGAACAAGGAAAACCAAACACTCTTTTTGACAAAAAGATAATTGGGCATCCCTGATTTTGATCCTAGTCATGAACTTCAATAAACTTTTCTTTCAGAATTCTCTCCTCTTTTGAACCTTTCAGCTTTCCGATCGACCTAGTGGATTGGAGGGAGTTCTCTCCTCTCTTAGAGATTGATTGGAAATTTTCCAAAGGGTCTACTAAAACTGCCCCCCCCCCCCCCCCCCCCCCCCCCCCCCCCCCCCTCTCTCTCTCTCTCTCTAACATAACACCTCTCTAATGCTTGGAATCCTTCCCAAATGAAGGAAATGAATCGGATTATTGCTTACGTGTCTTGCTTTCATGTTTTTTTGCGAGCTTCAGGTAATAAGAACTATGTGGGTGAGAATTGAATTCCCTCTGCTTCTATCTGTACATATTTTTCAAAGTATTTTACCTTCTATTTGAAGCTCGCAAGAATCAAATTCCCACTGGTGCCATTTTGTCGTTTCGATTGCTTGCCTAGCTCAGAGAGGTCTTAGGGATTCCCTCCGTCTGACTATTTTAGCTTGCGATGCTTCCTTGGCTCAATCTCCCATTTTGAAGTTTGACCAGATTGTTCTTCTCATCTTCAGTGGGTTATCTACAGATCTCCTTTGTGTGAGGCCTACCTGACTTTTAAAGTGGCCTTACAATAATCCATGTGACCCATGAGCTTGTACTTTCTCAGTTCAGCCCTTTTGACTGTAGTTTATCTATGCTATTACACTAATCATGTGTATGTTTTTAGTTTATGTTTTCATGGGTTATCCACAGTAGGGCCCATACTATGAATGGTCAAGATTCACCTACCATACATGTAACACGACGGGTTGAACAAAATGAATCCAAATCTCTTTGGGCCATTGGCAATTAAACATCCTACGTCAGCCGAGCAATCACACATGTGTGACGTGTGTAGTTAAACCTTACCCAACCTATTACAAAATGGGGCCCATTTAAGTAATGGGTTTGGGTGGGGTTAAACCTTACCAAACCCATTAGAAAATGTGGTCCATTTAAGTAATGGGTTGGGCGTGGGTTAAACCTTACCCAACCCATTAGAAACTGTGGCCCATTTAAGTAATGGGTTGGGCATAGGTTAAACCTTACCCAACCCATTAGAAAATTTGGCCCATTTAAGTAATGGGTTGGGCATGGGTTTAACCTTATCCAACCCATTCTATTTAAGCAATGGGTTGGGCGCGGGTTAAACCTTACCTTACCCAACCTATTAGAAAATGTGGCCCATTTAAGTAATGGGTTGGGTGGGGGTTAAACCCTACCTAACCCACCTTTCCATATATCTTATCAATGGGTTGGGCCGATGGCTCAATCCAACCCAGCCCAAACTCCGAGAGTAATAGAAAATAAATATTCAAATGTACAAATTATGCATGTATGCTAGGATCCTGGTTAAAAGATCCAGTTACTCAGACCAACTCACTAGGTTCTGAGTCGAGTCAGGTTGCCCAGTCTGGGCTGAATCGGCCTGACTCAGTATGGTTAGGATGTATTCACTATAATTGGGTTGGGCATGTTTAGACACACATTGCATTCTTAAACCCAAGTGCAGTTGTGCTGGGTCGGGTCGAAACGAACCCGAAGACAATCAAAGCGTTGGGCTGGGCTAAGCTTGGGCTTGATGAATTTTAAGTGGGTTAGAGGACTGCTAGTCGAATTTGGGCTGGAATTCTAGGCCAGTTTAATAAAAAGATTTCCTGATGAGGCAGCTCACAATATTGGTCCCCTGAGCTGTACAGTTGGTGAATTTAGAGTCCATTTAGTGGGCCTTTCCAATGACTGCAAGTAGGATTGGACTCCCCAACACAAAAATGATAAAAGATCCATTAATTAAAATGCTAGGATCATCCATTCAATATGGTTCTCTGGCCCACCAGATTGATGTTCCTGATCCCTTGATTGTAGTGTAGGGATCGAGTTTCAGTGAACCTGATGGCTACTCTTCAACGTGGGGCCCACATAAATTTCATATTTCAAAAAATTTTCGTTGCTGGTATTGGACAAGGTGAGACCCCGGCCTCACCCAAGATGGTGCAGCCTGTGCTATGGGACTCACCTTAATGTGTGTATTCCTTATCTACTCTGTCCATCCATTTTGTCATATCATTTTATAGCACGGTACCAAAATTTAAGAACATCCAATCATCTAGTAAACCATACTCTAGGAAATAATGGTGATTCAACATCCTACTAATAAAAACTTCTTAAGGCTCACTTTAATGTTTCAGTAGCTTTTATTTGCCATCCAATTTTGATAAGTTCATGTAAGCCTGGATGAAGAGTAAAACAAATATAAGCTTGATCCAAAACTTTTGTGGCCCATTAATGATCAATCACCACTGCTTCCTATGGTACGGTCCACCCAATAATTAGATCTGCTTCAATTTTTGGATAATGCTCTAAAGTAATTTAGAAAATCGGATGGACAATGTGGATACAAAATACACATGTCAAGCAGTAAAGGCTGCACTGTCGAGGGTAATGCCAGGGTCTCACTTAATCCCCTCATGTGGTACAACAATTTCTTGGCCGAAATTTGACATGTGAAACTTCCGTGGGACCCATCATGATGTATGTATCAGATCCACATTATCCATCCATTTTTGGAATGAGACAAAAAAGGAGGAAGATAACGGGCTTAAATGGGCCACTACATAAACAATAGGAATTGGACGCCTACTGTTAAAAGCTTCTTGGAGCCATACAAGGCTCAAATTGATATTTGTGTTTTTCCTTCATCTAGGTCAATGTGACCTTACCAAGAAATTAGATGGCAAATAAATCTTACAGTGGATCCTAGGAAGGTTTTAATAATAGTTGTTCGATCCCCATTACTTTTTGTGGTGTGGTCCACTTGAGCTTTGGATGTGCCTATTTTTAATTCATGCTTTATAATGATCTATGAAAATTGATGGACGGTGTCGATCTAAAATATAAGTCATTGTGGAGCCCAAAGAAGTTCCACACGTGAAAAGTCATGCTGTTTTGCACACAAACAATTCGGGAGAGAAAAGCGTCTCTTGTTAGCTCGAATCATTGGCCATGAAGGGAATCAGCTTGATGCAAAACTTCAATGGCCCGAAGAAGTTTTCAGTGGTAGGCGTTCAATCCCCACTACTTTCTTTAGTGTGGTCTACTTGAGCCTTGGATCTGCATCATTTTTTGAATCATACCATAAACTAATCTGGAAAAATGTATGGACAGTGTGGATCTAATATATAGATCATGGTGGGACCGACGTAATTTTGAAGTGTACCAACCTTGGGCACGGCTATGCTAGGAGCTTATTAGGTGTGCCTGGGTCTCACCCAACATGTTGCGGCCCTGACAGTGGGTCCACGTTGATGTATGTATTGTATATCCGATGCCATCCATTTTCTCCGTCCCATTTTAGGGCATAAGACCAAAAATCAAGAAGATCAAAATCTCATGAAGGCCACACCATATGAACACACTAGTGATTCCCCATTGAAAAGGTCTTGTGGACAACAAGAGTTTTGGATAGAACCGATATTTATTTATTGTTCCCAAGTCCAGGTCTATGCGACCTTATCAACATGTTAGATGAAATATAAATATTAATTTAGGGACTAAGGTGGACCCTAATAAGTTTCTAATGGTGGCCAATAACTAGTTTTTCCTACTGTGTGGTCCACCTGAGTTATGGTTCTGCTTCATTTTTTTTTTGGCTCATGTCCTAAAAAGAGCTGGCAAAATGAAAGGATATCATGGATATACAGTATATATATCAAAGTGGGCCTCACAGTTTGGGCTCACTGCATGGTGAGGCCATGGCTGCACCTAGTCCGCTCCTTTACTAGGAAGGAACATACAGGAGAGTGACCCACCATTTAGTTTTTATTGGCCACAGATCTACACCAACCATTAGATATGTAATCTCATGCTGGTCAGGAGCCAAAAAATCAGACTGCCTTGTGATCTAAGTGAGCCATACCAATGGAAACATTTAGGAGAGAGATGTCCGCCCCTGTTTTTTATATGCCAGGAAAATAAGCATGTGAAATCCACTCCAACTATAAGATGTCACACTAAAAGATAAACCTGAGCCCCAAAAATCATGCCCACACATGATTTCAATGGCCTACACTAAGGGAAACTGTTTGGAGCGTGAGCTTTCTATGTATATTGTTTCAAATCATGCGGTCCACATGAACCATGGATGGGGCTGATTTGTGGGCCCTGGGTTTAATATGGGGTGGCTCACCTGGTGGTTGGGGAAAATTTCACATTAACGTCACGCCCACCCAAGCTAGCAACTGCTCTTTTTCTTTTTTTCTTTTTCTATGAAATTACTTCTATTTTCCCAATATTTACTAACCTTAATTGTTCATTAAATACTCCTTCAATTACGAAAAACTTATATATATATATATAGTAATCAATGTTAATAAATGATAGGGAGAGGAGTTGACAGCTTGGGTCGGCCCATTGTAGTGTTTAAGTGAAATCCACCTAGACTATCAGGTGAGTCACCTCATATTAGGCTCAGGGAAAAAAACTTATCTCTGTTCGTGATTTAGGTGGACCTCATAATTAGAAAATACAAGGCAATGATCATCCTCCAAACTATTTCCTTTTGTGTGGTCCACTTGAATCACAAATGGGGCTTGATTTTTAGCCCCAAGGACTAAGTTTTAGTGTTTCATCTAATGATTGGAGTGGATTGAATATAATCATCACGTTGGGCCCTGCAAAATTAAAAGGTGGATGCCTCAATCCTACCTGTTTCCTTAGTGTGTGGCCTACATGAATCACGAGTTTGCCTCTTCTTCTTTTCTTTTTTTTTTTCTCACTATGAACCTAACATAAAATTACACATCTAATAGTAAGAGTGGATCTTACGTACACATCATGGTGGGTCCATAAAAAATCAAGGGTGGGCCTAATCACCCACCCATTCTTAAAAATGTGATATTTTCCCAAAAAGTAGTTTGAGTCACTGGTTGAACCACATGCTATAGTCCTTCTATCTAGTAACTTCTAGAGTGTTAAGTCCATGTCACATCTACCGCTGCCAACTGATTGTGAGATCCACTCTGACCACCAATTGTGTAATCCCATATTAGATAGTGCCAAAAACAATCAGGCTAACCTTAGATTCAAGTTGGCCACACCAAGGGAAACACTTGGGAGAGAGACAACCACCATTGATTTTTACGAGGGCCACCGCGATGATTATATGCAATCCACTCCAACCATTAGATGAAAAACTAAAACTTAGGCATATGGCAAAAAAAAAAAAAAAAACCATCTGTGATTTAAGTGAGCCAGATTAAGGAAAATAGTTTGGAGGGTGATCATTGCCTTTTTTAATGTTTTTTAATTGTGGAGTCTACCTAAATCACTAATGGAGCTGAGGTTTTGGTCTTATGCCCAACATGAGGTGACTCACATGATGATGGTCAGGATGGGTTTCACAGAAACACTATGGTGGGCCCACCTAGCGAGGGCAACTCCTTTTTCTTTTTTCCCTCTCATTTATCAACATCAACCATCCATTAATTAGTAGTCAATATCTAAGTGGTTGGTCGTCCAACTTGCTGGACATGAGAGTTTCTCTATTATATAATCATGTTTGGACCCGAAGCAGATATTGACAAGCTCATCCTACCCTCTAATACTGAAACCCGCACTCGCACTTGCTGAACTACGCCGCTGAACCATGCCTGTGTTGGGCTGGGCTCGAGTACACACGGGCCTACCTGGCCCATTGCCCGCCGTATGCATAAAGACTAGAGAGCACCCCATTGTATTGACATCTCATCCGTCCAACGGACCGGACCTCGTGCTTGTCATGTGCCATGGCCATATTCGGCCCTTTAATAATATATTATTTGAATATCCTTTCCCAGCCTTTGGAACGACCACAGGTGCGATGGGCCCGGTGTGGAGAGCCCAAACCGGGGTTAATAATGTAAAGGACGGCCCAGCCCATATAACAAAAATAGGCCCATTTCTTCATGAAAGTAGTATAAACTAGACCAAGCATGGGCCCATTTATTTGGAAGGCCTAACAGTTAGGGCTGAAAGTCGGGCGGGTTGGTGCTCAACCCTAGCCCAACCCAAGGTTCCTATACCTCAACCCTAACCCAACCCAACCCAAAGCCCAACCCAAGCAGAATCGTTCAGGTTGATTGGGTTGGTTGGGTTGATACATACTAATATTTTCGTTATTATATTAGTCTATTATATTTTCAATACACATCTTATTTTTTGTAACTATGATTTTATTAATTATATATGTAGTTATTTATCATAAAGAATTTCACTCTTTCTAAATAAACAAGCTAAAATATAAAACAACTACTCCTTTAAAAGTCGCATTGTGTAGCACACAATCTATTTGGGAGAGAGAAATCTGGTGTACCTTGTTAGCTTGAATTATAAAAAAACGACGTGGACCAATAGAACTTGACGACATTGGAATTTCTTGTGCCTTCAACACAAACGATCTACACCCAACTATACTTTATAACTTGTATATCGATTGGGTTCCGGTTGGGTTAGGTCAGGCAACTCGACACATCAACCTGAGCCCAACTCAAGTTTTATCAGGTTGGTGTTTGTATAGCCCAAGCCAAAGACCGAACCCGATACATCCTGCCCAAGCCCAACCCATTTTCAGGTCAATCACAGGTCGGCCGGGTTGAACCCGCTCAACTTTCAGCCCTACTAACATTCTAGATAACACATGGGCCTTTTCTGGGCTATGCCTAAAAGCCCAATGGGCCTGCTTAACTCATTTGTACGTATCCGCTTGAATCCGGAAGCGGATTGGCTGGTGTACCACACACCACCAACCTAGCTGGTCTGGGTACTTGTCGTGCGAAGACGAGCATTGACGCTCCTCGAGATCCGAGTTATATGAACGGTTCAAAGGAGATCAAAGTTACATGGGCCCTACAATGATGTATTTATTATATCCATGCCGTTCATCCATTTGGCCCGATCGTTTTAGATCTTTATCCCAAAAATAAATTATATCAAAATCTCAAGTGGACCACACCACAAATAGAAGTTGGGACACAATGATTCTCACCGTTAAAACATTTGTAGGCCCATCATAACGTTTATTTTCCATTCAATCCGTTCATAAGGTCAAACAAGCTTGGATGAAGAGTAAAAAATAAATATTATATTGATCCAAAATTTTGTTGACCCTAAAAGTGTTTCAATGGTAGACATTCAATCTCCCACTTCCTTTTGCAATGTGGTCCATTTAATATTTGGATCTATCTTAATTTTCGGTTAATGCCTTATAAGAGCTCGCCAAGTGGTCGGACGGTTTGGATATAACTCATACCTAAATAAGGGACCCACGGAACTTGATGACGTCAACACATCAGCCAGGTCGGTAGTGTGTATTACACCAGCCAATCCGCTTCCCCTGAATCCAGCCATCTTCTTTGAATGCCCCTTGAATGATGGCACTCGAGGGGATTCCATTTCAAAGTCAAAAGGTATCTTTAATTATTATTATTATTACCTTTTTTTAATGGTCCAAACGGTTGGGTTTGACCCAAATCATTCCTACACCCTCAAAGAGGAATTATATGGCATACGTAGTCCGTTGATTTGGGCCGTTGATTTGGTCCCATACGAGGCCAGCCCCGAAAGAGACCAATATAAAACTACTTTTGTCGGCTGATGTGGACCGTTGTTGTAATTCTCTTCTCAACCGTCTATTTATTGGTCGGCTAATTGAGAGGTTATGATTATCCTATTGTGGTTATTTTCGAGGCATAGTCTATCGTAGGTGTATATAATAGAGCGACGGTCTGGATTATCAAATCTTGGGCCTCATCTGTCATAATTGAAAGCTCGTGTGTACTGTGCAAAGATGCAGGTCATCTATGGTATAATTCCTCAACGCGCACGGAATACGCGCATGTCATCTATGGTATGATTCCTCAGTAATCGGTAGAATAGTTGGGACCCATCCAACCGTTCACAAGAAAATCGCCTTAATCGAACAATCCTATCCATGTGATGACCGGAAAATGGACGGTTAAGATTTAAAAAAGAAAAAAAAAAAAACATACGGCAAGGGTCATTTTCAACAGTACTGATATTGGTAATCAGGATCTTCCAACTTGAGAGATCTTTTTTAATGGATCTATCTATAGAACCAATGGTTTCGATCAATGTATCATGGGCCCACTTGCTAAAACTACAAACCTTGTATGGTTGGATCCTTGGGTGGAGGATCATATGAATGGCCATGTTTGACCCTTTGACTAAGCCGGACGCGGATTAGCTAGTCCCCCCACCAGTAGCTCCTGGGCTGGTGCTCGTAGTTGGTCCCTTACCATTGGTGTGTCAAAGTGGGTCCCATCACGCCTATCGAGGTAAGTGAAATGACAATTACAAACGGCGTTAAAGCCCGTTTCACCCGAGTACCTGCTCGAGATGAGAAAACATCCGAATTCTCTCCCGCCTCTCCCTCTCTCAAGTCCAACAAAAACCCATTTCTCTCCCACTCTCCCTCTCTCAAATCCAAAAGAAACTGCTGTCTCTGTTGCATCTCACGGCTTGCTAACCCCAACGCATGAATCGGAGCTCAAATCCAAAGCCTCTCTCAAGCAGGTCTCTCTCTCTCTCTCTCTCTCTCTCTCTCTCTCTCTCTCTCTCTCAATCTTATTTGCAACAGCCTGGGGATTTGGAGATTTCTCATTTTTCGAATGTGGATTTGGTCATTTTTCAGCTTCGTATGTCGATTTTTAGGATTTGGGGATTTTTCAACTTCGGAGGTAGATTTTAGAATTTGGGGATTTTCCAACCTGAATGTGGAAATTGATTTGGGGAATTTAACATCTTCTTCTTCTTCTTCTTTTTCTTTTTTCTTTTTTGCCTTTTTCTTTTCCATTTCTGTTTTCAAATTGATTGTTGGAGGGCTGTTCAAAGTGGCACCTACCTGAAACCCTCTTTTGTACAGCCTTGTGCTCTTCCCCAGATGAAATGAAGAATTCATTTGTCTGGAAAAAAAAAAAAAAAAAAAAAAAAAAAAAAAAAAAAGTGGCACCTACCTGATGAGTAGCCCAGATTTTGAGGCTTGGGAGCATAATGTTATCATGAAATTT
The DNA here is from genome assembly GCA_021015155.1 of Magnolia officinalis. Taxonomy (NCBI): domain Eukaryota; kingdom Viridiplantae; phylum Streptophyta; class Magnoliopsida; order Magnoliales; family Magnoliaceae; genus Magnolia; species Magnolia officinalis. Next base: position 23,373,296 of record JAJHSJ010000007.1, read on the forward strand.
GAGTAAGGAACGGGTTCAAAACATGTGACATGTTGGTGGGAAAGAGAAGGCTGCATTTTTCTTTTTCTTTTTCCTCCCCTCCCTCCCTCTTCTCGCTCTATAGATAGATGAACAGATATAAAAATGTTGAGGCTTGCCTGTTCCCACATTACAATCATTTAGAATTCCCCACTGTATGTGGGTCACATGGCAAAACTTTTATCTCAGTTCATGAGACTCAATACAGAGGTCGGTTAGAAATGTCGGAATTCCATATGAGCAGTTCTTTTGGATGGTTAGCATCTTTGGTCGTTGAGATTCCTTCCCAAGTGGTCCATGTATGGGGTGAGCTTTTGGAATCGTCTGGATCATCATATGGTGGGCCAGTAAAGAGAGCCTCAGCATTTCTGAAATAGGTAAGTTGTTACGTTTTTTGTTAGAAGATGAAAACACCAATTGGGCTTTGGATTATCTGGAGTTGATATGTTATAGCTTTAAAAGCTTACAGAGCTATTGTTTTCAAGGGTTGGGTTGAAATCAAATATAAATTATGTTTCTCTATAATGTGCAGGAAAGGGAAAGTGAAGAGGATGGTTAAGGAAGAACATGAATTGGGGCATGATCCACAAATTCAAGCTTGGTGAATGCTTTTTTACTTTGAAGGTTGATTGGTAAAATGGATGGTAATTCATTGAAGAGTCAAGCCAACAAATAGATTTTGACACCGAAATAGATGTTCAAAAAGCAAGCCAACAAATAGATGACCAAGAAGCAAGTCAACATGTATTGGTCAATGAAGATGAGAATTTATATGAAGAGCCAGAAGTAGGTATGGAGTTTACTTCTGACAAGAGTGCATTTCAGTTTTACAATCGGTATGCTAAGAATACAGGGTTCAGTGCTCGAAGGGGATGGGTAAAGAAAGCAGATGATGATACCACCATACTTAAGAGAAGATTCTGTTGCTCTAAAGAAGGTAAAAAAACCTGACAAAAAATAAGGTGAGCCTCCAAAATTTAGGCGTCCGATTACAAGAACTAATTGCCTAGCATCCATGATGATTAAGCTTCAGATGAATGGAAAATATAGTGTGACTAAGTTTGTTGCAGAGCATAACCATGAAGTTATCACACCAACAAAGGTACACATGTTAAGGTCACACAGAGGCATGACCGATGCTCAAAAAGACGAAGCGGATAATGTTGATGGCTCGGGAATAAAACCCAGGGAAGCTGTAGAATATTTTAGCAGACGATCTGGAGGTCGGGGGAATCTGGGTTTCCAATCCATTGACTACAAAAATTACTTGCAGAAAAAGCGAATAAAAGTGATGGAAAGGGGTGATGCAGGGGCCGTTTTACAATACTTTCAAAAAATGCAAGTGGATAATCCATCTTTTTTTTTTTTTGCAATACAAGTGGATGAAGATGATCAGATCACGAATATATTCTAGGCAGATGCGATTTCAATAATGGACTATAGTGTTTTTGAAGATGTGGTTTGCTTTGATACCATGTACAGAATAAATAGTTATGGACGACCATTTGCCTCATTTATTGGGGTGAATCATCATAAGCAAACTATAATATTTGGTGGGGCCTTGCTATACGATGAAACGATTGAATCTTGCAAGTGGTTGTTCGAAATGCTTTTGAGTGCTATGTCTGGAAAACAACCAATGACAATCCTTACCGACCAAGATGCTGCAATGGCAAATGCAATAGCCTCAGTGATGCCAGGAACATATCATCGCCTATGTATTTGGCATATCTACCAGAATGCTGCCAAGCACCTTAGTCATGTATTTAAAGGTTCAACAAGTTTCGAACATGATTTGAATAGATGCATATATGACTATGAGTACGAGGAAGAGTTTCTAACTGCATGGAATAACATGATTTTGAAGTACAATTTAATGGATAACAAGTGGTTACAAAATCTATTTAAGGAAAAAGAAAAATGGGCTTTAGTTTATGGAAGAAATACATTTTGTACGGACATGAAAAGCACACAACGGAGTGAAAGCATGAATAATTTGTTGAAAAATTATCTGAACTCTAAATACGATCTTTTACGTTTCTTCACCCATTATGAGCGAGTAGTGGCTAGTTGACGATACAAGGAATCCATGGCTGATTTCAAAATAAGGCAAAGTACCCCAATAATGTTTCTAGATGTGAAGATTTTAAATGAAACGACAAAGGTGTACACTCCAGAGGTATTTGAAATGTTTCAAGAAGAGTATAAGAAACATCTTCGTTATTCAATTTCTAAATGTGGTGAATTTGGCACAATTGCAGAGTATTGTGTATATAATGATAAAGATGAAAGACATACTGTTAGATTCGACTCTTTAGATGGTACAATGACGTGTAGTTGCAAGAAATTTGAGTTTGTGGGGATCCTATGTAGTCATGCATTGAAAGTTTTGGATTTTTATAATATAAAAGAAGTTGATCCTCGGTATATTATGAAAAGATGGAGAAGAGAAGCAAAAGAAGGTTTTGGTAGAGATCATACCAGGGTACCAACAAAAGGCGAGCGTAATATTGTTTTATGTAAGCAGTACAAATATTTGTTTAGCAAGCTTCATAGAATTGTAGCAATGGCTGAGGAACATGATGAGTTGTTCAAATTCACTGATAAATACACAGATAAATTCCACGATGAAATGATGGAACGTATGAAAGGGATGAAGGAACCTCCACTAAGGTCGTCTAAATCCATTGATGAAAGCGTAGAGATTGAACACGCACACCATGAGCCGACCGAAAGTGAAGAGACTAGACGTGCGCACTCTAGATGAAATGAAAACGTTGATACTAAAGGTGCATGCCATGAGCCAACTAAAAGCATAAATATAGAAACAACACACCTTGAGCCTATTGAAAAAGAAGTTACTTTTGTTAATAGCCAGAGTTCACAAACTGTAAGTGGGATTAAAGTAAAGCCTCGAGTTGGGGGCAGCCGTCGTGTGTATCAAAATCCGCTAGATAAAGTACGGAAGAAAAAATCTTATACTGAATCCATTCAGCCACAAGCAAATCAAAAGAGACGAGAAACTACTCAAGCACCAAACATAATGCACCCTACTTCATTTCAACCTTCAAATTATTCAATTCCATCTCCTGAACTGAGTCATCTTAATCAGGTATCAGTGAGAACTTATTTACTAAATCTTGTCATGTCACATGTTTATGTTCTTTAAATTCTTAATTTTTTCCCTCCATCAGGGTACACATATTGCTATCATGAGTCCCTCAAAAGTACCGATAGGATCCCATGTAGGACCCAGTCATCATATGGTGATTGGCTACACTCCTGCCTCTAGTGGGTCCATAAATGCACCACTGGTTCAATTTCGATACCAAGCACCTCATTATGGCATGTTTCAACAAAATCTCTTCAACATTAGACCACAGGTAAAAGTACGATTTAATTTTGTATATTTCTAATATTAGAGTAACATTTATAGGAGTTGACATTCATGTAAGTTGTGCTCATTAAAGTTTTCATTATTGTGTTTTTGCTATGCTAGACTTCAATTGGTACCAGTCTGAGTCGCTTTGGGATACCTAAGATCGGCCCTAGTGGATCAATTAGTGGCCCTTTGGTTGCTCGTGGCTACCAACCAAGTACAAACTTGTACAAGCAAATTCCCTCAAGCAACCCGCAATTGGCACATTTACGTGAAGATACATCTATAGGAAGTATTACACTTCAACAGGTAAAACTGTTAATCTCTATCATTTATAGTATTGAACGAACTTTTTAATTTTCAATACATTGAGACGACTTATTCATTGAAATTTGAAATCCCTGTATGCAGTTATCATCAGCACCATGTGATAAGAGTCAACCGTTATGGTGTGAAGAACACAACCTACGTTTGAATAAATAGATTTTCTTTCCTCAAAGGTGAGTGTATGTTCTAACTCTTCTTACAAAGCTAAAAGATTGCAACTTGATTGGTGGAATCTGTTTACTTTCTTTTCTCTTAACAGAACGAAAGAAAAAGAAGAAGAAATTTTGCATTTTGTGTGCAAAATTTTGCGATATTAAGGTAGGAAGGGACCGATGCACCATCCATATCCTTCATGGGAATTTTTGAGGTGGAAAGGATCTGATTTTCACAAGCATGTTTTCTCCACTTATGTGGAATTTTGAGATGGGAAATCAAAAGAGATGTCGATTTGGCTTCTTTAGTGGGACTCCCATAATGGTATTCAAATGTTCAAGGCATCCATCAGGTGGGCTACTGCAACTAAAAAATAAAAAATCAAGGCAGTCCATTTAGAAGGTGAGCTGTAATATAAATAGGTTGGCAAGTTTCAAATTTTCAGCTGATTTTAATGACCACCCATTTTTACACCTACTATGCTTATGCTAGCCTTAGTAATAGCAAAAAGCCACTTGAAATTATCAAATCGGAATTTTGTCAATAAATTTGGAGTCAAATTTGTTGTCAAAATTAGTAATATATGTGCTCATAATAAGACCTTTGTTGTCAAATATGTCATAGTTGTCAACAATGTGGGGTCAAAACTTCCATAAGACTTTTGTTGTCAAATTTGTCAACAATGGAAAGTCAAAATTTGTTCCTAAATTTCATCAAAAATGTGAAGTTAAATTTGTTGGCTACAAAATGTTGATGCTTGTTTTTCAATAAGACCTTCCAATATTATCCATTTTAGCAATCCAATAATCATTCAAAAATCTTATTGATGGATAACGAACAAAGTATAATATTTTGTTCATGATATATCTAATTGAGACATCATAGTTTGAATTACCCGTATTCATGTATGTAATGTTTTAGTAAATTCTAACTGCTTGTGTATCATCCATTATACTTTGCCAATTTGTAACTGCTTTTCTACTCTATTTGCATAGAATGCTTTTTACCTGATGATTTTATCTTGTTGATAATGTTGCAGGTAAATTCTACATGTCTGAAATGATGGTATACAAGATGTGTATGAGAAGATTACATTGCTCTTCAGCACTTTTGGGTTTTTAAGTTGCATGTGGCTTCATAGCAGGAAGTAGTCGCAACCCTCATGGCTCTCCATGTAGGACATGATGTGGTTTTCAACAACAGCCCCTGTATGTTGCAGCAGAAGCAACATGTTCTTTTCAAATCAATGTAGCCTTCTTTTGCTCCCTGCAGTTGTCCTGCAGCTGATGTTGTGCAAGTTTTGGATAGGAGCTACCCTGGTCGTTTTGTCTTAGGTTGTTGTGCGTTTAGTGTCGTCTTATTGTGGTGTGCAGCTGGTTTGTAGGGATGGTAGTTGGTGGGTGTCATTGAAGATTTAGATTAGCTTTGGGGTGCCAGATTGGTGGCTTGTTCTGTGGGTCTGTTATAATTTTTAAAAATTTTTAGCCCTATATAGTTTTTTGTTTTGTGTTGTTTTGGTTTTTGTTTTTTGTTTTTTGTTTTTTTTTTTTTTTTTTTTTTTTTTTTATACAAGTGCTCTAAATGATAGGCGTGACTGCTGCCCTTTTTGTTGGCGTCTGCCTGAATAGTTGTACAGAGCATTTCCACTCAATAATCTTGGGTGGTGTGTTTCCCACCTTTAGAAAAAGACGAAGAAAGAATGGGTATATATCAATATGGGCAGGATTTGGATTTTGAATATGTGATTTAGATGTGGATTGAATATGTAATTGAATGATTAACAGGTTGAACGTGGATTGCATGTGTAATTAAATGTAAATGCGGGTGATTTAGATGCCGAAGCAAATAGATTTGGATTATTGCCCCTTTTGTTTCGTTGGTGTGATATTTGGGCTATGTTGTCTTTAATGAGCCCCATGATGCAAGCATTCTTGAATGTTGTCCACATGCACTAAAGATCTAACCTTTCTAACATATCTCATTTTTTGTTCTTAAAAAAAAATATATTTAAAAATAATTGCAATTCAGTTGCCTTAGCCTTGACAATATGACGAGCACATTGAAATATGTTTCTAGCTAATCCTTTGTCTAAGTTTTGGCAAATAATCAAGTCCTTTTTGTTGCTTTAGCCTTGTCAATATGATGAACGCATTGAAATATGTAAGTTTCCCATATGTTTATTTGAAGGTAAGCAGGATTGTTATGCAGGCTATGGGTATGTTCTCCCAATAAAAGGGGTCAAACTGCTCACCATATTTTGCAAGAACATTTGAATGCAGTCATTATTCAAGTATGCCCTACATCAACCTTGATAGTCACTGTAAAATATAACAATCCTCTGAAGGTTTGTTTTCTTTGGCTTGTATAGATTTATGCCATATTAACAAAGTTCAACTAGTGTGCTCCTCTACCTTTCCTTGAAAGAAACAGAAGACTAGCAACCAAAGTCTAAAATTGTAAAAACCTTATTCCATGTCCTAAAGAACTGCTCTACAGATCTATGGCTACAGTTCTTATCCGTAGCATGACCGTAGTCGTAAGAACCGACCCAATCTGAAACCTATAGCTACGGATTTAATCCGTAGCTATTGCCTACATTAAAAAAATAATTATAATCATTCATTCATTCAATTACCACTTGCATAATCATTCATTCATTCAATTATAATCATTCATTCAATTTCAATCCTTCGTTCAATCAATTACAATTACAATTACAAAATTAGTTTCCTAGTAATTCATGAAAGCAGGTGGACTCCGCAATATTCCGCAAAAGAAGGAAAAAACAAGCAGTCATTTGTTGAACTCTACCCTCACAGCAACAGAAAGGACCATTTGTTGTATTCTTGAAAACTACCAAAAGGAAGATGGCGTTGAGATTCCGGCACCTTTACAACCCTTCATAGGTACTGCCTTCCTTCCCTTCCAGAACAGCCCAGCGCCAGAGACGAAAGGAAAGAAGTCTAAAGCCAAGGCGGCTGCTTAAACATGAGAACCGAAACATCCAGAAGCATGATCGGCTATGTTACCAAAATATTACATTGAGCAATGTGTTGTCACATTTATCTGATATGATCAATTTTTAGAAGAAGGGGTTGAATTGGCCCAACACCACCGCCACTACCACTACCACCACCTCCTTATGGTTGGTAGCAAAAAATTTTATTCAGTTATTATATGACTGTCTTCCTTGTAATCATTGGCGTGCTTACAGCCACACTTCTTTTTGTGGAAGTTGAAAAAAAAGAGTGGATGGTTGGTTTTTTAAAGGAGTCGAAAGCACCTTAGTGTTCTGAATTGTTGTTCGACGTTCCTAATGACAAAACTGCATTCCAAGCACTTGAAGATCCCTTGTAGAAGCTCTGGCTGGACCTCATTCATCCGTGTTTATGGGAGATTGGAAAAAGTGTATGGTGACAATGACAACCAGGGGTAACAAAAAAGTTTTTGTTACAACACCTTGCAATTCTCATAAGTAGCTTTGACAATCTCCTTATTCATCTTTCTTGAATTAACTTTCTCCAAGAACTTCAAGTACAGCTCATGAAAATTTGGCTCAATGCTTGCTTTGTCAATTATAATGTCCTAGTAAAGTAAAAATCAACTGATGAAATTAAAAGGTTATTCATAAGATTTTTCTCACCTTTTCATCACCATATACTGAGCAAACCATGGATAGTACTGCTCTTTCAGGACATCAGTAAATTCTTTTGCTTTCACATCCATATTTGAAGCTGAAATATTATTAATCATAAAGAAAATCTTGTCCTGTATCTCTAATGCCGGTTCCTGCATGAAATAAACAACAAACTCAAAACTGAATTAATGCTCCAAACAGCGTTCCCACAAACAAAATTTCAAAAAAGACATGTTGGGCCACACAAGGACAAAATAAATGAGCAGTTATGAAAATTTTATTGACGGTCCAAATTTAATATCAAATGGTATCCATGTTGTGTGGCATTCAACTAATTTCATCATCTATGGTCTCATACACGTAGTCACGGATTAGATATTTTCTAAGGTAGGACCTAAATTGGGTGGTGAGATGATGTGGAAAGATTTGATCGGTGGACCTTACACTGTCGGGTATCTATAAGCATGCGCCCCTATCAATCAAATCTTACCATGTCATCTCACCACTGAAGTGAGCTATATTGATAACATGTGGAGAATCCTCAAACTTCCTACATTGTACTTAGAATGCAGAAAACAAGAGAGCTGGTAAAGAACTACAGGGAATCAACTGCTCTAATTGCCCATAGTCATACCAATAGAGCATCTCTGCAATTAACCGTGCACCACATATGATTCTCCGCATAAAACATACCTCCAACCTTTTCCAATCTTAAAGACCTAGCCACTATATAAGCCTCTGAACCAGTTACAATGATATTACACAAATATGAGAAATGGCAATGTAATAGTATATAATCAAAGCAGGAGAATAGGGAAGAGATTAATTCACATAAATAGGTGCAAAACTAAAATTTTGTGCAGCACAGCCCCTGATCAAAAGTGGCAATGGACAAAACTGAAATTTGGTGCAGCGGTTAAGCTGGAATTCACATATATATCTTTGTTATTATCCATTTTAGAGAGAAATAAAAACCCAAAAAGCTATGAAATTCAACATCAAACAAGAACAAGAACCACTTTTTCTATGAACAGGAAAACAACAACTAGAGAAAGTAGATTACCATGCCGAACAGGTAAACCCCAATAGCGAGCAAAACAACACCATTTGACCATTAACTATGCCTGGTAGTAATTGCTTCAACCTGTCAGTAGCTGGGGTGAAGGAGGATTGTTGATGTTAGGTGGACGGCCAGTTGTTGAACTTTTGTCAAGCATCCATGAGTTTCTCTTTTCGAATCTTAATGAGGCAAAATGATTTGTAAAGCTCCCTTGTTTCGATTTTTCTGGTTGAGTAGGATTTATAATGTTGAGCCAAATAGTTTTGTTCCCAAAACATAAAACACTAAGTTCCAATAATTTTGTTTCCAAAAAGTTTGTTCCATAGCCAAGTTATAAAGAATGTTATTGTTAGTGCAAAGATCATGTTTTTGTTACAAAAATTCAATACATGCATATCCAAAAGATCAAAACAAGCATCCAATAAGAATGTACCTTCAGAAAAAGGGAATTCAAATTTCAATATAAAATTCGGCATGTGTTAATTTAGAAAAGAAAAAGAAAAGGAGTTGATCTGATATTACATGACTTTATTAAACTAAAACAAATCCAATCCAATGGAGCATCCAAACACAATCCAAACAAATCACTTAGCATAGGCCTCTTCTCTGGTGACTCAGAATCGCTTCATCATCTGCCATAGCAGATCCCAGCAAGTAAACTAAACACCTACACAGAATGGTCCCTTTTTTTTTTGGCAACAACCTACCTTCAACCTTCAAAAACTGCAAGTTGGCATACCAAATCAAATTTCTAATACAGTAATAACAGAGGAATAAAAACCAAAGAGAAAGGAAAGGAATATCACACATGACAACCAAATGAACCCAGGCATTCCTTCCTACTAAATAGCGACGCAACTCATGGGTTTTTCACAACTCATGTGAGGAAAACTCAAAATGAGCAAGCTAGAACAGATCCACCATGGTTTTTCACAACTCACTGCAATTCCTTAAATTGAAAAAAAAAAAAAAAAATCCAAACAAAGAAATCTCCAAAAAAAGGTCAATTTCTGAAAATATCGATGAGAAATGCTAGGTTGACTAGCATGAGGAGAGATTGAAGAGGCAATTTGCAGTACACAAACCAATATCAACTTGTGCAACATCTAGACCACTCATAACAGAGGTATTTTACATCTAGATTACAAACATCAAGCCCACAAATTGTGGTCCATCACCTGTGATTTGAAATAATGGCAGGGAAGTTTTAGATACTAAAAAACAGGATTTGGCTTCTAGGAGTTTACATGTGAAACCTTGTGGTCGAGATTCTCCTGAATAAAAACTTTAAGATTATCCGGCTGAGTAGATTTTTGGAGCATGTCAGAGTCCATCCACAGTGGAACATAGCAAACCAATGTTCTAGCCTATTAAATCATCAGAAAGGTCATACCATTACTGCTCTCTTGTGTAGAAAGATTGGCCTATAGAATTGCATTTTGACCAAATTTCCAACTAACTTTTAGTCCAACCCCAGCCGCTTTCATCTCCCTGACTTTGGGCTCCTCTTGTTTATTTTTCACTTTTGATTATGTGTTCTTCATTAGAGTAGGTGGAGGCTTCTTTACAACCTTCAGCTATTATAGCTACAACTTTGATTGTTGGTTGATTCAGAGTAGCCTTGGAGGAAGCAATGTGAACATGCTGAGAAGAATCTAATTACAATTCCTGCAAAAAACCAATTGAATGTGCACCCCTAATTTCATCATCTATCAAACAAGAAGAAAAAAAATCACACTGCATGAAAAGATACTTCCGAAAAGTGCTGGAATTTAAAAAATGAAATCCATCATGAAAATGATTGCATAAGGAAGTATACAAAACAAACCAAATTTCTTTTTGCCAACAGGAGCCTTGGACAGGGAGCAAAGATGAAAATTCTCCCTTTGGAGTAGACAATTTCCTGCATCCTGGAGTTTACAGTTCAAGAAAATCATACTGGTGGTAGCATTATGCAAGCAAGCATGTACATTCTACATACTATGATGATGGATCTGTAGGGAAGCTCCTTATGCCATGCTAGCTTTTAGAAACCTCTGGACATACAAATCAACTGATGTGGACCACCAACTTTTCATTCCCACAGTGCAAAATCACACTTTTTTTTTCGGTAGGACTGATTGGATGATCCTACCAATATATTTCCATCATGTATATCAAACAAGAAAAAAAAAATAAAAAAATCCAACACTAAAGCAGCTTCCACACATACACACGAGAATTTAAGTAAGGAACTAACAAACATAGTTAAGCATATAGCTGCATGGTGTAGAATTTTCATCCAGTCCACCCATCCATTAGATGTGTCATCATATTTTCACCTGGATCTTAAAAATCAGTCTAACCCAAAATTCGCTGCAAGAAATAAGAACATGATTGATTGATTGAATAAATAAAAACTAATATATATGCTGCAGTAATGACAAGCCAAGTACTAGGCTCTCTATTTCCTGTTGAACGGCCTAAAATAACAGACTCCACTCATTTCTACTCGGTTTCTACTATGAGTTGAAACAAGTGGGCTATCTGTTTTATGCGGTTTTTCTGACGAAAATCGATTCGTCAGACCATCACAAATGCCAAGGACAACTTTTTCCATGTCACCATGATCATCCTAAAATAAAATAAAAATAAATGTTGACAAAGCGTGCACCTTTAAAACAAGCTCTTCAAAACACTGTTGTACATTAATTCGAGTTTTTGCACTACATTCAAAGAAAAGACATCTATACTCCCGAGAAAAATTAATTCCCTCTTTCTTCGTGGCAACCCTACCACTTTCCTGCAAAATTAAACATCAAGATGCATATCTTGTATTTAAACTGTGGAAATCTTTATGATATATAATTCAAAAGAATAAGGCTGTGATTGGAAGTGCACTTAAACCGCATTTACAGCATAGAAGTTCTGAGGCTACCCTGCGTTGAAAAGTCCTCTGAGAATGGAGGTATAGTTCTTGTAAACCTTTGTAGGAATTACCTTATCAACTTTGTTTCCAACAAGCATCTTGATGCAATCTTGATTAGTTGAGTAGAGATCGATTTCCTTAGCCCTTAAATCCGCAAGATTTGTAAATGTGTCTTGTCTTGCTACATCATAAACCGGAAACATTACAAATAAAGTTACCATAGCTTTATGCAAAATTTCCACATTATAGAAAACTAATCATGAGCTATAAAAGAGTTACCATAGCTTTATGCAAAATTTCCTCCGACCGCACGAGCTGCTCCATGGTATTCAGCCATCGGGTGAACGCTCCGAAAAATGACACCAATCACCAAATAACCAATCATGATTTCCCAAAAACTTAGTAAATGTTGAAAGATAAAGCTACCAGGAAACAGGATTATGGTAGCTTACATGAAACATATCCCAATCAGGCTGCATGAATTCTCTAAGGAAAAAGGTGTTGTAGGCAACAGATGCAATATGGATTGTATGTGACGCTGGGACTCTCGGCTAAAAAACATCAGATGCTCTTATCACAGTAGTCCTCTTTGAGCATTTAAAATTTCAAGCTTGTAAAAGCCTTAAAAAAAATCTCCGAGTTACTCGAATTTCATGATAACATTATGCTCCCAAGCCCCAAAATCTGGGCTACTCATCAGGTAGGTGCCACTTTTTTTTTTTAGACAAATGAATACTTCATTTCATTTGGGGAAGAGCACAAGGCTATAGAAAAGAGGGTTTCAGGTAGGTGCCACTTTGAATAGCCCTCCAACAATCAATTTGAAAACAGAAATGGAAAAGAAAAGGGCAAAAAAGAAAAAGAAAAAGAAGAAGAAGAAGAAGATGCTAAATTCCCCAAATCAATTTCCACATTCAGGTTGGAAAATCCCCAAATTCTAAAATCTACCTCCGAAGTTGAAAATCCCCAAATCCTAAAAATCGACATACGAAGCTGAAAAATGACCAAATCCACATTCGAAAATGAGAAATCTCCAAATCCCCAGGCTGTTGCAAATAAGATTGAGAGAGAGAGAGAGAGAGAGAGAATCAAACAGACCTGCTTGAGAGAGGCTTTGGATTCAAGCTCCGATTCATGCGTTGGGGTTAGCATGCCGTGAGATGCAATAGAGACAACAGTTTCTGTTGGATTTGAGAGAGGGAGAGAGGGAGAGTGGGAGAGAAATGGGTTTTTGTTGGACTTGAGAGAGGGAGAGGCGGGAGAGAATTCAGATGTTTTCTCGTCTCGAGCAGGTACTCGGGTGAAACGGGCTCTAACGCCGTTTGTAATTGTCATTTCACTTACCTCGATAAGCGTGATGGGACCCACTCTGACGCACCAATGGTAAGGCGCCAGCTACGAGCACCAGCCCAGGAGCTACTGGTGGGGGGACTAGCCAATCCGCGTCCGACTAAGCCTGGCTGGTGGCTACATATGTTGTTTGCAGTCGACTAGGATATAGTAGCGCTGGGTCAGCAAGGAGCGTCCATCGCCCAATAAATGAGATATGGCAGGTGGTAGTCGTGGATCTAGATCGTACATCTGGCGATGAACGATAACGACAACAAGCAAACAATCCAACCATCATTTTCCATTGAACATTGATTTCTAGCCATGCGCCTTTCTCTTACCTTTTTAAGCCTTCAACTTATACTAACTCATTTTCTTTTATCCGCATAGTTCCTAGTCTCTGTTGCACAGGATCGAATCATCTAAGTCTACCTTTGTTCATCTTATTATTAATTTGTCTTACTACTAAATTTCCTTAAATGCATTTATTTTTAACTCTATACTACCTTATCTTGCAGCTCATCCATCCCAACATCCTCATTTCAACTTCACATGTTCTTTAACTGCCTAACATTCTGTCCCATAATAAAGGGCTGCTCTATAGCCATCTTATAAAATTTTACTTTTACTTTGAATAATACATGACAATTACATAAAATTCCAGTTCGAGAGACATATCTCCATTTCTTCTAATTGTCATGGATTTTATGGGCAATATCCTTCTTTATTTCTCCTCTCATGAATTATCGATTCAAGATATCAAAGGTGGTCATTTTGGAATTAATTTAGTTAGTGATGTTAAATAATTTTCCATTCCATTTCTATTATGATTAAAATTACATTTCTTATATTTTATTTTCGTCTAACTAATTTTAAATCATTTATAAATTTATCTTTTTGTTTATGCCATCCATCATCTTATTAATAAAAATTATGTCACTTCCAAACAACTTGTTGGGAGCGTTGCACACAAACCTTAGGATCTCGCCTCCCAAAACACCAAAATTATGGGATATAATAAATCAATGAAATAAATCAAAGCATAAACCACACGACACAAGAGATTTTATGTGGAAAACCCTCAAAGAGGTAAAAACCACGGGACCTAGTCCAGAGCAACAATTCACTATGAAGTAGAAGGTTACAACCGATCACAAGCACACACCGCTTGGATCAAACCTTCTTCACTCACGTAGGAGTGGATGAATAATAAGAGAATAAAGAAAATGAAGAGATCTCACTGATCATGAGGACGTATAAGTGCTGAGACGTCGACTGCGCAGTAGATCACCTCTACGAGCAGAAACCTCCTTTCCACAAGCTTCCTCTCTCTCTCTCTCTCTCTCTCTCTCTCTCTCTCTCTCTCTCTCTCACACACACACACACACACACACACACACACACACACCTTGGTCATGAAAATGCCTTAGCACAATAGCTTTAGAAAGCCTTAGCATTGCCCTAGAATAGCCCTAGAGACCCATATTTATAGTTTAGGCAACTTTCCTTCCGTACCTCTGCGAAACTGCCTCAAATTTACGTAGTCCACACAAAATTCGCACAGAACCTACGTAACTCTCGACTAGTCGAGCCCAAAAAATACAGCTTGTTGGACTTTGAGTCAAGCGAGCCTTGACTGGTCGAATAGCTCCCTTCGACCGGTCAAGCAGCGCGGTGAAATGCATCCGTTTTACACCAGGTTGTACTACCTCTCCTCTGAACTGAGGAGGAAAACCCCATCACAACTTGCACCAAAGATCTCTTCTTACAAATGCTTCCTTAACTCATTAATAACAAATGCAAAAAGGCATGAGCTCAATGTCAACCTTAGGTGTAATCTTACACTAATTGGAAACTCACTTGTCTCTTCATTAATGGCCATCACATTTGTTACTACCTCCTAGTACATATAGTTAATCATGTCAACATGTACATCCTCTTGAAACTCTATTTTTTTTTCTTAATACCTACCAAATTAATTCTCTAGTGACTTTACAATAAGCTTTTTTTTAAGACAATAACGACCATATGGAGATCCTTCTCTCTATATTTTTCCATCAATTATCTAAAAAGGAAAATATATAATTTCAGTGGTAGATCTTCGTAACACAAAACTAAATTGATTTTCTTATACATTCTTCTCATGCCTTAGTTTTTACTAAACCACTCGTTCTCAATGTTTCTAAGTATAGCATGTAAGTTCCATTCGATGATAGGTAGTGCAGCCCTTTATTGATCTCCTTTATTCTTGTAAATAGGTACCAAATATTTTTCTTTCATTTATTGGCCATTTTTTTTCAATATAAAAATCTTATTGAACAACTTTATGAACTAATATACTCCAATATCTCCCATATACTTCCAAATGTCTATTGATATACCATTGGTCCAAGAGCATTTCCTGTTTTCATCTTTTCCAAAGCTTCTTTCACTTCAAATATCTTAATCCTATGAAAATATTTATAACTCTGACATCATTTGAGCTTATGGTCCCTTTCATTCTTATGTTTTAAAAGTGATTATCGTTTAACAATTTTTAAAGTACAATTATCTACCTTTCACTGGTTTCATTGTCTTTAAGTAGTTCATTCTGGCCGTTGCTCTTAATGTATCTAACATTATCTACGTCACTGCTCTTCCTATCTCTCATTTTTTTTTTTAAAGATTTAAGGCATCTTTCTCACCTTCTCATCCTCGATCTATTGTAAAGATCATCATGAACTTTAAATTTAGCCTCACTACTTTTCTAGCATTTTTATTTATTTTTATTTTTTTGCATTTTTGTATTGTAATGTCCACCACGTCTTCCATGTTTTGATGTTACAGAATTATGAGTGGGATGGTTTACACAGCATCGATTGGAATGACCTCAAGCTTCGTATGGATACATCTTACGTGAAAGAACATATATGAATCTTGGACAGCAAGGAGAAAGTTCTATGCATAAAGACCATACTCTTGGTCAAAGTATTATGAGCCCACTATGAAGCAGACGAGGCATCATGGAAATGAGAAGAAGAAATTTGGGAGAAGAATCCTTACCACTTCGATAATAGCATGCAAGTAAATTTCGAGGATGGAATTTTTCTTGAAGGATGGCAGAACGTAATAACCTTTAATTTTCATACACACACATGTTCTAGTTCTTATATTTTTAACTTCATTTTTCAACATAAGTAATTGATTAGCTGAGTAGTTGAGACCCTCTTTATTATAATATAAGTTAAATGATCAATACTCGCTACCAAACTTATGTCGCTCTTTTATAAAAAAATAAAATAAATTTAAATTTAAATATCAAATTAAAAAAAAGGGATCAAAGTGTTTGCATTGGAGGAGATATTTTTTGTCCCTTATCCCTTTAGATAAGGAACCATCCTCCCTTATTAAGGGAGGGACATACGTTGTCTCTAAAGATGTTTCAAGCAGAAGAGAGGGGGGAGAGAGGGAGATAAGGAAATGAAGAAAAAAGTGGTTGGATTCGCAAGCAGTGGGTTGCGCTCACGTGTGCCTTTTTGGAGGCGTGTGTAGTTTGATTAAGATATGGGAGTATTATATTTGATTGGAGTCGCTACTAGCCACTTACTCTAGTTCCACAATCGGGTTAGATAAATCTAGCCCGACTCACTCACTTAACGAAGTAGAATAATTAACCGGTTAACCCAAGCCTTTGAAGGGCAGGATCCGATAAACTCGATAAGACACAGAGTATACACTTAAGTTGATTGGGTGGAAATGTTATGTATGAGATGCAATGCCAATTAATATGATGAGCAAGGGGGTTGAGGAGGGAATGAATGTTACACAATGCTAATGCAAGAATAAACAAATATGATCAAAACTTGACAGCAAGATGAACGGGTTTGTTGATGGTTAGACTTGAGTGGTTGGATCGACCTTTAGTAACTCAAGTGGTTAAAGGCTAGACTTGACTAAGTGGACCTAGGCTAGAACTCATGTCCTCCTACTCTTCTTCTTATTGGTGGAGGGATGGAATGGGGAGATGTGGAAGGTGGGGTGTGGAGGATTCCTAGAGGAAATGGGATTTGTGAATATCTTGGAAATGAATGGGAGGGGGCTATTTATAGAGTATCTTGCTAGTTTTTCTGTAATTGTTGGAAAATCTAGGATTGAAAGGGGTTCAAAGGCCTGGATAGTTGGTTCCTATGTGGCATAGTTTCGATGGTTGGATTGATAGCATGGATCATAATTTTGGTGAAATGATAGAAGAGTCCAAAGCATCCAAATCTCTTTTACATGCCCATGGGGGCCAAAGGAAATCTAAAAGTCTATTTGGGCCTAGGGAGCTTAGTCACATACATATGGACCCAAAAAGGAACCTAGGGCCCACTTGAGATCCAAAACTTCAAGAGACTTGGCTACTTTGTACCTACATATGGGTGGGCCTAAAAAAAAAAAAAGTTATGGCCTGCCTAAAATTCCAAAAATCAAGAGGACTTAACTCCTTCTATCCATGGGCCCAAAAAAGCATTTGGGCCCACGTGAATCTAAAAGGTTAAAATGACTTGGCCACTTGCCACCCTTGTCCACTTAAACCCATGAAAGCAAACAATGCCATTTTAAAGCAAACCCAAGGCCTAAATTTTGATGTGGGTCTGTTGTTCTTGCTTGGGCCCGATCATATCCAAAAGGAAAATAAAAGAAAAGCTTGAAAAAGAGATAAGAAAGAAAGCAACAAAGAAAGAAAGAGAGGGAGCCAATGAAAACTCCAGGCCCACCCAAATACACTGGGACCTAACCTTTTGCCTTAGAACCACTTATTACATGACATGTGACGTAGGGATGAACGTGATAAGGTTGATCACCATCTTCCTCAAGGATAACTACTCCGAATCCACGGAGCTTCTCTGGACTCTTCACAAAGACTTCTCGAATCCACGAGGAAAGAAAGCAAGAAAATAGAAATAAATTCTAATAAATTTGAAATTTAATTGATTAATGAAATAAATGAGTTCACAACCCTTTAAATAGGGATACCAAGCAATATGAGAGAAATCAGAAGCAAACTAAAACTAAAACTCCTAGAAATTCGTAACTTACTATAAATAGTAAATTTACTTTTTATAGTAAGTTTCCTATGTGGCTTAACCAAGCTATTCTCCTAATTATTCTAAGCACTTTTCATGTTGGACACAACTCCTAAAGCCTAATGGATGAAGAGTTATAATCAAACTAAAGCTTACTATTTATAGTAGAAACAGAAATAAATATGGAATTCAACGGTCGATCTAATGGAATCTCACAAATTTGTCGTGAGTAACCTGAATACACCACGTTGGTTGGATAAAGTAGCTCATCCTACCCCAAAATCATATTTAATACGTCAAATAACTCATTCCGGTTTGTGAGATATGCCTGTTTTAAGGTTCTGACGGTCTTGATGACTTTGTCTCTGATTCATCTTCGACATGAAAGTGTTCGCGACCCGCTCTACACTAGTCCCCTCCACTTCAAAAGAACTCGTTCTCGTGTTCTCGTGCTGCTTCGGTTCATGATACTCGGTTCATGCTCTCCTTGACTTGGCTAGTATGGATCAGTTCCTTCACTTCTGCCTTCAAGATCCCACATTTCTTCTGATAATGTGGGCAATTAAGTAGACTTATCCCTGTGACAAGATCAATGTAGTTTTGTATATCTCATATGGGAGGCAATTTATTAGGGAGTTCATCGAGCACAATCGCCTTAAACTCATGCAACACTGGTTTCAAATCCCTTGGGATGTTCACAGGCTCAATATATTCTTTCTTTTCAATTAATGCATATATATCTCTTGTTTTCTCAAATTGTTTAACAAAAGCATGTTCAGTTGTGAGAGACTGTCCCTCCACTTTAGAAGTCTTGGGTTGGTTCTCCCTTCCCATAAGGGCGAGAATAATCTTTTTACCATCTTTAATAAATATAAATAGGTTATCCCGATCTCTATGTGTAACATCAATATTATTTTGCCAGGGTTGACCAAGTAACATGTGGCAAGCTTCCATGTCGACCACGTCACACATTACTTCATCCTCATAATATTTACAAATGGAAAAGGATATACAACATCGTTCGGTTACCTCAGTTTTGTTGACCTCCTTGATCCATCCATTCATGTATGGAGATGGGTGTCTTTCTGTTTTCAGTTGTAACTTTTTCACCATTATTTTCGACACTAAATTCTCATCGCTCCTGACATCGATGATCACATTGCATACTTTTTGATATGCTGTGCACCTTGTTCGAAAGATGTTGTGTCATTGTAAATTTATCTCTACCTTTGGCATGTACAATGGCTTCCTTATGTTCACGGTAGTGGCCTGCGATTCACCATTATCGATGGGTGCTCTGTGGAAATCGGGGTTGCTTCGTACAACGACCACAAGCGGTTGAGCATCATCTTGGGCTCGGGGCAGAATTAACACATCCGTAATATGGTTGAGGGTTTCCTGCAGCCCTTGCATGGTCAACTGACTCTCCTGGTGGAAAACTTTCATTCTTTCTGAAAGATAATGAATCTCTAGATTACCGTCCACAAAATTTTTGTTCATATCTTTGTTGTTTGTTATCGGCCCAAGGGGAGTCCTCGCTTTGATACCAATTAACGCAGGGATGAACGTGATGAGGTCGATCACCGTCTTCCTCAAGGATAACTACTCAAAATCCATGGAGCTTCTCTGGACTCCTCAGAGAGACTTCTCGAATCCACGAGGAAAGAAAGCAAGAAAATAGAAATAAATTTTAATAAATTCAAATTTTAATTGATTAATGAAATAAACTAGTTCACAACCTTTTAAATACGGGTACCAAGCAATACGAGAGAAATCAGAAGTAAACTAAAACTAAAACTCCTAGAAATTTGTAACTTATTATAAATAGTAAATTTACTTTTTATAGTAAATTTCCTATGTGGGTTAACCACGTTATTCTCCTAATTATTCTAAGCACTTTTCATGTTGGACACAACTCCTAAAGCTCAACGGATGAAGAGTTATAATCGAACTAAAACTTACTATTTATAGTAAAAACGAAAATAAATATGGAATTTGACGGTCAATCTGATGGAATCTCGCAAATTTGGCATGGGTAACCCGGTTATACCAAGTCGGTTGGCTAAAGTAGCTCGTCCTAGCCCAAAATCATGTATGGTACGTCGAGTAACTCATTCCAGTTTGCTAGATATGCCTATTTTAAGGTTATGACGGTCTTGATGACTTTTGTCTCTGATCGGGCCTTCTCTGATCCATCTTAGACATGAAAGTGTCCATGACCCACTCTATATCAACATGGCACCTCCCAAAAATGAAATCATCCCCACGTAAGCTTGATGGGGAAAACAAGACTTGTACATGAAAAGTAGGAATAAAAAGAGTGGAAAAAGGAAAGAGAAAAATGGTAGGGTTGTCAATGGGGTGGGCATGGGTTGCTCTCGGCCCGGATTTTGAACTGTTGTGGGCTGGGCCATCAGACCGGCCCTATTCAAAATTTTGATTTTGATAGGCCCGAGCCCAACCCATTAACACCCTTGAAAAATGACATGAAGCTTGGAATATGAAACTCCACTTTTGAAAACAACGTTAAGCTTGAAAATGCTTGAGCTTTACACCACCCTTGCTCCACCAAATCACCTTCATGGAGAAGCCATTTAAGAAAATGAAAAATAGAAGGAAGATGAATGAAAGAAAGAAAGAGGGGGAGGAAAGAGGTCTCGCCCTTGCACCCACCCATGATAAGAAGATCACCCTTGCTTTCCAAAGCTCCTATGACCACCAAAACAAGACCAAAAGAAGAGAAGGAAGGGAAGGAAAGAAAACTTAAGAGAGAAAAGAGTGAAGGAATGAGAGAAGGATAGAGCATGCTCGAGTGAACCCAACGGTGGGAATTTATAGAGGATGGGTGCTACACTCTATTGACCAGACATAGGCAAAAACCAGATGAGAAAGGAGCTACTGGCGGCCCGTCACTTTTGGTGTGTGGTGACTTGGCCTAGCTCTTTCCCATTGGGAAGAGCAGCGTTGGGAAGGAGATTTACAAGAGAATCTTGCACGTTTGTAAGAATGAAGTAATGGAATAAGGAAAAGAGAATCTTGAGAAATTGGTGAGAAATTTATGAGAAAATAAAGAAAGGGATATTCAAGGAGAGAAAATGCAAAATTGTAAATAATATTCCAATAAAAACTGGCATCAATTGTGACCATCAATTCGCAATCCGATGGACTGGATCATTCTTCTAAATTTTCCAAAAAAAAATATTTTAATAAAAACTAGCATCAATCGCGACCAATAATTCGCAACCCGATGGACCAGATCATCTTCTTTTTTTTTTCAAAAAAAAAAATTCCAATAAAAATTGGCATCGATCACGACCGTCAATTTGCGATTCAATGGACTAGATCATCTTCCAATTTTATTTTATTTTTAAATATTTCAATAAAAATCAGCATCAATCGTAACTGTCGATTCACAATTTGATGAACCGTATCATACTTCAAAAATTCTAGAAAATATTCTGAGAAGAGTTGGCCATGGTTGCGGCTATCGATTCGTAATCCAACCACCAAAATCCTTGGTAGGGTCACGACCACAATTTTCAAAATATCCCTTGGGAGTCTAGACAACTTTTAGGACGGTGGACCTGTTTAATCGCAAGACGGGATCTTGACCAAGGTCACCAATTAGATTTGTGATAAAATGGAGCAAATTACAACCAATGGTCCAGATCACCCTTAAAATAATCTCCGGCGGAGCATTAACAGTTAGAAAGTGCAACTGTCCCTAGTGAGTTTGAATACACCCTGAGACGATGGAACCAATCAACCATCTCTAATAGATCGAAATCTTTATCATGACCACCAATCATTCCCATGCAAATTACAACCAAGGCAAATCGCCAAAATCATCCCTAGTAGGCCCCAATCCTGGTCATAGCATCAAAATCAAAGTAAATCAAAGTAATAAAACAAGAATCCCCACTCTAACCTAACCCGATCATGACTGTCAAATCAACAAAGCAATAAAAACCGAACAACCACCTCAAAACAACAATATTTACATATTCCCAGTGGAGACAATCTCGATCGTAGTTGACAAATTGCGAGACGACAAATCAAATCTATTCACCAAATCTTAAAAAATAATACTTCCCAATCATGGCCACCCGGCCGTGGAAAGACGGATTAACCTCTTGCATGTTTTCAATAAAAACCAGTTCGCTGAAATCCCATAGGCATCCCCAGTGGAGATAAATGAACGATCTAGATTATCTTTACAAAATCATTTTGCAATTAAAAAAAACCTCCACGAAGCATCACTCCCCAGACTAGGGTGACTTCTACCAAAACTTCAAAAACAATTTTCAAAATAGAGCGTCGGGCTTTTGAAGTACTAAGAGATCCCCCATATCTCTAGGTGGAGACCAGTGCAAAATCAAATAAGATTTGACACCTCTCGATTTCATCAGAGCCATCAGATCCGTATGCACACAAAGCCCGGGTAGTTTGAACGCAAGTGTCAGAACGGTCATACTAAATGCTAACGTAGGAATGGATGATAGTCCAACTCATAATCAGAAGAAACCATCTGAAATGATAGAAAAGACAAACTGTAACCTAAGTTACAAAAAAGCAGATTACATGGAAAAAGGTCACTCGCACATACCTAGTCCTAGGTACTTGAGGAAATTGATCAAGTTTAAGTTGGCAAGGTGAGTTCCCATAAGGCTACAAAATGCGTAAAGTAGCTAACCACTTTGACGATTGAGCAAAAACAAGTACTCTTGTGATGATCTGGGAAGCAATTGACATTTTATCTCCAGTCAGTATCCTCGTAAGGCCATAGGATGTGCAAGGGCTCTAATGTACTAAGTTCTTCTGATGTTAGTATCTATTGGGAATGAAAGGGTTGCGATTGGTTACCCATAATGTCATAGAAAGCGCAGGAACAATCGCAATGTTTTCCTTAAACCCTCGTGATATGTGTAAGTTATCTATTTCCAGACAATCAACTAACACTAATACAAAGACAAGCAATGAATCCAGACCACATTCAAATTTGACTAAGGAGGGTGAGGTGTCCACTCACTTTGGCATTCAGTTGCACACAACCTCTGCCAAAGATGGGCATGCATAGACATCCGACCTCGAGCTAGCTAGTTGATTGAAGCTGGACCAAATTAACTCCACCAAACCCTAACCTTAAAACTAAATCCAAACCTAACCCTAGGAAAAACTCAGTCAAATCTTCAAGTTAACTCATTGTCAACTCACCTAGTCAACCTACCCAACTAACTCACTTTGTCAAAACAAGCCCATACCTACCCTTGTCCAAGCCCAAGTGGCCTAGCCCGTTCAGAATCCGGAGCAAAACAACAACCTACATCCCTAGAAGTAGAGCCAACACATGTACAAGGGAGCTCACCTGCCAATGCATGAGACCCCGTTTCTAACCGGCACATGACAAGTATCCTGTCTTGGTAGGAGCTCCATCCATGTGGCTTTCTTCCCTCTACAACCTCTAACATGTGACACTGTGAATTGACTCCAATGACCCTCCCTTGCATCCAAAATTACAGCCCATGCCATCCAATCCATCCATTGAGATCTTGTCATGAGGTAATATCAAATCTCAGCCATCCAAGCACGTTTTCAACCCCAAACTTGCCAGGAATTACCAGGAAATCGGGCTTGGGAGCTATAAATAGCCCACTCCCTTTCCCATTTCAATCATCCTCCACATTCAGAAAGATACATTTTCCTTTCCTTAAATCGCTTAGCTATCCTAGCCATTCCATCTCTCCACCCTTTGCAATACTACCGTCCACCCAACTTTCAATCAGCCTTATTCATTTTCCATAAGCATCATGCCACACCTATTCCCTTCTCACCCCCTCTTGTTTACTACATCCATTGCATTACATTCATAACATTGCGCACCCGATCTATTCAAATGTATGTCATGCAAGTTGCCAATATAATCGGACCTTGCCCATCAAAAACTTGAACTGATCGGTTTATTGCTTCGACAAGTGGGGTAGTTAAGGCAAATTTATCCAACCAAAACTACAGCTTGTCATACATGTTACATCTAACACCTTCACACACACAACATTACATATATAATTTCACTCTTTTACATACACTGCACTCAACACATGATCAGTTCAAACATGTGCTCTGCGACTCACCGAATTAATCGAATCTTGTTCATCAGAAACTTGGATTGGTTGGCTTATCGCTTCGGCAAGTGAGCAGTCAAGATAAATCTATCCAGCCAAAACTACAGTTTGTTGTAGACATTACATTTAACACAACATTGCATCATTAGTATGCAAGAATTAATTATAATTGTCAAAAGTTCGTGAGATCTTGTGAGGTAGAGATCATATGTTTGAACAGGCAGAATGTGTGCCTAACCCATTCCCTCTTTATAATTGTGATTCCTTAGAATCTTCAACCACGTGTTAAAGAGTCATCTTAGGGCAGGGAATCCTTAGATTCTCTATCATAACATTTTTAAAGGTTCTAACCAACTGTGAAATTGGATTAATTGACTAATGGCAACTCCAATCAAACATAATCTCTTTATAACCTCACTTAAACATAAGGCCAAGCGCCCCCATAAGCATAATCCACCTCCATGCGAATCCGAGAGTCCACAAGTAGGACCACCTGATCTTGTTTGTTTGTTTGTTTTTTTTTTTTAGAGACCCCATCCATTGTGTGTCCTGGATAAATATCAATTGTCAGGAATAAAGGAATAGGATCGACCTGTCAAAAATATAAAAAAGGAAAATAAACCCAACAGCAATCGGTTAAATGGGAGTAGGACCACCTGGTCTTGTTTGGGTTTCTTCAGAGTCCCCAGCTATTGTGGATCCCGGATGAATATCAATTGTCAGAAATCAGTATCATCGTATCAAAAAGATAAAAATCAAAGGTCAGGATCTAATGAATATCAATGGTTAGAAATCAGGATCATCATATAAAAAAGATAAAAATAAATCAGGATCATCATATAAAAAAGATAAAAATCAAATCTAACTTTAAAAACAAAATGGCTTCGCCCGGGTTCGAACCGGAGACCTTCAGTGTGTTAGACTGACGTGATAACCAACTACACCACGAAACCATTGCTGAGAGTGACTTGAAAGAATATTATAACTTCGATGTTTTGTATTAAACACAAGGAAACTTAACATGGAACCACTTACCTGATATAGAATTTAAATTCCGGTACTGTTTTCGAAAGATTTTTCGATAAGCTACTTAGCAATTTAATAAATATCATTAGAGCACCTTGGGACTAGATTTCTTAACGGACATGCAGGTTTAGGGGTCAACAGTCGCACCATGAAGTTTCTGTGAAATCTACTCCGACCACTGGCTGGTTCATTACATGTTAGGTCTAGGGCCCAAAATTCAGCCCCATCTGTAATTCAAGTGTACTACACAATCTGAAACAGTGTATAGGATCACTCTCATCCTTCAAATTATTTTCTTTATTGTGGCCCACTTAAATCACAAATGGACCTGATGTTTGGGTCCCAAACCTAAACTTTGGTGCTTCATCTGATGTTTGGAGTGGATTTCATGTAATCATCAGAGTGGCCCTAAAAAAAAGGGTGGACGTCTCTCTCCTTCAAACTCTTTTCTTTAATGTGATCCACCTTAATCATAGGTTAGCCTGATTTTTGGGCCCTAGACCTAAAGTGGTATTACACATCTGATGGTGAGAGTGGATTACTGTGTTCCCTTAAAATAATAATAATAATAATAATAATAATAATAATAATAAATTAATTAATTAATTAAGGGTGGCGTCTCTCTCTTTCAAATATTGTGATATTTCATCAAATATATGAGGTAAATTTTAGTGGATACCCAACCTTGATTTTTGGTGGGTTCAACATTATGTGTATATGAGATCCAGTCTGATCATTAGATGAGTAATCTCACATTCGGGCCAGGGCTGAAAATTCAAGCTGACATGTGATTGAGATGAGCCACACTAAAGGAAATAGTAGGGAGAGAAATATCCACCTTTGATTTTTACAGGGACCACCATAATGGTTATATGAAATCCACTCTAACCATTAGATGTCACAACAAAATTTAGGCCCTTGCATTGTTTCTAATCGTGTGGTCCACTGGGGCTAATGTTTGGTACCTAAGCCTAATATTAGGTGACGCACTTGATGGTCAGGATTGATTTCACATGACGTTACGGTAAGGCCCACCCCTTTTCATGTCAGACTTCCATTGACTACTACAATTATAATTACTTAATTAATCCTATAGCTTATAGAAAACTGTTTTTTATAAAGGTACTGGAATGTAAATTCTATAAATAGGTAGTTTTTTGCAAAATTCCCTAAACCAAATCTGCCAGGCAATGGACCCCAATCTCATAGGGCCATGGTACAACGAGCACGGTGGGTGGAAATGCAAGCCATGTCTTAAATTCCTTAAATTCCAAGTTACAATAGCTCCTTAATCCACACTAACCGTCGGCAGGCCCCACTATAAATGGGCCATCAGCCAGAGATGAAATGGATTGAACAATCCTAGCCGTCCTATACCCCATTGAACATGGACTAGCAAAAGGCATCCTTTCATATGGTTGAGGTTGTTTGACTGGTTTTTAGTATATGGTCCCTTCCCAGTGACCGTTCCAGATGCATTCACGTGTGATACCTGATAACTGAGAAAATAGGACATTTGAATTTGATCCTTTCCCATTGTAGGGTTCTTTCTGATCACCTCCACATGGATGAACCATATTAGAGTTCACCTGACAATCAGTCGACATGCTTGCCCATCTAAGACCGTTCAATATACATCTTCGATTGTCTATAGCTCAAAAACCTCACTCTGCAGATTATCCTAACCACCCAAACTTTGTCTCCTCTGTCAGTAGTAAACGTCCATTCAATTTTATTATAGATTTGACAATTTGGATGGCCGCATGGGTGATGTTTCTTAAGGTGGCCCATTCAAGAGGCACGGGATCTGTTGACTGGTCACATGCACGGCATGTAGGTGTGTACTTTAAAGGGTGGATTTTGATGGGAGATCAATTCTCCTTTTTTTTACCGGTTGCCTCACTCAGGATTTTTATTTGAAGATAAGAGGGTGTAATGTTTGACTAGAATCGTCACTAACTAATTATTACGATCCTACGCGGTTAGACCTTATATAAATGTTTAGTATTGTGAACTCGAAGATCCTTAACCTTAAGATGATTCGTGGGTTTATGTTCCGATGATTTCAACTAAGGGATCGCGGTTATAGAGTGGGAAGGTGTTCGGCATCCACTCTACCCGTATATATGTATGGTCTTTTACTTCACAAGATCTGACTAATTTCTAAGGAATATGATTAGTTCTCGTGTATAGAAGATGTAATATGGTATAATGACAGTGATGATTGATCGATCCGAATTTCTGATGGGCAAGATCTGATTATATCGGCAACCCGCAAAGTATACGTTCGAAATGATTGATGTAAGGTCAAAAATATGTAGAAATACAATATATGAGATGCTTGATGTTGTATTGATGCTTATGATTAAATAACAACTAATTATGTAAGGTTTTTAGTGGGTTAGTTCCAATTATACCGGCAAACCTTAGAGCATACGCCTGCTAGTCAGATGCGAGAAAACAACGAAATGCAATATAATACTGATATATATGAGGAGCAGGGGAGTTGAGAAGAGAATGAGTGTCATACGATGTTAATGCTCTGATTGGGGCTTGAACAATTGGGTGAATGGTAGTGTCGCAAGATTAGATTGAGTGGCTCAGATTTGAACTTAGGTAGCTCAGGAGGCTCGAACTTTGTCTAGACTAGGCTAGACCAGGGCTGGACTCTCTCTCTCTCTCTCTCTCTCACTCTCACTCTCCTTGGTGGAGAGATGACTAAATGGTTAAGACCCTAAGGGATGAGGAGGGATGCTTCCCTTCTTGAATGCTCTGGATCTTCTGAACATACTGAATGTTTGAAATGAAAAGGGGAGGGGGCTATTTTTAGCCTCCAAACCTATTTTTCTTGTAATTCTTGGTGATTCTATGGGCAAAAGGTGGTTGAAGGGCTGGGATCAGAGATTTCCACATGATATCATCTCATAGGTTGGATGAGGTGGTTGAACGGCTGGGATTAGAGATTTCCACATGATATCATCTCATAGGTTGGATGAGATGGTAAGGGTAATTTTGGGTAAGGAGATGGACATCAAAGTAAATACACCTCAACTGCACACTTAGGGTCTGAAAAGGAGAGTTTCCACATGCTTGAGGAATGTCACCCCAAAGAAGATGAGTTTTACGTGGTAGCGACAGCTTGGTCGTCGTCGTTCCCCACCTAGACTCCCTGCTTTGGCAAGTAGCTTCCTCTAAGAGTGTGGAGACTCTACTGTGAAGGTTGTTGCTTTAAGGTTTTGCACATTTCTCCGATTAGGTTGGCTTTTGGGCTTTGGTTCGAACTTGGTTTTGGGTTTAACGAGGTGAGTTGACTAGGTTGTTGGATTAGGTAGGCTAACCGGGAGAGTTGACTCAATCAGTTGACTAGGTGAGTTGACTTACCGAGCTGATTCGAGGCTCTAGGGTTTTAGGTTCCTAGGGTTTAGGGTTAGGCTGACTGGGTTGACTAGGTTGAATGGTCTAAGTTTAGAGTTTAATTTTAAGATTCTTAGGGTTCGGGCTTACAGGATTAGTGTTTAGGATTGGAGTTTGGTTGACCATACATAAGTTCAAACTCAATTAGCTTATTAGTCTGGATGAGGTGTCTACGCTATGGCTCAAATTATTCCTCAAAAGATCAAATGAATATGAAATCTGAACTGTCTAATTGATTGCCCCCCTCTTGATCATCTCATAGCTCAAAACATTACACTGATTGGAGTAAGCAACCTGTGCAATAAATTGCCTAACTTTTGGAAGGTAGAAATGAGTCCACAAAAGGTCCACTTTTAGGGACATCCATTGGCGTGCAATTTAGAGTTGGACGGTCCGGATGAATGTAAAATCATTTTTGGCGAGCTTAACATGGTTGACACATGCAGTGTACGTTAGAACTTAAAAAGGCCCAGTGAGTAATTTGATGCTATGATACTCTCACAGAGCATGAAGCCTGACTAAATTGTACACATGACATGCACTAAATCAAATTAAACTGACTAAATTGTTTCACCTACTATTGCAAAGTCATAGTTCTAAAATCATATTGTTTGAAGAATCCAACCTCTGATTTGTGGACACTTGTTTGTTGAAACTTGGACCATTGGATGTTTTTCATTTTTAAAATCATCCGATCACTATTAACCAATCGGATGGTCAGATAATCAAATAATATTCATGGTCCCTACTCATGGGTCAGTGGCAGAGCCTTTGGGTTTCAACAATGAGGTCATGGGTACAAGTAGCCATGTAGTGTATGTGGGTGTGAGAGTACATGTGTAAATAAAATATTTAAAAATCAAAAAATCCTAATTTTTAGTTAATGAGATATATTTTAACTGGGACCCAAGTTTATAAGTAATTTCCAAGAGCCTGAGTAATCATCATACATCTCTGCCATACCAAACAACTTTCTCTTTTTTCAAAACCCCCCACCATTTCACAGCAATCTTATTTGCAATTGCAGACATGGATAAAGCCATAGAGGTTGAAACGAAGTCTCCATAAGGGCCTCATCCAACCAAGCATCTTCCAAGATTGCAATTTGAGGCCAATCCCAACCAAAAATCAGATACTTTTCCCAACCATAATTCTAAACTTTTCTCCATTTATAAAACATTTAAATGGTGGGTGTCTCTTCAAAGTTTCTTGCACCAATGGTGGGAAGAATCCGTAAAGTCATAAGCAGTTTGTAGTGACTACCAGATTCATCTAGGCACAAGATATCAAGTCTCAAGGCATGCCACGTGTATATATTGGATCTGGCAGCACGAATAATTTAAAGTTTTATACTATCAATTTTGTTTTGGGTGGTCCACTTGATGGTTGGAATGGCGTGATTTTTGCGCCAAATAATTCATGCAGGGCTTACTTTACACACAGCTCAGATGTCCTACACATGTGAAACGTGGCATAAGCTTAGTTGCATGAACCGGTTGTAAGCAGTGTTCAAGTTAATAATATCGGCGATAATATCGATACCGCCTGCAGGGTGGTGATATCTATATCACTGGAAATGCCCATATTTCCAGGTATTAGTGAAATATAGGTTAAATATGTCAAAATATCAATTTGGATTGTATCGCCAAAATATCATATGTTTCCTAGTTCAAAGATTCCCTTGGATGACTGTATCAATGATATTATTACTAATACAGTCGGGGAAGGGGAAAATTTGCAAATGTAGGGTAAATTTCAGAAGAAAAAAAAAAATAGAGAAAATAGGAAAAAGTTTTTTTTTTTTTGAAATATTTTTGGGTATCTGGTTAAAAAGTGGATTTCGACTACTCTTCTTCATTATTGGTGAATCAAATCTCAGATTTAGGAGAAAAACTGGCATTCGCCAAGGAGTCGAAACTTAAAGAGGGAAGGTGTTAGGCACTCTCTCTGCCCTTCTCGTCGATTTATGTCCAACAATTCGATGCATAACACTGTCATCCATATAGAGCTTCGTAGAGTGTCATTGTAATACTAGATTGATAATTGTTATTGTAAGCGAATTTAGCTATGGGAAGGTACTCATCCCAACTTCCTTGGAAATCCAAAATGCACAACATATCTTTAAGTATTTGATTTTCCCTCTCAGTTTGACCATCGATCTGAGGGTGGAATGTTCTGGTAAAGTCAAAGAAGGTATCCATTTCCTCTTGCAAACTTCTCTAGAATTGTGAAGTGAATTGAGGGTCACGGTCCAATATTATAGACACAAGGACTTCATGGAGACTCATTATTTCGTTGATACATAACCTAGCTAGTTTGTAATTCGACTATTTATGCACACGTGTGTAAGTCACGCTATGGAACTGATCAGGTCTAGAGTGATATACTCGATCCCCGGATTCCGAATTGTGACAGGTTGGTATTAGAGACAGGTTTCAATCTTGGGACCTGTGGTTATGGGCCCTCTAATCAAGTGGGCCACTAAACTATAAATCTATCTCATCTTTTGTACTTGGGCCCTTAGTTGGCCAACTTATCAAATAGACAACACGAATCTAGCATATCTATTAAAGTGGAGCCAACACATTAGGCCCTATTGAAGGGGAAACCAAACGGTTTCAACGTCTAGACGGCGTCTAACATTGAAATAAAATTATTATTATTATTATTATTATTATTATTATTATTATTATTATTATTATTATTATTATTATTATTATTATTATATAATTTTCTTTTTTACTTTCAACGTGGGTCCCACTAAAAAATTTGAACCGATTATAAGGTCGCCGCTACTCTGGTGAACACTAGATAAAGTGGCTCAATCCAAAATCTATGGGATCCACCGTAATGCCCTGAATTTTCGTGGCCTGAGTATATACTCATGCCTGAGAATTTCGAGTGTTAATAAATTAATAATTGGATGCCTCAAAATCACACCTTGTTTTTTTTTTTTCCTTTTTACATCCAGTTATATTCACGAAGGCAACCATTCATGAGAATAACATCAATTTTACTTCTTATTTAAAGTTTTGCAGCGAAAAATAAGTAAAGTTAAACATAATGTCATCTTTCTTCTTTATTCGGAATAGTCTTCCATAAAGCGATCACCATCTGTATCTTCAATTTGCACTTCACCTGCAACGTCTGTATGGCTGGAGAGGGTCAATGCCCTACTTATAATGATAAACATCCTTTAAGATTAACAATAATTCAAGAGATCCATAAAAATAATATGGGGGTTCCAATACATCTCATACTCTACCACTACGAGTGGTATCGGTTTGCGCAACCAATCTCCATGAATGCATGCTTAGCATAGTGTGTGCAGTCCATCATATGTAGTGATTATCATAATGTGGAATATAATTCATAGAAAACCCGGCTCACTTTGCATCCCATACTACGAAGATTCGTTGGCATGTCCAACGTTAACGTGAATTTATGCAAACATCTCAAAGCAACACAACACACGATTAGAGGATTTACGTGATATGATTCATGGAACGACTATTTGCGACATCTAATCTCGAGAAGTGATTTAACATGCGTAACGGTTTACTTACATCGATTGTGCACCACTACCCAACTCACGGGATTACATGTTGACCAAGAGGGCCACTACCCGAAACATATTATGTCAACGATAAAATATATGAATTACTATATGTGAGGCCTATAACACATCACTTGCATCAATACGGAAATAAGTCGAACCATTAGAGTTTTAAAATTTTAAGAACATGCCCAAGCCATAAAAGGAAGTAGCACAAGGCTAACCTAATAAAGGAGAAGAGTAGCATTAGGCTAGCTCAACAAAAATAAGGGGAGATAAGCAAAAGGTTAACTCAATAAAGAGTGGAAGCACATGTCGCTCTTAAAATTAGGAAAGGGCAAGGCTTGTATCCACCTCCTCACATGAATTCATAAAAATTAAGCATAATTAAAATCATACCTTAACCATAATTCCCAAAGGATAAATAATTGATAACGGTCCATCAATCAATTGCATGAAAAATCACAATAATATGAAAGTATGTAAAAATAAGATAAATCATATCAAATCAAATTAATGTAAGCTTAAAGAAATTCTTCACCTTACCCTTAGATCTAAACATTAGATCTCAATGTAGGAAAGTTTCTACATGAACTACGACATCGCTTGAACAAGAGGGAAACACCATACATGTGGAGAAGGAAGAGGATGATTGCGTCTAGGTTGTATCTCTCTCTCTCTCTCTCTCTCTCTCTCTCTCTCTCTCTCTCTCTCTCCATTGGACATGGGAATATGGGCATATGAGTGGAGAAGGGGATGCACACCCCTTTTATAAAGGAGTGGGCATGTGAGAGGGGTATGTTTCACATCCCACTTGGATTGAGTTTCTTCAATTTGACCTTTTATGGCGATCTTTCTTTAAATCTAATTCGTCCACTATGTCGGGGTCGTCGAATAGAGTCGGGGTATATGATTTTTTTGGTGATCCGAAATTTAGATTAGTCTATCTTGAAAATTTTCTTAGTGGGTGCCAAAATGAACTTGATCTCAATTAACGGTCAATGCTTAATGACCAATGCCCAATTTTAGAGGAAATGCGTAGTCAATATAGAAAACAGCTGGACAAAAGTTGGTGGTTGATTGATGGTAGAAAAAGGCCTAAATATGAAATTTCACCTTTTTCACCAAAAGGAACGAACTGACTCTAAAGCAGTCAACATTCAACGGTATAGGATCATAGATCGGGGTCTAAGTTTTATATGATCTCCTAGCCATATGAGGTCAAAATGCGGTCCAAGTTTGAGTTAAGATTAAAAGTAAAAATTGGATAAATCAGAAGGTCCAGATTTAGAAAAAATTGATAAGCCTAAAACGAATAACTTGGCTACTATGGAAAAACCTACAACAATTTCACACTCGGTCCATAGGATGGACAATCCAAGTCGTTCATATAAAGAAAAATATCCCACTACAATTACCTACGAAATTTCGTCACTCAATGGACACCAAAATCAACAGCTAAGGGGCTGATTTATCAATTGGGCCACTTTTACAATTATCTAAGGGCTAAAATTTGATGTGTATGGTTATTTTATGATAAATAGGCATGGTATAAAATTTCAAATGAAACGGATGATGATAACCAAGTGATCTAGAATTCAAGGGTATAGGTTAATGGCATTGAGTATTTACGATTTTTCATCTTTTATTTCTCCAACTTCTGTCATCCGTAACATCGGTCTACACCATCGAATTGATTGAAATTTGATAGAAATTTTTTATTTTTCGCGCTCTTTCCATCGCCCCAGTTTGGGCTTTGATCGCTTAAAGAAGACCAAGATACCTTTTTAATGGGCTATACCAAGATGCCTTTTTAATGGGCTATACCGCCCAAAGACTAAACCAACACTTTCATATATGTCATAGAGAAGTTAGCCGGTAATTGTGGCATATACCTTGTGATCTTCGAACTGAGCAATTTATTCCGATATTTGGGTGGCCCGTTTGGCGAATCCAAATATGATGAACGGTCATATGATATGTTAAAAACAGGAAAACTTGATTGTTAGTATTCTGATCATGTATGTACATGTGTGTACAGTCAGTTTTGTAAACGAATGAACACAAGTGAGTTTTTGAAGTGATCAAGAGGTAAAACATGTATACCATTAAATTTAAGTAACTTGTTCATATATGTAAGTTCCTCAAATTGTAGTTTTGATGGTGAGTTAAGCATATTCATAGGTGGTAAACAAGATGAACATATCAGAATCTCGATTCGATAAGTGTACGAGCGGTTATATAAATCAGGTAATTAGTTTATTATGATCGAGTGGTCTAAACTCAAAGTGGACGGTCAGATATCTTTACCTAGAGGTGAATAGTTGAATGAACGATCGGTTATGATGGACGAGTGAGAATACTTGGATATACAATGATTCTGTCTTAAAAATTAATGGTAAGATGAATTGATCTATAGATGAAGATTATTTCCAATGGTGATTTAAATGTAAGGTTAGGATTGGTTAAATTGGTATCGTACAAATGTACATACTAAGTTATATTTCATGGTAACACTTGAGAACTTTAAATACTTGAGTATTGAAAAGTTTGGGGTATTACACGTACAATGATCCTAGAGGATCGACATTTAATCGCCACTATTTTCTTATAATGCGGGCCACACGAACTTTGGATTTGATCTGTATTTACACCCAAGGCCCAAAGTGGCCTCCTAAATCAAATGGATAGGGTTCTCATATAAGTGTGGAAGATTATAGTCATACTCTCATTCTAATCCTTTTCTAAAATAGCGAAGAAATCTATACAATTATCACTTATCAGCTTCAAGATGGGCCACTCACCACGATGGAAATTAAGGAATTCATTAATTGAACCAACAAGCAGGAAATCCTTTAACACTCACTCAATTATATGCATACGGTTCTTAAGATGATTTTAGGTAGAACTTATCCTTATCTCGATCACTGGTACCAATCTAATTTGAGACTTGGTCCAAAGATGGAACTTTACTGAAAGCTCTACAATTTCATTCTTAATTGCTTCAGATCACCATAGTTTGTGCAAACTAATGCTCCTATCTAAGAGATTATTTTGACTTATCCTGATGTACTATATGGTGTGTCACGCCCCGAAAATCGAAACTCAAGTTGGCCAGGCCCGAACCCGAATTTCAGGACTGTGAGCTGTATTTAAATAAAATATACATCACAACCCACATTATTTCATGCATTTTCAAGGCAATCAGAGCAATTAAAAGGATACTAATCATTGTCATTAAATATTGTCCACTAATCAATCCTTGAGTCTTTAATTACATTGACATTCAAAAACAAATAATAACAACATACATTGAATTTTAATTAATTTCTAAATAAATAAAGATAAAAGTCTTCCATCTTACCCATCTGATTCGTCATATACAAATCCTACAAAATAATCTATACGGAGGTGAGCACGACGGCTCGTAGGGTCATATCCTTCCTGAAATTGAAAATTCTATATTAACACCAATACAACTCAATAAAATAAATAGGATCAATTACGAGTATTGAATCGGCATTTTACATGATAACAATAACAATTTGTTTTTCATAATAACGAAATAAGATAATAAAGTTATCTAAAATCCTTTTTGGTTCAATCCAGGGCAGAGCACCTGTGTGTGTTAATCCTTTTAGGGAATAACCCTCAGCAGAGCACCGGTGTCTATCCTTTTATGGAATGACCCTCGGCAAAGCACCTGGTGAATATACTT
This sequence comes from Magnolia officinalis, assembly GCA_021015155.1. Classification (NCBI taxonomy): domain Eukaryota; kingdom Viridiplantae; phylum Streptophyta; class Magnoliopsida; order Magnoliales; family Magnoliaceae; genus Magnolia; species Magnolia officinalis. Next base: position 23,408,991 of record JAJHSJ010000007.1, read on the forward strand.
TTAGGGTAAATACCCAGGGCAGAGCACCTATGTGTGCATATCTTTTAGGGAATCACCCAGGGCAAAGCACCCGTGCCGATCCTTTCAGGAATGACCCTGGGCAGAGCACCCGTACCGCGCCGATTCTTTTAGGAATGACCCTAGGTAATAAGGAAATAATTGCAATTTAAGCACGCCACAATAATAAAATGATGTCGATCAATTAATAACTCGAATAAATTATTTTTACAATATGTAACCAAGAAATCAAATAAAATAATATGCAACTAATGGCAATGATCAAATAAATTTAATACATAATAAATAATCAAATCAATTTATATGTTAACCTAAAATTTTCAACAGGGAAGATCACCTACTTGATTTGGTGTGACATATACCATGTATGACTGGAATAAGCAAGAAGACTTAAGATCGATACATATGCGGTCCATTCGGCCCAATTAGATCAAGTTCAACTCAATTCAATACAACGCCACTTGGTGAGCATTTCTACGTGAAAAGCTAGAGATCTTTACAGGAAAACACACATACTAATTATACTTCTATTATCCTAAAATTTATATATTCTATACTTGAATCCAACTACATCAACACATCGACTCACTAAATCAACTTGGTGAGTCGACTCAATGAGTCAAGCCTTATGAACTACAACTATGAATTGATTCCTAAATAGGAAACTTGAGAGGGTAGTTTACTTGATTAATGGCGTATATGGGGTTAGATTTCAACCTCAGAACCGGTACAGATAGATAATATAGATACAAGAGAACTTACGGTGCAACTTTGATCAACATAAGGACAGTAAGCTTTAACGGCGATTTTCTGTTCTCAGCATATTTCGATGTAGCAATCTGTCTGGATGACATGGATTCATCCTATGAAGCTTTTAAATGGTATAAAATAAGCTATATACCCATTTTGTTGGTGGTTACATGGTTGAAGAGTTCTAAATTTCTTATGTTAAAAAAGCGGAGAGAACATGAGAAGTGGTGTTTTTTGATTGCTAGAAATGGAAGAAATCACTGGAGATTAAAGGTCCATTGAATGGAGTTGGTTAAGGAAGATACGATGGTTGAGATTTGTGAGATGGGTTATACACAAACCGCAGTGTTGTGGAAGAAGTGCTAGATTTTTCGGCCGTGAAAGAAGTTGTAACCACGAAGAGTTGCGAACCGAATATGAAGCAGAAGTTTAGGTGGGGTTTTCCATGAAGTCTTATGGGAATCAAAGATGATCACGAGGTTTGTAATATCCCATACAATGTGAGCTCAAAAGTAAGGCAGATCCGTTGATTAGGTGGGCCGCACAAGAGGTTTTGGAGCAAAGGACAGAAACGGATAAGGTTTTATGGGATTATTTGGATGGATGGTCTACATTTAGAAGGTGGGCCCTAGATGATGGATGGTGTGTGAGCCTCAGATGGGTACGTGGTCTCCCTGTGTGAAACGGAAAAGGAGGAAGAAGAGAAAAAATTTCGGGCGGTTGCTTCAAGTGGTGACGTGTTGAGGCATGTCACTTAATTTTTTTTTTTATTACACTGTGGGCCCAACAGTGATGACGTGATGAATCCACTCCGCTCATCAGTTTCATTCAGACATATTAGGGTATGGGCCAAAAAAATGAGATAGATCCGAAGCTTTAGTGGGCCACACCATAGGAAATGGTAGGATTTAGTTCCCATCGTTTACAAAAAAAGGTTGTTACATTCTACCTCCCTTAACAAAATTTCATCCTCGAAATTTACTATACTATCTACTACACTCGAATCTCATCGTACATGGTGTGGTTGGTGTTGGTGCGTCCTCTGTCTATGACATTCCCTCAAATGGTGGCTGACGTACCCATGTGTTGAAATTTGCTTAGTATCTGGTGGTGTAGTAGTTTATCCTTTGGCTGATGTGAGCGTCGTGAAGACCTATGATGCTGCCATTATTGTCGTTGTTGATATGATTGAGGTAGTTGTTGAGATCATCGACGTGGTCCTTGATATGCCTACAATGTGACGTGTACTACGAAAGTTGTTGCTGAGATACTTGGTATGGCCATGGAGAACCCGTTCTTGCAGTTGAGTCTTCAAGCGTTATGGTTGCAATTCCGAATGTTGCGGCTAACTTCGAATGTTGTGGCTCATAGTGCAGGGTCGGTGATGTCCACTGCCTCTTCACTTGATCTGTTATATGACGGTTGGTGTGATCTTGCTCTAGATTGAATCTTAGTGCCTAGTTGTGGAATATTTATTATTGGTACATTGAGTCCTTGCATTGTAGTATAGTGACATCACACTCCTGCATCACATTGTTATATGGTGGTGCTGAGTCACATTGAGATGGATCGTCATATTGTCGAGGTGTGTCCCCGTAAGGTTGAATTATATTGCCTAAGAGTGGTGTCGTGGCTGGGTGTATTTATGAGTATGAGGTCATGGCGCATGGCTCCTTGGGCTTGTCTTTTAATGTCGAGTAGTCTGACTTGTCAATGTGGTTGTTGAGGTGGCCCTAAAATGTCTTGTGGATGACCCTTGCTGTTGTGACCATGGTGGAGGTCGTTGATGTAGTTGTCGAAATTGTCATGGCGATCCTTGTGGATACAATAAAGATGCGCTCAATGGATGGTTGTGCTGAAGAGTACAATGGAGATTGTTGGTGCATGGATGGCGACACATGCTACAAAGGTGGCTAGTAGACTTGTTGAGGTGTGGGTCCTTAACTCTATGGTTAGCAGAGGCGAGGCAATTGTTGACATTGAGGCGCGAATGCTCCTTGAGTCCCTAAATATAGCAGTTGTCGAGGTGAAAATGAAAACCATACTAGTATTAGAGTTCAGGTGCTCGACATAGATGTGCAAGGTGATCTTCATATCCTTAATTGTAGTACGTTAACGCGTGATCCCGGTCAGTATAACTCTTTTACTAACTCTGTCATACCTAATAATCTACCAAGGCTAAAAGATCTCCTAAGGCTTAGCTAGTTACTCGCAATTAATCTGTTCCCAAGGGCATCAGGTACAGGTGTTTATGATAAAGTGTTATGACTCGTATCGCTCAGATACAATCTACCATTGATTGGACAAGGATTTATTTTTTTAATTATGTTGAAAATTTTGTAGGATTGCAAGGAAGATTAGATGGTCTAAAAGACTTACACATGAAGGTTAAGAGAATAAGAGTTGTGATATGTACCAAGGTTATAGTGCGAAAAAATTTCAGATTCGGAGGATATTGTTCCTACTAATGTTTCTATTATTTTTAGATATCAGATTGGTCTAAAACTTTTTATAATAATGTATCTATTAGTTTATTATAACTTTGTAAAATTTCAATTGAATCCAAAGTTTACAAAAAATTCCTAAATTTCGGAAAATTAGGTCTGCCCAGAAGCATATGATTTTTGACTAGTATACACATAAATTAAAATCGATATAAGAGAAATTTAGAATTATATTTCTGTATTATTTTTTACAAAACTACACTTATTAATCTAAGACTGAGATTTTGAATCGCCTTAAATGGAGTTATAATTAATTAGTTATGATTTTTATAATTTAAGTGTTTTCTACTTACTATTGTTGTCCAACTTACTGTAGTAGGCTAAAATTATTAAAAATTCCTTAGAGTCCAGTTTTGGGCTGTTATTTCAATGTAAAGCTTAAATAATATCATATTTGATGTCATACAGATACAAAGGGTTTCCTAAGTTCATATATATATATATATATATATATATATATATATATATATATATATATATTATATATATAATATATATAATATATATATTATATATATATTAGCAAAGAATCCTATATTTGGATCTCTAATTCAATCTCTATCATACGCCCTCAAATTGATTCTACCCTAGGCTTAATCTAACCATTAGTGTTGTTGCGCAGCACGCCAACAATGCAGTGGGCCTAGATCCAATCTCAGGCCTCACCCACAAACGATAAACAGGAAGAAATATAAACTAGAAATAAATCAAAGCAATCCAAAACAAACCACAAGACAAGATATACGTGGAAAAACCCCAATCTAGGGTAAAAAATCACGGATGCAAACTTTCACTATGAAGAACGAAGATTACAAGGCAATATACTAACCTCTCCCTTGGAAGTGCAGAGAAAATCCCTTGCCCACACCTTAGAAATATTTCTCAATATTCACCTTAACCCTAGAATAGCCATAGGGACCCCAATTTATAGTTTTGGCAACTTCCCTTTCGCATCCTAGTTGCGAAAGGACTTGCGACACGAAATCCGTGAAACTCCTTTCTGTATCCGAGTTGTGAAAGGACTTGTGACACGAAATCCGGGCAACCTCGACTGGGAGTGGGCGGCCCCAGATGTGGCTTCACTTCTCAACAATCTCCCACTTGGAGACACATCGCCATAAACATTTGTCTTCTTCATCGGGAGTGCACCACCTCCCTGTCTTCAGGCCTGAAGACCAATCAAAGCTGAACAGAGCTTCAGCTTCTCCCTTATGACCGCCATGGTCAGCATATTAGCAGGATTCTCACTTGTATGAATCTTCTCCAGAGCAATCGATCCATCTTCCAGTAATGAACGTATGAAGTAATATCTGAAGGTAATATGCTTGGTCCTTGAATGAAAGGCTGAATTCTTAGCCAAGTGTATTGCACTCTGACTGTCACTGTACAGCTTGCAATCTGCTTGCTTCTTACCCAACTCTTCCATAAAACCTTGCATCCACACCATCTCCTTGCATGCTTCTGTAGCCGCAACATATTCTGTTTCTGTTGTACTGATAGATATTATCTTCTATAACTGAGAGACCCAACTGACTGCAGCACTTCCCAGAGTAAAGACATAACCTGTAGTGCTTCTTCTGTTGTCGATATCTCCTGCCAAATCTGAATCCACGTAGCCTTGTAACTTGATTTCCGATCCACCATAACATAGCCCTACATCCTTAGTACCTACCAAGTATCTAAGAATCCACTTCATAGCTTCTCAATATTCCTTCACGGGATCGTTCATAAACTTGCTAACAACTCCCACTGCAATGTCTGGCCTCGTGCTCACCATAGCATACATAAGACTCCCTATAGCTGACGCGTATGGGACTTTAGCTATGTAATCCCGTTCCTCCTGCATCTTTGCCCCTTGCTCCTTAGATAGCTTGAAGTGGTTGGCTAATAGAGTATTAACCGGCTTAGCACCACCCATATTGAATCGATCAAGTACCTTGGCTATGTACTTTGCCTGTGACAACACCAGTTTCTTATTTTCCCTGTCACGCTTTATCCTCATGCCTAGGATTTGTTTTGCAGCTCCTAAATCCTTCATGGCAAATTCTCTAGACAGTTGCCTTTTGAGATCTGAGATGTCCTTCATGCTTGAACCGACCACAAGTATATCATCAACGTACAGAAGAAGGATGATGTACGATGTATCAAACTTCTTCAAATAACAACAGTGGTCTGCATGACATCTCCTAAAACCGTTTTCCGACATGAAACTGTCGAACTTCTTGTACCACTGCCTCGGGGCCTGCTTCACGCTATATAAACTCTTCTTCAGTCTGCACACCTTGTTCTCCTTTCTTGGTGCCACGTATCCTATTGGCTGATGCATATATATCTCTTCTTCAAGGTCCCCATGAAGAAAGGTTGTCTTAACATCTAGCTTCTCTAGATGTAAGTCTTTTGTAGCTACTATACTTAAGACCATACGAATCGTAGACATTTTCACTACTGGTGAAAATATTTCAGTGAAATCGATACCTGCCTTTTGTTGAAACCCTTTCACAACCAATCCGGCCTTGTACCGTTTCGAACCATCATGCTCCTCCTTCAGTCTGTAAACCCACTTGTTATGAAGAACTTTCTTACCCTTTGGTAGAGTGACTAGCTCCCATGTACGATTAGACTCAAGATAGTCAATCTCCTCATCCATGGCCTGATCCCACTTAACCCGTGTATCTGACTGTAATGCCTCTTCAAAACACTTTGGTTCACCATTATCTGTCAGTAGTAAATAATATAAGGAGGGTGAGTATCGGATCGTGGGTCTCCTCTCCTGAGTAGACCTCCTCAATACCGGTGTCTGTAGCCCTACCTCATAATGCTCCTGTGCATGATCATCCTGTGGCGTTGTAACACCCGTGTCCGGTAACTCTTCTAATTCTACAAATTCTTTCTCCTCAGCCTTATTTTCATGCATAATGTCCTTATGCATCACTTTTTCATTGAAGACTACATCCTTGCTTCTGATGATTTTCCTATTTTTTGCATCCCAAAACCTATAGCCAAAATCATGCTTCCCGTAGCCTATAAACGTGCACCTCCTGGACTTCGCATCCAGCTTGTTTTTGTGCTCTGCATCAATGTGAACGTATGAAGTGCAATTGAACACTCTGAGATGTGCGAGGTTCACTTCTTTCCCAATCCACGTTTCTTCTGGTAGCCCACCATCCAATGGTGCTGAGGGACTTCTATTGATGAGATATGCGGTAGTATTCACAGCATCTGCCCAAAAGGTCTTGGGCAACCTTGCATGTAACTTCATGCTCCTGGCGCGCTCAAGGATGGTCATGTTACTGCGCTCAGCCACACCATTCTGTTGCGGTGTCCCTGGAATCATTTTCTGATGTTTGATTCCATTTGCTGCACAATACTCATCAAACCTCTTATCATAATACTCTCCCCCATTATCAGATCTGAGACACTTTACTGTTTTACCTGTCTCATTTTCTACCATAATTTTTTACTTCTTATATACATCAAATATATCAAATTTATGCTTTAAGAAATAGACCCACAGTTTTCTACTAGCATCATCAATAAAAGTAACAAAATAACGTGAGCCACCAAGAGATAATACCAGTGCCGGTCCCCACAATCAGTGTGTACAAGCTCCAACAGACGTGTCTTTGGAGCGCGTCCTGTCTTCTTAAAGCTTATCTTCTTCTGCTTGCCATACACGCAGTCCTCGCAGAATTCCAAGTCAATAGACTTGTAACATCCCGGATTTTTGCCAACCTGAGATTAGACATCCTTAGGCATTGGGTCAATCTTAACACCTGATTAACTTTTCAAACGCTCAATTCAAAGCCTCAAATCCCGTCTTAAACCATTTTCTTCACAAATCCCACCTTCACTACCTGTGCAAAAGCACTTTCGCCCTAGACACTATCTTAAACTAGCTAAGTAGTAAAACTTGGATCACTTTATATACAAACTGCAAAGGCCTAAGTACCATCTCAACCAGAAAACAATTAGGATTAAATCCTTTAGAAATTTAACAAAGTTAACTAAGTGCAAAACTCGATTAGCCATGAAATCCGTTGGGATCGCTTTAAATACGATCTGCAAGACCCAAAACTTGCAGAATTAGTGACTCTAGGTTACCCTAAAGTCTAGAGCCAAACTCATTACCCGTCTGCTCTCGGGACTGAAACGAAACTTCGTATGAGGTCTAGATCGCACATCGGGAGTCCGATTAACACGAAGCTAAGGAACCAGGACCGCCCCACTGGGCTTGACAATCATCTCAAAAATCAGGCAATTCCGATGTCCCACGGCCATTTATTTCGATCCGGAGCGAGGGAGTGTGAAAAACACTATTCCCTTTGAAATTAAAATATCTGGAATAGTGATCTGGCACCTTTCGCTTGCGCATCAGTATTAAGCAACCAGACCGTCAGAATCAGACCAAATTACACCCTCGGATCAGGAACATTTCACATTTACATGGAATTTCGGATCATGGCCCACTGACCGTTGAACTGAAACTGGTCCGCCACGCGTGATCTGGAAATCCCACTGAAATGAAAACTTAATAGAACGTAGATCCATAGATGGTGAGCTTAAGTCTGACGTTTGGCTCAAGGAGGGCCACCAGAACCTCTCTTTTGAGCTGGAAAAGTGACGAATTACCTATATTAGCAGTAACCTTTGAACAAGAGTCTATTTCGGTGAGTTTTGAGGGTATATAAGGACCTTAAACCCTCTCTCATGGCAGCCATACGAATTTGGAATTTGAGAGAGGGAAAAGAGAGAGAAAGTGTGGGAGATGTGGGAGAATCTCCCTGCCGTCCTTCCCTGCTGCTATCCATGCTCCACCGCATCCTTCTTGACGCTTTTCCGGCGTTTCCGGCGCCGTTTCTAGGTAAGAAACCCTAACCCTAATCTGTTTTGGGGTTTAGACTATTGTAGGTTGTGAAGTAGCTAACCTATTTCGTTCTATAGGTCGCCTAGTTGCCGTATACGGAAGCTTAGCAAACCTATCAACTCCGTTACGATTCTACGACAAAAGGTGCGGACTTTAGGTGTATAGGTTACGTTTTTCAACGCTTTCAATGTCAGATAATGATAGATTCATGATCTGCATGCAATTGCACATGTACAAAGTGCTTTCCGTTTCCTGTTTCGATTAACATTGTAGAATATGGAATTTCACATACTCTAGATATACGTAGAAATACTGTATACGTATTTTTTTTTGGAGAAGTGTTTGACATGTTTATTTAATGTATGATTATACTATATATGGATAAAATACTAGTTTGGCGAAAGGAATCGCCGTAATACATGTTCACTTGTAAATGCTATGTATGTTGAAATTGTGTATTCTAGAAATATTGTATACGTATAAATTTTGGAGATGTATGTATCATGATTATTTGCTTGTAGTAATATATTATACATGGATAAAATACTAGCTTGGCTAAAGGATAACCTAATACATGTTTTACTAACATACACCATGTATGTTGTAATAGTGTATTCTAAGTGTTTGTGGAAATGGCTGAATGAGTATGGAATTCTCATTCATGCTCGCCATGACTAATTGTCATGGATTCATGATTGTTATATTGGCGATACCCCCCTTTGACGAAAGGATTTGCCCTAAGTCACGCCACGGCCAAAATACACTATATATGCTAAAATGTGTGGCCCAAGTGTTTGTGGAAATGACTGAATGAATATGGAACTTGGATTCCTGCTTGCCATGACTATCCGTCGTGGGTGTACGCGTGTTATGATTGGGGCAACTCCCTAGTGAAAGGATTTGGCCTAATGCCTATGTGATCGACATATGTCGTGTATGTTGATGTATGTTTGTTTAAGTGTTTCTTGAAATGTCTGAATGAGTAGTAGTTAGCAAATTGTAAAGTATAAGGGTGTTGAGATATGATTCTCAACCTTTTTTTCACTATGTGTATGATCTCCTCTGATAGTTGTGTGATTAGGATTTGAACATGTACAAACTCATGCTTGTGTTGTGATTCATAACATGCTCAACTGTTTTATGATTTTAACTATGTAATGCATATGTTTAAATTTATATTTATGTTGTATGATCCGTCATGGGTGATGGGGGAGCGGAGCAACGAGTGCGTGCAACAGCCCTGGCAGCCCTAAACGGATAATACCAGACTGATTGTATGATTTGAATCCTGATCCATTACTGCTTTATATCTCTGTAATTGATTGTGTTTGGGGCTATGATTATAGTCCAGGCAATCGGTAACGAGATTGAACTCGTGGCTGAGATTCATTTGCCACGTGGGATGTGTTCGACGAACTCGAGTCGTGCGTTGCCTGTCGGCAGTGGCTAGGCCACACGAAGTTGTTTATGCACTTCATGTCGTGCAGCTCAACTGGCGATCGTGCTAGTCGAGCTCGTCAAGTAA